>CM060956.1:127543169-128228169 GCA_030765055.1 Mantis religiosa | reverse complement strand
GATTAGTCCTGGACCCGTAGGACCAAGGACCCGGGCCTCCTTCTACCCGGGAGCGATGGATACTCCGGGGCTCTTTCCATAGGGCAATACCTGATTTCTTAAAAAGCCCACCTCCCCGCTGAGCACAACGTCAAGTCGGGATGGAAGTTTGTTTGTAATTTTACGTCCTCCAATGCTAAGTCATATCGAAAGATGAATGGAATGGGTGAATGATGCTCAAATGAGCCCAGGGTCCATAGACCTTAGAGTTACCTGATATTCGTCTTTCAGGATAAGGGAAAACAATGGGAAAAACCTTATCCAGGTAACTTACCCTGACCGAGATTCGAACTCGGGACCTCTTGAACGTGAGGCAGACACTCTACCACCACGCTACCGAGGCGGGCTGGGATGGAAGTGGATACGCCACTTACGCGCCTCAACCTCGCAGGGAAGACTACCGAAAACTTCGGTAGGGCCGCCTCGTGATCTAGCACACCTTCTACTAGCTCTGCAGAATAGTACCCGGAACTTATTAGGCAACCCTCTACTTCCTCCGGGCGGCCGTAGCCTGGCTGGAGGTACTCAATTCCCCTGTAGGTGTCGGGAACACACTGCTCCCTCGAGCCCAACCCAATCCGAACAATTCCCCGACGGCAGGGGCTCGGCAGTTCGGCCCGAGGTTCCTCTAGTAACGTCAGAGGTAAACTCTGTTTAGTTAGCGCGTGTGCAGTTCCGAGTCAAAGGAACCTGAGCCTCCCGCCTACAAATGACCGTCATAAATCTATTTCCACACTTCAGAAATGGAACACTGTCGTCGAGGACCAATAGCAACCCTGATTTTCTCGAAGTGACAGTCGCATGTCTACTCCACGTGGAGTCTCAGTTGCCAAAGTTCGAACTTCTAGTTGATCTGTTTCATTACGTGCAGAAATTCGTTGTGTGTCACGATGTGGAGACCGTGGGAGGGAAATGCAGTGGTAAATGCAAATGAAGTAGTAGATAACTCTTAGTCTAGTGAAAATAATCAAAGTGATGACAACAGTGTGAATAACTGCGCCGAGTTATATTACTGGAAAAGCCTCAAAAAACAAAGTTATAACGGGAACTGTTTCTAAGCGAATTCAAGCGCTTGTTTTGAACACATATAAATATGTGCTGAGAAATAATCGTGGGAAGGGGTCGTGCAATGAACCTGATGATAAATTCTGTGTATTCAGAGAAATAAAGTAAGAAATATTGTAATGAAAGGAATACCAAAGACGCCGATCAAGTGTGAAAACAAAAGGAAACGTTTCTCTAAAGTAGATAATTTCAAATGCGATTTAATTCGCCGAGAAATTTATAGATTCCATGCAAAAGGGGGAGCACCCACCTTAGACGAATTAGTTGCACATTTGCAAGAAATTTGTGATTTTTCTTATGGGCACTGCACTTTGCACGGCCTCCTAAAGGAGCTGGGTGCCAAATACCGCACTTTGAATAAGTTAAGGGTAATTATGGAATCCAGTAGAATTGTAGCTTGGTGATATATATTTGTCAAAACTAAGGAAGTAGTGGACATAAGATAATTTATTTAGACGAAACCTCGTACGATACCCATGACGTATCGAGAAAGGTGGCAACCTTGCAGAAAGGGAGAAGGAGGGTCTGTGTTGTAAAACGATTATAAGGGTTCGTCAAAGGCAGCATTCTGTGGCCCGCATTCGGGAGGCACGGGTTCGATCCCCGCGGCCGACCTACCTGACATAGGGTTTTTTCGGGGGTTTAATCGGGGTCGCCAGACGAATGCTGTGTAGGTTAATTACATCCCCCGAATCTCCTGTCCCTCCATTTTATCTTTATTATCATTTCATATCATCCATTATGATACAAACAGAATTATTACTTTAGTTAATTGATGGACATTAATAATTTCTTCAGACTAGCCGTATAGAAAGCGTCAACATGAAAAATTAAATACCACGGCCGGGATTTGAACCACGGATCTCATGGTTTTCGTCGGGGAGTTGTTCGGATTGGGTTGGACTCGAGGGTGCAGTGTGTTCCCGACACCCACAGGGAATTGGGTACCTCCGGCCAGGCTACGGCAGCCCGGAGGGGGTAGAGTGTTGCCTAATAAGTTCCGGGTACTGGCCTGCAGAGCTAGTAGAAGGTGTGCTAGATCACAAGGCGGCCCCACCGAGGTTTTTGGTAGTCTTCCCTGCGGAGTTGACGCGTGTAAGTGGCGTATCCACTTCCACCCGTCTTGACGTTGTGCTCAGCGGGGAGGTGGGCTTTTTAAGAAATCAGGTATTGCCCTATGGAAAGAGCCCCGGAGTATCCATCGCTCCCGGGTAGAAGGAGGCCCGGGTCCTTGGTCCTACGGGTCCAGGACTAATCTGCATCTAACCTATCTCATAACTGTAGGTATGTACTTGTACAGGATTAAGATTGCTACAGAAGGGCTTCAGTACCTAAATCTGTGGTTTATTGTATTTAACCCCAAGTGGGGCAGCTTCAGAAAGAAGGATGAGGCAAGAGAAGACAGGAGGGCCACCCCAAGGAGTCACGCCAGTGCAGAGGGCAGTGTTCATCCTTGGGCCCCTACTTTTCCTTGCATACATAAACACACTTCCAACCCCAAGAGGCTGCAACCTCTACCTATTTGCCGACGATACTGTCATAACAACAATCGCAGTGCAACGGGTTCAGATATTTGCGAATATGCTGTATGCCTGGTTTGCGACCTGGCGGTTAAAACTCAATGCCACTATGTCCCAAGCCGTCATCTTTACACGGCGAGCACTACAGGACGTAGGAGTTGCAAATGTACCCTGGTCTACGCAGGCAACATACCTTGATGTTCCTCTGGACATGCGCCTTACCTGGAAAGAGCACATAACAGCTGTGGCTAACAGGGGCGTATTCTGAGGTAAATCCTCTGTGCCATGACACCATCTGAATGAAAACGAAAGAAAGAGAAGTGTAAAGGAATTGCTCAAAAAAGATTGTTTCCGAGTATCTGCTCCCTCGTGTGAATAGGCGCGTTAAACGCAAGCACTCTGTCCTGGTTGTTTTCCGTGGCTTGGTGCCAATTCCAGAACGGTACCATCTACGCTCATAAGTGCCTGTGTTAAGGGCTAGGATGTCTGCGTATACACGGTTTCTTATGGGAGAACGTGGTGCCGAGGTTCGTCTGGTGCGTAACTTACATTTTATCCGCTAGAGTGCAGTAAAGCACGAGACTTAAGATAACTGTCCCTCTGTCGCGAAATTGTACACGAACGCTTCGTATCACATTCACCATGAATTGTATTATCAAACTTTTACTGTACTCGTTACATCTGTGCGTAACTAGAGTATGGATGTAATAAATGTCTATTTCCGTTTCCCTGTACGTTCTGTTTGGTACAATATATTATAAAGTAGGATGGATTACTGATAAGATCACCTAATTCGTTCGAAATTGCTACACATATTTATATTTTCACAAACCTTTATTTCACTTATTTATTTGTTTGTCTGTTTGTTGATTGATTGATTGATTTGTTTATTGATACGTTCGTTCATTTATTTGTTTATTTATTGTTTTATTGATTTATATATTTATTTATGTACTTATGTATGTATCCATCCACCCACCCACCCATCCATCCATCCACCCATCCGTCCGTCCGTCCGTCCGTCCGTCCATCCATCCATCCATCCATCCACCCATCCGTCCGTCCGTAAATCCATCCATCCATCCATCCATCCATCCATCCATCCATCCATCCATCCATCCATCCATCCATCCATCCATCCATCCATCCATCCATCCATCCATCCATCCATCCATCCATCCATCCGTCCATCCATCCATCCATCCATCCATCCATCCATCCATCCATCCATCCATCCATCCATCCATCCATCCATCCATCCATCCGTCCGTCCGTCCATCCATCCAACCATCCATCCATCCATCCATCCATTTATTCACTGCACCGCCAATACAATGCCTCACCGGCCGCATCTGGTGGCTGTATCAGCGGAAGGATGGCTATATTGTATCCACTATACAACTTTTTTTTTGTAATTTTACGTCCTCCAACGATAAGTCATAACGGACGGTGAATGAAATGGGTGAAATCATGCTCAAATGTGTCCAGGGTCCAAGGAGGTTAGCTACCCGACACGAAAACCCCGGAAAACCTGATCCAGGTAACTCACTCTCACCGAGATTCGAACTCGGGACCTCTTGAACATGAGGCAGACATGCTACCATCTACGCTACCGAGGCGGGCAATCCCAAATCACCTATGGCTGTTCTTTACAAGCTCCTACTGTACAAACAAATACTAAGGCCGGATTTTACCTACGTCTGCCAAGTCCGGGGTGCTGCAGCTAAAACACACTTCTCCAAACTCCAAGTCCTCTAAAACAGTTACCTTCGGTCTCCAGTCGCAGCCGACTGGTATATCCGAAATGCCAATATCCATTCAGACCTATCCTTCCCTAAAGTATCTGACTATATCCTACACCTGTCACATAGTTTCTGTTCTAAGCTCCCAAACAATGTCAACAACCTGATCCGAGGACTTGGAGAATATGATCTCGATCCTGGAGAAACATATAAGAAACCCAGACTTGTGCTAGGACCTTCATAAAATTCAGAATTCCTACATATTCCTATATAGCATTCCATCTTTACCTTAATCAAACACTCACATCCTTAAATTAATCACCACCATTAACCCACCGTCATTTACATAAATGAAGCCCTCACAATGCCACTAAGGGACCTAGTCCCGGTATGGCAAGGGTCGAAGGACCGTCCTTTGTGGAGGAGGACTCTCCTTCAACGACCGCACGGCTGCGTGTGCCTTGTCCATATTATTGTCCAGTTGAAAACTCCCCGGCAGGCTTGCACTACCGGCATCGCGCTCATCGTGGTCCTGAAATGGCCCACCAGGACGGGTTGGAGACCGAAGACCGTCTTATCGGAGAAGGAAGTGCTTAACATGAACATATCATCCTGCCATGCACCGCCGAGACTCCCGCCGACACTACTACCCTGAAATAGACCACAAGACGAGAGATGTGAAATGATAATGGTAGGACAGGAAAATCGGGAGATGTAATTAACATATCCAGCATTCGCTACTTGAGAAAGCCAATGGGTCTGGTAGGCCGACCACGGGAATCGAACCAGGGCCTCCGGAGTGCGAGCCACAATCCAAACCGCCAGCCACTCCCCTCGGCTCATATAGTAAGTAGGATAGTGGAACGGTTCCCTTCCTTGTGGGTTGGATTTATATCACACGATGCGGTGACATCTGAAGTTGGATTCGCCCCTTCGTGAGGTCTACGCCCCACACGCGCAAAAGTTTCGCGCTCCCTCGGTGTGGCGACGCGTGTAGAAGCCAAACCTTACCTTGATGTAGAAGCGATGAACCTTTCATGTAAAAGCCGTGAAGATGAAGTTCTCGAAGATTTCTATAAATCCTCTCTCCGGCAGCTGCGGCGAGCGATGAGATGTGAAACTTCTCAGACGTGGTATCGATACAAAAGGGATTTCACTTTTGGGCAACTATGGAATAAAATAATTTACACCGTTTTACTTTACTTGGAATTATATTTCTCGACATCATTTTCTTCTTTACATGCGACTTTTTCCACTGATGTGTATAGCCCTTTACAATATATTAAATTTCTCTGTTTATTTATAAATGATGCAAAGGTTTTTTACTTAAATTATTTATCGTAGCGTCGCGTCTTCGATGTATATTTTAAACATTTACTAAACATTCATAAATGATGAACTCCAATAACTTCTCGTAGTTACAAGAAGTCTTTTACCGAAAACGTGTCTACCCTCTTCAAGAGTTCAAATCAGAAGAAAAAATTTAAGAATAAAATCATTGGTTCCTTTGTCTGTTTTTGTTGCTAAGTTACCGTAATACTTAATTCTAATTGGTCTTACGTCACAATTTGGGATTTCAATAAACCTAAGCATTTGTTGCATCATCTATATGGCCTGCTTGGTTATTAACTTAATTTGAATTACAGATGGCCATGTTTACCTAATATGTCCATGGATGCAATATCAGCTTCAATAGTATTGCATTCCACCCAATATGCAATATCGATACTTCACATGATTTGAGGTCGGCTGAACTTTTTTGTTGTAAAATTTATTTCTTTAAATTCAAAAATGGCTTTGATAAGAACTCATACATAGGTGGATACTTTCATGAAATGTAGATCTAGTGTTTTCTGGGAATGGCATCGGTTTATTCTGGAAGACTCCTAAATATGAGACACTTTTGGCATTATTTACTGTTACGTCACAAGCTGTTTGCTCCCTATCAGTCTTATCTGGTGTCACTTTGGCTTGCATCAATGCAACTCGAAACTTGACGTAATATCCTGTTTATTGCTGGTCACCTGTGTTCAAATTTCGACAATCTTATCTGGTGTCACTTTGGCTTGCATCAATGCAACTCGAAACTTGACGTAATATCCTGTTTATTGCTGGTCGCCTGTGTTCAAATTTCGACAATCTTATCTGGTGTCACTTTGGCTTGCATCAATGCAACTCGAAACTTGACGTAACATCCTGTTTATTGCTGGTCGCCTGTGTTCGAATTTCGACAATCTTATCTGGTGTCACTTTGGCTTGCATCAATGCAACTCGAAACTTGACGTAACATCCTGTTTATTGCTGGTCGCCTGTGTTCAAATTTCGACAATCTTATCTGGTGTCACTTTGGCTTGCATCAATGCAACTCGAAACTTGACGTAACATCCTGTTTATTGCTGGTCGCCTGTGTTCGAATTTCGACAATCTTATCTGGTGTCACTTTGGCTTGCATCAATGCAACTCGAAACTTGACGTAACATCTTGTTTATTGCTGGTCGTCTGTGTTCAAATTTCGACAATCTTATCTGGTGTCAGTTTGGCTTGCATCAATGCAACTCGAAACTTGACGTAACATCCTGTTTATTGCTGGTCGCCTGTGTTCAAATTTCGACAATCTTATCTGGTGTCAGTTTGGCTTGCATCAATGCAACTCGAAACTTGACGTAACATCTTGTTTATTGCTGGTCGTCTGTGTTCAAATTTCGACAATCTTATCTGGTGCCAGTTTGGCTTGCATCAATGCAACTCGAAACTTGACGTAACATCTTGTTTATTGCTGGTCGCCTGTGTTCAAATTTCGACAATCTTATCTGGTGTCACTTTGGCTTGCATCAATGCAACTCGAAACTTGACGTAATATCCTGTTTATTGCTGGTCGCCTGTGTTCAAATTTCGACAGTCTTATCTGGTGTCACTTTGGCTTGTATCAATGCAACTCGAAACTTGACGTAACATCCTGTTTATTGCTGGTCGCCTGTGTTCGAATTTCGACAATCTTATCTGGTGTCACTTTGGCTTGCATCAATGCAACTCGAAACTTGACGTAATTTCCTGTTTATTGCTGGTCGCCTGTGTTCAAATTTGGACAATCTTATCTGGTGTCACTTTGGCTTGCATCAATGCAACTCGAAACTTGACGTAATTTCCTGTTTATTGCTGGTCGCCTGTGTTCAAATTTCGACAATCTTATCTGGTGTCACTTTGGCTTGTATCAATGCAACTCCAAACTTGACGTAACATCCTGTTTATTGCTGGTCGCCTGTGTTCAAATTTCGACAATCTTATCTGGTGTCACTTTGGCTTGCATCAATGCAACTCGAAACTTGACGTAACATCCTGTTTATTGCTGGTCGCCTGTGTTCAAATTTCGACAATCTTATCAGGTGTCAGTTTGGCTTGCATCAATGCAACTCGAAACTTGACGTAATTTCCTGTTTATTGCTGGTCGCCTGTGTTCAAATTTCGACAATCTTATCTGGTGTCAGTTTGGCTTGCATCAATGCAACTCGAAACTTGACGTAACATCCTGTTTATTGCTGGTCGCCTGCGTTCAAATTTCGACAATCTTATCTGGTGTCACTTTGGCTTGTATCAATGCAACTCGAAACTTGACGTAACATCCTGTTTATTGCTGGTCGCCTGTGTTCAAATTTCGACAATCTTATCTGGTGTCACTTTGGCTTGTATCAATGCAACTCGAAACTTGACGTAACATCCTGTTTATTGCTGGTCGCCTGTGTTCAAATTTCGACAATCTTATCTGGTGTCACTTTGGCTTGTATCAATGCAACTCGAAACTTTACGTAATATCCTGTTTATTGCTGGTCGTCTGTGTTCAAATTTCGACAATCTTATCTGGTGTCACTTTGGCTTGTATCAATGCAACTCGAAACTTGACGTAATATCCTGTTTATTGCTGGTCGCCGTTGTTCAAATTTCGACAATCTTATCTGGTGTCACTTTGGCTTGCATCAATGCAACTCGAAACTTGACGTAACATCCTGTTTATTGCTGGTCGCCTGTGTTCAAATTTCGACAATCTTATCTGGTGTCACTTTGGCTTGTATCAATGCAACTCGAAACTTGACGTAATTTCCTGTTTATTGCTGGTCGCCTGTGTTCAAATTTCGACAGTCTTATCTGGTGTCACTTTGGCTAGTATCAATGCAACTCGAAACTTGACGTAATTTCCTGTTTATTGCTGGTCGCCTGTGTTCAAATTTCGACAATCTTATCTGGTGTCACTTTGGCTTGTATCAATGCAACTCGAAACTTGACGTAATTTCCTGTTTATTGCTGGTCGCCTGTGTTCAAATTTCGACAATCTTATCTGGTGTCACTTTGGCTTGTATCAATGCAACTCGAAACTTGACGTAACATCCTGTTTATTGCTGGTCCCCTGTGTTCAAATTTCGATAATCTTATCTGGTGTCACTTTGGCTTGTATCAATGCAACTCGAAACTTGACGTAACATCCTGTTTATTGCTGGTCGCCTGTGTTCAAATTTCGACAATCTTATCTGGTGTCACTTTGGCTTGTATCAATGCAACTCGAAACTTGACGTAACATCCTGTTTATTGCTGGTCGTCTGTGTTCAAATTTCGACAATCTTATCTGGTGTCACTTTGGCTTGCATCAATGCAACTCGAAACTTGACGTAACATCCTGTTTATTGCTGGTCGCCTGTGTTCGAATTTCGACAATCTTATCTGGTGTCACTTTGGCTTGTATCAATGCAACTCGAAACTTTACGTAATATCCTGTTTATTGCTGGTCGTCTGTGTTCAAATTTCGACAATCTTATCTGGTGTCACTTTGGCTTGTATCAATGCAACTCGAAACTTGACGTAATATCCTGTTTATTGCTGGTCGCCGTTGTTCAAATTTCGACAATCTTATCTGGTGTCACTTTGGCTTGCATCAATGCAACTCGAAACTTGACGTAATATCCTGTTTATTGCTGGTCGCCTGTGTTCAAATTTCGACAATCTTATCTGGTGTCACTTTGGCTTGCATCAATGCAACTCGAAACTTGACGTAACATCCTGTTTATTGCTGGTCGCCTGTGTTCGAATTTCGACAATCTTATCTGGTGTCACTTTGGCTTGCATCAATGCAACTCGAAACTTGACGTAACATCCTGTTTATTGCTGGTCGCCTGTGTTCAAATTTCGACAATCTTATCTGGTGTCACTTTGGCTTGCATCAATGCAACTCGAAACTTGACGTAACATCCTGTTTATTGCTGGTCGCCTGTGTTCGAATTTCGACAATCTTATCTGGTGTCACTTTGGCTTGCATCAATGCAACTCGAAACTTCACGTAACATCTTGTTTATTGCTGGTCGTCTGTGTTCAAATTTCGACAATCTTATCTGGTGTCAGTTTGGCTTGCATCAATGCAACTCGAAACTTGACGTAACATCCTGTTTATTGCTGGTCGCCTGTGTTCAAATTTCGACAATCTTATCTGGTGTCAGTTTGGCTTGCATCAATGCAACTCGAAACTTGACGTAACATCTTGTTTATTGCTGGTCGTCTGTGTTCAAATTTCGACAATCTTATCTGGTGTCAGTTTGGCTTGCATCAATGCAACTCGAAACTTGACGTAACATCCTGTTTATTGCTGGTCGCCTGTGTTCAAATTTCGACAATCTTATCTGGTGTCAGTTTGGCTTGCATCAATGCAACTCGAAACTTGACGTAACATCTTGTTTATTGCTGGTCGTCTGTGTTCAAATTTCGACAATCTTATCTGGTGCCAGTTTGGCTTGCATCAATGCAACTCGAAACTTGACGTAACATCTTGTTTATTGCTGGTCGCCTGTGTTCAAATTTCGACAATCTTATCTGGTGTCACTTTGGCTTGCATCAATGCAACTCGAAACTTGACGTAATATCCTGTTTATTGCTGGTCGCCTGTGTTCAAATTTCGACAGTCTTATCTGGTGTCACTTTGGCTTGTATCAATGCAACTCGAAACTTGACGTAACATCCTGTTTATTGCTGGTCGCCTGTGTTCGAATTTCGACAATCTTATCTGGTGTCACTTTGGCTTGCATCAATGCAACTCGAAACTTGACGTAATTTCCTGTTTATTGCTGGTCGCCTGTGTTCAAATTTGGACAATCTTATCTGGTGTCACTTTGGCTTGCATCAATGCAACTCGAAACTTGACGTAATTTCCTGTTTATTGCTGGTCGCCTGTGTTCAAATTTCGACAATCTTATCTGGTGTCACTTTGGCTTGTATCAATGCAACTCCAAACTTGACGTAACATCCTGTTTATTGCTGGTCGCCTGTGTTCAAATTTCGACAATCTTATCTGGTGTCACTTTGGCTTGCATCAATGCAACTCGAAACTTGACGTAACATCCTGTTTATTGCTGGTCGCCTGTGTTCAAATTTCGACAATCTTATCAGGTGTCAGTTTGGCTTGCATCAATGCAACTCGAAACTTGACGTAATTTCCTGTTTATTGCTGGTCGCCTGTGTTCAAATTTCGACAATCTTATCTGGTGTCAGTTTGGCTTGCATCAATGCAACTCGAAACTTGACGTAACATCCTGTTTATTGCTGGTCGCCTGCGTTCAAATTTCGACAATCTTATCTGGTGTCACTTTGGCTTGTATCAATGCAACTCGAAACTTGACGTAACATCCTGTTTATTGCTGGTCGCCTGTGTTCAAATTTCGACAATCTTATCTGGTGTCACTTTGGCTTGTATCAATGCAACTCGAAACTTGACGTAACATCCTGTTTATTGCTGGTCGCCTGTGTTCAAATTTCGACAATCTTATCTGGTGTCACTTTGGCTTGTATCAATGCAACTCGAAACTTTACGTAATATCCTGTTTATTGCTGGTCGTCTGTGTTCAAATTTCGACAATCTTATCTGGTGTCACTTTGGCTTGTATCAATGCAACTCGAAACTTGACGTAATATCCTGTTTATTGCTGGTCGCCGTTGTTCAAATTTCGACAATCTTATCTGGTGTCACTTTGGCTTGCATCAATGCAACTCGAAACTTGACGTAACATCCTGTTTATTGCTGGTCGCCTGTGTTCAAATTTCGACAATCTTATCTGGTGTCACTTTGGCTTGTATCAATGCTACTCGAAACTTGACGTAATTTCCTGTTTATTGCTGGTCGCCTGTGTTCAAATTTCGACAGTCTTATCTGGTGTCACTTTGGCTTGTATCAATGCAACTCGAAACTTGACGTAATTTCCTGTTTATTGCTGGTCGCCTGTGTTCAAATTTCGACAATCTTATCTGGTGTCACTTTGGCTTGTAACAATGCAACTCGAAACTTGACGTAATTTCCTGTTTATTGCTGGTCGCCTGTGTTCAAATTTCGACAATCTTATCTGGTGTCACTTTGGCTTGTATCAATGCAACTCGAAACTTGACGTAACATCCTGTTTATTGCTGGTCACCTGTGTTCAAATTTCGATAATCTTATCTGGTGTCACTTTGGCTTGTATCAATGCAACTCGAAACTTGACGTAACATCCTGTTTATTGCTGGTCGCCTGTGTTCAAATTTCGACAATCTTATCTGGTGTCACTTTGGCTTGTATCAATGCAACTCGAAACTTGACGTAACATCCTGTTTATTGCTGGTCGTCTGTGTTCAAATTTCGACAATCTTATCTGGTGTCACTTTGGCTTGTATCAATGCAACTCGAAACTTGACGTAACATCCTGTTTATTGCTGGTCGTCTGTGTTCAAATTTCGATAATCTTATCTGGTGTCACTTTGGCTTGCATCAATGCAACTCGAAACTTGACGTAATATCCTGTTTATTGCTGGTCACCTGTGTTCAAATTTCGACAATCTTATCTGGTGTCACTTTGGCTTGTATCAATGCAACTCGAAACTTGACGTAACATCCTGTTTATTGCTGGTCGTCTGTGTTCAAATTTCGATAATCTTATCTGGTGTCACTTTGGCTTGCATCAATGCAACTCGAAACTTGACGTAACATCCTGTTTATTGCTGGCCGCCTGTGTTCAAATTTCGATAATCTTATCTGGTGTCACTTTGGCTTGCATCAATGCAACTCGAAACTTGACGTAACATCTTGTTTATTACTGGTCACCTGTGTTCAAATTTCGATAATCTTATCTGGTGTCACTTTGGCTTGCATCAATGCAACTCGAAACTTGACGTAACATCTTGTTTATTACTGGTCGTCTGTGTTCAAATTTCGATAATCTTATCTGGTGTCACTTTGGCTTGCATCAATGCAACTCGAAACTTGACGTAACATCCTGTTTATTACTGGTCGTCTGTGTTCAAATTTCGACAATCTTATCTGGTGTCACTTTGGCTTGTATCAATGCAACTCGAAACTTGACGTAACATCCTGTTTATTGCTGGTCGCCTGTGTTCAAATTTCGACAATCTTATCTGGTGTCACTTTGGCTTGCATCAATGCAACTCGAAACTTGACGTAACATCCTGTTTATTGCTGGTCGTCTGTGTTCAAATTTCGACAATCTTATCTGGTGTCACTTTGGCTTGTATCAATGCAACTCGAAACTTGACGTAATACCCTGTTTATTGCTGGTCACCTGTGTTTAAATTTCAACAACCTTATCTGGTGTCACTTTGGCTTGCATCAACGCAACTCGAAACTTGACGTAGCATCCTGTTTATTGCTCGTCGCCTGTGTTCAAATTTCGATAATCTTATCTGGTGTCACTTTGGCTTGCATCAATGCAACTCGAAACTTGACGTAACATCCTGTTTATTGCTGGTCGTCTGTGTTCAAATTTCGACAATCTTATCTGGTGTCAATTTGGCTTGCATCAATGCAACTCGAAACTTGACGTAATAACCTGTTTATTGCTGGTCAGCTGTGTTCAAATTTCGACAATCTTATCTGGTGTCACTTTGGCTTGCATCAATTAACTCGAAACTTGACGTAACATCCTGTTTATTGCTGGTCGCCTGGGTTCAAATTTCGATAATCTTATCTGTTGTCACTTTGGCTTGCATCAATGCAACTCGAAACTTGACGTAACATCCTGTTTATTGCTGGTCACCTGTGTTCAAATTTCGACAATCTTTTCTGGTGTCACTTTGGCTTGCATCAATGCAACTCGAAACTTGACGTAACATCCTGTTTATTGCTGGCCGCCTGTCTTCAAATTTCGATAATCTTATCTGGTGTCACTTTAGCTTGCATCAATGCAACTCGAAACTTGACGTAATATCCTGTTTATTGCTGGTCGCCTGTGTTCAAATTTCGACAATCTTATCTGGTGTTACTTTGGCCTGTATTAATGCAACTCGAAACTTGACGTAACATCCTGTTTATTGCTGGTCGCCTGTGTTCAAATTTCGTTAATCTTATCTGGTGACACTTTGTCTTGCATCAATGCAACTCGAAACTTGACGTATCATCCTGTTTATTGCTGGTCGCCTGTGTTCAAATTTCGACAATCTTATCTGGTGTCAGTTTGGCTTGCATCAATGCAACTCGAAACTTGACGTAATTTCCTGTTTATTGCTGGTCGCCTGTGTTCAAATTTCGACAATCTTATCTGGTGTCAGTTTGGCTTGCATCAATGCAACTCGAAACTTGACGTAACATCCTGTTTATTGCTGGTCGCCTGCGTTCAAATTTCGACAATCTTATCTGGTGTCACTTTGGCTTGTATCAATGCAACTCGAAACTTGACGTAACATCCTGTTTATTGCTGGTCGCCTGTGTTCAAATTTCGACAATCTTATCTGGTGTCACTTTGGCTTGTATCAATGCAACTCGAAACTTGACGTAACATCCTGTTTATTGCTGGTCGCCTGTGTTCAAACTTCGACAATCTTATCTGGTGTCACTTTGGCTTGTATCAATGCAACTCGAAACTTTACGTAATATCCTGTTTATTGCTGGTCGTCTGTGTTCAAATTTCGACAATCTTATCTGGTGTCACTTTGGCTTGTATCAATGCAACTCGAAACTTGACGTAATTTCCTGTTTATTGCTGGTCGCCGTTGTTCAAATTTCGACAATCTTATCTGGTGTCACTTTGGCTTGCATCAATGCAACTCGAAACTTGACGTAACATCCTGTTTATTGCTGGTCGCCTGTGTTCAAATTTCGACAATCTTATCTGGTGTCACTTTGGCTTGTATCAATGCAACTCGAAACTTGACGTAATTTCCTGTTTATTGCTGGTCGCCTGTGTTCAAATTTCGACAGTCTTATCTGGTGTCACTTTGGCTTGTATCAATGCAACTCGAAACTTGACGTAATTTCCTGTTTATTGCTGGTCGCCTGTGTTCAAATTTCGACAATCTTATCTGGTGTCACTTTGGCTTGTAACAATGCAACTCGAAACTTGACGTAATTTCCTGTTTATTGCTGGTCGCCTGTGTTCAAATTTCGACAATCTTATCTGGTGTCACTTTGGCTTGTATCAATGCAACTCGAAACTTGACGTAACATCCTGTTTATTGCTGGTCACCTGTGTTCACATTTCGATAATCTTATCTGGTGTCACTTTGGCTTGTATCAATGCAACTCGAAACTTGACGTAACATCCTGTTTATTACTGGTCGCCTGTGTTCAAATTTCGATAATCTTATCTGGTGTCACTTTGGCTTGCATCAATGCAACTCGAAACTTGACGTAACATCCTGTTTATTGCTGGTCGTCTGTGTTCAAATTTCGACAATCTTATCTGGTGTCACTTTGGCTTGTATCAATGCAACTCGAAACTTGACGTAACATCCTGTTTATTGCTGGTCGTCTGTGTTCAAATTTCGATAATCTTATCTGGTGTCACTTTGGCTTGCATCAATGCAACTCGAAACTTGACGTAACATCCTGTTTATTGCTGGTCGCCTGTGTTCAAATTTCGACAATCTTATCTGGTGTCACTTTGGCATGCATCAATGCAACTCGAAACTTGACGTAACATCCTGTTTATTGCTGGTCGTCTGTGTTCAAATTTCGATAATCTTATCTGGTGTCACTTTGGCTTGCATCAATGCAACTCGAAACTTGACGTAACATCCTGTTTATTGCTGGCCGCCTGTGTTCAAATTTCGATAATCTTATCTGGTGTCACTTTGGCTTGCATCAATGCAACTCGAAACTTGACGTAACATCTTGTTTATTACTGGTCACCTGTGTTCAAATTTCGATAATCTTATCTGGTGTCACTTTGGCTTGCATCAATGCAACTCGAAACTTGACGTAACATCTTGTTTATTACTGGTCGTCTGTGTTCAAATTTCGATAATCTTATCTGGTGTCACTTTGGCTTGCATCAATGCAACTCGAAACTTGACGTAACATCCTGTTTATTACTGGTCGTCTGTGTTCAAATTTCGACAATCTTATCTGGTGTCACTTTGGCTTGTATCAATGCAACTCGAAACTTGACGTAACATCCTGTTTATTGCTGGTCGCCTGTGTTCAAATTTCAACAACCTTATCTGGTGTCACTTTGGCTTGCATCAATGCAACTCGAAACTTGACGTATCATCCTGTTTATTGCTGGTCGTCTGTGTTCAAATTTCGACAATCTTATCTGGTGTCACTTTGGCTTGTATCAATGCAACTCGAAACTTGACGTAACATCCTGTTTATTGCTGGTCGCCTGTGTTCAAATTTCGACAATCTTATCTGGTGTCACTTTGGCTTGCATCAATGCAACTCGAAACTTGACGTAACATCCTGTTTATTGCTGGTCGTCTGTGTTCAAATTTCGACAATCTTATCTGGTGTCACTTTGGCTTGTATCAATGCAACTCGAAACTTGACGTAATACCCTGTTTATTGCTGGTCACCTGTGTTCAAATTTCAACAACCTTATCTGGTGTCACTTTGGCTTGCATCAACGCAACTCGAAACTTGACGTAGCATCCTGTTTATTGCTGGTCGCCTGTGTTCAAATTTCGATAATCTTATCTGGTGTCACTTTGGCTTGCATCAATGCAACTCGAAACTTGACGTAACATCCTGTTTATTGCTGGTCGTCTGTGTTCAAATTTCGACAATCTTATCTGGTGTCAATTTGGCTTGCATCAATGCAACTCGAAACTTGACGTAATAACCTGTTTATTGCTGGTCAGCTGTGTTCAAATTTCGACAATCTTATCTGGTGTCACTTTGGCTTGCATCAATTAACTCGAAACTTGACGTAACATCCTGTTTATTGCTGGTCGCCTGGGTTCAAATTTCGATAATCTTATCTGTTGTCACTTTGGCTTGCATCAATGCAACTCGAAACTTGACGTAACATCCTGTTTATTGCTGGTCGCCTGTGTTCAAATTTCGACAATCTTATCTGGTGTCACTTTGGCTTGCATCAATGCAACTCGAAACTTGACGTAACATCCTGTTTATTGCTGGCCGCCTGTCTTCAAATTTCGATAATCTTATCTGGTGTCACTTTAGCTTGCATCAATGCAACTCGAAACTTGACGTAATATCCTGTTTATTGCTGGTCGCCTGTGTTCAAATTTCGACAATCTTATCTGGTGTTACTTTGGCCTGTATTAATGCAACTCGAAACTTGACGTAACATCCTGTTTATTGCTGGTCGCCTGTGTTCAAATTTCGTTAATCTTATCTGGTGACACTTTGTCTTGCATCAATGCAACTCGAAACTTGACGTATCATCCTGTTTATTGCTGGTCTCCTGTGTTCAAATTTCGATAACCTTATCTGGTGTCACTTTGGCCTGTATTAAAGGAACTCGAAACTTGACGTAACATCCTGTTTATTCCTGGTCGCCTGTGTTCAAATTTCGATAATCTTATCTGGTGTCACTTTGACTTGCATCAATGCAACTCGAAACTTGACGTAACATCCTGTTTATTGCTGGCCGCCTGTGTTCAAATTTCGATAATCTTATCTGGTGTCACTTAGGTTTGCATCAATGCAACTCGAAACTTGACGTAACTTCCTGTTTATTGCTGGTCGCCTGTGTTCACATTTCGACAATCTTATCTGGTGTCACTTTGGCTTGCATCAATGCAACTCGAAACTTGACGTAATATCCTGTTTATTGCTGGTCACCTGTCTTCAAATTTCGATAACCTTATCTGGTGTCACTTTGGCTTGCATCAATGCAACTCGAAACTTGACGTAACATGTTGTTTATTGCTGGTCACTTGTGTTCAAATTTCGACAATCTTATCTGGTGTCACTTTGGCTTGCATCAATGCAACTCGAAACTTGACGTAACATCTTGTTTATTGCTGGTCGTCTGTGTTCAAATTTCGACAATCTTATCTGGTGTCACTTTGGCTTGTATCAATGCAACTCGAAACTTGACGTAACATCCTGTTTATTGCTGGTCGCCTGTGTTCAAATTTCGACAATCTTATCTGGTGTCACTTTGGCTTGTATCAATGCAACTCGAAACTTGACGTAATATCTTGTTTATTGCTGGTCGCCTGTGTTCAAATTTCGACAATCTTATCTGGTGTCACTTTGGCTTGTATCAATGCAACTCGAAACTTGACGTAACATCTTGTTTATTGCTGGTCGCCTGTGTTCAAATTTCGACAATCTTATCTGGTGTCACTTTGGCTTGTATCAATGCAACTCGAAACTTGACGTAACATCTTGTTTATTGCTGGTCGCCTGTGTTCAAATTTCGACAATCTTATCTGGTGTCACTTTGGCTTGTATCAATGCAACTCGAAACTTGACGTAACATCTTGTTTATTGCTGGTCGCCTGTGTTCAAATTTCAACAATCTTATCTGGTGTCAGTTTGGCTTGCATCAATGCAACTCGAAACTTGACGTAACATCCTGTTTATTGCTGGTCGCCTGTGTTCAAATTTCAACAATCTTATCTGGTGTCAGTTTGGCTTGCATCAATGCAACTCCAAACTTGACGTAACATCCTGTTTATTGCTGGTCGCCTGTGTTCAAATTTCAACAATCTTATCTGGTGTCACTTTGGCTTGCATCAATGCAACTCGAAACTTGACGTAATTTCCTGTTTATTGCTGGTCGCCTCTGTTCAAATTTCAACAATCTTATCTGGTGTCACTTTGGCTTGTATCAATGCAACTCGAAACTTGACGTAATATCTTGTTTATTGCTGGTCGTCTGTGTTTAAATTTCGACAATCTTATCTGGTGTCACTTTGGCTTGCATCAATGCAACTCGAAACTTGACGTAATTTCCTGTTTATTGCTGGTCGCCTGTGTTCAAATTTCGACAATCTTATCTGGTGTCACTTTGGCTTGTATCAATGCAACTCGAAACTTGACGTAATTTCCTGTTTATTGCTGGTCGCCTGTGTTCAAATTTCGACAATCTTATCTGGTGTCACTTTGGCTTGTATCAATGCAACTCGAAACTTGACGTAATTTCCTGTTTATTGCTGGTCGCCTGTGTTCAAATTTCGACAATCTTATCTGGTGTCACTTTGGCTTGTATCAATGCAACTCGAAACTTGACGTAATTTCCTGCTTATTGCTGGTCGCCTGTGTTCAAATTTCAACAATCTTATCTGGTGTCAGTTTGGCTTGCATCAATGCAACTCGAAACTTGACGTAACATCCTGTTTATTGCTGGTCGCCTGTGTCAAATTTCGACAATCTTATCTGGTGTCACTTTGGCTTGTATCAATGCAACTCGAAACTTGACGTAACATCTTGTTTATTGCTGGTCGCCTGTGTTCAAATTTCGACAATCTTATCTGGTGTCACTTTGGCTTGTATCAATGCAACTCGAAACTTGACGTAACATCTTGTTTATTACTGGTCGTCTGTGTTCAAATTTCAACAATCTTATCTGGTGTCACTTTGGCTTGCATCAATGCAACTCGAAACTTGACGTAACATCCTGTTTATTGCTGGTCGCCTGTGTTCAAATTTCAACAATCTTATCTGGTGTCACTTTGGCTTGCATCAATGCAACTCGAAACTTGACGTAACATCTTGTTTATTGCTGGTCGCCTGTGTTCAAATTTCAACAATCTTATCTGGTGTCACTTTGGCTTGCATCAATGCAACTCGAAACTTGACGTAACATCTTGTTTATTGCTGGTCGCCTGTGTTCAAATTTCGACAATCTTATCTGGTGTCACTTTGGCTTGTATCAATGCAACTCGAAACTTGACGTAACATCTTGTTTATTGCTGGTCGCCTGTGTTCAAATTTCAACAATCTTATCTGGTGTCAGTTTGGCTTGCATCAATGCAACTCGAAACTTGACGTAACATCCTGTTTATTGCTGGTCGCCTGTGTTCAAATTTCGACAACCTTATCTGGTGTCACTTTGGCTTGTATCAATGCAACTCGAGACTTGACGTAATTTCCTGTTTATTGCTGGTCGCCTGTGTTCAAATTTCGGCAATCTTATCTGGTGTCACTTTGGCTTGGATCAATGCAACTCCAAACTTCACGTAACATCCTGTTTATTGCTGGTCGCCTGTGTTCGAATTTCAACAATCTTATCTGGTGTCACTTTGGCTTGCATCAATGCAACTCGAAACTTGACGTAACATCCTGTTTATTGCTGGTCGCCTGTTTTCAAATTTCGACAATCTTATCTGGTGTCACTTTGGCTTGCATCAATGCAACTCGAAACTTGACGTAACATCCTGTTTATTGCTGGTCGTCTGTGTTCAAATTTCAACAATCTTATCTGGTGTCACTTTGGCTTGCATCAATGCAACTCGAAACTTGACGTAACATCCTGTTTATTGCTGGTCGCCTGTGTTCAAATTTCGACAATCTTATCTGGTGTCACTTTGGCTTGCATCAATGCAACTCGAAACTTGACGTAATTTCCTGTTTATTGCTGGTCGCCTGTGTTCAAATTTCGACAACCTTATCTGGTGTCACTTTGGCTTGCATCAATGCAACTCGAAACTTGACGTAACATCCTGTTTATTGCTGGGCACCTGTGTTCAAATTTCGACAATCTTATCTGGTGTCACTTTGGCTTGCATCAATGCAACTCGAAACTTGACGTAATTTCCTGTTTATTGCTGGTCGCCTGTGTTCAAATTTCAACAATCTTATCTGGTGTCAGTTTGGCTTGCATCAATGCAACTCCAAACTTGACGTAACATCCTGTTTATTGCTGGTCGCCTGTGTTCAAATTTCAACAATCTTATCTGGTGTCACTTTGGCTTGCATCAATGCAACTCGAAACTTGACGTAATTTCCTGTTTATTGCTGGTCGCCTCTGTTCAAATTTCAACAATCTTATCTGGTGTCACTTTGGCTTGTATCAATGCAACTCGAAACTTGACGTAATATCTTGTTTATTGCTGGTCGTCTGTGTTTAAATTTCGACAATCTTATCTGGTGTCAGTTTGGCTTGCATCAATGCAACTCGAAACTTGACGTAATTTCCTGTTTATTGCTGGTCGCCTGTGTTCAAATTTCGACAATCTTATCTGGTGTCACTTTGGCTTGTATCAATGCAACTCGAAACTTGACGTAATTTCCTGTTTATTGCTGGTCGCCTGTGTTCAAATACAATCTTATCTGGTGTCACTTTGGCTTGTATCAATGCAACTCGAAACTTGACGTAATTTCCTGTTTATTGCTGGTCGCCTGTGTTCAAATTTCGACAATCTTATCTGGTGTCACTTTGGCTTGTATCAATGCAACTCGAAACTTGACGTAATTTCCTGCTTATTGCTGGTCGCCTGTGTTCAAATTTCAACAATCTTATCTGGTGTCAGTTTGGCTTGCATCAATGCAACTCGAAACTTGACGTAACATCCTGTTTATTGCTGGTCGCCTGTGTTCAAATTTCGACAATCTTATCTGGTGTCACTTTGGCTTGTATCAATGCAACTCGAAACTTGACGTAACATCTTGTTTATTGCTGGTCGCCTGTGTTCAAATTTCGACAATCTTATCTGGTGTCACTTTGGCTTGTATCAATGCAACTCGAAACTTGACGTAACATCTTGTTTATTACTGGTCGTCTGTGTTCAAATTTCAACAATCTTATCTGGTGTCACTTTGGCTTGCATCAATGCAACTCGAAACTTGACGTAACATCCTGTTTATTGCTGGTCGCCTGTGTTCAAATTTCAACAATCTTATCTGGTGTCACTTTGGCTTGCATCAATGCAACTCGAAACTTGACGTAACATCTTGTTTATTGCTGGTCGCCTGTGTTCAAATTTCAACAATCTTATCTGGTGTCACTTTGGCTTGCATCAATGCAACTCGAAACTTGACGTAACATCTTGTTTATTGCTGGTCGCCTGTGTTCAAATTTCGACAATCTTATCTGGTGTCACTTTGGCTTGTATCAATGCAACTCGAAACTTGACGTAACATCTTGTTTATTGCTGGTCGCCTGTGTTCAAATTTCAACAATCTTATCTGGTGTCAGTTTGGCTTGCATCAATGCAACTCGAAACTTGACGTAACATCCTGTTTATTGCTGGTCGCCTGTGTTCAAATTTCGACAATCTTATCTGGTGTCACTTTGGCTTGTATCAATGCAACTCGAGACTTGACGTAATTTCCTGTTTATTGCTGGTCGCCTGTGTTCAAATTTCGACAATCTTATCTGGTGTCACTTTGGCTTGTATCAATGCAACTCCAAACTTCACGTAACATCCTGTTTATTGCTGGTCGCCTGTGTTCGAATTTCAACAATCTTATCTGGTGTCACTTTGGCTTGCATCAATGCAACTCGAAACTTGACGTAACATCCTGTTTATTGCTGGTCGCCTGTTTTCAAATTTCGACAATCTTATCTGGTGTCACTTTGGCTTGCATCAATGCAACTCGAAACTTGACGTAACATCCTGTTTATTGCTGGTCGTCTGTGTTCAAATTTCAACAATCTTATCTGGTGTCACTTTGGCTTGCATCAATGCAACTCGAAACTTGACGTAACATCCTGTTTATTGCTGGTCGCCTGTGTTCAAATTTCGACAATCTTATCTGGTGTCACTTTGGCTTGCATCAATGCAACTCGAAACTTGACGTAATTTCCTGTTTATTGCTGGTCGCCTGTGTTCAAATTTCGACAACCTTATCTGGTGTCACTTTGGCTTGCATCAATGCAACTCGAAACTTGACGTAACATCCTGTTTATTGCTGGGCACCTGTGTTCAAATTTCGACAATCTTATCTGGTGTCACTTTGGCTTGCATCAATGCAACTCGAAACTTGACGTAATTTCCTGTTTATTGCTGGTCGCCTGTGTTCAAATTTCGACAATCTTATCTGGTGTCACTTTGGCTTGCATCAATGCAACTCGAAACTTCACGTAATATCTTGTTTATTGCTGGTCGCCTGTGTTCAAATTTCGACAATCTTATCTGGTGTCACTTTGGCTTGCATCAATGCAACTCGAAACTTCACGTAATATCTTGTTTATTGCTGGTCGCCTGTGTTCAAATTTCGACAATCTTATCTGGTGTCACTTTGGCTTGCATCAATGCAACTCGAAACTTGACGTAATATCTTGTTTATTGCTGGTCGCCTGTGTTCAAATTTCGACAAACTTATCTGGTGTCACTTTGGCTTGTATCAATGCAACTCGAGACTTGACGTAACATCCTGTTTATTGCTGGTCGCCTGTGTTCAAATTTCGACAATCTTATCTGGTGTCACTTTGGCTTGTATCAATGCAACTCGAGACTTGACGTAACATCCTGTTTATTGCTGGTCGCCTGTGTTCAAATTTCGACAATCTTATCTGGTGTCACTTTGGCTTGTATCAATGCAACTCGAGACTTGACGTAACATCCTGTTTATTGCTGGTCGCCTGTGTTCAAATTTCGACAATCTTATCTGGTGTCACTTTGGCTTGTATCAATGCAACTCGAAACTTCACGTAATATCTTGTTTATTGCTGGTCGCCTGTGTTCAAATTTCGACAATCTTATCTGGTGTCACTTTGGCTTGCATCAATGCAACTCGAAACTTGACGTAACATCCTGTTTATTGCTGGTCGCCTGTGTTCAAATTTCGACAATCTTATCTGGTGTCACTTTGGCGTGTATCAATGCAACTCGAGACTTGACGTAACATCCTGTTTATTGCTGGTCGCCTGTGTTCAAATTTCGACAATCTTATCTGGTGTCACTTTGGCTTGCATCAATGCAACTCGAAACTTGACGTAACATCCTGTTTATTGCTGGTCGCCTGTGTTCAAATTTCGACAATCTTATCTGGTGTCACTTTGGCTTGCATCAATGCAACTCGAAACTTGACGTAACATCTTGTTTATTGCTGGTCGTCTGTGTTCAAATTTCGACAATCTTATCTGGTGTCAGTTTGGCTTGCATCAATGCAACTCGAAACTTGACGTAACATCTTGTTTATTGCTGGTCGTCTGTGTTCAAATTTCGACAATCTTATCTGGTGTCACTTTGGCTTGTATCAATGCAACTCGAAACTTTACGTAACATCCTGTTTATTGCTGGTCGCCTGTGTTCAAATTTCGACAATCTTATCTGGTGTCACTTTGGCTTGCATCAATGCAACTCGAAACTTGACGTAGTATCTTGTTTATTGCTGGTCGTCTGTGTTCAAATTTCGACAATCTTATCTGGTGTCAGTTTGGCTTGCATCAATGCAACTCGAAACTTGACGTAATATCTTGTTTATTGCTGGTCGTCTGTGTTCAAATTTCGACAATCTTATCTGGTGTCACTTTGGCTTGTATCAATGCAACTCGAAACTTGACGTAACATCCTGTTTATTGCTGGTCGTCTGTGTTCAAATTTCGACAATCTTATCTCGTGTCACTTTGGCTTGCATCAATGCAACTCGAAACTTGACGTAATATCCTGTTTATTGCTGGTCGCCTGTGTTCAAATTACGACAATCTTATCTGGTGTCACTTTGGCTTGCATCAATGCAACTCGAAACTTGACGTAGTATCTTGTTTATTGCTGGTCGCCTGTGTTCAAATTTCGACAATCTTATCTGGTGTCACTTTGGCTTGCATCAATGCAACTCGAAACTTGACGTAACATCTTGTTTATTGCTGGTCGTCTGTGTTCAAATTTCGACAATCTTATCTGGTGTCAGTTTGGCTTGCATCAATGCAACTCGAAACTTGACGTAACATCTTGTTTATTGCTGGTCGTCTGTGTTCAAATTTCGACAATCTTATCTGGTGTCACTTTGGCTTGCATCAATGCAACTCGAAACTTGACGTAGTATCCTGTTTATTGCTGGTCGTCTGTGTTCAAATTTCGACAATCTTATCTGGTGTCAGTTGGGCTTGCATCAATGCAACTCGAAACTTGACGTAACATCCTGTTTATTGCTGGTCGTCTGTGTTCAAATTTCGACAATCTTATCTGGTGTCAGTTTGGCTTGCATCAATGCAACTCGAAACTTGACGTAACATCTTGTTTATTGCTGGTCGTCTGTGTTCAAATTTCGACAATCTTATCTGGTGTCAGTTTGGTTTGTATCAATACAACTCGAAACTTGACGTAACATCTTGTTTATTGCTGGTCGTCTGTGTTCAAATTTCGACAATCTTATCTGGTGTCAGTTTGGCTTGCATCAATGCAACTCGAAACTTGACGTAACATCTTGTTTATTGCTGGTCGTCTGTGTTCAAATTTCGACAATCTTATCTGGTGTCACTTTGGCTTGTATCAATACAACTCGAAACTTGACGTAACATCTTGTTTATTGCTGGTCGTCTGTGTTCAAATTTCGATAAACTTATAACCGACCACTAGATGTCGCAACATTGGCTAATTCTTGTTTTCGTCAGAAACAAATTACAGAGCAAAATTCAGACACGCATTTATTATGGATTGACCAGTGGCCACCATGTGAATGCACATTACCCGTTTATTATTTATTTACTATCCAAATTTTTGATTCCTGTTTTACCCAAACGTATATTAGGAATATAGTTTACAAATTTATGAATAGAACACAATTTACAAAAACATAACAAATTCACTATCAAGCTGACAAACAGTAAACATCAAGATGAATCATTTAGCTTAAGAAATATGTTGTTTAAGAAATCCATGAAATATTGATAAGTTTTGGTTGTGCTTATCTATAAAACTACTGCAGCTACAAGTCTACATTTTTTTCTAGAATTAAAGCAATACTTAAACTGTTTTTAAAGGTAGTTGTAGAAAGATATGTAAAAATATGAAATTAAAAAAAAGCTTGAATATTTTAGAACTAAACTCAAGACATTTATTTAAAAAAATCATATATCCTTTATTGAATCTTGTAACGATATGTTTTAGTTAGAACTTTTTATATGAATATTGTTTTCTGATATGACTTAGTAGGCCATGTAATGACATATTTCATGACGATGGAAATATGTTGCGGTGAATATAATTGTAACGGAAAGTTAATAATCTTCAAAAAGAGTTATTCGGTATTCGTAATAGTGACGAGTGGATGTTAGATTATACAATCAAATTAAATAATATATCAAACTCAATCATCAAGAAACAATTCGACCAGCAATGATTAAGAGGGACGGTCACAAAGATCGCCCCCAACTTTGGGACTGATTAATCATCGAGAAACGAGACGACCTGTTATATCACCACAAATATTAACTTAAAAATAAGGATTTATCAATGTGTTGGAGGTAATTTGCAGTGACTGATTAAGAAAGAAAGTTCGAGTGAATTGTAATCCAATTATACAATTAAATAATATATTACGAAATCGGAGTCATATAAAATTTTATTTCTGTCACCAAAAATCTACAACTGAGGACAGATCTCATGACTCTTATTTAATCAAATATCGACCTGGATCTTCCAAACAGTCTGCGTGCTTCCTATCTGCTGCGAGTGGAGCAAAACGCCACAAATATAGCTCCCGAACGTGTGGCTAGATTAAGATGGAGAGAAACTAAGCTGCAAAATAACGCCAAAGGAAGATCTATTATCTTTAATAAATTGTGAAAGTACTGTAAACTAACAAGTACAAATTTCAAAATGATACGTTTAGTGGTCCTTGTGCTAAACGCACCAGAAAACCTCCAGTTCCCGTTATAACTTTGTTTTTGGAGGCTTTTCCAGTAACATAACTCGGCCCAATTATTACTATTGTAATTATGACTATTGTCATCACTTTGATTATTTGCACTTGACTGAAAGGTATCTACTACTTCATTTGCATTTAGCACTGCATTTCCCTCCCACGGTCTCCACATATGACACACAAGGAATTTCTGCACGTAATGAAACAGATCAACTGAAAGTTGGAACTTTGGCAACTGAGACTCAACGTTGAGTAGACATGCGATTGTCACTTCGAGAAAATCAGGGTTGCTATTGGTCCTCAACGACAGTGTTCCATTTCTGAAGTTTGGAGACAGTGGGCGGTCGGGTCAGGTTCCTTTGACTCTGAACTGCACACCCGTTGACTAGACAGACTTTAAATAAGTACAGTTGGTGGAACAAAATAGGAATGGGAGATATATGGAAGGTAATGAGAGAGGATTTTGGAAAAAGGTAAGGCCAAGATTGGAAGACATAGAAAGGCAAGAGATATGGGGAAGCATGGAAAACAGAAGTTCATTGAAGTTTTACAGAATTTTGAAAAGGGACTGGGGAAGAGAAGGTTATATAGACAACTGTAGTAGGATTGAAAGGGAAGGATTAGCATGGATGAGAACAGGTGCAATATTTATGAAAGGATTAAGAGGGAGTGAGGTAGGAATATGTGAATTATGTGGGGGAGAAGAAAGTGTAGAGCATTACGTAGTAAGATGTGAAGAAGTTGAGAAGTGGAGGAAGGAGGCATGGGAGAACAAATGGGAGGAAGTTGAGGGTAAAATTGTAATAATAAGAATGACGACAGGGAAGTAACGGAAATGGAATAAAAATGTAGGAAGATTTCTTGGTAAATTGAAAGATAAATGGTTGAGGATAGTTAGAAGCAAAAATTATGAAGGGAGGAAGGAAGTAGGGGCGGAGGAAGTATTTTGTAGGGAAAAGTAAGGGATACAGGTAATCCCTCAGCGAAGCATAACCTGAAAGATGAATGTATGGTAACTATAAGCTCTATGTACCCTGTACTCATTTAAACATCATTTCATTCATCGTCCAATATGACTTAACGATGGAGGTTTTCCCTTATCCTGAAAGATGAATGTCTGGTAACTCTAAGCTCTATGTACCCTGTATTCATTTAAACATCATTTCATTCATCCTCCAATATGACTTAACGATGGAGGTTTTCCCTTATCCTGAAAGATGAATGTCTGGTAACTGTAAGCTCTATAGACTCTGGACTTATTTGAACATGATTTCATTCATCGTCCGATATGACAACGTTGGAGGATTTCCCTTATCCTGAAAGATGAAATGTCTGATAACGCTAAGCTCTATGTACCCTGTACTCATTTAAACATCATTTCATTCATCGTCTGATATGACTTAACCTAGGAGATTTTTCCTTATCCTGAAAGATGAATGTCTGGTAGCTATTAACTCTATGTACCCTGTGCTCATTTGAACATCATTTCATTCCTCGTCCGCTATGACTTAAGGTTGGAGGTTTTCCCTTATCCTGAAAGATGAATGTCTGGTAACTGTAAGCTCTATGGACTCTGAACTTATTCGAACATGAATTCATTCATCGTCCGATATGACAACGTTGGAGGATTTCCCTTATCCTGAAAGTTGAATGTCTGATAACGCTAAGCTCTATGTACCCTGTACTCATTTAAACATCATTTCATTCGTCGTTTGATATGACTTAAGGTTGGAGGTTTTCCCTTATCCTGAAAGATGAATGTCTGGTAACTATAAGCTCTATGCACCCTGTACTCATTTGAACATCATTTCATTCATCGTCTAATATGACTTAACGATGGAGATTTTCCCTTATCCTGAAAGATGAGTGTCTGGTAACTGTAAGCTCTATGGACTCTGGACTTATTTGAAAATGAATTCATTCATCGTCCGATATGACTTAACGTTGGAGATTTTTCCTTATCCTGAAAGATGAATGTCTGGTAACTATAAGCTCTATGTACCCTGTACTCATTTAAACATCATTTCATTCATCGTCCAATATGACTTAACGATGGAGGTTTTCTCTTATCCTGAAATATGAGTGTCTGGTAACTGTAAGCTCTATGGACTCTGGACTTATTTGAACATGAATTCATTCATCGTCCGATATGACTTAACGTTGGAGATTTTTCCTTATCCTGAAAGATGAATGTCTGGTAGCTATAAACTCTATGTACCTTGTGCTGATTTGAACATCATTTCATTCATCGTCCGCTATGACTTAAGGTTGGAGGTTTTCCCTTATCCAGAAAGATGAATGTCTGGTAACTATAAGCTCTATGCACCCTGTACTCATTTGAACATCATTTCATTCATCGTCTAATATGACTTAACGATGGAGATTTTCCCTTATCCTGAAAGATGAATGTCTGGTAACTGTAAGCTCTATGGACTCTGAACTTATTTGAACATGAATTCATTCATCGTCCGATATGAGAACGTTGGAGGATTTCCCTTATCCTGAAAGTTGAATGTCTGATAACGCTAAGTTCTAAGTACCCTGTACTCATTTAAACATCATTTCATTCGTCGTCTGATATGACTTAACGTTGGAGATTTTTCCTTATTCTGAAAGATGAATGCCTGGTAGCTATAAGCTCTTTGTACCCTGTGCTCATTTGAACATCATTTCATTCATCGTCCGCTATGACTTAAGGTTGGAGGTTTTCCCTTATCCTGAAAGATGAATGTCTGGTAACTATAAGCTCTATGCACCCTGTACTC
The DNA here is from genome assembly GCA_030765055.1 of Mantis religiosa. NCBI lineage: Eukaryota > Metazoa > Arthropoda > Insecta > Mantodea > Mantidae > Mantis > Mantis religiosa. Next base: position 128,199,074 of record CM060956.1, on the reverse strand, counting down.
ATTTGAACATCATTTCATTCATCGTCTAATATGACTTAACGATGGAGATTTTCCCTTATCCTGAAAGATGAATGGTAACTGTAAGCTATATGGACTCTGGACTTATTTGAACATTAATTCATTCATCGTCCGATATGACTTAACGTTGGAGATTTTTCCTTATCCTGAAAGATGAATGTCTGGTAACTATAAGCTCTATGTACCCCGTACTTATTTGAACATCATTTCATTCATCGTCTGATATGACTTAACGTTGGAGGTTTTTCCTTAATCTGAAAGATGAATGCCATGTAGCTACAAGCTCTATGTACCCTGTGCTCATTTGAACATCATTTCATCCATCGTCCGGTATGACTTAAGGTTGGATGTTTTCCCTTATCTTGAAAGATGAATGTCTGGCAACTATAAGCTCTATGCACCCTGTACTCATTTGAACATCATTTCATTCATCGTCGAATATGACAACGATGGAGATTTTCCCTTATCCTGAAAGATGAATGTCTGGTAACTGTAAGCTCTATGGACTCTGGACTAATTTGAACATGAATTCATTCATCGTCCGATATGACAACGTTGGAGGATTTCCCTTATCCTGAAAGATGAATGCCTGGTAACTGTAAGCTCTATGGACTCTGGACTTATTTGTACATGAATTCATTCATAGTCCGATATGACAACGTTGGAGGATTTCCCTTATCCTGAAAGATGAGTGTCTGATAACTCTAAGCTCTATGTACCCTGTACTCAGTTGAACATCATTTCATTCATCGTCCGATATGACTTAACGTTGGAGGTTTTCTCTTATCCTGAAAGATGAATGTCTGGTAACTCTAAGCTCTATGTACCCTGGACTCATTTGAACATCATTTCATTCATCGTCCGATATGACTTAACGTTGGAGGTTTTCTCTTATCCTGAAAGATGAATGTCTGGTAACTGTAAGCTCTATGTACCCTGTGCTCATTTGAACATTATTTCATTCATCGTCTGATATAACTTAACGATGGAGGTTTTCCCTTATCCTGAAAGATAATGTCTGGTAACTCTAAGCTCTATGTACCCTGTAGTCATTTGAACATTTCGTTGATCATCTGATATGACTTAAGTTGGAGGGCCTAAATGTAATAATAATAATAATAATAATAATAATAATAATAATAATAATAATAATAATAATAATAATAATAATAATAATAATAATAATAATAATAATAATAATAATAATAATAATAATAATAATAATAATAATAATAATAATAATAATAATAATAATAATAATAATAATAATAATAATAATAATAATAATAATAATAATAATAATAATAATAATAATAATAATAATAATAATAATAAACAATAAGAGTAACAATAACAAGAAGAAGAATAGGAAGAAGAAATCTAGCTTTCATTTAAATCCAAATTTACTTGAACTTTCAGCTTCTGTGGAGAAAAAAGAAGAATAAGAAGGCTTTTTCCATAAATTTCAAGATACAAATATATTTTATTTGTTATGTAAGCAGTTTAAATAGTTAGGTATATGATACTTCAATCAAAATCGTTTAGCCCTTTTTGGGAAAATCAAAAATACTGAAACATGTTCCATATAAAGGATGCTTTGGAATGGAGCATTTTCTTCAAAATGTTCCTGTCGTCTGTTTGCAAGATTAAGTATCAAGTTTGGTATTTATCCAAAACGCTTACACACATATATTTAGATATATTTCTAAGAATGATTTTATATTCCCATACCACCCAGTAGGGAAATATTTAGTAATAAAATAAAACAAAAGCTAATTTTTTTTATGGTGTTTATGAAGTCGATACGTTTCAGGCAGCCAGGAATTTCTCATCTGTGGACAGCAACCGGTCAGGGGTACAATAAACAGATTTCAGGACGAAGACAGCAGCAGGAAAAGTTTATGAGATTAACTGCCATGGAGGGTCGGAGTTATTATAAACAAGCTGAAGGATTTATTGCCTTGCGTTACACTGCAGGGTCAGCTGTTTTGTGCGGTTTACTCAAAACACTTTCCAGACTGCTGTCGATATGCCTTTGTTTGGAAGCGGTTTCGCTGCTGCCAACTGTCCAGAGTTATGACGCTGCAGAATTTCAAAGATACATTTTAGAATCTTGACAAAAATGTGAAGATGCATTGTCATTCTTATGTCAAACAATTTCGTAGCGGCTCGTGGCCGAAATGTTTGAGAGGCGCGGAAACGGTTTTGTTTGCTAAGTTCTGACAATAATAAATTATTACACCTGTAAATTTTAAGAACATTTTTTTTTTAAATTCTACCCCTATAAATAATGGTTCTCAAGTTGTAATATATAGCTCAGAAATAAGTACAGCAAGTCTAAGACGCTCTTTACCCAAAGCTGCTATATTAATTTGCATGCAACATATGAAAGGATGGTATTAGAGCATCATTCAAACTGAACCAAATCCAGAAGTAATGTTCGCCACGTAAGCTGCCACAGATTCACGCACTGTATGTATACACATTAACTCGTATTTTGCATTTGTTCAGTTTATCATGAATTTTACTTTTGGTCTATTTATATACAAAATCAAGTCTTCTGTTCTTTAATTTAATGAAACTTTCCACCACTCTTTCATCAAAATCCTGCATGTTACTGACAAGTTCCTTATTTATTGAGAGCATTGTTAAAGCATCGAGTCTGTCATTGTATTTCTTAAAAGGGTTTTTATACTATTTAGAGTGGAAAATCAACTTTCAGCCTCCGCAGTCGCCATTGGCCTTCTTATAACAATTTTCAAAATATGTGACTTCGCTGAACACTGACGAAAGGTTATCTTCATGAAAACGTTCAATGCTCCTTGAATGTTTAACTCATTTCGTAAGTCGCCACAAACGGTGTATCTCAGATGCGAGAGCCCCTAGTGGTTACTGGGAAAATATACGAGTCAAATGGAGAATTTAGTTTCCTGACGGCATGTTGGCCATGGTAGCTCAATGGGTTAAAGCGACTGGACGGAAACCAGGAGATCCATGGTTCATATCCCAGCTATGGCATTGAATACGAAAACCATCTGACAGTGATTTGAAACGTCAGTTGGCACATTACACTGAATGGCAACAAACTCAGAAGCCCGTATTTGTTGCTCTATTTTCTCCCTACACACTTTTAACATGCAGTCTAATAGATCATTGTGCACTGTTTTCGTTTAAATACTGTGGATGTTTCTAAATGTTCCTTCATTACTGTATCTGCTTCATAGTTCAGCTGTATAGTTGCCTGCCTCGGTAGCGTACAAGGTAGGTAGCACGTCTGCCTCACGTTCAAGAGATCCCGAGTTCGAATCTCGGTCAGGGTGAGATATCTGGATAAGGTTTTTCCTGGGTTTTCCCGTATCCTGAAAGACGAATGTCAGGTAACTCTAAGCTCCATGGACCCCGGACGCATTGAGCATCATTTCACCCATTTCATTCATCGTCTGATATGACTAAATTTTGGAGGACGTAAATTACACACACACACAAAAAAAAAAAAGCTGTAAAGTTAATGAGGCTAATTTCATTTTTACTAGTTTCTATTTTTCTTCTATCAAGAATTCCGGCGTTGGTCTACCCAACGATTTCAATTGTACTTTTTCTTAAGTAGGTCAACCTTAAAAATTACACTTCCATTAGTGATTTTACAAAGTAATCCATCATTCTTTAGACATTGGATTTTACAATGCCACCTGTAACACTCTGCTTATGCTCCTAACTCCACAAAGAACACTAAAATAACAAGTAGTGCATTCTAACACTATAATACTATTACGTATTTTAAATGGGATGATGTTTGTCCTTGAACGCTACTAGGTGAGCAACCAATCGGTGTCCTGCGGTGTTGTCGTATTGCATTCCCGCTAATTGGTGTGTGACGAGTGGCAAACTAATCAAAATGTATGAAATATTATTCGCGCGAAGACAAAAATTCAGACTTTGCCAAAACTGATCCATGTGGAAGGTAGAGAGTAATGTATCTAACATAACCATGAAAACCCCATATCTTTAGCTCAAATAGTTTTTCTAATACAAATAAATAAACCACTTCTACCTGTATTATAACAATAAATCACGACATAAGCACTGTATGAATATTTGGTTGGCATGTATGCGTGTACGTATATTTTTAATTAGTCAGAACTGAAACGTAAACATTTGACATGACGTGATAAAACATTTGACTTTGAATAAACCAAGTCGAGCCCTGGCAGAACGTGTCTGGCCACATTATATCTTTGTTTATGAATGCTTCGTAATCTCTATTTACTCTAGAGAGTTCAAAGTGGTTGGTGTGTATGTATGCACATATACTTTTAATTACTCAGAACTGAAATTTAAACTACTGACATGACGTGATAAAAGAATTACTGTGAATAAGTCAAGGTGTTAAATTCGAGAAAGAGCAATCACTTCATTTCCTGTTAGCCTGTGGAATGCTGTATGCTTATGTTTATGAATAAATGCTGGATAAGAAGTGTTTATTTACCCTGGAGAGTTCAGATCAATATCATTCACTTGTTCTTTACACAACAGTAGAATAAGAGTTAAATAGTGCAATGGCTTTTTGCGGTGAATTTAGTGGCGAGTCAAAAAGAGGTATTGCGGAGTCAGGCTCGAAGTATTATTTTTAAGGTGTACACGTTCTTCAAAAAATTTTCGGAAACAGAAACTAAAACTGAGTTATTGCAAAGAGTACTTCCATTTAAAAATACGGAAAAAGTGTATCAGCTGGATCAACTTGCAATTGAAACGGGACACGAGGTAATAGGCCTCCCACCTTACCACTACCTATATAATCCAATTGAGTTGATGTGGGTTCAAATAAAAAGGGGGGCTGCAATCAGAAATAATACTTTTAAACTGACGGACGTTGAACGACTAGTTCACGAAGAGATTGACAAAGTAACACAACAGGACTGGGACAACTGCGTAAGGCTTGCGGAAAACCTTCAAGATGATTTTAAGAAAGAAATAGCACAAGACGAGATTTTGGAACCTGTAATAATAAATTTGCAAGACTCAGACGATAAAGACAGTGACAATGACAAATTGTCTCTTAACGGAAGTGACATTGACAGCGATATGGATGAGCCATTGGCAGTTCCACTGGAATAGATAAACAGGTAATTCATAAACTATAATTATATAGTATTTAAAACTATACATAATTTGCGAAAATGCTTTTTCCAATTTTGATTTTGGCAACTGCATCATTGTAAAAGTTTGTAAAATATAATTTGCTTACCCTTATGTCTGCGCCAAGGAGACCTGCATGTTGTATGAGTGTGCGAGAGAGAGGGAAATATAAAAGGAGTGGGGTAACAAGCGGCAACACTGAGCGTGATACGGCATCTGATTAGCTGGACTCCAGAACTCTTTCCATTTGAAACACATAATAGTCTGCGGACAGAATTGCGCCTATAAGCACATATGCCAAGTGCTTCCCCCACTCCCTCACCACATGCGTTTCGTTACGTGGAAATGCAGCAGGCGGGCGCTATTCGTTCCGCGCCGAACCGTATGCTGTAGGTATGAAAACATCACTCTTACACCCTATGAAGCTTTCTCATAGTTTAAAAGTAATCTGTCCTTAATAGTCGCAAGGCTATGGTTCATTTAATTTCATGAGATTTTTAGGGGTGCGCGCGCCTTCGCGCCCTTTTCGCGAACCGCTCCTGGTTGAAAGCTATTAATGAGAACCTCAGAATTTTCACAAAAAGACTCATGTTAAGTGTAGTCTGGGTGGGGAGATTTTTTTGAAATTTTCGTGGATTCTCTTTGTAAGATATTCTTAAAGTACCAAGTTTCGTATTTAACTGACTTTTTGTGTACCTGTTTGAGTTATACCGTCTCTCTCACACATTTTTTTTTAAATCATTGTTTTGAATCCGGAAAACTTTAGAACAAATGTTTCCAGTGAAATTTCAGTTTCAACGTTTTGGGCGTATTTCAGTAACTTTTGTACCTACTATAAGGGATGTTAATGTACATGCAAATATTTTGAGAGCAGGTGGAGATTTCTTAATCGAGTAATTTGATGTATGAGACTTATGGCCTGTTAGTTCAAATGCGGAAGTTACGGCTACAAGTCTCTAAACTGTCAGTACGCCACTGCTAATGATAATACCACTTGCATGCACAACACGAAAATGGAGACACGTGTCGGAGCACTCCCTCTGGCGCAATGGTTATGACATTAATTCAGGTGAAAATTAAACGAGTTCAAGTCTCTTTCACTTTTGTGTAATTTGTTGCTTTTAAATATTAAATGTATGCATTTTACGAGTAATTTCACCTTGTCAGTGCAATTACAATTCTTTCTAACAAAGACTGAATCTTGCTTAATACTTTCACATGCTGTAGGTCTAAATGGAAGGTTGTTTAAAGGGTGAACGAAAAGTAAATGTAACTCTTTACGTCAGGTTTATAGGGACGGCTCGAAATGGTGACCTGCGTTTTCAATGCAAAGTTGACAGCAGCTGTCATACTTTGTCCAAAATTCCATGTGTGTGTCGAATAACTTCACATGCTGCTATTATTCGCTCGAGCCTCACCAAAGTGGCCCGGATTCCATCTCAGATGACCGCAAAGTGAGTTTTGTTATGGACAACACGGCGCTAGGAGGGGTTTCCTCCGGGATCTTCGGTTTCCCCCGCCATCTCATTCCACCGGTGCTCCATCTTCATCTCATGTATCATCAGTTTCACCGCCTGCAGTGCTGCATATAGTAAAAATGGGCGTTAAGCACTACACATTTCAATTTCTTCTGAGGTAATAGGGGTTTATACACCAGAAACTTCAGGTGACGGAAATCACTTGGGTTAAGATCGGAAGAGCGTGCTGGCCAAGTACAGTTGGACTCCCCATGCATAGGCCAATCAGACTCACGTGCTTAGTTGCCAATCACTATTACAAAGACGAAGAAAAAATTAACTACATGACAGGAACCAAACCAATGACCTTTGAAACGCATTTTTTGGCGTTACAGATTGGGTCACAGAGCACTTATAGAACAGCACCAGAGTAGGCTACATGATGCAAGGAGGCAGTTAATCGCTGTTCAGTGTCAACTGGCAGGTGATTAGTTCGAGACGTAAGAGATCTTTGAGGCATTAAATATTGAGAATGTCAATAACGAGCTACTATGAATCGATATTTCTGTACTCGAGAAGCAGCTTTAAAGACATTCTAATTCAATAATTTCAGCTACCTTGTTTAAATATCAACTTACCAATATCTGATGCCAATTAGGTTTAACACAATTAAATGTGTTATGGAAATTAATTGTTCTTTCACACTAGCCGTGTGTACGACGCATGGAAAGGTAGAGTCACACCGAAAAGTTCAATGCTATAGCTTGGATTTGAACCACGGATCTTCCGATCTCCGTCCGGCTGCTCTTAACCATTGAACTACTATGGCTAATATGCCGATACATTAAATTCTTCAACTGACTCGTGTTTTTTCAGGTAAACCACTGGGAGTTCTCTTGAACACATGAGACAACTACCTTAATGGCGACTTACCATGCTTTAAGTATTGTCCACCAACAAGAAGGCAACAGAGAAATGAAGGGGACTGGGGTTTCAACTGTTTATCTGCTCTGTTATTGGATCTGTATATTAGAAAATGAGTGTATGAGAGTGCATGAGTCAGCCATGTTGCCAGATCTAATGCTCTTTGCAGTAAATGCAGTGATAGGTATTACATATGAGTGAGTTTTGCAACAACGTTTGCAAATTATAATCAAACCTAGCATCCTTGTCATACTTGGAAGGCGAGCAACACTGTGTGGACAGCAAAAGTGATTGCATTACACATTCCTCTAGCTTGCCTTCTTGTGCTGGGCAGACAGCACTTAAAGGTCTGGGCTTTATAGTGGACCACTATTGTGTCAATTAATGGAAATTGTTCTTTCACACTAGTGTGTAGGACGTGGACTGAAAACTGTGTTATGGTTAGCCACAGACCATGCATTGCCTATCTCGACTTGCTTATATTAGTCCAGTCTACATTTGCTGAGATTATTTCGGTGTAGTTCATTAACTCCTTTATATACGGTTGAGAAGGTGTAATACTGCTCTCTAAATGTGCTAGTCCCATCTGATATATAGGACTAGCACATTTCTGTACAAGCAAGGATGTTCTCAATAATGGAGCGATACACTTTGGGAATCATAGAGCTTATACATAAGGGTCTGAAGATGGGATACAAAGAAAATGATATTGAAGGCATTGCTTTATTGTTTAGTGTTGCACACAGGTAATATTTCAGAACATTCTCTTATATCAGGTACACTAATATTTAAGGACGATGACTAAGCAACTTCTTCAGGCTGCAGTTTGCAGACATTGCCGAATGCAAACCTGATCACTGTCCGTCCGTGGTGCTGATAGGGTGTACACAGACTGAAGGTTTTTGTGCCTGCCCTTAATATGACAATGCTTAGACGTCGAGGCCAGCCGAGCAGTTTGTCTGTAGATGATGCTGCTTTCTGTCCTGCTCTACTGAGGTATCCCTATTGTGGCACCCCTAACCTTACTGCAGACTGCACAGCTTAAGACTTGGATCAGCATCGTCGGTGATGGCTTTGGCAGTGCCATGCTACCCTTGAAGCAGATGTCGGCCATCAGCTTTCAAAAACACTTGCTCTCCAGCATATAGCACAATTCACAATCACAGATCCAACAGCAACTACTGCATCAAACTACACTGCAGATAGATGGACCATGCAGGCTGCTATTTAAGAGTTGTGTTCAGAGGTGCTTAATCCTGGTAAACTTAACTGCCACCAACCAGCCCACAAGGAACATCAGGACCTGCTGTGCACAATTCAAAAAATCAAATAGACTACATGGTGACACCTGAGCACACATCAGGATAGCACATTGAAAACGTAAAAGAGTCTTCTAACAGACAAAAGCCACACAATTGACCACCACCTACTGAGCCCAACTACACAATCGAGACCACTCTCTGCTAGGCACAACATACAACACATTCTGACCACTGTCCTCCCAAGCACCAAGCTGCACAGTATACACAATTTAATAAGGAATGCTATTATTCTCCTACTTTACACCCTTGTCACCTGTCTGACCGCTTGGCTCTCACCAAGGCAGCCTGGGTTCGATCCCAGGCGACCGCAAAGTGAGATTTGTGGTGGACAACACGGCGTTGGGGCGGGTTTTCTCCGGGACCTCCGGTTTCCCCCGTATATCATTCCACCGGTGCTCCATCTTCATCTCATGTATCATCAGTGTCACCGCCTGCGGTGGCGTATGTAGTAAAAGCGGGCGTTAAACACTACACATTTCATTTCATTTTGTCACCTGTCTGTTTCAACAAACCCATGTCACTTGCTACGGTCAGGACCATGAGTCTTGTTCATAGCCTAGCCTCTTATTTTTCTGTCCTGCATCTTAATTGTGCAGCAGCAGCAACAGCAGCAACTACACAGACTAATGGAGGTGCACTAACAAAACGTAGCGTGGTAGCGTGTCTGCCACAGGTTCAAGAGGTTCCAAATTTAAACTTAATTAGGGTGAGTTATCTGGACAAAGCTTTTTCTGTGGTTTTCTCTTGTCCTGAAAGATGAATGTCAGGTAACTATAAGCTCTATGGACCCTGACTCATTTGAGCACCATTTCACTCATTTCATTGTGCGATATGACCAAGCCAATTAAAGAACATTCCAAATGAAAAAAGGAAAATACAAATGCCCACTTCTGTAGTGTAGGTATAACATGCCTCACATTCCAGAGGTTCTGAGTTTGAATCATGGTTAGAAAGATGTTGTTGTTGTTGTTGTTTTCAAATGCTAGGCTTTGGCAATGAAGCCATTAGCTCTCTTGCTCTCCAATATTTCTGTGTAGTGGGTCCAGCAGGTAGGGCTTCACAGGTTAAAAGATGTTCTTCAGTCATTTCCTCTTCTTTGTTGCACAGAGGACAATTTGGACTTGTATAAATTCCTATTCTGTGTAAGTGTTTGGCCAAATAATCATGTTCCCTAAGTAATCTAAAATTTGCTACTGCAGCTTTACGTGGGATTTCTGGAATAATTTCTGGATTTTTAATTAAAATGTTCCAATTTTTATCTTTGGCTTTGTTAGATATTGATTGGTTTTGTTTGTTTTTATATTTGCTTTTGATTAATCTTTTTATGGATGTAAAGGGTTAGTTTTTACTTTTGTTCTGAATTAAGTTTGCACCTTTTTTGGCAAGAAAATCAGTTGATTCATTTCCAGCAATTCCACAATGTGCAGGTGTCCACTGTAATATAATTCTTTTCTGTAGTTTTTGAAGTTGTTGGATCATTTTGTGACATTTTTAATTTGGATTGACCTCATTTTATATGAACTTATTGCACATAATGCTGCTTTAGAATCAGAAAGTATGACAGCATTTTTTAATTTATCTATTCTGTATACAAGGATTTGGAGTGAAATATGAATAGCCGTTACTTCTGCATCAAAATTTGTTGTGTGGTATCCTGCTGGTTGATAGAATGAGAACAGTGCACACTTAATTCCTGCTCCTGAGTTGTTGTCCAAGTTAGATCCATCTGTGTAGATATGTAACCATTCTTCAGGTGGGTATCTATTGTTCACAATTTCCAATGCTAGTGCTTTTAGTACAGGTTTGGAAGTTTCAGATTTTGTAACTATTTGTTCTAAATCTAATTGAATATTAATTGGTTCAAAAGTCAGTGGGTTTTCTTTGATTAAAATGTTTTCTTTAGAATTATGAAGATTCAGATCTGTTTTTAATTACATAAAGATAAACTTACATTTAACATTAGGAAGATTTACTCCAATGAGTTTGATTTTCTTCTCGGTGAGTTTCCTCTTATCTTGAAAGGATAAATGTCAAATAAGAACTTATTTTTTATTTACCAGACCAACGTTTTGTTTAAAGTATAAAATGTTTGAGAACTTTTAACTCAAAATATACTAATAATTTCTATGATCAAGGTCCAATTCATATATTAACCCTTTGTTGCGCATGCCATATTAGTTGTTTAATATCCAAGCAGACATCTATCCATTTAAATGTTAAAGATTTAAACTAAAAATTACTTATATATCTACATAGTATCTCTTACCACTAAATTAAATTAACTGCCTCAAATGATTTGAAATAAACAAAAGCCTTACATTTTATTTCAACATGTGTACCCTTTTGTAACACTTCTTTGTAATTGCACAATATTAAGGCAATTAAATCTATTGCTTTAAAATATAAAAAAAACTGGACTAAATTTTTTCTACATAGCTAAAATAGTAATCTCTGCAAAAATGTTATAGTACTTACTCTAATAATGTTTAACAACCCAGTGGCTGAAACTTTGGTGAGTAACTGTCAACAGATGAACAACGAAATTCATCAGCTTTTATTTACAAGTGCTGCCATTTTCATGTTGAGGTTGGAAACTTTTCAGACCACCTTCGTATGAAACTTGAGCTGAAAAATTTTGTTAATGCACTCAACAAGGATGGTAGTGGATTTGCATATTTGCAAGGCAAGTTTCCACATTTAACTTACGCAAAATTGAAAGAAAGAATTTTTGTTGGACCTCAAATTGAAAAACTCGTGAGGATGAAATGTTTGAGAAAACATTACAAATTAATGTATTAGCAGCTTGTCATTGATTTACAAGGGCTGTGCGTGGTTTTCTTGGAAACAAAAAGGAAAGTTATAAAACTTTGGCCTCAAGTTTGTTGAAATGCTATAAATGAGTTGTAATGTATTTGAAAATCCATTTCCTTCATTCGCATTTAGACCTTTCTCCAGAAAATCTGAGTGATGTTAGTGATGAACAAAGTAAATGGTTTCATCAGGGCATTTCTGCCATGTAGAAGAGGTACGAAGGTTGTAAGGACCCAGTAATGATGGGGGATTACTGTTGGTTGGGGGATTTCTTGTGAGGGAAAGCAGACAGGAGTACAAGAGGCAATCACATGCTATCAAGAACTTTTAAGCATAGTTACAGGTATATCCCTTAAATACAAGGGCTGTTCAATAAAGAATGATAATTTTTTGCACTAAAATTCAATCTTATTATATTTGGTTAGCTTAATGTGAAACAAACATGCCATAGTAGATTCATGGTTGGTACTCCTGGATCCTGGCTGTGAGAACAAGGCAAGTTCAGACATGTTCAGTATCGCCTACCGCTGCAATAAAGGTAACACGCAAGGAACAATATGTGGCTTTGAAATTTTGCTTTCGTCTCAACAAATCTTCAGTTGAGGCCCATACAATGTTACAGGAGGCCTATAGAGAGTCTGTTCTTCCCTACAGCACAGCTCAAAGGTGGTTTAAAGTGGTTAAAGAGGGAGACAATCAATTTCAAAGGAAGGTGGACCCGGTGCTCCAGTTACTGCTCTTACGGAAGAAAACATCAACACTGCTGCTGCCATTGTGAGAGAGGATCGACGAATTACCTTAAGATCACTTTCTGAAATACTGAACATTTCATTGGGTGCCACCCACACGTTGGTGACAGAAACACTACACATGAGACATGTTTGTGCGGGATGTGTTCCAAGACTGTTGATTCCCGAACCAAAGGACATTCGCATGCAGGTCTACGTGAAGTTATAGTTGATGTTAGAGGAAGATCAGGAGTTTCTTTCAAACGTAATCACTGCTGATGAAACTTGGGTACATAATTTTGATCCTGAGAGCAAAAAGCAAAGCTCAGTGTGGAAATCTCCTTCACCACCAACCCCCAAAAAAGAAAAAATGGTTGCTTCTGTTGGGAAAGTTATGGTCATCTCATTCTTTGATATTCATGGAATGGTTTATCAGCATGTTGTACCTGCACACACATCAGTAACTGGGACGTCCTGAAAACATTGCAAGTCCATATCAGATGCAAAAGACCACATTTCCGTGAAGCAGGCTGGATGCTGCACCATGATAATGCGTGGCTGCATATTGCCAATGTTGTTACTGAACTTCTTGCAAAAATCTATGTGAAGTGCATCCCTCACCCTCCCTGTAGTCCAGATTTAGCCCCTTGTGACTTTTTTCTATTCCCTAACTTGAAGAAATGCCTTCGTGGGAGGCATTAACCATCATCAGAAGCAGTGGTGAAGGCTGCAGAGGCAATTTTGAAGGATCTCTGAAAAAATGGTTTCCAGCATGTCTCTGAAGACTGGCAGAAATGCTGGGACAAGGGCATCGCATTCAGAGGAGACTATTTTGAGAAGGACTATCAAACTTTCGAGGATGAGTGAAGGTACGTTGTCAAAAAGAAAAATTGTGATCATTCTTTATTGAACAGCCCTCATATATTGCCCAAATACTTTTGTGTGCATGTGAAGCAACATTTTGAATTAATCTTAATTCACTATGAGATATGTAGGTAAGAACCTAAATGTCTTATCATTTTATCTTGAGGTGTTAAAATTTGTACCAATTTTCAAAATTAGCACATCTTTTTCCTTATGAATAATCTACTTTTATCGCAAAGGTATGAACAAGTTTTTTTGTTTGTTGGGTAGTGGAACTGAGGAACCATTCAACTTAACATGAGACAGTAAGACACTTTTTACTGTGCTTGTATACCATGATCTAATGGGAGTTCTTGTTTTCTTAACCATGAACTGAGCATATGTTTTGACCAGACCTACAATATTAACGAGGTTCTGAAGAGAAGTTGGTGCAGAAACGGCAGAAGGCAGTTGAAATCCCATGTGTTTATATGATGTGAAATGTACATTACAAATTTCTTAACAATAGCAACTTGCACTAGGAACAATATTTCCACCATATTTGACAGCCAGTTGTCACCTCTTGTCGGCTTGGGTCAATCCCGAGTATAGTAACGAGTATAGTTTATCACTGCATTAGGACGATATATCCTTGTTCTTTCCCCTGCTACTCTTGTGTTCTCCTTCCCATCTCTTCTAAGATCAGAGTAGGTAGATAACAAAAGAAAAGCCTTATGTCAAAAACTGCATTTACACCTTTATGTTCAGTATGTGAGATTCATCAGTTTTCAGCTTCAGTTGTTTTGGTTTTGGAAATTCTTTTTGCAGTCTTTCCTTCCAGCATGAGTTACAATTTTAATGGCAGCTTGAGAGTAAAAAAACTTATCAAAGCAGATGTGATGCCACAAACCCATATATTTTTGTTCACATATCTGGAACAACCTGTTCACTAATTAGAGGATCATTGTTTCTTGTCTCTTTTTTCCTCGACAAGTTTTACATGCCAATAAATACCCAGTTTTACTATCTGCAATATCTCATTTTGTTGGTTTAACAGGCAAATGCTGTTTTAGAAAGAATCTTCCTTTGACGCTGGCATTGCTTCATCAAGAGAGGGATCATGATTTATTTCATAAACATTAGCAAATCATCTAATGGCCTGCCTCTGTTGCGTAGGTGATAGGGAGTCTGCCTCATGTTCAAGAGGTCCCAATTTTGAATCTCGGTCAGGTTGTGTTATCTAGGTAAGGTTTTCTTCCAGTGCTTTCCCTTTTCCTGAAAGATGAATGTTAGATAACTCTTGAGATCTATGGACACTGGGCTTATTTGAGCATAATTTCACTTATCATTAATTCATCATCCCATCAGACTTAATGTTGGAGGGCCTAAATTTAAAAAGAAAACCTGATTATATCCAACTACTGGGCTTAATAAAACCAGATAATCTTCCTCAAATTAATTTAGATAATAACCTACTGTCTCTCATTAGAGGCACAGGTCTGTTAAACCATAACTATGTGAGTAGATACATTAAACCTTTAGGTTTTACTGCTAAGAGCATAGAACCTGGCTCCTTTATAATAAGTCAAGTTTATGTCTAAAGCAAGTTGTACTTCGTATAGGAAACCATATCAATTCTCTCTTAATTCTGACTTTGCAAATTTATTATTTAGCTGATGGTACTGTGAAATCTTTAGAGAATAGAGCAAGTTCATTACTTATCTTGTAATAGGACACATGTAAAAGTGGCACTCCCCCCAAAACTAATTTCAGGTAAATCCACCATCCCAGTATATAATCAGGGCTATTATACTTCTGGCTCAGAATAACGCTAACAATTACTGTTACAGCTAACAACTGAGCACTAACAAGTATGGTGGGTTTTCATTTTCTGTAATCATGACGGATGGTTTCTGTATTATTCTGTAACCATGATCCATGATGGATCTTCTCAATCATGTTGTTACGCACCTTGAGCAACTCATCGCAAATTCATACACTTTGCAGGTGTGTTTTGTTTTTCATCACTCTCGGCATGGCAGTTCAAATAGTGCAATTGCAATCACTTAAAGACATCTGTTCTGCACAGACCAAGTTGGAGCACAAGCAAGCTACAAGTCTTCCGAAGAATGCAAAATATATACTGATTATTGCAGAAGTAATGCCATTATTAATTTGACATAATGATTTATAAATATAAGAAAAGATGCTGTTTTCTAGGGTAGTACATAATTTTTAGTAAATATCGTCTTATATGAACTACGAATTTTAAACTTTTATTTGTTTGGTATATCAATGATTTATTGCAAAGCAATATAATAACTTCTCTGTACTTCTTGAAGTACTAATAGCATAATTAAAATTGGACTTCATATTTTCATTGTAATAACCTCCAACCAGTACTGGAATGAACTATAAGCTCTAGTGCATCCTAAACATGAACTTTCTACTTTCATACCTACTACTTAGCTGAAAAAAGTATACCATTTTACAAACATTTTGATAATTGTGTGCCATATAAAAGATGTATTTCTCCATTAGGAATTACTGTAATTCGTCAGAGATTAGGTTAGGAAATTCTTCCGCTCCAGCATAGTGGTAGGATGTTATATTCACACTTAGCACATACATATATGGTTTCACTTTACCAGGATTAATGTTTAAGCAATTGTTGTAAAGTAATACAAACATGAAGTAACAGCTAAATATTTGAAATGCTTTGCATTTAATAATACTGTCCTGCGACACTTTCCCGGTTTTGATGAACCATGAATGAACCGCATCCATGGTATACTTTCAAAGCGGTAGTCAATAAGTTTCTTATAAACTATCTGTGATATGAAAACATTATGAGAAATATACTACAAAAGCTATTATGAGCTTCAGGGCGAAATATGAGTTTAAAGCTTCAGTACTTCTACTCTCAGCTTAACTATTTTCTTGATAATTTTGGATCCCTCAGAAATGAACAAGGTGAATGATTTCAGCAAGAAATCAAGGAATTGGACAGGAGATGTCACGGTCGATGGAACAATGCAGATTACTGTTGGTACTTGAAACATAAGTTCCTTAAGCACGACCTAAAGGTAAATCAGTGCAACACACTTTCCGGCCAAAGGAAATAAAACTTCACACCTTATTTTACAGATAAACAGGTATTTCTGTATATTTATTACTCAGAAACTTTTCTTTTCGTATTGATGTTGTAATGCACAATCTTTGCGTAAAAACACCACTTTCAAATTATTTGTGATTTGTGAGAAAACATTTTATGATAGAGAAAAATGGACAGCATGATTCAATCTAGCACACCAAAATTAGTAAACATCACTTTTCAGATGGCAACCTGGTGAACAGATGTTATATTTTGCAGGACAGTATAATTCCTTATAATAATCAATACTGAAATGAAATACGAGTTCTGGTGATTTTGTAATATACATATTCTATCTTCTAGCATTTAATTTGAAAGAAACTGCTTTAATTTTGGATATTTGTTTACTCTGGCATCAGCTGCTAAAGAAATGTGGAAGTTATAGTTTGTAGGACTATCTGACCCAAACCAGCATTCCATAGGTTACACGGCAGAAAATTAAATGTAAGTGCTTGGTTACAAGATAATTCTCAAGGAGAAATGAATCTCAGAGCAAACATGTCTTCAAGATGTTCTTTACTATCATGTAAATGACAAGAGATCAAAAGTTAGGTTAGGAAACTTTCTACATATTTCTCGTGTAAACATGCACTTTTCATATATCAAGATTTAACTGTGTAATAAATACGACTCATCTAAAAATTAATAATGCACTTTTCATTTAAGTTAATTGATGGAAATTAATCATTTCTTCACACTAGCCATATATAGGCTAAGGTTTTTGTTAGATAGAGTCAACATGAAAAATTCAATGCCATGGCTGGGATTTGAACCATGGATCTCCTGCTTTCCGTCCAGTCGCTCTTACCCACTGACCCATCATGTCCTGACATTGAATTCTCCAATTGACTCTATATATTTCCTGGTAAACCACTAGGGACTCTCGTATCCGAGATACACCGTTTGTGGCAGTTACTATCGTAAGTACTTAAATCCCTGGCTTCATCATTTAACTCGTGCCATGGTAGCTGAATGGGTAAGAGCGACTGGACGGAAATCAGGAGATCCGTGGTTCAAATCCTGGCCATGGCATTGAATTTTTCATGTTGCCTCTAACAAAAACCTTAGCATATATATGGCTAGTGTGAAGAAATGATTAATTTCCATCAATTAACTTAAATAATACAAGTTTAATGATGAAGCCTGGGATTTAAGTACTTAAGATAGTAAGTTGCCACAAACGGTGTATCTCAGATATGAGAGCCCCTAGTGGTTTACCGGGAAATATATGTATTAGTCAATTGGAGAATTTAATGTCAGGACAGCACGTTGGCCATGGTAGCTCAATGAGTAAGAGCGAGTAGAGGGAAACCAGGAGATCCGTGTTCAAATCCCGGCCATGCCATTGAATTTTTCATGTTGAATATACTTCTTCTTCTTTATCTAACTCCTTTGTGCTGTTAAGCGTGGAGTACAAGCTTCTTCTACCCATTTCCTCCACTTTTCTCGGTCCATAATCATTCTCTTCATTTGTGTCATGGTTTTCCCTCTGTCCTTCCCCAACTTCTCAATGTATTCCTGATACAACATGCGTGGCCTTCCCCTAATTCTTTTACCTTCTGGTCTTGCTTCTAAATATTGTTTGGGTTTTCTTTCTTATGACATGCGGAGTACAGGTCCATACCATTTAAGTTGTCTTTTTTCCAATATTTCTTTAACAGAGTGTGTGCCCAACTCTTCCCTTATTGTTACATTTCTAATCATATCTCTTCTTGTCTTCCCCACAACTCGTCTTAAATATCTCATTTCCATAGCTGTTATTTTGCTTTCTTGTTTCTGTAGGAGAGTCCAGCTCTCTGCTCCATATAATAGAATTGGTAGTATTATTGTTTTAAATACTATAATTTTTGTATCTTTTGTTATTTCCTTTTTTCCCACAATAGTATTATTAATCTGATAGTAGACCGAATTGGCCTTTCTTATTCTGTTTAAAATTTCCTGCTCTATTATTCCATCCTAATTTATAATTGTACCCAGGTATTCATAACTGTCTACCTGTTCTAAGATTTCATTACATTTAATTTTAACTTCTTCTTCTTTCCTTCCTATATACATGGTTTTACTTATGGGTATGTTTAATTCTAAACATCTTCTAGTTAATTCTTCTTTCCATTCATTTAGCGCTAATTGTAAATTATTATTACTATTTGCTATCAATATGATGTCATCAGCATATATCAACGATTGTGCCCAAACTGGTCTTAAATTTCTATATCCTATCATAGTTCTTGCTGTTCTTCTTTTGCAAATTTTCCATATTTCATCCATCACAATAATAAATAAGAGTGGGCTGAGACTATCTCCTTGTTTAACTCCTCTATTCATCAGAAATGGTTCTGATTCTTGTTCATCTAATCTTATTATCCCTTTTGGTTCTTGATAAACTGATTGTATTGAATCAAATGCTGCTTTCAAATCTAAGAATCCTAAATAAATACCCTTTCCTCTATCTATAGCTTTTTCTACTATCATTCTCAATGAGAAAATTTGGTCTTGGGTTTGTCTACCCATTCCGAAAGCAGCCTGTTCTTCTAAATCTTGTTCTACTATTTTCCTCAATTTCCTTTCCAGGATTCTAGTGTACACTTTATATACAACCGGGGAGAGACATATAGGTCTATAGCTTGAGCAATCACTTTGATTGCCTTTCTTATGTATTGGAACAATTACATTTAATTCCCAATCTCTTGGTATTTTTTTTCCCGTCCATATCTTCTGAAATAAACTTTCAGTATTTTTATTAATTCTTTACCTCCATATTTAATCAGTTCTGGTGCTATTCATCCCTACCAGCTGCTTTAAGTAGCTTGATTTCTTGTATTGCCATTTGAACTTCAATTCTATCAATTTCCTTTTCTTCTTCCTCTCTTTCTTCCCCATAATTATTAATTATTCTTCTCCTTCTTATACCTGTATTCTCTGCATCTTCGTTTATGTATGAATCTAGAGGGGTATTCATAAACTTTTCTTCATAATATTCTCTCCATGTATTCAGAATTTCTTTGTGTTCGGTCACTAACTTTCCAGACTATCTATATCTACAGTTTTCATTATTTTCACACACAAATTTGTTTCACTTTACGATGTATGAATAACATAAGGTTATCTATCTTCTGTGAGTTCTACAATCCTTTGTGCTTCTAATCAAATTTCAGCAAGGAAAAAGTAGTATTGCTGGCTAACAACATGGTCTCGCCTCTTGTTATGCTTAACCATAACTTTCTTCCTCTCAACAAGATGTCATTACAGTTATGATGTAACAGAATAACAAATGGCACATAGCTAGTGGTTAGCGGCTTTAACAAGTGGTTCAGCTTCAACCAGATGTTACAGAATAGCCCTCATTGTGACAAAATGACAACACTAAGACGTGCAAAACTCCTCTGTCAACAGAATCGTTAGCCCAAATGTAACTTTCAGTCACTTTCACTTTTTGCAAATACAGACACACAGAACAAGCATAGTATATCAGTCTAATGTTTCTCTACGTCTCTGTTGCAAGCACCAACTTCACACTACTTTGCTTGGCAACTCTGACAGCTTTCAACAAACTGACAAAAAATCAGGTGTGTACTGGATAAACTGCGAAGGCTGTAACAACTTTTACATTGGAAAACTAAAAGAAATTAGAACATTAGGCCTAAAGAGTATTTTAGGAACTTCAGGAATAAAGAATTTACAAATCGGCGGTAGCGTACCATTTTTGGAACGATAATCATGAAATCCATTTATTAAAAAGTGTTCAGGGTCAATGGCATTAACCATGTGGTAAAGATATCATAAGGAAATATGAAGGAAAACTGTTCAATTTCAACATCACCTTTGAAAAGAACTCAAACTTCAAGTTCATCAAGATATCAACAGAGATGCCCCATCACCTCCAGGGAGTTCACCAAATCAAAATTCAATAGTCGACATTAGCTGAGAATGTTAGGAAGGCCCTAACGAAATGCATTCTAGGTAAACACTAGCAATATATGTTGTTTTCAAATGCTAGGCTCTGGCAATGAAGCCATTAGCTCTCTTGCTCTCCAATATTTCTGTGTAGTGGGTCCGGCAGGTAGGACTTTACAGGTTAAAATATGTTCTTCAGTCATTTCCTCTTCTTTGTTGTCAAATGCTAGGCTTTGGCAATGAAGCCATTAGCTCTCTTGCTCTCCAATATTTCTGTGTAGTGGGTCCGGCAGGTGGGGCTTCACAGGTTAAAAGATGTTCGTCAGTCATTTCCTCTTCTTTGTTGTCAAATGCTAGGCTTTGGCAATGAAGCCATTAGCTCTCTTGCTCTCCAATATTTCTGTGTAGTGGGTCTGGCAGGTAGGGCTTCACAGTTTAAAAGATGTTCTTCAGTCATTTCCTCTTCTTTGTTGCACAGAGGACAATTTGGACTTGTATAAATTCCTATTCTGTGTAAGTGCTTGGCCAAATAATCACGTTCATAAGTAATCTAAAATTTGCTACTGCAGCTTTACATGGTATTTCTGGAATAATTTCTGGATTTTAAATTAAAATGTTCCATTTTTTATCTTTGGCTTTGTTAGATATTGATTGGTTTTGTTTGTTTTTATATTTGTTTCTGATTAATCTTTTTATGGATGTAAAGGGTAAGTTTCTACTTTTGTTCTGAATTAAATTTGCACTTTTGGCAAGAAAATCAGCTGATTCAAAATAGCAATATATGAAGTATTGAGTACTAATGTGACTCAAAATTATATTAATTTTGCGCTTCATTGTATCATAGTCCTTAATCATAGGAATTATTTCATACTACTGTAATAATTTACTATCTAGGGCACTATTCACTATACTCATAGTGCTATGCACCTGAAAATGTGATGGTGTAATACTTGCTGTATATGAACCAGGTGCACCAAAATCCACCAAAAATTTGCTGTAGAATAGAATCACAATTACCAAAACTGAAGCCTGGAAAGTACTGCATGTGACCACTTGTAAGTAGATGCTGAACATCCCTCATCAGCTCTGTTCTGTGTGTGGGGGACGGCATCCTTATGTATTCCATGTGTAGACCGCAGCCCATCAGTGGTAAACAATCTCTAATGTACAATTCTGTGTTACTATGCCTATATGCTCCTATGTATTCTGGACTCATTTTCGGGTACTTCCAGCTATACTCCGCACCTGGTTTTGGTACACAGATTCCACACAGAGCAGAGATGATGCCATCAAACTCTCAACCATATAGAGGTGTGAGCATAGTGACAGTTCCCTTGTGTGAATAAAAAGCAAAATGTGTAGAACTGTAGTCAAATTTAACCTTGTCATCAAACATGGGTGCTACAAGCCATTAACATAAGCAAAATTTACTACAGTCGTGGAACTTGATGTCTGGCTTTAAACAGAAAGCCGGTCTGCTTCAGTTTGCCTTAACAGTCAAGGTTATTTGAATCATTTTCATTTAGGTGCCTGCAATGGATATACGAAGGCTGTTCAATAAAGAATGATCATAATTTTTTTTTACGGTCATAATTTTTGACACTAAAATTCAATCTTATTGTAGTCTGTTAGCTTAATGTGAAACACACTGTAGTAGTTTCATTGTTGGTACTCCTGATTCCCGCCTGTGAGAACCAGGCAAGTTCAGACATGTACAGTATTGCCTACTGCTGCAATGGAGATAACACACGAGGAACAATATGCAGCTTTGAAATTCAACTTTCGTCTTAAATTTTCAGTTGAGGCCTATGGAGAGTGTGTTCTTCCCTACAGCACAGCTCAAAGGTGGTTTAAAATGTTTAAGGAGGGGAGACAATTTCAAATGAAGGTGGATCCGGTGCTCCAGTTACTGCTCTAACGGAAGAAAACATCAACACTGCTGCTGCCACTGTGAGAGAGGATCGACGAATTACCTTAAGATCACTTTCTGAAATACTGAACTTTTCATTGGGTGCCACCCACATGTTGGTGACAGAAACATTACACATGAGACGAGTTTGTGTGCGATGGGATCCAAGACTGTTGATTCCCGAACAAAAGGACATTCGCATGCAAGTCTACGTGCAGTTAAAGTTGATGTTAGAAGAAGATCCGGAGTTTCTTTCAAACGTAATCACTACTGATGAAACTTGGGTACATAATGTGTGTTTGGAGGAATTTAGTAACAGTGACGTCAAAATTAATATAAAAAGAGATTGAAAATGGAGGCCAGGGCCTTTGAAACTAGTCTCTCATAAATATATGAAAAAGTAAGTGACGAGTGTCAATAATTTTTATATTGGGTACATAATTTTGATCCTGAGAGGAAAAAGCAAAGCTCAGTGTGGAATCCTTTCATGGAAGTGTTGAAAACAGTGTTGTATAAATTAAATTAATTAGGAGTCGATTAATGACACAAAACAACACTTACTTTTTTTTAAGTGTTATTTTGTGTCATTAATTGACTCCTAATTAATTAATTAAACTCAGTGTGGAAATCTCCTTCATCACCAACCCCCCCAAAAAAGCAAAAATGGTTGCTTCTGCTGGGAAAGTTATGGTCATTGATATTCATGGAATGGTTTATCAGCATGTTGTACCTGCACACACATCAGTAATTGGACAATACTACAGGGATGTCCTGAAAACATCGCAAGTCCATATCAGGCACAAAAGACCACATTTTTGTGAAGCAGGCTGGATGCTGCACCATGATAATGCACGGCCGCATATTGCCAATGTTGTTGCTGAATATCTTGCAAAAATCAATGTGAAGTGCATGTATGTATGTATGTATGTATGTATGTATTACAAATGACATGGCTTTATTATGTCAAACACTGTACTAAATTGCAATAAATATGAATATGTATTGTCAGGCTGAAAGTATGGCCCCGTCACTGGGCTTAAAAATAGCGATGCTATTCTGGTGCAAGGGTTGTCCAACTAATAAATTCATTATATTGTTTGGCTTATTCAGAAATATCAAGTAATCGTTTCCAAATTATGCACATATCTTTTAAATATGCACTAAACCTCAAAATATGCATTTATATATGCGCATATGTATTTTCGAAAAGTCTGGGCCCCAGTCGTGATACATTGTGTAATTCAATTGATAACATTTTGTTTTAAATGCTTCGTAAAATTATGAGTCCCTGTTGAGATGAAAAATTAGATTTGAAACGTAATTATACTTTTCTCAAGGTCATGGCTCAAATACAATGGAGAAACTTGGCGTGGTTTAACAAATAATTATGAATACAATTCTTCTTTCCACATGCTTTATATTTACCAAGTAAATATAAAATACATATTTACACTAACAATTACCTAAAAAATAAATCTAGTTACTGTGAAGCAACAAACACCACACAAATATAACTATTTGCAACAAAAAACTTCACTTATCTTAAGGAAATGATGTAAATTTTTCTTACTAATTGATAAGATCGATTTCATAAACCTTCATCTTCAGCCATGATGGTTTACGAAACCGATCTTATCAATAAATACGAAAAATTTACATCATTTTCTTAAGATATGTGACATTTTTGTTGCAAATAGTTATATTTGTGTAGTACATATTTAACTTGTACATAAAACTGACGACTTCTCTTATTAAGATGAACTAATAACTGAATACCTTTACTAATGTGTAAAAACAAATCTTAACGTTTCGGATCTCTCTTGTATGAAAATAGTTTCACATATGCTGGCTTACATCTTTACAATAAGCTACCTGAATCTATAAAAAGATTGAATCTCAGCATAAATTTAAGAAATTGTTATTAAACTTCCTTAGAGCCAATAGCTTCTACAGCGTGGATGGATTTTTAAATTTGTAAATATTTAGTTACCTACCTTAATTATAAGTATTGTACTTAGTTTTTAATTTGACGTGTCCTATAACATGTACATATTTTAATGGATGAATCAATAAATCAAATCAAATCACATGTTTACATTTTAATTGGCGCGTAAACGCCTTTTAATATGTGCAAATTACAGTTTCTTAAGTAATCAAATTTTTAGCTCTTGTTAAGCTCAGTGTCATCATTTATTGATTTTCCTCAAGCTATAATATTAATTTTCAAATTCGTGATATTTCAATCTCTGCCCAATGGTCATGTGCTAAAACTTTTGGATTTGAAGGCTTTGTTTTCTAATCGTAACATAGGTTTTTTTTTTCATTTTAATTTTGTATTAGTATATGACATTTGTACAGCCATATATATTCCTATCAGTAATTCTGCATTTGATATGCTTTGTCCAGGGGCCAGCCTTTTAATAAAGGAATAAAAAATAAAAAAAAAATGTAATTTTAAGAAGTTTCGGCTGAGAAAGAGAACCGAATTTAAAAGACATCACATATCGAACAGAGGTTAAAAGATTTGTTAAAACTAACAAAGGGACATCACTATGCTCATACCTATATTCGTTTGAGAGTTTGATGGCATCGTCTTTGCTCTATGAGGGGGCCTGTGTGCCTGAATTCGAGCGCGGAGTATAGATGGGAGTTAAAGGAATTGTTGTATCGTGAGCTGTTACTGAAAATTAATATGAATATTGTCACCCAATTATCGGAAAGCACAACCAACGACAGCTGAGTAAAGGACCAGAGGCCGCGCCACACCCACCCATTAATCTCAGTCAATAACTGAGGGGTGTAATCGGACTTTAAATTTCACGAACCCACAAAGTCACAATCTGTGTGGTTATGATCCATGTACAAGCAGTAGTAAACATAGAGAAATTGATGCTTTTTTCAAGCCAAATGAACTTCAAATGATAAAGCAGATGCGAGAACGCGCTGCTCGTAAGCGATATACTAAACTGAGACAGCAGGAGCTCAGTGCCTTATTTACCACCGACTAGTTTGTAGCTATATTGTGTAGAGTACAAATACATACGCTATTACAGTACATACAGTATATGTGTTTCAAAGTTTCTAAGTGACGGAGTGCCAATAATTTCTAAATTTCATTAAAAAATAGTTCGGTGATGTATCCTTTTTCCATCACTCTCCTGTTAACTCGAATTTTCGTTAACTCGGATCCGTCCTGGTCTCTGTTGATCCGAGTAAACGACTTTAATTGGGTACTTTTCTGCTTTCTTTACCAAGCATTAAAAGTAGGTATATTTTTAAAAAATAATTCAATGTTGAGTTTTCAGAACAAGTATGTTTTGAGATCCCCTGAAACACCAGGGATATGTGTGTGTGAAAAGCATAATTCAAAAATTAAAAGTTAGTTAAATGGCAAATTTGACATTAAGGCTGCGAAGCAAAGATTTTCAAGAATATCCTTCCATCCCTAACATAACATTTTTTGAAACGTTTAGTTACTTAAAAAATGGCTCTAGCGTTTATTGTCAAAATGCTATCTCTTTTATTTTTCAATTTACGTCCTCCAAGTTACGTCAAGTTGAACGATGAATGAATTGGGTGAAATGATATTCAAATCAGTCCAGGTTCCATAGAGCTTAGAGTTACCAGATATACATCTTTCAGAATAAGGGAAAGCTCCGAAACGAAAAGCTTATCCAGATAACACACCCTGACGGAGATTAGAACTGGGGACCACTTGAACGTGAGGCACACACGCTGCAGAGGGGTAGGAGAACTCGTGTAATTGATAAACCGTAAGAGATAAACAAAATGTTACTACACAAAAAATGCAGCTTGCGTTTATCTTTTATTTATTTTTGTGTAGTTAACTTTTTTTGTGTAATTTACGTCCTCCAACGTTGTCATATCGGACGATGAATGAAATTATTTTCAAATGAGTACAGGGTCCATAGAGCTTCGAGTTACCGGACATTCGTCTTTCAGGATAAAACCTTATCGGGGTAACTCTCCGAGATACGAACTCGTGACCTATTGGACGTGAGGCAGACACGCTTCCATCTACGCTACTGAGGCGGACAGTTAACTATTTCCCATATATTCCCTCTAATGGTTCAATTCTTAAAACCGTACTTAATGCAGTTTCATTTGACATACAGCGAAAAAGTCTTTTAGTAAGAAAGTTTTGATAAAGAATGGAGATTAATGCAAATGTATTGGTTATGTTTCTGTTCAGAGGCTTCTCACAACTCTGGTTGATACAAACTCGGTACCACGGGTTCAGAAATCAGGACGCTGACTACTCTCATTACGGAGGTAGACTTAAGGCTGATTAGTTGTATTTTACATGGAAACAAAGCCCTATTGCCTGTTTGAAAATATTTCAAGACATTCATTGGATTTAACACGGATTTAACTTGACGAAGGGCACTGGAAGGTTATTTTCACCCAGACAAGGCTAATTTTTACCAATATTAAAATTTGAATATATAGAAAACTAAACATTATCAAAAATTGAAATTCCGTATGCTTACTGTATAAGGATGTGTTCATTTATCTACTGTATAATATTGAAATTACGTTCACATGGTTCCATGCAAAGGGGGCATAAATCACACGGTGTGTCCTGAAAAAAATATTGCACCCTATATTTCAGGTGCATATGACTTGTAGGAATTTAAAGCTACATGCACCAAGTTTTATCCTAAATAACCTAAGACACAGTTTTATAATATCGACTAAATGAAAATCACATATAGTTTATACTATGCACATGAAAAATTAATTAATTTTGAGTAAAAAAAATAATATTTTCAAGGACTGAATATTTGTTTTCATCCATTTTATAAATCACATAAATATAAATATTATCCGAATGTATTCAAGAAACATTGAAAAATATCCACTACAAATATCATTACGCCGCCATGTTTAAATTGAATTAAAGGACTTTAATACCAGCTCACAACCTATGTTTTATATATATATATATAATTTTAAAGCTGAAGGATTATATAATTTTTTAACATTAAAAACAAAAAATAGATTTTTTGAAACCTACTGACCTACAAGTGTCCTTTTGCAGGGAAACAAAGTCCTATTGCCTATTGAAAATATTTGAAGACATACATTGGATTTAACACGGATTTAACTTGACGTAAACACCTGGGCATCATATTTTCTTTTCTTTCTCTTTGGAGGGAATGCAGCAGTCTACCTCATATACTCAGCAAGAATAACAGTAATATAATATGGCTATAAAGCTATGAAAACCATGATGACGCGTTGGCACACTTATTGACCAAGATTTAGAATAAACACAGCTTCGTTTATGTTTACTTCATGATAAACAAGAGCTGGGGTTAGCTTAGCTATCATTTTTTTCTAGCCCTTATTCATTTTTCTTTCCACATCGGTTACGTCTCGAATTGCGTGTGCCTTCTCATTACCTCGAAAAAATATACTTCTTAGCATTCATTCCCGAAGTCAAGGAAGGAAAGCAGATTGACTCTGGCAGTTCAGTTGCACATGTTCGACCTTCTTAATATAACATTTTTTATTTTTTATTCCTTTATTAAAAGGCTGGCTCCTGGACAAAGCATATCAAATACAAATATCATATACTAATACACAATTGAAATGAAAAAAAAAAAACTATGATACGATTAGAAAACAAAACCTTCAAATCCAAAGGTTTTAGCACATGGCCATTGGGCAGAGATTGAAATATCACCGAGTTTGAAAATTAATATTATAGCTTGAGGAAAGTCAGTAAATGATGTCACTGATTTTAACAAGGACTAAAAATTTGATTACTTAACAAGCTGTAATTCACACATATTAAAAGGCGTTTACGCGCCAATTAAACCGTAAATAATAAAGTTTCTGCAAAAAGCCTGTGAAAACCTCTTCATCTGATGAGATTTTATACAACATAGTAAAACTGGTGAACATTATGGGACAGACAAAAACGCACTACACACTAAATGCAAATCTCGTTAAAACAATTTACTTTAACCTGTGCTATAAACTACTTCTAGGGCATTCGTATTAATGGCTCAAGTAGTTCAATACTTTTTGTTATTCTTTGAAACTCCTGTCCACAGTAACTTGTTCCTCATGACTGCCAGCATATAGCGCTCAGTTGTTAAACATCTGACAATCACAATTCGCTTTCCGTGTATGGACAAATCTGCAATGTACGTATTTCTGTAAAGGTTTGCTTCAATTAAATTGAAGTAGACTTTCGTAAGATAAGTTGTTATAGCCATTAACAAATGATACATGTATAGAAAGTTATATAAATGTAACAAAGACTTATGAATTAACTCTGTCATCTGTATCAATAACGAATATGTGCAGAGCTTTTGTCTGGAAGTTCACTCCTCGCACAGATCTGATGTGATATATCACACGACTCTCTCTTCTCAGTCTTTCAGAAACTATCCTTACCTATGCTTATTTCCTTATTTCTTGGTAATTGAGGTAACGCCGCTTACATCTCATAGTCGTTATAACACAGCCAAATGACTGACTCCGTGGTCGAGTGGTCAAATGAAATGATTTCTCGTCTAGAGATCTCGGATTCGATTCTTGACCTTAGGGTGGACATTTTTATAAATTAATGTTACTCCCTATCCTCCATAATATCAAAATATGAATGTCAAAGTGAATGAACGTGAGAAAATAAGATCTAAAACCGAAAACTTACAGTAACATAACCTAAAACTTCAAAGAATAAAACCACCATCAGATGTTTCACACAGATTAAAAAAAAAAAAAAAAAATACAAAGGGGACTCTCCACCCCAAAAAGTCTAAACTGATAGTCAATTTTTATTAAAAAGACAAACGAGAATATTATTTGGTAAGGTATATTTATTTGAAAACTCAAACCAATACAAAATAAAACAAGTGTTTCCTTTTGTTAAGGATGCTATCCGTTCAGCCGGTGAGCCGGAATTTCGTCCCACAGTTTTTTACATGGCAGTAAATCTGAGGCTGTCGCTTATAAGCACACTTATACTAAAGCCATCGCGCCGGGTTTGAACCCGAGATGTTGAGATCCAGAAGGCCACCACCTTACCGAGTCACCTTCAACATGAACATCATGTTTCTCTTATTGGTGTAAACACAAGGTTCGCTATTAGTTGTGCATAGATTATTGTTTTTTGATAACAGAATACGTAATTAACAACTTATCAGTTAAACAGTCATGAAAGTTCTGTGGCCCTGGGTATAAAATAATATATTCAGTTTAGTTAACATGTGTGGAGGTCATTAACTTATCTATACTTTTATTTCTATTTCTTACGTCATTAATCCAGATTTGAAACAGCGACTTTGTGAAGTGTAATTAGTTTTCTTTATTTAAATTAACTTATTAATTCAACAACAAATAATATCTATTATTTCTACTACATGGCAGCATTATACGCAAAAATTCAGTTCCGAAATTTCACTGGAAACAAATTGTTGCTTTGGGCACCAAAATAAGCAAACATTCTAAAAACGTTCTTAGAGAACATCAAACATTGTTAGAGACTTTTTTTTTTAATAAAGAATACTGCTATTTTTAAAAATATTTTTCATATAAAGAAAGAGTAATACGGAATAAGGGGATCTTATAGAAATGCTTTGGATCGATCTTGGAAGATGATGAATTCAAATACCAACTTTTGTTATGAACCGACTTGTCTTACATTATGCTGTTCATAGACTCGTAGACAGGCACAAACACGTCGCAGCCAACCCATTTCCAACGAATTTCTTCAATATATACGTAACGGATTTGGAGAATTACGTGCATATTTCCCTGTTTTTATTTTCGTTTTAATTGATACTCACACAGGCATATAAACACTCATGCCCGAATCGGGACTCGAATCCTTGTTTCCCTGCGTCACGAAGCACCAAAGTTGAGCATTTAAGAGAGCGCGGCCATTGCCTTAGGTGAGAGTCCTAAGGTTGTGGTGCGGATTTGATTCCCGTGGCCGACCTGTCTGACCCATGGGGTTCTTCGTTTTTTTTTTCTCTTCTTTCTTTTTTTCGCGGGTCGTCAGGCGAATACTGGGTAGGTTAGTTATATACCCCGATTTTCCTGTCCCTCCATTTCATCTCCATTATCATTTCATAACATCTCTCTACTGATGGTCTCTTTCAGGATAGAAATGTCGGCGAGAGCCTCGGCGCTGCATGGCAGGATGATATGCTCAACACTTCCTTCTCCGGTAGGATGGTCCCTTAGTGGACCACGGCGGGTGGCATTCCGGCTGTGCTGACCTGCTGGGGGAGTTTCTCACTGGTCAGTTGTAGAGACCTCGCCCCCCGCATTGTCGTGACTCCTTTGGTCGGCAACTGTCTCTTTTCACCTCATCCTTCCTCCCTTGATGGCCGTACTTGGGGCATATGTGCAATAGACCAAGGCTGGAAGAGCGCGCCGAGTCCAACCCAATGTATCTGTAAAATTTAGCGGGAAAACTCATATTTTCAATTGGTTTTCGCATTTTTATCATACTTATACTTTTCTCCTACACAGTTGGTTTTTAATATAAACAATTTTAAAGACAAATGCCTTGTTAATGGGTTATGAACCTAACATTTAGGTAAAGCGACACGTCGGGTTTTAATCTTAATTTTTAAGAGTGATTTTTCTGTGTGCGCCATTTTCTAGTACTCAAATTGTTTCTTGAACCACTTATTCAGAACATCTTCAGAAATTTCGTATTTAATATGTATTAATGCCAACTACTTAAAAACATAAAACACGACAGCCTGAATTACTTTCCCACATTTTCTTTTGAGCTTTCAGATGGCGTTGTTATCAAAGAGGGCGACAGAACGTTTTATGTCTTTTACGTAGTTATACGAGGGCTGTTCAATAAAGAATGATCATAATTTTTTTATGGTCTTAAGTTTTCGCACTAAAATTCAGTCTTATTATATTCTGTTAGCTTAATGTGAAACAAACACGCCGTAGTAGTTTCATTGTTGGTACTCCTGGTTCTCGCCTGTGAGAACCGGGCAAGTTCAGACATGTTCAGAATCGCCTACCGCTGCAATGGAGGTAACACGTGAGGAACAATATGCGGCTTTGAAATTCTGCTTTTGCCTCAAATCTTCATTTAAGGCCTATACAATGTTACAGGAGGCCTATGGAGAGTCTTTTGTTCCCTACAGCACAGCTCGAAGGTGGTTTAAAATGTTTAAAGAGGCAGAGACAATGAATTTCAAGGAAGGTGGACCCGGTGCTCCAGTTACTGCTCCTACGGAAGAAAACATCAACACTGCTGCTGCCATTGTAGAGAGGATCGACGAATTACCTTAAGATCACTTTCTGAAATACTGAACATTTCATTGGGTGCCACATTTCCGTGAAGCAGCCTGGATGCTGCACCAAGATAAGGCGCGACTGCATATTGCCAATTTTGTTGCTGAATATCTTGCAAAAATCAACATGAAGTGCATTCCTCACCCTCCCTATAGTCCGAATTTAGACCCATGTGACTTTTTTCTATTCTTTAACTTGAAGAAACGCCTTCGTGGGAGGTATTATCCATTATCAGAAGCAGTGGTGAAGGCTGCGGAGGCGATTTGAAAGGATCTCTAAAATGGTTTCCAGCAGTGGCGGCTGGTGGATTAATTATTGGTGGTCCACAATTGAAAAATAAAATACAGAGTAGTAATGACTCACATATTTATACAGATTCTCTGCTCTACTCTCCTTAGACCTGGCGAATCTATCGATAACTTTTGCGTTGAAGTCGCTGATCTTCATAACAAACTCCCTCTCAATTGAAAGCATTGCTAATGCTGACAATATGTCCTGTGACGTTGTGTTCCTAAGGAAAGTTTTTACTATTTTTAAAGTTGAGAAACAGCGTTCTGCTTCAGCGGTAGACATTGGCATAGTTAACAACACTCGCAGGAATTTGACACATTCGCTGAATGTAGCACATAAATTGTTTTCCTTAATGAAGTCCATCAAGCACAAAGCACCGCACATTTCACGAAATTCCTCTCGACTGTAAATTAGTCAGTTCTCTACGAATTTTTGTTCCAATGATTAAAGGATACAACCTTATTGTTTCTCTAAGGGAATCCTCTGGAAATGTCTTATCATAGTCGGAGAAATTTTCTTAATGAAATAAAGTCGAGGCTACCAGATACCCCGTGAAGCTAAATCTGTCCTTTGCTTCTCTAAGAATAATGTCACAGACTTCAATAGCTTCTCTTCTTTTCACATCGTGATCTTCTATTCTTCTCCTCTTAATTGCAGTTTCTTCCTGTTCCTCAATATCCGCGCTATTTCTTAGTTTTTGCACTTCCCTTTCAAATGCCTTTAGCTGGGTGAGGGCAAATGTTGCATTGCAGTCTCGTTTTTGCAGCTGATTGTACAGAATGTCCACATGGGGCATGATCTTGTGGAAGAAAGATAGCCAGAAAAGAAAATTATAATCTTTCAAAGTGGCCATAAACCCAGAAGCCTGAACAAGTGTGGCATTGTTGTTTAGCAGAGCTCTCTTCTGAATGACCTCCATGCATTTAATTAAATTCTCCCTGTGTTCGACAATGGCATTGACGGTCCGTGAATGAAAATTCCATCGTGTCGGAACAGAACGTGGCAATTGTTTTTGCACAACTTCATCAAGCATAGCTGTTCTTTGAGGAGAATTTGAAAAACATGTGCATATTCCTTGTAAATTGGCAAAAAATATCCTCACAGTGTTGTTTACTGAGGCTGTATTCAGCATTATTAAATTAAGTTGATGTGCATGGCAGTGTATATAGGAGGAATAAGGATAATTCTCTTTCGCAATTGTCCGAACACCGTGTTTCCTACCTCCCATGACGGATGCACCATCATAGGTCTGTGCTATAAGTTTATTCGGGCACCCTGACAGTTGCAGATCAAGTTCAGATTTAATGACTGTGGCATGAGAGTTTGCATCATGGCCAGCAGGTCGAACAAAACTCAAAAATCGTTCTACGGGTTTGTCATTCACAAGATATCTGTAGATAATAACCATTTGATACACTGAGGAAACATCAGTGGGTTCATCTGCTATGACAGCAAGGAATTCTGCACCCTTAATCTCCTTCATTATTTAATCTTGGCATACCTCTAACATACACTGAAGAATTTCGTTTTGTATAGTTTTTGAAGTGCCCTTAAAAATAGTTGCTTTTTCCATATGGCCCTTCAGGACACTATCGAGATCAGCGCTGAAATCTATTAGGCCTCGAAAGATACCAGGGTTTTATCATGTATCAGATCCATCATGACCTTTCAAAGCCAGCTCAAATGAGCTGCAAAACCGTATACAGTTTATTATGATATTTAGGACATATCTATTCTGCGTAACTTTATCGTTTTGCAGCTGTATGTTCCTTCTGTATGCACTGTCCATTTGTGCAGCAATATTAATATTGACATACATTGCTAAACTTAATGCATTTTATATGAGACGAAGAGGACTCATGCTTTTAACACGGCCGTGCATGTGTTGTATGTCTTTCATTCCTTGCTTCACGCAGGAATCATCTCCTCCAAAGAGCAGGCATGGAAAACAGTATAAAGAGTTATTAACCGCACATCCACATAGTCGTGCTTCTTATACATGTCAGGGTTGAACTTCCTATTGAATGTTCTAGCTTTTGACTTAATGGTTTAAGTTATAGAAATGTTTGGCGTGGGCCTACCAATTCGTTTCACTTCAGATTTTTTTTCAGCACTCCGTTGCGAAAAGGGTTTTTCCAGAAAAGTTTGCACGGGATTCATTCGATCAGAATTTTAAAACCGCACAAAAACAACACCTCACAATAAGCACTATAAATAAAATGTTAGAATATTCAGTTTAACCTTAAACAAAGCTTTCTCAAAGCTCTGAGAGCACGAAACCACACCACAGAACAAGCAGACACAGATACACGCTAAGCGAAGCCGTTGCTAAGAGTGGGAGGAGCTAGGTTGATAAACCTCCATTTAAGCAATGTATAAGAAGCCACTTCAATCTCTTCACCTTCCCGCAACCCCCTCAGAAAGCCAACATTTGGGTGAAATCTGTGGTTAACACTTCGCTGCAAACCTGGCGGCTCCTACAGCTAACCTCTGTTTATTTCGACTTCTGTGGTCATAGACAGCTACAGACGATAAGCGTAACTGAAACATGTTTTTATATAAACAATGCAAACAAGTACAGCTTTAATGTGCAAAATGCACCTGCTGTACATTCAAAATCGGTGGGTATAGTGCAAACCTGCAACCTTATGGAGGAACCGCCTCTGGTTTCCAGCATGTGTTTGAAGCTAGTTACAGTGTAATAATAAATATTATACAAATAAAAATATTTAGTAATTATTTTCCACTTATCTTAAGAATTTGATGACAATACTTCTATCTTCTTTCTACGAAATTAATTTCATGGACATTTGCCCACATCTTCCGTCAACACACTTCGTTGTCAAGGATAACATGTGGGCAAATGTTCATGAAATTAGTTTCATAGAAAGAAGATAGAAGTATTGTCATCAACTTCTTGAGATAAGTGGAAAATTATTACTAAATATTTTTATTTGTGTAATACTGTCAACTTGTTTCCTTGTTTGACACATCCCCATTTTCTGTTTTTCATACCGTACTCCCTGAATTAAATTTTTAGGGCTTGGATAGTAATTAATACTTTAGCTTTAATATCTCTACATAATGATCTTAAAAGCCTGGATCTATAATTTTTTCTGGTTCATACTTGTTTTCATTTATAATTATTATATCTAATAATGTTGATTTCCTCACAATAATTCTAGTAGCTGCCCTTATTGTATTTATTAGCACATATGAGGTTAACAAGATATCCAATCTAGATAGACTGCCATTGTTTACCAAAAAGTCAATGTTCCACTCTCAATACAACACCAGGACTTTCTTTTTTGGTGCATAGTAATCAACTAACAGTTCTAATCTCTCTAAAAATGCTTCAAAATCTCCATCAGGTGATCTATAAGTGAATACAGTTATAATGTCTTTCTCATATGCTTTAATAATGATAGTTAAAAAATGTTATGCCCTGTTAATGAGTCAAAAGTAATATTTTTAATAATTAACTGCAAAAGTATTTTCAACCTTCAGACCTTCAAGGTTGAAAATTGGAGCTCCCAAAACAATAATTTATAACAAATAATGAAATTCATAAAATAAACACTAGATGAAAGTATAACATTCATTATATCATGCTTCCAGATATATATATTAGAAACCATCGTAATGATCTCATAGGAAAAACTGACAATTTCAGAGCTTTAAAATTGCTGCTAGAGAGTACCTATGCACAAAATCATTTTATTCTTTAAAATATTATCTGAATGACAAATTAGCCTGATAATATCCCGTCAGCAGAATTTAGAATCGCTAACTTGGAAGATGGCAATATAATTAAAGAATGTTTTCATACTCAAAGGAGAAGTAACTGAGGAGGGTATTGGGCACATAAAATGAATGACGTAGTGAAGCACATAGGTATGGGTCATTCTTGGATGAATACAGAGTTTTGGCATAGAGGCTTCTGGAAAGATGTTAAGATTAGAAGATATTGACAGACAAGACATTTTTGCCAGTATAAGCGCCAAAAGCTTGCTGAGGTTATATAGAGAAATAAAAACAACCTGTGGGAGGGAAGGATATATAGACATACGTAATAAGTCAGGGCGAGAAGGTTTTGCTTGGGTGAGAACAGGAGTTTGAAACTTGAAAGTTATAGGTCAAGATAGGAAGCTAGATAAATGTCCATTGTGTGGAGAAGAGAATGCAGACCTCCATTGTATATTATACTGTAGTCAAACAAAGATATGGAGAGAGCAGGCTTGGCTACGTAAATGGGACAGAAAGGTATAGGTCAAGAGAGGGAGCTGCATAAATTAGTACAAAAGTGAATCGAGAAGATATTGACACATTGCTTCACTCACACTGTTTATTCACAGGACATGTTTCAAGAGCTTTTGCTCCTATCATCAGCTGATACTCGACTAGTGCAAGTTGTAGTGGTTTCCTCTTTCTCCGTTTTGTCAATAGATGGCGTGATGTACTTGTCAAAGATGTCCGGTGGTTGAGTTTCAAAATTCATGACTATGACGATTTTTGTTGATGAAGATTTTTTCCCATACGGAAAGGTCTGTGGGGTGATTAACATATTTTATTAGAGATGTTTCCAAGTTGATGTCATGTCTTGTATTCAAAAAATGAAAAGCCACTGCTGATTTTTCTGTTTCACCATTTTTAATGTTTCTTAGATGTTCTTTAGTTCTGATGTTAATATTTCTTTTTGTTTTTCCTATATAAATTTTAGGGCAAGTTTCACATTTGATCTCATAGATTCCTGGTTTTTCTTTGGTAGTGATTGAATTTTTGGGAGGGCCTTTTAACAAATTTCTGATATTAAACCTATTTTGAGGTGCAAGAGTTATGTTGTGTTCTGAGAAGATTTTTTGGAATTTGTTATAGGCTGATGGGCGGAAGGTGAATTTTTTAAAAAGTTTTTTCTCTTTTTCTTCTGTATGTTCTAGGGTGGTGGTTTCTTTTATTTTCTTAGCTTTGTTGAGTCTGTTAACTGTTTTGTCTACTAAATTTGGGTTGAAACCGTTGGATATAGTCTGTTAACTGTTTTGTCTACTAAATTTGGGTTGAAACCGTTGGATAAACGCTTCTTCCAAGTTTATACTTTGAGTGATTAGGCCTACAAGTCTGAGAAGCATTCAAATCTCGATAGTGTGATTTTTTAAACCGTCAACCAAGATGGAGGACCAACGAATATCCAACGGTTTCAACCCAAATTTAGTAGACAAAACAGTTAACAGACTCAACAAAGCTAAGAAAATAAAAGAAACCACTACACTGGAACCTACAGAAGAAAAAGATTAATTTTTTTTTTAAAAAATTCACCTTCCACTCATCAGCCCATAACAAATTCCAAAAAATCTTCTCAAAACACAACATAACTCTTGCACCTCAAAATAGGTTTAATATCAGAAATTTGTTAAAATTTGTTGAAAAACAAAAAGAAATATTAACATCAGAACTAAAGAACATCTAAGAAACATTAAAAATGGTGAAACAGAAAAATCAGCAGTGGCTTTTCATTTTTTGAATACTAGACATGACATCAACTTGGAAACATCTCTAATAAAATATGTTTAATCACTCCATAGACCTTTCCGTATGGGAAAAAATCTTCATCAACAAAAATCGTCATAGAGTCATGAATTTTGAAACTCCACCACCAGGCATCTTTGACAAGTACATCACGCCATCTATTGACAAAACGGAGAAAGAGGAAACCACTACAACTTGCACTAGTCGAGTATCAGCTGATGATAGGAGCAAAAGCTCTTGAAACATGTCCTGTGAATAAACAGTGTGAGTGAAGCAATGTGTCAATATCTTCTCGATTCACTTTTCTACTAATTTGTTACTTCACTGTCCCTACGCTTCTTCCAAGTTTATACTTTGAGCTGGATAAATGTCCATTGTGTGGAGAAGAGAATGCAGATTTCCATTGTATATTATATTGTAGTCAAACAAAGATATGGAGAGAGCAGGCCTGGCTACGTAAATGGGACAGAAAGGTGTAGGTCAAGAGAGGGAGCTAGATAAATGTCCATTTTGTGGAGAAGAGAATGCAGATTTCCATTGTATATTATATTGTAGTCAAACAAAGATTTGGAGTGCAGGCTTGGCTACGTAAATGGGACAGAAACGTATAGGTCAAGAGAGCGAGCTGTTTAAATGTCCATTTTGTGGAGAAGAGAATGCAGATTTCCATTGTATATTATATTGTAGTCAAACAAAGATATGGAGAGAGCGGGCCTGGCTACGTAAATGGGACAATTTGGGGGGCAAAGTAGTTATCAGAAAAATTTTGTCAGTAAAAGGGGAAAAGAACAGGAGAATTATTAAGGGGCAGTTAAAGTGAAATAGCTAATAACAATTAAGAGAAAAATGTAGATTAGAATAGGTGAAATGTGTAATACGTTTTCTTATTACAATCCCTCGGTGAGGCGACTTACCTTCCTCAGGATGGAGAATCGATGATCTCTCTAGCTTCCTTGTTACTGCGATGATGTAAACTTGATGATTCACCGGCAGCTCTGTCGATGAGTGATGAACTGTGTAATCTCAGGCAGTGGTACCTCGCCAGCAACGGAATGGCAGATGGTGGCAACAAAAGTGACTTTAAAACACTGCTTTACTTTTTGAGAATTTATTTTCTCACTGAATTATTACACAGCCGATGTTTTAAAACATGATTTACAAACATCTTTCCTGATTTTAAAGGCGTAGTGAACGCAACAGCGTGCCACTCATTATGTACGTATTCTTTTTTGCAACGCGTACTCAACGATTCTTTTCACTGATCGCTAATCCGTAGATAAAATTACTTCTGTAACTTGCAGGAACCTAGTAGTCCTCTTGCAATTTAATAGTGCGTCTGTGTCTGAGACGATATCTATGACACGTCTGACTACCTCGAAAGAACCAGAAGGAATGACACCTTTCTCAAGTGAAGATGAAATCAAATTAAATTTTTTACTGAACTCGGATTGGTTCATTCTACCATGTCTTGTTGCTAAGGGACCAAAACTTGAATTTGATTGGTTTGACGTCAAAGTTTGAATTTCTGGACAGTTCCATAACTTGTAATGATAATAAATCTAGGCAATCTGTTGCATCACGAACAAAGGCATCTTGGTTTAACCTTTTCATTAATTTCAGAGGACCATGTTTGCATTAGATCTCCATATATGGAAATTTTAACGAATTTCTCGAATTATATGAAAAATCGGCTTCAAATGGCAAAATGTGTAAAAAGGTGTAGAGGGACCGAGTTATTATTCAATACAAGAACAGAGTAGGATTTTCAGGATTTAGGAATATATGGCATTTTCCAGTATGGATTTTCTAATTGTAATCTTGATTTTGTATTTCCATTTGATTATGTAAAAGAAAAGACGAGAAATAAATCACAAATTACTTACTCAAGTAGAATCTAGCTGTTCTAATGACAAATCATTGACAATTTACCTTTGATGTCTGTTCAAAAGCTATTTAATGTATGTATATTGAAGAACTGGCAAAATATAAAATGTTGAGATGTACTGGCAAAAGCCAGATTGTAATAGATAGTCAACATGAAAAATTCAGTGTCACTGCCGGGATTTGAACCACGGATCTCCTGATTTCCGTCCAGTTGCTCTAACCCACTGAGCTACCACGGCCAACTTGCCGTCATGACATTAAATTCTCCATTTGAGTCGCATATTTCCCCGGTAGACCACTAGGGGCTCTCACATCTGAGATACACCATTTGTGGCGACTTACGTTGTAAGTATTTGAGTCCTAGGCTTCATCATTTAACTCTTATTATTTTAGGTAATTGCTGGAAATTAATCATTTCTTCATTTTTCACTTATCATTTTCGATAGAGTCAACATGAAAAATTCAATGTCAATGAAAAATGTGAGTCAAATGGAGAATTTAATGTCCTGATGGCTCAATGGGCTAGAGCAGCTGGATGGAGGCCAGGAGATCCGTGGTTCAAATCCTGGGTATGACATTGAAATTTTCATGTTGAGTATCAAAAACCTTATCCTATGTATGACTAGTTTGAAGAAATGATTAATTTCCATCAATTAACTAAAAAAGAAAGTAATCTTTATTTCCATTTCAATTACAAATGATTATACATTTACATACTTATTACTACACTGATTTGCTGGTTATCCTTGAGCCCAATAGGCTCAAAGTCTGAGGCTGTCGAGCTGATGGGTCCCTATTGGCAACTTATCTAAATTAACTTCATTTTTGTCATATTTGCTTATCTTCCTCAACCATTTGGCTCTTACTTTGCCCAAAAATTCCCAATTTCAATTAAATTTTTGCTAGTTTTAACACTCATTAACTTCATTGCTTGAATTTCTTTTGGTAGCCTTGCCCATTCTTTTCTACCTATCTTCTCTCTAAGCAACCAAGTTTCTTCACATCCTAAAAACAAATGCCATTCTTTATCCCTTTGGTGATACAATGGGCATTTCTCCAGATCCCTTCCTCTTCCCAAACCCTTCAATTTTACCACCCCTGTTCTGGCCCATGCAAAGCCTTCTCTTGCTGCTTTATCAACAATATCAATGTATTTTTCCCTGTTCCACATCACTTTCATCTCTCCATAAATTTCCAGTGGCAAAACCTAAGTGAAAGTTATTAAAAAATAAACAATAGATAAAATAAAATAAGTGATTTTGTATAATGTATAACTATCCCTGCCTTATTTTTCATATTGCCTGTATATAATATGTCTTATGTGTTCAATGTTCAAATATATATGCTATTAAACTGTACACTTCTTAGACAATATTCACTGGTTACTAGTGAACTCTCTGAATGCAAATCAGTCTAATCTAATCTAGTTCCACTGCAATTTCTGTTGGATGTAGCAAAAAGGAATTTAACTCTATACTTGAAATGACCAGCATGGACTTCTGCAAAAAGTACTAATGTGTTATTGACGTAACTTCACAAGTTTCCAACATACAGTCATGACATTGATCCAAATCCAAAATGATTAAAAGGAGTGATAAACCAAAATAAACTGACCACATGGGAGAACATATTCATATGGAAAAATAAGGATCGCGTAATGAACTTTGAAATCCCACCAGTAGGTAATTTGACAAAAAAGTTCATAGTTCCACCACCAGAGAGAGGAGAGCAGACGACAACTGATATCAGTTGGAGAGAGGTTGAAAATGGAGACAATGGCCTATGCAACTAGTCTCTCAATAATATGGCAAGAGTCAATAAACTGACTACAAATATTAAATTTTAGATGAGTCGCATTTCTTACACATCTGCTTCACTTTCGTTTCGAAAGTGAACCAGATGTGTAAGAAATGCGACTCATCTAAAATTTAATAATTTTTCGCTTCACTGTGGTGTTCCAATACAGTTGAATCTTGACTACAAATAGTTTTTGCGATACAATCATACATTTCATTTTGGATGAGTTTTGAAATCCTCAAGAAAGCCTGATTATCTGCTGCATGTTCTTTCATTGTACTGTCTGTAACAGAGGTTATATAGGAGTATATAATAGTTAAAAAGACACCTAGATCTTATAATGTTATACCCTCACAAAGCTAAGTCAAAAGCAATATAAAAAGATTGAGCGAGATTGGAAAATTCAATACTATAGCCGGGATTTGAACCATGGATCTTCTGGTTTCCATCCGGCCACTCTACGGAAGAACCAGAAGATCCATCATTCAAATCCTGGCTATGGCATTGAATTTTTCAGTCTGAGTCTATCTTTCCATACTTTCACCTACACACGGCCAGTGTGAAAGAACAATTAATTTCCATTAATTCACCTAATAGTGGTTAACTATAAAGCCCGGCCTTAAAGTACTTACATGTAGTAAGTCGCCATTAAGGTAGTTGTCTCATGTGTTTATGAGAACTCATAAGTGTTTTAACAGGAAAAATAAGAGACAGTTGGAGAATTTAATGTCATATCGGCACGTTGGCCATAGTAGATAGATAGATGGATAGTTTTATTCACCTTAGGAATATACAATATTCATGGCTTCGTCAAATTTGTACCCATAAGAATAATACATTTCTTATGAGTAATACAATTATGAATAATACAATAGTAATTAAATAATACAATAGTAGTTAAATAATACAATAGTGATTAAAGTAATGCAGTAGTAATTAACAGAATAATAATACAAATAGTAATTAAGAATAAGGCAACTTAGGTCACATAATAGTTTAAAGTATTACATTTTTAAGAACTAGGCTGTAAGAGACAATTTTTACCAAAAAAAAATCAATATTTACTTTATTATTTTATTTTTATTTCTTAGAAACTCATCTGTTGTCTGTGACATTACTTTTAGTAGGATATTTTTTACAGCTTTTCTGAATATTACAAGTATCACCTCCGAAGTTGCACAGGTATTTATTCACAAACATCATTTTAGGAAGCATTGATATGTTGATCATGTTTTAAATATTCTTCCACTGAATAATAGCATCCTTCTCTTAAAAATGATTTTACAGTCAGTTTAAACCTTTTTTCCGATGTTATACT
This sequence comes from Mantis religiosa, assembly GCA_030765055.1. Classification (NCBI taxonomy): domain Eukaryota; kingdom Metazoa; phylum Arthropoda; class Insecta; order Mantodea; family Mantidae; genus Mantis; species Mantis religiosa. Next base: position 128,156,759 of record CM060956.1, on the reverse strand, counting down.
TTTAATGCCATTGGGTAGTTTGTTATATAATAATACTGCTTTATGTTCGAAGCTATGTGTGAATAAAGTTGTATTGTGGCTTATAATGCGTAGATCTGATTTACTTCTTGTATTATGTGTATGTATCTGTGAATTTGTTTCAAATTGAGCAAGTACAATTCTTGTCCTAACTAGAGCTTCATATATATACACACAGGGTAATGGAAGTATTTTGAGTAGTTTAAAATATGGTTTACAGCTGGTGGTGAAAGGAATATTTACTATATAACGAATAGCCCTTTTCTGCAGTCTAAATATTTTTGATACATCTTTAGCATTTCCCCAGCTAAGTATACCATAAGACATTACAGAATGAAAATTAGCAAAATAAATAATTCTCAACACATTTGTGTTTACAGACTCCCTCATTGATTTAATAGCGAATGTAATTCTGCTTAATTTCAATTCTAGTTGCTGAATTTGTTTTTCCCATTTTAAATGTTCATCTAACCATATTCCTAGAAATTTGGTATTTGATTCATAGAGTAGTGATTTATTCCCTAAATATATACTTGGGAATTGAGCAGTGTTATTTAGTTTGTGGTGAAAGCCTATAGCTACTGATTTTTCTTCATTTATTTTTAGCTTATTTTTTAAAAACCAATTGACAATTTTTGTATTAAAAGTATTATTATAGCTTAATACCTCATTCGAGGTTTTCCCAGTCATTAATATGCTGGTATCATTGGCAAAGAGTGTCAAATTGATGTTCTCGCCCGTTTTATTTAAACCTAGACCTAAATCATTAATATATAAGAGAAATAAAAATGGGCCCAATATTGAACCCTGGGGCACACCTTGCTGTACTATTTTCTCTGAAGATGTTTTACTTTGAATTACACCTAAGTTTTTATCTACATAGTCTAGCTGTACAAATTGACGTCTACGTTCCAGATATGATCTGAACCATTCGTAACATATTCCTCTAATACCAACTGCATGCAACTTATCCAGTAGAATGCTATGGTCTACAAGATTGAATGCCTTTGTGAGATCAAGGAAAATACTCACAGGGCACTCTTTCCTATCTAGTGCCCTATACACATTCTCTAAAAATTTGGTCAATGCCGAGGTAGTGCAACTCCCTTTCCGAAAGCCCAATGGTTAGAGTGGCTGGACGGAAACCAGAAGATCCGTGGTTCAAATCCCGGCTATAGTATTGAATTTTTCAGTCTGGCTCTATCTTTACGGCTAGTGTGAAAGAACAATTAATTTCCAATATAAAGTTATACAATCAATAATTCAAGACAGTAAATAAATTATTTCCCTACCAACATCTCTGATTGGGTTTCCTGTCTCCTCACAATAGTTATGATTTAATGTTATTGCAATATTATTACATAATGTACTAAGATGAAGTGACAGTTTATATCTTTATTTATACCTTTGTTTCTGTACAGTGCATTTCGAGCATCACTCCAGCATATCCAACTGTTTTCACCTCCCGTCACATTAAATTTCTTTGTATACTCATTATTTTTATTATATTCTGACTTACTTTGGCTCTATAATTCTCATTTTCTCCTTCAAGATCTCTTTAGTAGACCAACTAGAGAATGTACTCATGAGTGAAGCAGTGTCGATATCTTCTCGATTCACTTTTGTACTAATGTAATCATTGTTTACACATCTTCTGAGTGACCTGGAAGTTTTCTTCAGAAATTAAGAGTGATACTTGCTGTATCTAATATCAGTCTAGTTTAAAATTTAGCTTTTATTAAACCCAATTTAGAAAAAGCTTGTTTTACAAGAAGCATTGCTATGGTTAATAAATCAATGCCAGTGCAAATTCCATTATTTCAAATCATAATTTACATCAAGTGGTCTGTCCATGGGGGAATCACAAAGTCAGTTATGCATCAGGAATACTTTTTAGGAGGGGCAAAAGAAATTTATAATTTAGAAATACAAAACATTGAAGTATATTAAGGGAATGTAAACAATTATTACACAAATATAAATATTTGTAACAAAAGGCTTCATTTATCTTAAGAAAATGGTGTTAATTCTTCTTTCTAATGGAGATCGATTTAAAAAGCAAGATTGTTTTCATCAACAGTCAACTTTGTAGTCAAGGATTCCGGTCACCATGTTATTATACTTTTACAGTATTACCAACATCTGAAAATGAAACAAATGCTGGTATTTCAAAACTCATTACGCGATGTTTATTTTTTAACATAAATATCTTTTCCCAAACCATTGAATCTATCAGACCATTTAATTGTTTTAATAATATAACTTCAGGATTTGTTTCAAGATTTAATGACAAAAAAAATAAAAAAATCTGCTACGACCAATTTATCAGTTTGGTTTAATGCTTAATCAGTTTAATGGCTATTTTAAAAAATAAACATCGCATAATGAAATTTTAAATACCAGCATTTGATTCTGTTTTCAGGTTTGCTTCATTTTCAGATGTTGGTAATAGTTAAAAAAACATAAGAAAAACATGGTAACTGGAATCCTTGACTACGAAGTTGACTGATGATAAAAATAATGTTTTTTTAAATTGATCTCCATTAGAAAGAAGAATGAGCACCATTTTCTTAAGATAAATGAAGCCTTTTGTTACAAATAATTTATATTTGTGTAATATTCATTGCTTTACTGTAGCTAACTTCATTTTCTATGTAATGAATGTAAACAAATTTATTACAACTTTCAATTGAGTGGTGTGATTGCTGGTTTGGTTTGTATCTTGAAGTTTATTAATCTGAAGGCGCTATAAAAAAAGAGGAATAATCTCAAGTACAATCTATACAGTTATGTGACATATGAAATGAATAACATTATAGACTGGTATGTGTAGACATTCAGAATGTTATGCTAGCAATTGTTTATTTACCAGATCTAGGATGCGAGTTTTAAGTTCTCCCCATACCCTCCTTCATATTTATGTTCTCGAGAAGTATCTGCTGCATCCAACATAGTTCAAATTCATAGTAAAAGATGTATGTCATAATATTCCACTGCAATAAGAGGTAATAGCCTCCATCAGAATGCCTTTACCTCACAAATGGGTCATTTTGAGATAGAATAAGGTTACTGGAAAGTGGGGGTTCATTGAAATATAAAATAATAAAATACATTGATATATGCCAAAATATTTTTATTTGAAATTTGTTGTAAATATTATGACTTATTGTGTTTAGCTTTCCAGAGAATGTGTGGCTTAAAACTGCTGCAACTACCGGTTTAACAATTAAAATTCAGGTTGAAAGAGGTATCAATGCTGAACTATGCCATACAAAATTACTGGAAGCTTGTGGGAGACAGACATTACCACATCATCCTTCCAACGTTCTCCACCATACTTGAAAAGATTGTTCATGCACAAGTCATTCCTTATTTTTAACAATTTATTTATTTATCTGCCGTAGGAGTCAGCCAGACTCATGGCAACCTCAAAAATGCAGTTTCAAAGATATAAAAATGAATTAAAAATATGATTGAAAATGTTACAAATTAATATAAAGTCTAATACACTAGTACATTTTAAAAATACATACAGAAAAATAAAATTTATTATTACAATTTTATATTAAAAGTTAACTGATGCTAAAAGTTTTAACAATATAAGTTGCACTGATTGTCTAAACCTTCTGTATTTCCTTTTACACAAAATCTGTATAAAAATCAACACTAATTTTACTTATCAGCTTAAGTATTCCTCAAGTGTATAAAAACTACCATTTATACACTACCATTTATACAGAACTTCTTTAACTCTCTTTTAAATCTATTTGTCACTTGTATACTTTTTATTTCTCCTATGAGCTACAGCACGAATTGATTTCCCTAGTTTCATATTGTTTTCTGACTTATAAATTTTGTTTTTGCAAGCATTATTACTTCAAATTTATATAGAGATTGTAAGGTCAGGATATTTAGCTTTCTAAATGCATCTCTACAAGAGTCAGTTTGTTTTAAACCTAACATGATCCTAACTGCTCACTTTTGCAGGGTGAAAATCATCTGTATATACTTTTTTGCACACTGTCCCCATTTGCCTATAGACATACTATGTTTCAAGCATCGTCACAGTCTAATTTCAAATGACAATCATTCACAAAATACAATTTATATAAAAAATATACAATTCATGAAACAGTTTCCATTATAATTCATCAGTTCTATATATACATCTTTCTATTAAATACATTTTTAATTACTTTTTGAAGCTATTTCCAGGTAATGTTTTTAAATAATTTGGCAATTTGTTATAAAATATAATTCCCTTCAATAATGGATCTTTTCCAGCTGATTTTGTTCTTATAGTAAGTCTATGAAAGTTATCACATCCTCTAGTATTGTAGCCGTAGAGTTTACCATTTCTATTGACATTATTTACATTACATTCTGTTTTATGTACAAGTAATATTAATTTTACAATGAAATTACTGTCAAGATTCGCTCCTTTCTGAAAGTTGGTCTACATGATGCTCTATTTCCTAATTTAAACATTATTCTTACACATATTTTTTGTAGTATTAGAATCCTATTCATGTTGATAATTCCACTACTGCTCCAGATTTCAATTCCATAACTGAGATGGCTATGTATTATTGCATAGTAAGCTAATTTTAATACTTCTGTATTCAAGTATTTAGAAAGATTTCTGAGCAGATATACACCACTACTAATTTTGTTGCATATGCTGTCAATCTGTTTGTGGAAATTCAAGTTTTTGTCTAGTTTGTTACCCAAAAAGTTTGTTGAATCTTAACTGATCTTTGAACCAATTTATATCGAAGTTTAACTGTATTGGAACACCACAGTGAAGTGAAATAATTATTAAATTATAGATGAGTCGTACGACTCATCTATAATTTAACAATTCGACTTCTTGTTTGTTACAGAATGTTCCAGAAATGTCTAGTAATAGGAGTAGTGGTATATATAAAGAAGCTGTGACTCGCCAAGCTGCAAACGTAAACAGAGTAGTTGTAAATGGAGTTGTAATGAGAGTTGTAAACAGTGTACTTGTGAACTCTGGTCAATGACATTGGAAGATTGCATGTGTATGTGACGGAATTCTGCTACTGTAAGGATTGTCCAAAGTGTATTTCTACGCATATTAAGAACATTTTGAATTTCTGCAACTTTGACTTTAAATTTTACGAACCCACAAAGTCACAATACATAACTATCCTGAATTTTAGATAATCGAAAAAAGACAAATTTATACTGTCTTTACCGCTGGCATTGTATCCATGAAAGTCACTTAAAATGTGGCTATCTCAAGAGTCATACATAAAAAGTAAAACATCCAAAATATACAGATTATAACTAGTTAAACGCCTGGTTCAATAAACTTTGGTTTATTTTAAAATCTCTTGCTTTAGAAACAATAAATACTGATTACCCAGAAAACGAATGGCTTCATATCTTCACTGATGGTTCTTTGCAAACTAATAGTGATTGTGCTGGAGCTGGAGTCTACTGTAAACTGTTCTCCCTCTATGCCTCTGCTGGCAGATTAAAGACAAATTTTGATGGGGAATTGAAAGCAATTAACCTTGCACTCTCTCAACTATACATTAGGCATCATTCTTTTAAAATGCTGTTCTATTTTGTGACTCTACTGCTGCTATACAAGCAATTTCAAATGTTAAAGACTCCTTGGACTCCAATATTGTACAAATTAAAGATCTGTTACGAAAATTTGCCGAAATTGGGAAAATAATTATTGTACAATGGATCCCATCGCATGTTGGAATAATGGGAAATGAACAAGCTGATCATCTTGCAAAAAAGGGAACTGAAATTCTTAATTGTTGGACAACACCAGTATCATTCCATTCAGCGAAACTTCACATTAAGGCATCATTCAAGGCAGAAAGGTTAAAATATATTACCGACATAACAAAAGATAAAAACTGGAAGAAATTAGTCACCGACAGAACACTAATACCAGATCTACCTCAACATGAAACAGTTGCTGCATTTCGAAATATTACACAACATAATTGTCTAGCAGAATATCTCCATCGCATGGGACTCATGCTGACTCCAAATTGTATGCTGTGCACTGGGAACTCCATTATGAACTGGGAACATCTTAGAAAATGTCCTGCACTTCAGACACATTGGACAAAATCAGACGGAACATTATATTGGGAAGCCAGAAGACAAATGGAATTTTTCCAACATGTCTAGAGCATTTGTTTAAATAAATAAATAAATAAACTTTGGTTTACAATGAGCTAAATAAGAGCAGTTTTAAATTTTTACTAATAACTTATTTCTGAAAGACAAATACTTCATTTACTTTGCTGCTTCTTCCTATGGCTCTACAGATCGTGAAGTGCGACTATGTTATACAAATAAAAATATTTACCACTTAGCTTCACTTATCGTAAGAAGTGTTGATACTTCTTTTCAAACAGAAATTGATTTCGCAAACAAATCGTTTGCATCCTCAGTCCACAGATGAAATGTAATCTTGGCACCTACTAATGGACATTCAATTTTGAAATTGCTAAATTCAAAAACAAAAGATGAAATACCAACAGTTAACAGATCCGAAATATACAAAATAAGTTGTACAAATTGTGGAAAATGCTACATAGGTCAAACTAAAAGAAATCTAAAAAACCAGAGTCAAAGAGCACTTTAGAAACATCAGAGTGAAACAAGAAGAAAAGCCAGCAGTAGCATTTCATTTTTGAAACGAAAATCATGACATTGATCCAAATCCAAAATTATTAAAAGGAGTGATAACCCAAAATAAACTAACATGGGAGAACATAATATAAAAATTATTTGTGGTTGGTTTATTGACACTCGTCACTTACTTTTTCATATATTTATGAGAGACTAGTTTCAAAGGCCCTGGCCTCCATTTTCAATCTCTTCCCAAGTAAGTGACGAGTGTCAATAAACCAACCACAAATAATTTTTATATTAATTTTGAGTCACTGTTACTAAATTCCTCCAAACACACATGGGAGAACATATGCATACTGAAAAATAAGGACTGTAATGAACTTTGAAATCCCACCAGTAGATAATTTGATAAAGAAGTTCATAGTTCCACCACCAGAGAGAGGAGAGCAGACAACAACAGATGCTAGTTGGAGAGAGGTTGAAACTGGAGGCAACAGCCTTTGAAACTAGTCTCTCAATAATATAGAAAAAAGTGACAAGTGTCAATAAACCGACAACAAATAGCTTTTACGATTAAGTGCAAGGCTGTTTTGCTTAGGTTACTTGAATTTTGTATAAAATTAATATTACTCAATACTCTATTGTCTTCAAAATTTAGTCTATAAAACTTATGTAAAGAATATGTTTCCTTTGCCAACACTGAACTTGTTTCAATGGAAATATGATAAATTTTAGGTCTGATTCTGAGCAGCAGTAACAGAAATTTTAACCGTATTTCCTGAGTTAGCATTCTTGTTTTTAAATTTCCATTTCCATTACAGATTAAATTTCCATCAATTACCCTAATATTAAGAACTATAAAGTGTGGGACTACATACTTACAGCTTAGTAAGTCGAAACAAGCTGCACATCTCAATGTATTAGTTGACCACAATATGAATGCACTCGGCGAGAAGCGTTACTAAACAGTTACATCGCAAGTGGACGGAGTACCCCAGGTAAAGTGCGGATAACGCAAACAATACCGAGACACTTCCAATGTGACATGCAGAAGTAGTGTAGTTCAACACGGTGCTTCTTCGAACCTTTCCTTGTGCAGTTAAAATTCGAATATTATAGTGGCAGTTGCAGTGCTTATTGCAATAAAATTGGCATTTAATTGTGAACAATTTAATTACGGAAGCACCTACAAAGTTAAAAACAAGAAAGTAACCCATACTGATGAAAAGCACATCATATCAGGTTACAGTTCTGTAGACAAGAAAAGCAGGAGAAAAGGTTACTCGTACCCTGAAAAATCAGCAGTTAGGGTAGCAAAAATAGTGGGAAGGTCTGGGAGAACCATCATGAACATAAAATGCTTCAACAAGTGGGGTTAAGGTTTCAAAAAATCGAAAATCATGCACAACTATATCTCTTTATGAGTTTGATAAGTGCGTAGAAAATTTTTGGATTACTATGAACAGAAAAAGGAAATTCCTACTTTGAGGAAACTCCTGCACTTTGCTAAAGAATAAATAAACTTTCAAGGTGGCAAAGAAACATTTAGAAAAATATTGAGAGAAATGGGATTTCAATTTGAGAAATGCAAAAACAAACAATCTTTGCTAACAAAGAAAACACAAATTGTTGCAGAATACTGTTGTTGTTGACTAATGGCACTGTGGATTATTTGATTTGCATCATTTTCCCCCTAGCTTCCCAATATAAAACCTGTAGGTTCCCACTTTTGAGACCATTACATTTGTCCAATGGTGTTTGATCATGATGACATCCTCTTTACAGATAGTACATTTGGGCTTAGGTATGCAGTGTATTTTATAAAGGTGTTCTGCAGTCATGGCCAGTTTCCATTCTAAATAGGGACACTGCAGTTTTTCTTGGTAGTTTTTGTATGTCAGTTTTGTCTCCAATGTTGCAGAATACTTAATGGCTATAATTAAAACTGAAAAAGGGCCACGTAAACCAGTATTTTACAGTCGCGGCTTGGGTTCATACTCACTAAACCATCAAGATGTGCTGGCAATATGAGGAAGTGGCAGGTGTTTTGACTAATACTAGGACTGGTCAAAGAGCAATTTGTACATAGAGGGGATCTATGGGAATAAATGAGGGAACTGAATTGGTTTAAGATTCAAAATGCAAATCAGCAGATAACCATGATGAAATTAACAGTCAAAATTATAAAAAGTGGGTAGAAGAGAAATTAATATCAAATATTCCACCTGAAAGCTTGTTTTGCCATACTGTACAGGAAAATAAAGCTCTTAGCACCTCATGTCGAAAGGCACAGGTTATTCATTGGCTATCACAAAAGAAAATTAAACAAGATTCGCAAATGGCAAAAAATGAGCTTCTGGAGATAGTGAAAATTAATTAAAAAAGCCTGTTTATTGACTTGATTGAATAATGGAACAAAGGGATGTTGCAGTCTTACACCTTCCTCCGTAGCACTGTGACCTTAACCCTATAGAGCTATCTGGAATTAAAAATTGCACCAAAGAAGTATCATCGATTACTTTGAGTAATCTGAAAGCTATGACAAGCTGCATAGCTCAAATTACACAAACTAATTGGATAGAAGCATGCAGACAAGTGAAAAGAATTGAGTGAGATTTTAAGCACCAAGATGGGGTAATGAAGGAAACAATTGAAGATATAGTTATAAATGTGGGTCCAGAGAGCAGTGATGATGATAAAGATTGCAATCATGATGAATGTTATTTTGAGAATATGAATATTGAAGCAAAAGGACACAGTGACACTGATACAGCTGATTAAGGGAACAGTGACACGGATATAGCAGATGGACATGAAACAAACATTTCCAGACTTGCTGCTTCCGAGTACTAACGTGAAGACATCAGCAGGCATGTACTGTTCTAATTGTGAGACTGTACATTCCCAGTACCGCCTTTCCCCGCACTTCCCTCGCTCCGGTCGGTTCCCTAAGCTTCGTGTAGTAAACAAAACAGTGGCGCTCTCCTTCAAGTGCATCTATATCTTGGCCGACTATTATATGAGCACCCCTAGTGGTTTACAAGGAAGCATACGAGTCAGTTGGAGAATTTAGTGTCATGATGGCATGTTGGCCATAGCAGCTCAGTGGTAAAGAGCAACAGGACAGAGACCGGGAGGTCCGTGGGTCAAATCCTGTCCATGGCATTGAATTTTTTCAATCTGACTGATCTATCCTTGAAACATGTTCTCATTTTCCTTGGTTAGGACGAGTGATACTACTTTCAGCTCATCTGAAAGTACCCCATCTACATTAGAGAGGGTACTTGTAGTATGAGTGGTGTACACAGATCACCTTTCTTCTACAGTTCAAATGTTTCAAGCAAGTAGTAGTGCATCTTCAAAACACTAAGTTAAATCAAGTAATAAGTCACATCTTCAGCTATAGGTGAATTAAAAGCCAATATGTGTAGATCACTGTTCAAGCCACTGAAAATTTATCTGGAAATAAGCATGTTACTAAGACTCATGTGAATTTACAACATATGAACTGTACAATAACCCAAGAATTTATGCTAAGAATTAGGTTTAAACAGTACTTTTTTTTCCAGCTCACATAGCACTCAAAAACAAAATGGACAATAGTACTGAATAAATGGAGCAATAATACTAAATAATGGAACAATACTAATTAAATGAACACTGAACTATAGATGACTCAACATTAAGAAATACCTTCCAAAGACCTATAATGAAACTTTGCAAAAAAAGTTGGATGGAATGTTAAAAGGAGGACCTTCAGCACTTAAATCTTAGAAGCAGGGCTAGAATTTTGATGACTGAATCCTTAATGTAACCCTAATTCATAAATGAGTTGTATATGAAATGGTTACAGAGTAAAGAAGTTATTTTTCTGCAGTTTGTGTTATAGTGCATTATATAGGGGTTCAGTTCTTTAGGGACCCCTTCCAAAATGAGCCATAATAGTCAAAAATGAAAAGCTTTTGTGTTAGCATTCACAAAAAATGTTACTGAAAAACAGGAGATATTGGTTGATGGTAAAGAGCCATCATAACAAACAATAAAACATTATGAGATCACTCATATTGTCAAATGATAAAACAAACACTTTCTCAGACTGACAAAAGTAGGTCATTCCCTCTATCATAACTTAAATCACCATTGACAATAGATCTCTTCAGAGAAAAACATTTTATCTTCCTCTTTCCATGCACCAGTGGTAATGGGCCAGAGCCTCGTTTAGTACAGTTTAGTAGTAAGGAACAAATTCTACATCTGCTGCAAATTAGTTGGACATAAATGATGCATGATCTAAACAAATAGTTCACAGTATGTCCAGATGGCCAGTAATGATTAAGAATTTACTGAGAGGGCCAATAGAAAAATTATTTTGCATTCATAACTGCAGTCCGATTTATCAAAGAAGATATGTGAAGGTCATCAAGCAAGCGATACAAAGGGTAACAATGGAAGGTCGTTGCTATGGTAATGTAAACAATGGTTGCCAGATTGGATACACTAGTGAATCACATACTCCTCAGCTCAGTTGTGGGAAACAGTTTGCTTGAGTGTTCAGTTACATTGTGTATTCAAAGTATAAACTTGAAAGAAGCGTAGGGACAGTGAAGCACAAATTAGTACAAAATTGAATCGAGAATATATTGACACATTGCTTCACTCACACTGTTTATTCACAAGACATGTTTCAAGAGCTCTTGCTCCTATCCTCAGCTGATACTCGACTAGTGTAAGTTGTAGTGGTTTCTTCTTTCTCCCTATTGTCAATAGATGGCGTGATGTACTTGTCAAAGATGTCCGGTGGTGGAGTTTCAAAATTCATGACTCCATGACGATTTTTGTTAATGAAGATTTTTTCCCATACGGAAAGGTCTATGGGGTGATTAACGTATTTTATTAGAGATGTTAATCACCCCATAGACCTTTCCGTATGGGAAAAAATCTTCATTAACAAAAATCGTCATAAGAGTCATGAATTTTGAAACTCCACCACCGGAAATCTTTGACAAGTACATCACGCCATCTATTGACAATACGGAGAACGAAGAAACCACTACAACTTACACTAGTCGAGTATTAGCTGAGGATAGGAGCAAGAGCTCTTGAAACATGTCCTGTGAATAAACAGTGTGAGTGAAGCAATGTGTCAATATATTCTCGATTCAATTTTGTACTACATTGTGTATTGTTGGCCTAGTTTGTTAAAATAAAACTTAAAATACGTTTTTATGGAAGCAAGACGTAGTGGCGGTAGGATTAGAGGTGGACCGAGGATTCATGGCCCAAAGCAAAGATCAGCTTACAGTCGGGTTGTTACATTCCATAGCCAGGCTAGAGAATTTGTCTGTTCTCTTAGAGAATTCTTCCAACAGGAAGATGAGAGTTTGCTCCTTATCAATGAACAGCTTATTCCGTTCATCCAAAAGCGACAACCCCATGTCAGTAGATATGCTTGCACATAAAAGAATTCCTGTGGGTCAAATTTCCGGCATATCGGCAGCATTTATATGAACATGTCAATTAACAAAGTCGTTAATAATAGTATACTGCGATACTAATGTATACAGAACGAGGAAACGTTTGAAAAAACGAGGCACTTGCACAGAGTTTTATTAAATTCTCGAGACTCATTATGTGCTTACAACATGTTTTTTGCTCATTGCACTATATGTATTTATCAATCTGTATTTTAGTAGTTAAGATATTAGCTGAAAAGATATTAGCTATTAAATTAGATTAGCTATTAGATTTCAGCTGAAATATTAATAAATATAACTGAAGATAAATATTAGATTTTAGAACATGTATCTGATGGGCAACATTGCAGCATTCTCGTGGAGAAACAGATGACCTTCACGTATCTTTTAAAAATCAGAATGTAAAAATCGAAACTTCTCTGGTTCTCCATACAAGATCCAAAAAAGCCTCAATAAATTTGTTAGAGGGATGAAAATACTTGAAAATTGTTACAAGAAAGTAATGGAGGTCAAATTTAAGAATTAGAGAAAAACCAAAGGTTTCCGGTCATGGAAGGCGATCAAGTGGGTAATTAGTGAGAGTTGGCGATATTCCTTACTCAAAATATGCCAGACTGATATCACTATGTAGGAAAATTACGATAAAATGAGCTCCTGAAGGACAACCTTATACATTCATTAAGTAAAGTATGAAGAGAAGGTTTTAGTTGGCAAATGCAATTTCAAAGAAGAAGCTGCCATTTAACAGTGTGGTGTACTTCTAATACTGAAAGTTTTCTTATAATCTCTGAACATAAGAAAAACTTGTAAGATTTGTACCTAATAGCTTCTTTTTAGCACAAAGAAAATTTTAAACAATTATATCACATAAAAGACTGTACCTTAAGATGAATTCCTAAGAAATCACAACTGGTCAAGAGTAACTGATATGTCCTCTCTGAGTGTGGTAATAAAATCATTAAATTTTTTAAATGACAATTCACTTTTATTAAATAGCTGCACTTTCTCTTCATCTTTTTTGGCATTGAGTTGTTTAGTCAGTATATCTAGCTGGTTGCTGCAATTGTACAGTTGTCCATTCACCTCCCCAAGTTGTATCCTTATGTGTACTAGTCGTGCATGTTTATAGTCATTTGGTGCAGTTTTATCCACCAAAACTTTGACTCCTCTGACGATATGTTTCAGTAGTGTTTGTCCTTGAAGTGCTAGTTCCGAAAGAATGAATAATTTACCACTGACAGCACAGTCATGCTTGTACCTTTCTTTCAAAATGGAAATTTTGGAATAGAGAAATTCACATTCAGTAGTACAGTTATCCAGCTCAACGTTCAAGAAGTCCACCTCTTCTGCTGTTACCGATGTCATTTCACCACTCTTTGGATGCTGTAATAAAGAAATAAAATTGCTCAAATTAGGTAAAGATAAGGAAACAAAAAAATTTTAGATTTCTTTAAAATGATCTCTGCATGATAGCTAAAACGAACATCAAACTATTTTAACAAAAGCTAGTTATGGTAACATGTACATAGCAGGCAGTAAAGGTATCTTATTCCATCCAAAACTTGAACATTCTCTCACAAAATATACCTTCAATCAGAACGGTGCTTTTGAGAACAATACTGGTAACTTGGCATACAGTTAAATAACCTTAATGATGACAAATGCATAATATATCTATGTGTTTCAAATGGGATGATGTTTGTTCTTGTGCGCTATTAGGTGAACAACCAATCAGGAGTATAGTATAGCAACTGAAGAAGATCCCTGTAAGGAATGTGCTGTGGGACAAGGACAGCAAATGTGTGTAGCAGAGAACGCCTGCTACACAAAGATCAGACTGTTAAAAAAACATGCGCCCTATTCACTCTGTACATTAAAACCGAGAAGATTCATTCACAAAAGTAGAAGCTCTCAGAATGTTTTTGAATGGTCTGTAACTGTACTGACATGGGGTGTCATAAACCTGTCCAGGGAGAGTGTGAAATGATATGTGTAGTGTTTAACGCCCGCTTTTACTACATACGGCACCGCAGGTGCTGATTGATAGTATACGAGATGAAGATGGAGCACCAGTGGAATGAGATGGCAGGGGAAACCGTAGGTCCCGGAGAAAACCTGCCCCAGCGCCATGTTATCCACCACAGGGAACCTTTGCCAACCCCCTTGCATCTCATCCCTTGGAGACTTACTCTCCTGTGGAGGAGTATACTACGATGTTGCATTCCCCCTATGTGGTGTGACGAGCGCCAAACTGACAAGAATTCTATTCACGCCAAGACAAAAATTCAGATTTTGCAAAAACTAATTCATGAGGAAGGAGAGGGTAATGTATTTAACATAACCATAAAAATCCCATATTTTAGCTCAAATAGATATTCTGTTAAATTAATTGGGAGTCGATTAATAACACAAAACAACACTTGTGTTATTAATCGACTCCCAATTAATTTAATTTATACAACACTGTTTTCAACACTTCCATGAAAGGATTTAGATATTCTGTTATTTGTTATCAATTTTTCAATAAATGATTTTCATTTATAATTTTAATATGGTTATTGATATTGTACCTAATACAGATAAATAAAGTAGATACCATTACAACAATTCATTGCAGCGTAAGCACTGTAATGAATATCATTATTGGTTGGCATGTATGCGTGAACGTATATTTGAAATTACTCAGAACTGAAATGTAAACATTTGACATGACGTGATAAAAGAAATATGGACTTTGAATAAGCCAAGGTGTTTGTTAAATTCGATGACAGGAAACAATACACTTCCTGCTGGTCTGGCAGAACGTCTGATTACATTATAACATTGTTTATAAATGGTTCGTAATCTCTATTTACTCTAGAGAGTTCACAGCAGTGCTATTCAGTTACTCTTCCATGAAAAAGTGTATCAGCTGGATCAATGAGACACAATCCACCTTTCCCCTTACTACCGCCACAACAATCCAATTGAGTTAATGTGGGCTCAAATTATGTTGCAAATAGAAATAATATTTTTAAACTGAGTGACATTGAATGACTTATTCCTGAAGAAATTAACAGCAAACACAAGACTGGGAATACTGAGATCAGATAAAGTACAAGATGAATTTTGGAAAGAAATAGTACGTAATGAGATTTTGGAACCTATCATCATAAATTTACATTACTCAGACATTGAAGACAATGACAATGATGAATAATCTCAACATAAGTAACGTTCACAGCTATATGTGTGCACTGCTGGCATTTTCATTGGATTAGAAAAATAAGTAATTCATGAACTATAATATTAAACTAAATATTTAAACCATTTGCGTAATATATGAATATCCACATTGCAATTGTAATTTCAACAACTGCATTATTATAAAACTTACGAACATTCAGTTTGTGTTAGTGCCAAGAACACTCACATGTGTGCAAGAGAGAGAGAGAGAGAGAGAGAGAAATAGAGAGAGAGAGGGAAATATAAAGAGTGGTGGTAACGAGATGGCAACGCTGAAGGCTCTAATGCATCTGATTCGCTATAGGCGAGAACTCTTCCCATTTGAAACACATAAGTAATAATTGTAATATTGCTCAAACAATGAAGAGTCTAAACCCTCTTTAACCTCCAAAATGTGCATTGTAAAAAAAAGAAAGAAAAAAAAAAAGAACTGATGTGGTCAAACAGCAGGAACAATTTCTATAAAGATTGACCCAACTGGGAAAGGCATGATGCTAAACATCACATCAGCAGTGCCCTTCCTCAGTCTCTTTGTTGCTGTGATAAAAATAACCAAGATGATCTTTAATTCACTCAACTAACCTTTTCCAATCATACATCAAATCATGGAGACTTAGCTTCAAAAATTTAAGCTCAGGCACAAGTGGAAATTCTTTCAGACTATTTACTTCAGTAAATACAGGAAGTGTATGCTAATAAAACAAATTTCGAGAAATATTAATAAAAATTCTCAAAATTACTTTTTTGAGCATAGATGTCCCACACATAGCAATCTTCAGGTAGAAGTTAGAGACTGATAAACAGCAGAACCCAGACTTGTTCCTTAATGAAAATTGCCTCCAACTAAGACCAAGTTTCAATTTATGAGACAACCAAAAATCGCAGGCAGTGAAGTCAGGTGAATACAGAGAATCTCAGTGTTGCAATGCGTGTTCAAGGAGAAATTCTATAACACATGCCCTGTGGGGTGGGGCTTTGTGTTGATGCAAAATGAAATTTCCCACCAACTCTGGTGGCTTTTCTGCAATTGAAGGCAACAGTTTATTCTTCAGGATGTCTTAGTAATGTTCACCAGTGACTGACCAGCCCTAGGGAAAAGGATGACTGGGGATAAACCCTTTTTGGAAATTAAGATAATTTTCTTAGCTGAGGTGCCACTTTAATTTACAAGATGTACCTGGCTTCCAGCCAGGTGGAAAGATTAAACATCAACATTTCGTGAGCATGAATCTCTCTCATCAGGATGATAAATGAATAAAGCTCTGAAAAACCCAGAAACATTAGGCTTTAAGCTAGAGAATATCTTGAACACATTCATTGCTGGAAAGTTTCAAGACTTAATTCAATTTTGAATTCTTTGAGAGATTGTGATTTTGCAAGTTTCCACTGGCAGGAGTCTTTGTTTCAGGACTGAACAGAGGAATCTATATAAGTTGATTGATGGAAATTAATCATTTCTTCTCACTAGCCATATATAGGCTTAGGTTTTAGATAGTCAAACTGAAAAATTCAATGCCATGGCCAGGATTTGAACCATGGATCTCCTGGTTTCTGTCCATTCGCTTTTACCCATTGAGCTACAATGGCCAACATGCCGTCCTGACAAATTCTCCAATTGACACACATTTTCCCGGTAAACCACTAGGGGCTCTCATATTCTAGATACACTATTTGTGGCAACTTACGAAAGTACTTAAACCCCAGGCTTCATCATTAAACTCTTATTTAAGTTAATTGATGGAAATTACTCATTTCTTCTCACTAGCCGCAAATGAGGCTAAGGTTTTAGAAAAGAGTCAACCTGAAAATTTAAGGCCATGGCTGGGATTTGAACCACAGATCTCCCAATTTCCGTCTAGTCCCCATAGAAAACCCCAGCCATGGCATTGAATCTTTCAGGTTGACTAACTAGAGGTATCTAGTATATATGTTTCATCCATAGTGATCAACTATCAAAAAAAGGTGATCTGAGTGGTGTCTCGTCACATCTTGTCAGAGGAAGTATTCTTCCCTCCCCCCCCCCCCCCCAACCATCACCCTTTAGCATCCTGGGCACCCAACGTGCACTCACTTTCAACATGCAGTTCCTTACTAAAATGATTCTCATCACTGTTCCAATGCTTAAACCCGATTCAAGATAAATTTGTTCAACAGTTACACAGCAATCACCCACAATAAGCTTTAAATGTTTCCATATCTGATTGGAGTGCGCTGAAGATGGCCTTCCTTCTCGTAGCAGATCACTGGTGGACATTCTTCCCAATATAAGATTTAATGTTTGTCATTTGGTAATTACAAACAACTACAATAGACTTCGTCATCCAGAACACCCACCCACCCACACAACAAGCCATCATAAAAGCCCTAGAAAACCTCAACGAATTAAAAGATATAGAAAAGGAAAAGACAACTGTAACAATATGTACTGATAGTCAAGTAACATTGGATTCCATCAATAATCCTAAAATCCACAAAGCATTAATACATAACATTCGGAATCAACTCGGGAAGCTACAAGAAAGGAATTGGAAGATTAACGTAAGATCGATTAAGGCACATGTAGGGCATCATGGGAATGAAATAGCGGATCAATTTGCAAAGGAAGCAGCACAAGATAATGTGTTAGAAGTAACCTTACAACAAAATATTGAAAAGTGAAGTAATCAGCAGTCTAAAGTACTCAAGTATGGAAAATGGCAACACGAATGGCAACAGGAGAAATTACAAAATCCTTTTAAAGTGACAGGACAAAAACTAAAATAAAATTAACATCAAAGCTAACTATTTTAGTTAATTGATGGAAATTAATCATTTCTTCACACTAAGCGTACATACGCTTAGGTTTTTGATGGATAGAGTCAACATGAAAAATTCAATGCCATGGCCAGGATTTGAACTAGGGATCTCCTGGTTTCCATCCAGTCGCTCTAACCCATTGAGCTACCATGGTCAACATTCCGTCCTGACATTAAATTCTCCATTCGACTCATTTTCCTTGCAGATCACTAGGGGCTCTCGCATTTGAGATACACAGTTTGTGGCGACTTACTATAGTAAGTACTTGAGTCCCAGGCTTCATCATTTAACTCTTATTATTTTAGTTAATTGATGGAAATTAATCATTTCTTCACACTAGCCATACATAAGCTAAGGTTTTTGATGGATAGAGTCGACATGAAAAATTCAATGCCATGGCCAGGGTTTGAACCACGGATCTCCTGGTTGACTATCCATCAAAACCTTAGCCTATATACGGCTAGTGTGAAGAAATGATTAATTTCCATCAATTAACTAAAATAATAAGAGTTAAATTATGAAGCCTGGGACTCAAGTACTTGCGATAATAAGATCAGAAAGATTCATGGCTAAACAAGATAAAGGAAATTTTAAAAAAAGGGTTGGGTTTCATGTGGGATAACAGGTAATTATTGCAAGGTGGATTTTGGAAAGAACTTAAGAGTGGAAGATATTGAAAAGCAAGAAATGTTAGGAAGCTTCAACTTTAAAAGCTCACTGGAAATTTATAGAGATGAAAGTGATCTGGAACAGGGTAAAATAAATTGATATTTGTGATAAAGCAAGAGAAGGCTTTGCATGGGCAAGAACAGGGGTGGTGAAACTGAAGGGTTTATGAAGAGGGAGGGATATGGAGAAATGCCCATTGTGCCACCAAAGGGATAAAGAATGGCATTTGTTTTTAGAATGTGAAGAAACTAGGTTGCTTAGGGAGAAGATAGGTAAAAAAGAATGGACAAGGCTACCAAAAGAAATTCAACCAATCAAGTTTACGAGTGTAAAAACTAGGACAAATTTTATTGAAATTGGGAACTTTTTGGGCAAAGTAAGAGCCCAATGGTTGAGCATAACTAGATATGACGAAAATGAGGACAAAGTTATTTTAAATAAGATGCCAATAGGGACCCATCAGCTTGACAACCTCAGAGTTTGAGTCTATTGGGCCCAAGGAAACCAGCAACTCAGTGTGGCAATAAGTATGTAAATATATAATAATTTGTAATTGAAATGGAAATAAAAATTACTTACAATTAATTACAGTTTTCTATAACTTCATCTGTGTAAAAACAATGCTGTTGTAGAAAGTTTAAATTTAAATTTAAAATGTTTGGCATTATTGCTTCTGAATGTAAGGGGTAATAATTAATTTGTCCAATGTATATATAGCTGTCCTCAAAAAGTTTAAATTTATTTCGTCTGCCTGACTAGATTATTTTTATTACGCCCATTGTGTGAATGTACCTGGGATACTGTGTTATACATATGCAAGATAGTTTATAGTTAAATAATTCAAGCACATACACAGAAAGCAACGTTAGAATCCTTATCTTCTTGAAGTATTGCCTGCAACTGGTTCTAGAATGTATATATTTAATTTATATTTATTAAATTTACATTTATAAATTTATATTCATGTTAAATTTAATTTAGATTTATAATGCCATGTCGGCATGCTGACCAAAGTTGTTAACTATGAAGCCCGGGACATAACTACTTAGAGCAAAGTAAGTTGCTACAATAGATGCGCATCTCATTGCAGATATGAGAACCCCTAATAGTTTACTGGGAAACATACGAGTCAGTTGGAGAATTTAATGCCATGTGGACATGTTGACCATAGTTGTAACTATGAAGCCTGGGACATAAGTACTTATAGTTAGTTGCTACAAAAGGTGCGTATCTCATTGCAGATATGAGAACCCCTAATGGTTTACTGGGAAACATACGAGTAGATGGAGAATTTAATGCCATGTCGGCACGTTGACCATAGTTGTTGTAACTATGAAGCCTGGGACATAAGTACTTAGAGCATAGTAAGTCGCTACAAAAGGTGCATATCTCATTGTATCTCATTTAGTCTACAATACTTATGTACAGAATACCTTTCCTTTGCCAACACTGAATTTGTTTCTTCGGAAATATGATAAATTTTAAGTCTGATTCTGAGCAGCAGTAACAGAAATTTTAACCGTATTTCCTGAGTTAGCATTCTTGTTTTTAAATTTCCATTTCCATCACAGAATAAATTTCCATCAATTAACCTAATATTAACTATAAAGCCTGGGACTACATACTTACAGCTTAGTAAGTCAAAACAAAAGTTGCACACCTCAGTGTATTAAATGACCACAATATGAATGCACTCTGTGAGAAGCATTACTAAACAGTTACATCACAAGTGGATGGCATACTGCAGATACAGTGTGGATAACGCAAACAATACCAAGATACTCCCAATTTGACGTGCAGATGTAGTGTAGTTCAACACGGTGCTTCTTCGAACCTTTTCTTGTGCAGTTAAAATTCGAATATTATAGTGGCAGTTGTAGTGCTCATTGCAATAAAATGGCATGTAATTGTGAACAGTTTAATTACAGAAGCAACTAAAAAGTTAAAAACAAGAAAAGTATCCCATTCTGATGAAAAGCATAACATATCAGGTTACAGTTCTGTAGACAAGAAAAGCAGGAGAAAAGATTACTCGTACCCCTTGAAAAATCAGCAGTTAGGGTAGCAAAAATATTGGGAAGGTCTGGAAGAACCATCATGAACATAAAATGCTCTTATCAAGTGGCCTTAAGGTTTCGAAAAATTGAAAATCACACACAATCATATCTCTTGAGTTTGGTAGGTGCATAGAACATTTTTGGATTACTATGAACAGAAAATGGAAATTCCTACTTTGAGGAAACTCCTGAACTTCACTAAAGAATAAACTTTCAAGGTGGCAAAGAAACATTTAGAAAAATAAGGAGAGAAATGGGATTTCAATTTACGAAATGCAAAAACAAACGATCTGTGCTTACAGAAAACACAAATTGTTGCAGAATACTTAAGGGCTATTATTAAAAATGAAAAAAGGTCATGTAAACCAGTAGTTTACAGACGCGGCTGGGGTCCATACTCACTAAACCGTCAAGATGTATGGAAATATGCGGAAGTGGCAGGTGTTTTAACTAATACTAGGGCTGGTCAAAGAGCAATTTGTACATAGAGGCGATCCATGGGAATAAACTAGGGAACTGAATTGATTTACAATTCAAAATCCAAATCAGCAGATAACCATGATGAAATTTACAGTCAAAATTATAAAAAGTGGGTAGAAGAGAAATTAATATCAAATACTCCACCTGAAAGCTTGTTTTGCCATACTGTACAGGAAAATAAAGTTCCTAGCACTTCATGTCGAAAGGAACAGGTTATTCATTGGCTAACACAAATGAAAATTAAACATTATTCGCAACTGGCAAAAAATGAGCTTCTAGAGATAGTGAAAATTAATTATAAAAGCCAGTTTATTGACTTGATTGAATAATGGAACAAAGGGATTTTGCAGTCTTACACCTTCCTCCGTAGCACTGTGACCTTAACCCTATAGAGCTATCTGGAATTAAAAATTGCACCAAAGAAGTATCATCGATTACTTTGAGTAATCTGAAAGCTATGACAACATGCTGCATAGCTCAAATTACACAAACTAATTGGATAGAAGCATGCAGACAAGTGAAAAGAAATGAGCAAGATTTTAAGCACCAAGATGGGCTAATGAAGGAAACAATTGAAGATCTAATTATAAATGTGGGTCTAGAGAGCAGTGGTGATAAAGATTGCAATCATGATGAATGTTATTTTGAGAATATGTATATTGAAGCAAAAGGACGCAGTGACTCTGATACAGCTGATTAAGGGAACTGTGACACGGATACAGCAGATGAACCTCAAACAAACATTCCCAGACTTGCTGCTTCCGAGTACTAATGTGAAGACATCAGCAGGCATGTACTGTTTTAATTGTGTGACTGTACATTCCCCGTATCGTCTTTCCCCTCGCTCTACACGGTTCCCTAAGCTTCATATAGTAAACAAAACAGTGGCACTCTCCTTCAAGTGCATTCATATCTTGGCCGACTATTATATGAGCACCCCTAGTGTTGGCCATAGTAGCTCAGTGGTTAAGAGCAACAGGACGGAGACCGGGAGATCCATGGGTCAAATCCTGGCCATGGCATTGAATTTTTTCAATCTGACTGATCTATCCTTGACACATGTTTTCATTTTCCTTGGTTAGGACGAGTGATACTACTTCCAGCTCATCTGAATGTACCCCATCTACATAAGAGAGGGTACGCAGATCACCTTTCTTCTATAGTTCAAATGTTTCAAGCAAGTAGTAGTGCATCTTCAAAACACTAAGTTAAATCAAGCTATAGGTGAATTAAAAGCCAATATGTATAGATCACTGTTCAAGCCACTGAAAAGTTATCTGGAAATAAGCGTATTACTATGACTCATGTGAATTGACAACATATGAACTGTACAACAATCCAAGAGTTTATGCTAAGAATTAGGTTTAAACAGTACTTTTTTTCCGGCTCACATTGCACTCAAAAACAGAAAATGAACAATAATACTAAATAATGGAACAATACTAATTAAATGGACACTGAACTACAGATGACTCAACATTAAGAAATACCTTCTGAAGTCCTATAATGAAACTTTGCAAAAATAAGTTGGGTGGAATGTTAAAAGGAGGACCTTCAGCACTTAAATCTTAGAAGCAGGGCTAGAATTTTGATGACTGAATCCTCAATGTGGTAACCCTAATTTGTAAATGAGTTGTATATGAATTGGTTACAGAGTAAAGAAGTAAAAACTTGCAATAATTGGGACGAATTTTTCTGCAGTTTGTGTTATAGTGCATTATATAGGGGTTCAGTTCTTTAGGGGCCCCTTCCAAAATGAGTCATAATAGTCAAAAATGAAAAGCTTTTGAGTTAGCATTCCCAAAAAAAAATGTTACTGAAAAACAGGAGATATTGGTTCATGGTAAAGAGCCATCATAAACAATAAAACATGAGATCACTCATATTGACAAATGATAAAACAAACCCTTTCTCAGACTGGCAAAAGTAGGTCATTCCCTCTATCATAACTTAGATCACCATTGACAATAGATCTCTTCAGAGAAAAACATTTTATCTTCCTCTTTCCCTGTACGAGAGGTAATGGGCCAGAGCCTTGTTAGTACAGTTTAGTAGTAAGGAACAAATTCTACATCTGCTGCAAATTAGTTGGACATAAATGATGCATGATCTAAAGAAATAGTTCACAGTATGCCCAGATGGCCAGTAATGATTAAGAATTTACTGAGAGGGCCATTAGAAAAATTATTTTGCAATCATAACTGCAGTCCGATTAATCAAAGAAGATATGTGAAGGTCATCAAGCAAGCGATGCAAAAGGTAACAATGGAAGGTCGTTGCTATGTTAACGTAAACAATGGTTGCCAGATTGGATACACTAGTGAATCACATACTCCTCAGCTCAGTTGTGGGAAACAGTTTGCTTGAGTGTTCAGTTACATTGTGTATTGTTGACCTAGTTGGTTAAAATAAAAATTAAAATACGTTTTTATGGAAGCAAGACGTAGTGGCGGTAGGATTAGAGGTGGACCGAGGATTCATGGCCCAAAGCAAAGATCAGCTTACAGTCGGGTTGTTACATTCCATAGCCAGGCTAGAGAATTTGTCTGTTCTCTTAGAGAATTCTTCCAACAGGAAGACGAGAGTTTGCTCCTTATCAATGAACAGCTTATTCCTTTTATCCAAAAGCTACAGCCCCATGTCAGTAGATATGCTTGCACGTAAAAGAATTCCTGTGGGTGAAAATTTCGGCATATCGGCAGCATTCATATGAACGTGTCAATTAAAAAGTCGTTAATAATGGTATACTGCGATACTAATGTATATGGAACGAGGAAATGTTTGAAAAAATGAGGCACTTGCACCGAGTTTTATTAAATTCTCAAGATTTAGATTTATCAATCTGAATTTTAATAGTTAAGATATTAGCTGAAAAGATATTAGCTATTAAATTAGATTAGCTATTAGATTTCGGCTGAAATATTAATAAATTTAACTGAAGATAAATACTAGATTTTAGAACATGCATCACCTAAATGAGAATCTATGGAGAAATACTGATCAATACTTTTAATGAATACTTATTAATGGAGAAATACTTCTTCACGCATTGTGCAGGAATGTCAACTTACGATACATAAAAATGGTTAGTATGGAATACTAGTTACATAGTGCAAAAATTATTTAAAAGAACACATGTGAAGACGCTATAACAGAGTGAATGTGTGAACAACTTATTTCTGTTTTTAAAGTAGGCTAATACAGATTAACTGTGCATATTTTTGTTTAGGTGAGAGAACTGAAACCCTTGTTTATGTTTCGAGTGTTGAGAGGATAAAGAAAGGGGATCTGATCGGCAACATTGCAGCATTCTCATGGAGAAACAGATGACCTTCACGTATCTTTTAAAAATCAGACTGTAAAAATTGAAACTTCTCTGGTTCTCCATACAAGACCCAAAAAAGCCTCAATAAATTTGTTAGAGGGATGAAAATACTTGAAAATTGTTACAAGAAAGTAATGGAGGTCAAATTTAAGAATTAGAGAAAAACAAAGGTTTCCAGTCATGGAAGGTGATCAAGTTGGTAATTAGTGAGAGTTGGCGATATTCCTTAGTCAAAATATGCCACTCACGATATCACTATGTAGGTTAATTATAATAAAATGAGCTCCTGAAGGACAACCTTATACATTCATTAAGTAAAATATGAAGAGAAGGTTTTAGTTGGCGAATGCAATTTCAAGGAAGAATCGGCCATTTAACAGTGTGGTGTACTTCTAATACTGAAAGTTTTCTAATAATCTCTGAACATAAGAAAAGCTTGTAAGATTTGTACCTAATGGCTTATTTTTAGCACATAAAGAACATTTTAAATATTTATACCCCATAAAAATACTGTACCATATTCCTATGAAATCGCAACTGGTCAAGAAATAGCATTATGTCCTGTCTGAGTGCGTTAATACATTCAATAAAGTTTTGAAACGACAATTCAATTTCATGAAACAGCTTCTGTAACTCTTTCTCTCCATATTTTTTGGCACTGAGTTTCTCTTTTAGTAGCTGGATGCTGCAGTTGTACAGTTGTCCATTCACCTCCCTAAGTTGTATCCTTATCTGTACTAGTCGTGCACATTCATAGTCATTTGGTGCAGTTTTATCCAACAAAACGTTGACTCCTCTGATGATATGTTTCAGTAATGTTTGTCCTTGAAGTGCTAGTTCCGAAAGAATGAATAATTTACCACTGACAGCACAGTCATGCTTGTGCGTTTCTTTCAAAATGGAAATTTCTGAATACAGAAATTCACATTCAGTAGTACAGTTATCCAGCTCAACCTTCAAGAGATCCACCTCTTCTGCTGTTACCGATGTCATTTCACCACCCTGGATCCTGCAATAAAGGAATAAAATTGCTCAAAGTAATTATTCGTTCAATAAAATTAGGTAAAGATAAGGGAACAAGAAATTGGGGATTTCTTTAAAATGACCTCTGCATGATAGCTAAAACTAACTTCAAACTATTTTAACAAAAGCTAGTTATGGTAGCATGTACATAGCAGGCAGTAAAGGTATCCTATTCCATCCAAAACTTGAACATTCCCTCACAAAATATACAAAAGTAGTGACCTTCAATCAGAGCGCTGCTTTTGGGAACACAATACTGGTAACTTGGTATACAGTTAAATAACCTTAATGATGACAAATGCATTATATACCTAAAATGTGTTTCATATGGGATGATTGTCCTTGTGCGCTACTAGTTGAACAACCATCGGGAGTATTGCAATGTTGTCATATTGCATTCTCCCTAAGTGGTGTGACGAGCGCCAAACTAATCAATCTCAAATAAATACTATTCATGCCAAGACAAGAATTCTATTCATGCCAAGACAAAAATTCAGATTTTGCAAAAACTGATTCATGAGGAAGGAGAGAGTAATGTACTTAACATTACCGTAAAAACCCCATATTTTAGCTCAAATAGATATTCTGTTATTTGTTATCAATTTTTTAATAAATTATTTTTAATTATAGTTTAAATATTGTTATTGATATTATATTGTACCTAATACAGATAAATAAAGCAGATAACATTATATTATAACAATTCATTGCGACGTAAGCACTGTAATGAATAACATTATTGGTTAGCATATATGCATGAACGTATATTTGAAATTACTCAGAACTGAAACGTAAACATTTGACATGACGTGATAAAAGAAATATGGACTTTGAATAAGCCAAGGTGTTTGTTAAATTCGATGACAGGAAACAATACACTTCCTGCTGGTCTGGCAGAACATGTCTGATTACATTATAACATTGTTTATGAATGGTTTGTAATCTGTATTTACTCTAGAGTTCAAAGCAATGCTATTCAGTTACTCTTCCATGAAAAAGTGTATCAGCTGGAACAATGAGACACAATCCACCTTTCCCCTTACTACCGCCACAACAATCCAATTGAGTTAATGTGGGCTCAAATTATGTTGCAAATAGAAATAATATTTTTAAACTGAGTGACGTTGAATGACTTATTCACAAAGAAATTAACAAGGAACACAACAAGACTGGGAAAGCTATGCGAGATCACAAAGTGCAAGATGACCAGACACGCCTCTTTCAGCATAAAGGATAACCTCCAATGTTAAGTCATATCGGATGATGAATGAAACAATGTTGAAATGAGTACAGGGTACTTAGAGCATAGTGTTACACGAATTAAATTATATTTAAATGTACTCTATAGTAAAAAGGTCATCCTTAAATAATATTACTCTACATCATACTACATCATAATATTCTACTACCAGTTACTGAATTTTTGAAATTAATTTGCACTGTTCAGTTTTATACATTCATTAAAAATACTGAAATGCCACTTTCCATCTGAACGTTAGCACTCCCTTCCCCTCCCAACTGCCATTCTTATTCAGCACATTCAACTTGAGCACATTCTTTCAACCACAGAGCTTGGATCCTTACTGTACAACATTCCACAAAATTACTTGCTTGTTATTTTAGTTAATTGATGGAAATTAATTATTTCCTCATACTAGCCGTATATATGCCAAGGTTTTTGAAAGATAGGCAACATGAAAAATCCAATGCCATGGTCGGGATTTGAACCATGGATCTCCTGGTTTCCGTCCAGTTGCTCTAACCCATTGAGCTACCATAGCCAATGTGCCATCCTGACATTAAATTCTCCATTTGACTTGTATACAAAGCTGTGTAAAATGAAAAGGTAATTTTAATAAAACACAGCCATGATTTAAATAACCCAGAAACTCTACCTCGATCCTTGCCTAATATTGAACATGTAATAAAAGCAATGCAATAGTTTGCAATTTAATCCTCATTTAAATAAGCTGGAAATAAAGCCATCCAGAACAAAGAGGACTTCAGTGGACATTCCAGAACATCTAAGATACATTTTTCATAGGACTTGAGAGTATCTTTATCTGCACATATTTTAAATTATAGCTAATTTTAAAAAAAAAATAGGAAGTTTTAAAAATGTTTTCATGTAAAGAGTAGTCTGAGCTGGCAGGATCTTGTCAAAAATATTGTCATATCTTAAGGAAAACATAGGTATGTGCATTGTAATAAGTGAAGATTAAAATATTTTCTCTCAATACATACTATAAATTATAGAAACCACATTATGATGCTGCTCCTTAGTGAAGTAGCACAAGAATAGTTTTGCATACCGTGTGAGATTCCATCATTCAGAATTCAAATTAAAAACTCATTACATGTCACGTGTACGCATGACATTGCAGTAAAGAATTACAGAAATTGAGTTTTCAGAAATCACTTTAATGACTTTTCAAATAGTTGCTATTAGCCATTTATGATGAAGGGTAGAACAGAGGATAAATTATTAATTTATAGAGGAGTCGTATTTATTACACATCTGTTTCACTTACGTACCTAAATATTATAAACAAATTTCAGGACTAGCTATGGGAAGCCCACTATCACCATTTTTGGCCAATTTATACATGAGCTTTTTCGAAACACATAACTAAAGCCTTCCCTCATATTTTTAAATCATGGTACAGATACGTAGACGACATCTTTGCAATAGTGCCCTACAAACAAATAGATGATGCTTTGAAACTACTCAACCTGCAAGAACCCAGCAGACAATTCACAGTAGAAACTGAAGAGAACTGTACTCTGCCTTTTTTGGACCTTAAAATCACAAAAAGCAATGAAAAACTAGAATTTGTTATCCATAGAAAAGCAACACACACAGATAACTACATCAAAGCAAATAGTTTCAACCCAATTCCACGCAAACATGCCACCATCAACAGTCTCACACACAGATTAGTATATCTACCCCTCTGCCAGCAAGAATATAAAAAAGAATACCATCAAATCTTAAAAACTGCAATTAAAAATGGATATGGCAAAAACCTTGTAGATAAAAAACTAAAATCATTCAAACTTCAAAAGAGATTAAAACAGACCACAGCTCTCACACCAATAAAACAAGAAATTAGATTTGCTAAATTTACTTACCACCCCTGGGCCACAAAAAAATTCCAAAAAATATTCAAGAAATACGATATAACATTGGCATCAAAAAACAATTACAACATTAAAAACCTACTTCACAGTAATAATACTGATAAGATAAAACCAAAGGAAAAGTCAGGCATTTACAAGATTAAGTGTAAAGATTGTGAAAAAATTTACATAGGGAGGACAAAAAGAATAATCCTTTATTCACCATTAAGCTTAAGAGAAGCAATAGGTTTCATCAGTTATAAAAAGTATTTACAAGTACAGAAGGTATACAAATTAATGCATATAAAATTCTAGGTGAAATCAGATTATTTGCATGATTTAAGCTGGTAATTATCGTAAGTTAGCTTTACTATAGTACTAATAAAATTAAACAATAAGGTACCTACTACTTTAATTTACAATAGTTTTACATAAATTCACTAGCATGTATGTTATATTCTAAGTATTCTTGTACAGTATAAAATGTTTTGTTTAAACCAGTTTTTTAATACTATAACAAATCTGTTTTATAGCAGTTCTTTTATTTCCAGAGGAAGCTTATTGAATAATTTTAACTGTTGATAACAGTGGCTATTTATGGTCTTGCTCAAAGGGTAACATAGGCACAGAAAGAAAGAACACTTCAGGCACTTAAGATACAAAAATATTGATAAATCCGCAATAGCAGCTCATTTCTGGTCTGAAAATCAAGAAATTGAAGATAGCACCAAATTACTAAAATATGTACAAAAACATAGTGAACTCATCATATGGGAGAGAATATACATAGAAAAACATAAAAACCAACTAATGAACTTTGAAATCCTGCCAGAAGAGGATCCCTCATTTATGTTCATCACTAAATCAACAGATGGCAGCAGCAACTCCAGAATTACCCACACTACTGGATCAAGCTTTAGTTGCATAAGAGCCGAAGATGCAAACGATTATTTGCAAAACATGTCCTCAAAATAGGTACGTAAGCGAAGCAGATGTGTTATAACGACTCATCTATAAACTAATATTTCGCTTCACTGTGGTGTTCCAGTGCAGTTAAATCTCGATATCTTCTGTATTGTCTTGCTGCTCAATAGGTTACCATAGCTTCATCTTTGTTAATAGACTCCTTTCAGACAACGCACTTATTCCCTTAAGAGTAGGAGTAGTGGTGGCACTCTTCTCGAACCTGTGCTAAGCACTAATGATTGCATCACTTCACACAATGGAATCACAAAAGGATACCATGGCTTTATCTTTGTTAATAGAAACCTCACAGATTACGCACTGATTATTCTCGTAAGAGTAGGACTACTGGCGCTCTTCTCGAACCTATGCTAGGCAGCAATGATCACATCACTTCACCCAATGGAATCAAATAGGTTACCATGACTTTTTTGTTAATAGAATCCTCCCAGATAACGCACTTATTCTCGTAAGAATAGGAGTACTGGTCCTCTTCTCGAACATGTGCTAAGCAGCAATGATCACATCACTTCAGCCAATGGAATCACAAATGATAATATGTCCACATGGAGTAATCAGTGCATTATCTGAAAGGTATCTATTAAAAAAGATGAAGTCAGGGTAACAATTTGAACAGCATGACTATAACTATGTACTCAATAGGCTACACTAAAATTCTGATGTGTGCACACGAGATGTCTGCCCTCGACAAGAAGGCAAGTAGGTCCTGAACTGGTAATCTCCTCTGGTAGTGGACGTGTTTACTACAAAATAAGTGTGCGAGTGCTCGCAAATCACCCATGCTGCAAGTTCTAATGCTCCTTACAGTAACTGCAGTGATAGATATGCAAGGGTGAGTTATGTTACAGCACTGTATATTTTACAGGAACCTATCATCCTTAAATCTGGAAGGCAAGCATAAACACAGTGAAACTGATTACGTTACACATTCCTCTACCTTGTCTTCTTGTGGTGGGTAGACAATAACTACTCAGAAACAGTAATTATTAAATCCACTTATTGCTAATCAAGACAGTTATTAATAGAAATGACAATGTATAATTCTGAACCTACAATAGAAATAGGGGAATACAGAACTGTATGCCCACGACAAGAAGGCTGGAGGGGTATGAAGAGTAGAGGAGCTTGAACTGTTATCTGCTCTGATAGCGGATCTGTTTACTAGGAAATGAGTGTAAGAGAGTGTATGAGTCGAGTCACCCATGCTGCCAGATCTAATGTTTGTTGTAATAAATGCAGCGATAGGTGTTATGTATGGGTGAGCTATGTGACAAAAGTTGTGTATTTTAAACAAGCCTTCCATCTTAGTCATACTCGGAAGGCGAGCATACACCACGAGGAGACAGCAAAAGTGATTACATTGCACATTCCTCTAGCATCCCTTCTTGTCCTGGTCAATCAGTACGCTTAAGGCCAAGTGCAGTATGAGCATGACACTAAATTAAAGCTTTGAAATTGTTTTGCTCTGTTCACTTAGTATAACTTGGAGTAAAATATCCGATCTTACACTCGCATGACTTTTTCTACTCTTGTGCAAATCATACATATTGCTCCATCCATTTCATGAAAATTAAGATAAATATTTGCAAACATAATCTCATTAATTATTATTAGAAATTTTCTTCCCTTTGCATGACCAAGTATAAAAACAAATAGCTTAGTGAAAAGTTTTGAGAAAATACTAACATTTTGCAAGGGATCATCTCAGAAATAGTCCAATCCACAAAAAAATATTTAGACAAATAGTGATTCAACAAGATGTACATTCTGTACAGTTCAGATTTTGAGCATCTCCTCACAGCTTATGTTTAGAAGAAGATTTGGCACCGAAACCTGTAATCCTTGTTTCACGTAAGCTTGCCCCGTATCTCTTAACGGCACGTGACCTAATCACTTCATTGGTTGCTGTTGTAGTATGGACTATTGCACGGTAAAAATTAGTTTGTTATTTAACATGGTGATATATCTTTATATGTTGGAAGAGAATTGTCAAATTTATATTTTCGTAACTGTTTGAATTAAATATATTACGCAACAGAGTTGATTTTCCTGAAATGCATGTTAATTCTTAAACAAAGTAAAGAGGAGGTTCCTTTGCTCTCAAGCCCGCCTTTCATATGACATGATAGCACCTGCTTTAGCAGTAGTGGTGACATTTGTTAAATGACTTATCACTGACCTTGTTTTGAACTGGATTAGTCATATATTGCCATTCGAAGGTGTGCTGTGCCAAGTTCGAGAGACAAATTAATTAATTGATTGTTTATTGCGCATGTACTTATGCAGAGTCTACCGTCAGTTTTTCGCTGTAGCATCGCAAGGGTAAAACCTTTACAAAGCGGCAAAAAAAGAATTGTGGTGCATGTGTTTAATGCACTCACAGAGAAGAATCTGTCTTTGTCAGTGAGAAAAGTCGAACAGCTGTGCTCTGAACTTACAGGTGTGAGTGTTAGATCCGTAGGAACATTGCAAAATTAAATTGCAACAGGAAAACTTACCACTCCAGGCAAAAGCATGAATAAACAAAAGTGCATGCTCGGAATATGCGATGAGCTCATGAAAAGTGCTGTGTGTCGTTGTGTGCATAGTTTTTTCTTTAGAAACGAACTCCCTAACATAAATAAAATTTTGTCTGCTGTAAATGAGGATGCAGATTTACCCAATTTCAGCAGATCTACTCTGTATAAATTGTATATACAGCTGGGGTTTGTGAATGAAAAAAGGAGCAAAAAAAAAAATGTGCTAAGAGACAGGCAATATTGCTGTGTGGCGAAGACATTATGTAAGGACAATCAGACTATACCAGGATACAAATCGCAAAATATACTACCTTGACAAGGCTTGGGTGAATGAAGGACACAAAAAGTAAAGTATGGCGTGACACGACTTAAGACTAAAAGACAAGCAATTTTGCAAGGTATGTGTGCTGGTTTTAAAAAATCTCAGTGGAAAAGGCTGAAGACCTTTCATTATGAAGTTGTTTCATTATAAACTTGTATTTTTGCATGCCTTCATGTCCTTATTTGTATGATTTTATCTATCTTCCCGGCAATCATTATGTTTACTGCAGGTTTAAATGTGACAGGAAGGCATGGCCTATGGCACGAAGCATTAGCCAATTAGGGTGAGGGGGAAGGTAGTAGCACGCGGAGTGATACATGTCAGCGGGGCAAGTTTATATGAAACATTAGTTTATTGCATATAAGCCCCAAGTGGGGCATCCCCAGGAGGAAGCATTAAGTGAGAGGAGATAGAGGGCGAACCAAGGTGCGAGACACCTGCCAACACTTCTACCCTGAAAGATACCACCAGATGAGAGATGATAAATAACTGGGGGCAGGAAATTCAGGGGTGTAATTAACCTACCCAGCATTCACCTGGCGGCCCGGGAAAACCTCCAAAAAAACCATTGAGTCAGGTAGAATCCAACCTGGACCTCCCAAATATGGCCATATGCGTAACATGAAGCTCAGTCTTCAGTTTACAAGTTCAGCAAATCATCCAGAATTAAGACTTCTAAGGACATTCTCAGAACATTTACTACCTTAATATCATAAAAAATATCTTAAACATAATATTTGAATCAAAATTGGAAGAGCTTTTTTCTGACCCTTGCCTGTCCAAAACTTCTCCTACACACCTAAGTTGAAAGAACAATTCTGATTGCACGATTAAATTATTCCTCAAAGATACATAGAAAATTTCAATACGCTTAAGCCAATCAGATATAAGAACTGGCTGCTAAGTGTGGGCTTTGATGTTCTCCAAAGAGAATGGGTTCCTGTAGTGACAGTTGTATTTAAAAATTAAAGCAGTAGCAAGGAATATATGAATATGATATATGAACATAATCTGTGGTTTACATAAATACAGCAGCAGTTTCTCAGTTTAAGAAGCTACTTAATTTAAAATACAGATATAAATACAGACATATATATTATCATATAAATGTGGAAAAATTAGAATATTTACAATTTATTAAAAGAGGGGAAATGGTACTGGCAAAGAAGTGAAATTGATGAAATTGAGTTGGTTAATACATTTAATCATCTAGAAATACAATTAGGCAGTAAGGAGGGTTGGAAAGAGCAGAAGAGAATGGCAATGGCAAAAGGTAAAATTGCATTAAAAGCTATTAAAGTTTGCCAAGATAAATTACCAGGAATGCCAATAAAATAGCTGGAGAGAATTTACACAGCTGTAGTAGAAGCAAAAATGCTGCATGGGGTAGAGATATGGGGTTTGTAGGAAGGGGGTGAAAATATGAATAAATACGTTAATCACCCCATAGACCTTTCCGTATGGGAAAAAATCTTCATTAACAAAAATCGTCATAGAGTCATGAATTTTGAAACTCCACCACCGGACATCTTTGACAGGTACATCACGCCATCTATTGACAATACGGAGAAAGAAGAAACCACTACAACTTGCACTAGTCGAGTATCAGCTGAGGATAGGAGCAAGAGCTCTTGAAACATGTCCTGTGAATAAACAGTGTGAGTGAAGCAATGTGTCATTATATTCTCGATTCAATTTTGTACTAGAGGAAAGGGTGTTAAAATATTGGCGAGAATTAGGAGTATAGATGAGCAGAATATTCTGATTCAATGCTTGATAGTACAGGAAAGACTAAATCAGAAAGATTCATGGCTAAATAATATAAAGGAAATGATGTTAAAAATAAGGTTGGGTGTCATGTGGGAAAACAGGGAATTATTGCAAAGTGGATTTTGGAAAGAACTTAGGTTAAGGATGGAAGATATTGAAAGGCAAGAAATGTTAGGAAGCTTCAACTTTAAAAACTCACTGGAAATTTATAGAAAGATGAAAGTGTTGTGGAATGGAAAAATACATTGATATTTGTGATAAAGCAGCAACAGAAGACTTTGAATGGGCCAGAACAGGGGTGATAAAATGAAGGGTTTGGGAAGAGGAAGGGATCTGGAGAAATGCCCATTGTGTCACCAAAGGGATAAAGAATGGCATTTGTTTTTAGAATGTGAAGAAACTAGGTTGCTTAGGGAGAAGATAGGTAAAAAAAAATGGGCAAGGCTATCAAAAGAAATTCAAGCAATAAAGTTAATGAGTGTAAAAACTAGGACAAATTTAATTGAAATAGGGAAATTTTCGGGCAAAGTAAGAGTCAAATGGTGAGGAAGATGTGTAAAAACAATGCTGTTGGAGAAAGTTTAAATTTAAAATGTTTGGCATTATTGTTTCTGAATGTAAGGGGTAATTTGTTATAAATAATTAGTCCAATGTATATATAGCTGTCCTCAAAAAGTTTATATTTATTTGTCTGACTGGCTAGATTATTTTTATTATGCGCATTGTGTGAATGTACCGGATACTGTGTTAAACTTATGCAAGATAGTTTATAGTTTAATAGTTCAAGCACATACACAGAAGGCAACGGTAGAATCCTTATCTGCTTGAAGTATTGTCTGCAACTGGTTCTAGAATGTATATATTTAATTTATATTTATTAAATGTACATTAATAAATTTATATTTATGTTGAATTTAATTTAGATTTATAATGCCATGTTGGCATGTTGACCATAGTTGTTAACTATGAAGCCTGGGACGTAAGTACCTAGAACATAGTAAGTTGCTACAATAGATGCGTATCTCATTGCAGATATGAGAACCCCTAATGGTCTACTGGGAAACATACGAGTAGTTGGAGAATTTAATGCCATGTCGGCACGTTGACCATAGTTGTTGTAACTATGAAGCCTGGGACATAAGTACTTAGTGTATGTTGCTACAAAAGGTGCGTATCTCATTGCAGATATGAGAACCCCTAATGGTTTACTGGGAAACATGGAGAATTTAATGTCATGTCGGCATGTTGACCATAGCCGTAATTATGAAGCGTGGGACATAAGTACCTAGAGCTTAGCAAGTTCCTACAAAAGGTGCATATCTCATTGTATCTGAGAACACCTATAATGGTTTACTGGGAAACATACGAGTCAGTTGGAGAATTTAAAGTCATGTCAGGATGTTGACCATAGTTGTTTTAACTATGAAGCAGGGCGCTGATGACCGACGTAGTTGAGCGCCCTTATACACACATCATCATCATCATAACTATGAAGCCTGGCACATAAGTACTTAGAGCATAGTAAGTTCCTACAAATGCTGCATATCTCACTGTATATGAGAATCCCTAATGGTTTACTGGGAAACACACGAGTCAGTTGGAGAATTTAATGTCATGTTGGCATGTTGACCATAGTTGTTGTAACTATGAAGCCTGGGACATAAGTGTTTACAGTAAGTTGCTACAAAAGGTGCATATCTCATTTCAGATATGAGAACCCCTAATGGTTTACTGGGAAACATACGAGTCAGTTGGATAATTTAATGTCATTTTGACCATAGTTGTTGGGACATAAGTACTTAGAGCATAGTAAGTTGCCACAAAAGGTGTGTATCTTATTGTAAATGAGAACCCCTAATGGTTTACTGGGAAATATATGAGTCAGTTGGAGAATTTAATGTCATGTTGGCATGTTGACCATAGTGCTGTAACTATGAAGCCTGGGACATAAGTACTTAGAGCATAGAAAGTTGCCACAAAAGGTGCGTATCTCATTGTTTATGAGAACCCCTAGAGGTTTACTGGGAAATATACGAGTCAGTTGGAGAATTTAATGTCATGTCGGCATGTTGACCATAGTTGTTGGGACATAAGTACTTAATAGTAAGTTGCCACAAAAGGTGTGTTGGGTCCGTTACTATATGCTTTATACATGCATGATAAAAAAGATAGCACACCAAATGCCAATGTAATACAGTATGCGGATGATGCAACAATTATAATTAGTGATAAAGATGCAAATGCACTCGAAAAATACATGAATGCTACAGTAAATTCCATAAATAAATATTTCACTGATTCAAACTTAACTATAACCCCCGAGAAATGTGAAATTATAATCTTTGGTTACAGGAATACCCCCATTTTAACCATATCTAATAATATAAAAAATGTAGATTATGTAAACTAACTAGGATTAAATATAGACAGGACATTAACTTATAATAGCCATATCGAGAAACTGGCACTACAAATTAGCGAAAAGTTATTTGTTTTGAGAACTTAAAAATTTACAGTCCACGTACAAGAACTGAAATTATATATTTTGCCCTTATCCTATGGGATAGAAATTTGGGGTAACACCAGTAAAACAAACCTCAGTAGGATATTCATACTCCAAAAACGTGCTATTAGATATATAGGGAATTTAAAACATACAGATATTGCAAAAATACCTTTTGGCAAACAAAGATACTCACACTCCCGAGCTTATTTATTTACTGATCTATTCTTCACTTGGTTAATCATAAGTTTCCAATGAAAACAAAACCGGATATCCATAACTGTGATACAAGTGGCAAAAATAATCTCGCTATTCCAGGACACAGAATGCACTTATATGAAAAGATGCCTAGTTATACAGGAATAAAATTCTATAATGTACGTCCCGCTTCAATTAGAACCTGTAATAATTTAAATACATCTAAAACACATTTAAA
The DNA here is from genome assembly GCA_030765055.1 of Mantis religiosa. NCBI lineage: Eukaryota > Metazoa > Arthropoda > Insecta > Mantodea > Mantidae > Mantis > Mantis religiosa. The sequence goes on along the minus strand of CM060956.1, from coordinate 128,119,405 downwards.
AGCATTTTTAATAGATAATCTATTTTATACCATTGAAGAATTTATGTATCACTGTAAAAATAAGTAGGCTTTATTACTGATTTTAGCATATTATATTTATTTTTAAATTCTATACCATTAAGCAATTTATGACTAGCTTGTATATTTAATTTGATCTCTCCATTATTTTGTTATTTCTAATCGTTTACTTTTAAGAGAGTATGTATTACAAATGACATTGCTTAATTGTGTTCAAACACTGTGTTAAGTTGCAATATATATGAATATCTCATTGTTAGGGGTGGTGATTTTTCGCAAATGCGATATACCGCGATAAAGTGCGAAATAGACTCAAAATGCTATATAAATGCGAAATCGAAGATTTTCTTTCTTCTGGAAACTTTAACCGAAGAGACTGTAGGACCTTTGCATGTTTAGAAAGACAAAGTGACGACTCTTGTGGAATGTGGAAAGCAACCCTTCCCGCTAAATTAGTTTATTGTTCCATCATTGCCCATATTACGTAAAGTTTGGTACATTGCTTTTGCACGTCCACTCATCACTATTACGAATACCGGATAACTCTTTATCGATGTGTTGGGGGTAACCTACAGTGATTGATTAAGAAAGAAGTTCGAGTAAAATGTAATCCAGATTATACAATTAATTTATATATTACGAAATCGGAGTCATAAAAATCACCTGAACACAAAAGATCTCTTGACTCTTTCTGAAGGTTATTGATCGTTACTCCTCTATTCATTTTGTGATTGGCCGTTTTACAGCTACGTCATCACAATACGTAATATTATGGTATAATATATATGGAACATTATGGAATAAGGGGGACTGCAGGTAAATTAACACATACTTACAAGACCGGGTACAAAGAACAGAAATAATATGTAAACTAAACCAAATAGAAACAAAATATGAATCCTCATTAGCAACTGTTAAATATGGAGTCCCACAGGGATCTGTGCTTGGGCCTTTACTATTTACATGATACACTAACAATTTACCTGTGATTAATAATGTTAAAACTGTATCATATGCTGATGACACATCTATAATTTGTTGGGGAAAAGATCTAGACAACTTAACTAATAATATACACTCAGGTACAGATGTAATACTTAAATTTCTTGCTAATAACAACCTAGTTAATAATTTAAACAAGACAAGCATAATATATTTTAAAATTAGTAATTGCATGTACAACAATATGAAAATTAAAATTGGAAATGAAGAAATAGATACAACAGATGATCACTTATTTCTAGGATTGAATATTGACAAAAACTTATCATGGACAAAACATGTAAATTATATATGCAATAAAATAAGTAAGGGTATCTATCTATTAAATTACGTGGCACACTATTTGGATAAACCTAATTTAAAATTGATTTATTATGGAATAATTCATCCTCATTTGAATTATGGTATTGAATTATGGGGTACAACGTCTAAAGAGAATTTGAAACGATTACTGGTATTACAGAAGAGGTGTGTAAGGATTGTTTGTTCATTAAAATCAAGGGATTCATGTAGAGAAATGTTTAAAAAAGAAAGAATTCTTACAGTGGTTGCATTATATATTTTAAGAGTTATTTTACTACTTAGGAGAACTACAAATATAAGGAGTAATAGCAATATACATAAATATGACACAAGAACTAAAGCGAATATGTATAGGGAAGCAACGAGTAAGAAATTTTTTGATAAAAATCCACTTGTAATTGGAAGAAGTTTATACAATAAGCTGCCAGCCACAATTAAACAATCAACTGGTTTCAAGTTTAATAAATGTTTAAAAAATTACTTAATTGAGAGAGCCTTTTATGACATAGATGAATATCAGCAATTGTAATTTGAAAAGTTTTTTTTTTTTTCTGACGCATGTAATTTGTAAATATTTCAATGAGGGTATAAATGGGAGATCAAACTGTCAATCTGCCTAGTAATTTCAACAAGTGAGTATAATCTTTAAAATATATTTCTGAAATCAGTAAATAAGTACATATTTATGAATAATTATTATTATTATTATTATTATTATTATTATTATTATTATTGTTATTGTTATTGTTATTGTTATTGTTATTGTTATTATTATTATTATTATTATTATTATTATTATTATTATTATTATTATTATTATTATTATTATTATTATTATTATTATTATTATTATTATTATTATTATTATTATTATTATTATTATTATTATTATTATTATTATTATTATTATTATTATTATTACTATTATTATTATTATTATTATTATTATTATTATTATTATTCTCAATTATAATATAATTTCTGTTAATGACCAAATATTGATTTTCCGTTACAAAACTTTTATATTCACTGCGACATTTTTCCATCGTCATGAAACAAGATTAAAGAACATATCTCTATAAAGATTATTGATTTTCCGTAACTATCGTTACTCCCGTTAGTCCTCTATAAATTTTGTGATTGGCCGATTTACTGCTACGTCATCGCAATACGTAATACAATTATTACTACGCCAATAACAAAATTACACATATATTTTTTTTCTATATTGTCATTACATGGCCCACTAATAGTCATATCAGAAAACAAGAATTTCGAACTGGATATTCATATAAAAACTTCTAACTAAAACATATCGTTACAGTCTGCATACTGAAAATGGTGTAGAATGTTTCGGTTAGTACTTAGTAGGCCCTCCATTCCTCTTTATAATCTCTTGGTATGGATTTCACCAAAGATTCTGTTTCCACTGTAATTTTACGCCATTGCTCTATTACATCGTTCTTTAGATACTTAAGATTAGATATCTCATAAGTCCTAATATAGTATACACCACAAATTCTCTATTCTGGGTATTGCTGTGGTGTCGGCATCCATCGTGAGCTATTATACAACCAGTCCTGCATCTAGAGCTGTGTGTTTTGGATCATTATCTTATGTGAAAATATAATCCTAAGACACACCCACATTTTTCACATTTCTGGGCAGATGTGTCTCAAATCCCCCACACCATTTGCACCAATGACGCCCCAGACAAGTACTGAACCGCCTCCATTTTCTATGGGCTGTTTGGCCTCCATTATCAACTTCATAAAGCACGTTTCTTATAGTTTGTGCTGAAACGGACATTCTTGTGTGTACTGCAATAGCAAGTTTTGGAGTACTTAGTTTAGAACTTTTCCTAATTTCTCAAATTAACTGTCCTTTTTCCATCTCGGATAGAACTGCAGGACGACCGTTTCTTCATTAATTTTCGTAAGTTTTGTTTTGATAAAACAATAGTCTTCACTATACTGGTAGGTCTTGCAATGGTTTCTAAAATTTCTGGAAAACATTTTTCTTTTTATAAATACCATATTACTTACATAGCAGTCAACGACTTTGAAAACAGAGATGGAGCTGTCGACAATGGATCAAACAACTGCATAAGTAAAGGTAAGGGGCGTGTATCAGCGAGGCACCATACCTTGGATCTAGTTTACACGGGACATGATTTTAAATAACGTAGAGCTGTTCACTATTTAAGCAATATATGAAACCCAGTTTTTGTTTCATTTTTAAATCTAGATATCAACCGATGTAAGGAAATACTTATTGTTCGTTTCTTGTTTTGTTTTTTGTAATTTACGTCCTCCAACGTTAAGTCATATCGAACGATGAACGGAATGGTTGAAATGATGCTCAAATGATTCCGGGGTATATGGAGCTTAGAGTTACCCGATATTCGTCTTTCAGGATGTGAGAAAACCCCGGGAAAACCTTATCCAGGTAACTCACCCTGACCGAGATTCGAACTCGAGACCTCTTGAACGTGAGGCAGACATGTTACCACCACGCTACCAAGGCGGGCTTGTTCGTTTCTTATCTAAATATTTCTGATCGTATTTCCGTTGTTTAAGGACTATGATACAATGAAGCACAAAATTAATACAATTTTGAGTCGACTAATACTCAATGCTCCATTTATTGCTAGCATTTACCTAGTACGCGTTTCGTTAGGATCTTCCTAACATCATCAGCTGTTGTCGACTAATGGATGCCGGTTCAGTGAACTCCCTGGAGGTGATAGGTGCGTCTCTGTCTGTATCTTGATGAACTTGAAATTTGGGTTTTCTTCAAAGGTAGTATCGAAATTAAACAATTTACTTTCATATTTCTTTATAAAGATTTTTTTCCCACGTGGCTAATGCAGCTGGACCTTGGACACTTTAGTAAGTGAATTTCTCGTTCTATGACATGATTTTCCTTCCAAAAATGGTACGCTACCGCCGATTTATCTATTTCTTTATTCCTAATGTTCCTAAAGTGCTCTTTAAGCCTAATGTTCACGTTCCTTTTTGTTTTTCCAATGTAGAATTTGTCACAGTCCTTGCAATTTATCCGGTACACTCTTGATTTTTTGCCTGTGGGTATCTCCTTTGTATCTGAATTTCATTTTTAAAAAATGTGAAAATTTAGTCTTCTCTAGAAAACATTTGTGCACATGACTAAAATGTGAATTCGTAATTCGGTTTACGTGCTAAGATACTCCTAAAACATTACTGAAAAGAAACCATTGCCACGTTATCAACTGAAAGAACTAGCTTCGTGAATGCACGAAATGTTAAATTCCGCCTTAAGTTTGATGGAATAATAGAAAATGTCGTAATACAAACTTACGGGCGCTATGGCGCTGTATCATTTCTTATGGTATAATACTATGGGGGAACTGCGAAAAAGCGATTACCATATTTAGATTACAAAAGAGAGCTATACGCACCATACTAAAGGTAAACAAAAGAACTAGTTGCAGAAAACTTTTTCAAGAATTAAGAATATTGCCTCTACCTTGCTTGTATATCCAAGAAATAGTAACCTTTGTTAAATTAAATATCCATTTATACTCCACTAATACACAATCACCCGAAGTAAAGAGCAAATAAGTATAATCCCCCATAACACCAGTTTGTTTGGTAAAAGCTTTATATATACTGGACTTTGCCTTTATAACGGCCTACCTGAACATTATCTGCACTTCCTAAATTTAAATGCTGTGTGAAAAAGTTCCTGTTAGAACATTGTTTTTATAGTATAAGTGAATTTTTTGAATATGTTAACTACAGATAAATTGTTATATTGTTCATACAGTTTCTGAATTTTCATTTCTAAACTTGTGTTGTGTATATGTTTATTGTATAATTTTTAGTTATAAGTACTTGACGTGTCCTATATCATGTACTATGATCAAAAGGATGAATAAATACAAATATACAAGAAACGTCTGGTAAATAACCCTCACGCGCACTCAAAAGGGGTAGATATGTGCCCTAACGATGTCTAGGTATGATATACGGTTTACCAATTGCAGAATTCGTTTAGAATAACTTCCAAGGTTGTCTCCAAAAACATACAAGTTAAACTGTAATGTATAATTTAATCAAAATTCATAAAGCCGTAATTAAGAAAATAAAAAATCGTTAAGACACGAGAGAAAATCGGAACTTTCAAAATTTTGTCAATGGAAGGATCAGTTCGGAACTTTTGTGCAACTCCTGTCAATTTTGGATGCCAACTTAATTACCAACTTTTGGAAAAGGACTTACGTATGGTACAACATACATTAACGTGGCAGCATAATACTTCATAGGTGAATTGGCTGAAATGTGATGCCTTCACCGCAACACGTAACTACTAAGAGATACATTTGAAATAATTAAAAAATAGCGTTTTTAAATATTTTTTGAATTCATATAATCCCGATAATGTATAGAACTGATACGGAATATACCATTCAAATAACGAAATGCACAGACGCAAGTTTAGGAGCGTCTAAAAATGACTGATGTAACTTATACAGAGCCTTGATTAATTTTGAAGGACTAGAAGTAAATCTTATAAGTGAGTTGGTTCCTTACCTTGCAGTTGATGTCTTGCTGACCGGATTGTTGCACTGATATTCCTCTCTGGAACGTTCAATAATTTCAAATGAAGTCACACCACAGAGTCACACTGAAGTCGCATTCGACGGCTACAACTTGAGGCCACAGCCCTTCCCTTACGTCAGGTTCAAACTCCTCCCATCTCCCACTTCCCCGCGTCTCATTGGTACTTCTTTACCTTCAATTGTTTGTCAGGAGCCATGTGGAGGGGGTAGCATGCAGAATACATAACCCCTACCCCTTGTAGAATTATGATATTTTATATAACTTTCCCCGTGGTTTTGTGTAAGCCTCACCAAAACCGCTGACCCTACAGTGTCACACAAGGCAATAAATCCTTCAGCTTGTTTTATAATAACTCCGACCCTCCATGGCAGTTAAGTAGGTATGTCATAAACTTAAACTGCTTCTGTCTACGTCCTGAAATCTGTTTATTTTACTGCTGAGCTGTTGCTGTCCACAAATGAGTGAGAAATTCATGGCTGCCTTAAACGTATCGACTTCATAAAGGCCATGATAAAATCTTAATCTTTTTTTTTTATTTTAATACTAAATATTTCCCTACCGAGTGGTATGGGAATATAAAATCATTCTCAGAAATATATCTAAATATATGTGTGTGAGAGTTTTGGATAAATATCAAACTTCATACTTAATCTTGCGAACAGACGACAGGAACATTTTGAAGAAAATGCTCTATTCCAAAGCATCTTTATATGGAAAATATTTCAGTATTTTTGATATTCCCCCATTCCCCCCCAAAAAAAGGCTAAACGATTTTGATTGAAATATCATATACCTAACTATTTAAACTGCTTACATGACAAATACAAAATATTTGTACCTTGAAATTTATGGGAAAGTCTTCTTATGCTTCTTTTTTCTCCATAGAAGCTGAAAGTTCAAGCAAATTTGTATTTAAATGAAAGCTAGATTTCTTCTTCTTCTTCTTCTTCTTCTTCTTCTTCTTCTTCTTCTTCTTCTTCTTCTTCTTCTTCTTCTTCTTCTTCTTCTTCTTCTTCTTCTTCTTCTTCTTCTTCTTCTTCTTCTTCTTCTCTTCTTCTTCTTCTTTCTTCTTCTTCTTCTTCTTCTTCTTCTTCTTCTTCTTCTTCTTCTTCTTCTTCTTCTTCTTCTTCTTCTTCTTCTTCTTCTTCTTCTTCTTCTCTTCTTCTTCTTCTTCTTCTTCTTCTTCTTCTTCTTCTTCTTCTCTTCTTCTTCTTCTTCTTCTTCTTCTTCTTCTTCTTCTTCTTCTTCTTCTTCTTCTTCTTCTTCTTCTTCTTTCTTCTTCTTCTCTTCTTCTTCTTCTTTCTTCTTCTTCTTCTGCTCCTCCTCCTCCTCCTCCTCCTCCTACTCCTTATATTATTATTATTATTATTATTATTATTATTATTATTATTATTATTATTATTATTATTATTATTATTATTATTATTATTATTATTATTATTATTATTATTATTATTATTATTATTATTATTATTATTATTATTATTTATCATTTATTATTTATTACATTTGCATCCTCCAACTTAAGTCATATCAGATGATGAATGAAATCTAGAAATGAGCCCAGGTCAGTAGAGCTTAGAGTTACCAGACATTCATCTTTCAGGATAAGGGAAACCTCCAACCTGTGCTTTCCCCCAAGTAAATCCCCTGTCTTGAACTATCCTTTGAGATATATTTGACTAATGAAATGTAATACTTTTCTCGAATACGATGTCGTTAATCATTTTTACTTTCTCTTACTACACAAAAAATGGATAGAACACACAATTCATATCATACTTTTTAGTGTGAAGGTGAATTATTGGAGATATTCTTAGTTATTTGTCTGAATTTTCCAATCTGTAGGTAATACCTACCTTTCTCGAGTGTGAAGCCGTTATTCACAAGCAAAAACATTGCTATTTGCAGACGATACAAATATGATTTTTAAAAGCAGTTGTGTAGCTGAACTTCAGTCTGTAGTAAATGAATCCAATAAGGCATTGCAAGACTGGCTAGTAAAGAACAAACTTCAACTAAATATTAGTAAAACTGTATATACACTTTAACCGGCAGGTAACACAAAATCCACTGAACATTTTTATGAATAGCTCTGTAATCCAAAAAAGTAAGTGAAACAAAGTTTCTTGGTGTTTGGATTGACTCAGGTCTCTCTTGGAACACCCACATTGAAAAAATAATGCATAAGCTCACTCGACTATGCTACGCATTTTTATGCACGATTTCACCAACAGATGTTGAGGCTTAACACGAGTTCAGCAATAGTTAAAACAACAAATTGCATTTCACCAACAAATGTTTGCGTAACACTCGTGTTAAATCTCTTGTTAAACTAACACGCCAAATTTCTGATGTTAAGTCCTTAACAATTGTAAATAGCCAAGATGGCGAGCATGAACTCAGCTGTTGATGTCGATTTGCTATATTTAAGACCGTCTAAATGGCATTCGTAATAGAGTACGGCCTATGAGGAGAAATGATTTTGGAGAAACTATCCGAAGAAAAATTTTTACGGAGGTATAGACTGTCGAAACATGATGCTATGAAGGTTACTGCGGAAGTACAAGAGAGGTCAGAACATGCATCGAAAGGAATATGCCGATCTCGCCTTTGCTTCAAGTATTAATAACCTTGCGATTTTATAACTCACTGAATTATGTGGATAATACATTGTCCCACCTCCCGTCTTGAAACGTTCAAGTCATTTGCCCTTCTTCGCTCCTCGCTTTAAATTTACGTAATACTGAGTTAGAACATGCATCGAAAGGAATATGCCGATCTCGCCTTTGCTTCAAGTATTAATAGCTTTGCGATTTTATAATTCACTGAATTATGTGGATAACACACTGTCCACCTCCCGTCTTGAAACGTTCAAGTCACTCGTCACTTGTACTTCTTCGCACCTCGTTTAAATTTACGTAATACGTTTCGTATTTCTAGTAATGACACATGCATTTGAATTAAGTTTGTTTCCAATTTTTCCCCGTGTGGCATCTTTGTCTTTTACATTCACTGCATCCCTCCTATTTTCCACGATATCGTTATACTTCGTCACCAATTCAATTAAAAACCCTTTCTCCATTTATGAGAAATTTGTTTCACGGCTTTTGCTTATGATTTTGTTTATCCGCCATTTTTTAGCTGTGTGCAGACGAAAATGAAAACAAAAGCGCATCGCAGTCATCCACAGTCTTCTATAACTGTATATTTACAAGTTTCTTGGTGTTAGCACGTGTATGTTAACATTTTCAGAAAACAGGTTGGTGAAATGCAAGAAATTGTTAGCGCTGTTACAATAGTTACGTTACATTTGTTAATGTCGATTTTAACATCTGTTGGTGAAATCGGACATTAGTAATATTGTTATGCTTGATGCTTTGGCTATGTACAAACCCATATTTCTGATGCCATACCACTATGGGGTTCATCTCCAAAAGTATCTCAGGTATTTAAGATACAAAAGAAAATAATAAGAATAATGAAAAAGGTACCCCTGCGAACTCCAAACAAAGCCATCTTTTCTGAATTTAAGATATTGCCCGGTATGTCTGTATACATTTAGAGACAGCATGCTTTGTTCATCGAAATACAAGTTCATTTAAAAAGAATTCAGATTTTAATATGTGTAACACAAGAGCAGCTAATGACTTATATTTAACCTCACATAGGATCAATAAAAGTCCCCCAGGGGCCTACTTCGGTGTACGGGTTTGGCGCACCCGGGGTCCCGAGCCAACAGTCTCCCTCGTGTGGGCTCCTCTTCGTGGTTGAGGGAGACGGACAACATGCCCACCCACGTGTAGGCCGTGCGTGGAGACCCGTGGAGAAGGTTTTTAGATTCTTGTCTATTTTAGAGTTTAGGATTTAGTGAACGAAATTTTTAGTAGGTTTTGATTGATGTCTTTTATGTACGTGTATTTTTAATAGGTTTTGTTACACTTGTATAGTTTTTAGAAAGCTTTATATCTGGCTTTTGCCATGACTAGTTTTTTAAAGGGCGCTGATGACCGCCGTAGTTGAGCGCCCTTATATATATATATATATATATATATATATATATATATATATATATATATATATATATATATATATCATCATCAATAAAAGTCTTAACAGCAGCATCGCCCATATGGGAATTAGTTTGAATAACAAATTACCATTTACTTTAAAATCACTTGATAAGAAACATTTTAAAACTAAATTAAATGAGCTACTCTTAGTCCATATGCCATATTCAATACAGGAATTTTTAAATCTTGAGTATACATAATGGTGGTCTTCTGGTCTTGAAATGCTTCTGTATGTTTATGTACATATAGCTGTAATTCTTGTAGCCAATAAAGATGTTATCCTATCTTACCTTATTACTTTTCAAAATTCTCAATTGAAGAATGTTTTTATTCTGTACAAGAGTTTTTTAGTTAGTTTTCTCTTCTGCTGTATGATATATTATGTTCTTATACATTTTTGTTTTTTAAATTACTATATTATCTATTTCTTGTAATGACTTATTCTTTTGTATATTTTTTACCTGTTACTATATTAATGTCATTCTTTATATTGTGCTTGACGTGTCCATTATCTTGTACAAGATATCAAGGATGAATAAAGATGAATATGAATATATCTTGGTCATAGAAAAAAAAAAAAAAAAAACCAAAGGAATCACACTGTAACAACTGACTATCGCTTGAAGCTTTAGGTATTCCTGTATTACCATGGTAGGTGCCTATAACAATTGCAATAAACCTATTTCTACACGTGTTTATCTGGATTATACAATACAATACAATGTTTATTAGCCACAGGAATCCATACAGAATTATAGCATTGTCAATGTAGTTACAGTATTTAACAATATTTACAGTTCATCTATGAGGTATTTACAATCTAAAGTTTTCAAATAATTTACACAATTACACTTAATTTTAATGCTTTGGCCAGCTAAAATTCTTCATTGATGAGTCTTCCAATCTCGGACACATGAAAAAAGAATAGAAATAGAATACATCAGTATAATTATACACACAAACTGATTAATTTATGCTTTACCTGATTTGTATTCTAAGTATTCATTTACTGAGTAAAACTGACTTTTTTTTAAAGAAATTGTGTAGCTCTGCCTTAAACTTATTTATAGAGGGTAAGTTTTTTAATTGATTTGGCAAGTGGTTGTATAGCTTTAAACCCATGTATTTGACTGAAGTCTCAAAGAGCTTTGTTTTATGAATATAGGTGTGTAATTTGTCTTTATTACGTGTGTTATGGGTGTGTATTTTACAGGGGTGGCTGGTGGCTCTGAAAATAGGTGGTTCACAACCATAATTCGTAACTCTTTCTTTTGTAGCTTAAATATCAACTTACTATTTGTAGCATTTCCCCACAATGGTAGTCCATATGACAGCAGTGAATTAACGTAAGTAATAGGTTCTAAGGGCAGTAAATTCTACCCGAGGCTTCAGCTGATGAAAGACAAAACAAACACGGCTCAGCTTCTCTGCTAACTTTTCTATATGTCTGTCCCAACTTAAATTTTTGTCTACCCATAGTCCTAAGAATTTAGTTTGTTGTTCAAAATTTATTAATCTGGAGCCAATTCTGATGGAAGGGTTTTCCATTTTCCTACAAGCCTTATGCTGAAAATTTAGTGCTATTACTTTTTCTTCATTTACAAGCAACTTATTGACTGTAAACCAATTTAAAACATTTACTATAGCTGGTGTTATATTTTGCTGAAGGCTTTCGTCATCCTTTCCTGCAATGAAAATACTTGCATCATCTGCAATTTTTAGCATCTAAGTTGTTCATAAGACATAAGAGTGAATGCTTTAAGAGAGTTTATACAAGACTCGATAATAATTAGAAACTTAGAAGAGAAATTATTTCAAAAGTGATAATGAGATTTGGCATAAACTTTCACAGTAGATAAATGAAGTGTGCAAATGCAGCCAGAATGATAAAATGCAGGGGCAGAGAAATCAGGGAATGAATAATTCTTCCCAGAATTCATATGGGGACTAAAAAAACATAAAAAAAAAAAAAAAATTCTGAATTGGCTTCTAGATGCTATACCAAGACACAGTTTTTGCAATTTTATTATTTCTCAAACTTAAAGGTTACATTGATATTTCACAAAATTTTGCCGGTAATTCTAACGTAACCTATACTAATCTAATCTAATTGCCACTATTGTAGCTTACAATTTCCTCAGTCAAATGTAGTTCTACCTTGCTATTCCTTGCATTTTGTATGCTAACACATTACGTTCTAACTTGCTTTCCCTGCTGTAACCTTCTATTATGAAGCGTACAAATGTAAAATGTAAATTCATCTTGAGTTATAGTTGGTAGGTAGAAAAAGTTTTTGTAAGAAGTTTATAGAAAAGTGTTTAGAGAAACCATGTGAATGTTACAGTTAAGATAACTTACATGTTTAGCAGAGGAGCAATGTTTACTGCCTGGAAGGTTATTGTCTATTTCCACAGACGTGTGCAAATTATTAGACTCATGCCCGATTTCACCAACAGATGTTAAAATCGACGTTAACAAATGTAACGTAACAATTGTCACGGCGCTATAACTAATGTTATATTTCTTGCATTTCACCAACCTGTTTTCTTAAAATGTTAACAAACCTGTGTTAACGCCAAGAAACTTGTAAATATCACAGTTATAGAAGGCTATGGATGATTTTCTGAACGTACTCCGATGCGCTTTTGTTTTCATTTTCGTCTGAACAAATGGCGGATGAACAAAATCATAAATAAAGCCGTGAGACAAATTTCTCATCGACGGAGAAAGAATTGTTAATTGAAATGGTGACGAAGTGTAAGGATATCGTGGAAAATAAAGAGGAAGGATGCAGTGAATGTAAAAAAGAAAGATGTCGCGGGGAAAATATTAGAAACGAATTTAATTCAAATGCATGTGTCACTATTACAAGCACCAAACAACTTGTCAGTATTACGTAAATTTTAAACGAGGTGCGAAGAACAAGTGCCTTAAACGTTTCAAGACGGCAGTTGGACAGTGTATTATCCACATAATTCAGTGAATTATAAAATCACAAGGTTATTAATACTTGAAGCAAAGGCGAGATAGTCATATTCCTTTCGATGCATGTTCTAACTCAGTATTACATAAATTTAAAACGAGGTGCGAAGAACAAGTGCCTTAAAAGTTTCAAGACGGGAGGTGAACAATGTATTACCCACATAATTCAGTGAATTATAAAATCACAAGGTTATTAATACTTGAAGCAAAGGCGAAATGGTCATATTCCTTTCGATGCATGTTCTAACTCAGTATTACATAAATTTAAAACGAGGTGCGAAGAACAAGTGCCTTAAAAGTTTCAAGACGGGAGGTGAACAATGTATTACCCACATAATTCAGTGAATTATAAAATCACAAGGTTATTAATACTTGAAGCAAAGGCGAAATGGTCATATTCCTTTCGATGCATGTTCTAACTCAGTATTACATAAATTTAAAAGGAGGTGCGAAGAACAAGTGCCTTAAACGTTTCAAGACGGCAGTTGGACAGTGTATTATCCACATAATTCAGTGAATTATAAAATCACAAGGTTATTAATACTTGAAGCAAAGGCGAGATAGTCATATTCCTTTCGATGCATGTTCTAACTCAGTATTACATAAATTTAAAAGGAGGTGCGAAGAACAAGTGCCTTAAACGTTTCAAGACGGCAGTTGGACAGTGTATTATCCACATAATTCAGTGAATTATAAAATCACAAGGTTATTAATACTTGAAGCAAAGGCGAGATAGTCATATTGCTTTCGATGCATGTTCTAACTCAGTATTACATAAATTTAAAACGAGGTGCGAAGAACAAGTGCCTTAAAAGTTTCAAGACGGGAGGTGAACAATGTATTACCCACATAATTCAGTGAATTATAAAATCACAAGGTTATTAATACTTGAAGCAAAGGCGAAATAGTCATATTCCTTTCGATGCATGTTCTAACTCAGTATTACATAAATTTAAAAGGAGGTGCGAAGAACAAGTGCCTTAAACGTTTCAAGACGGCAGTTGGACAGTGTATTATCCACATAATTCAGTGAATTATAAAATCACAAGGTTATTAATACTTGAAGCTGAGGCGAGATAGTCATATTCCTTTCGATGCATGTTCTAATTCAGTATTACGTAAATTTAAAACGAGGAGCGAAGAAAGGCAAGTGACATGGACGTTTCCAGACGGGAGGTGGACAATGTATTATCCACATAATTCAGTGAATTATAAAATCGCAAGGTTATTGATACTTGAAGCAAAGGCGAGATCGCCATATTCCTTATGATGCATGTTCTAACCTCTCTTGTACTTCCGCAGTAAACTTCATAGCAACATGTTTCGACAGCCTATACCTCCGTAAAACAATTTTCTTCGGATAGTTCCTCAAAATCATTTCTCCTCATAGGCCGTACACTATTATGAATGCCATTTAGACCGTCTTAAATATAGCAAATCGACATCAGCAGCTGAGTTCATGCTCGCCATCTTGACTATTTACAATTGTTAAGGACATAACATCAGAAATTTTGACTTGTTAGTTTAACATGAGATTTACCACGAGTGTTAGCTAACACTTGTTGGTGAAATGCAATTTTTGTTTTAACTATTGCTAAACTCGTGTTAAGTCTTAACATTTATTGGTGAAATCGGGCATCAATGATGACATTTTTAACATATACCGTTTATTTTCTATTTATTTAACAGAAATAACATTACAAAATATTTTTTCCGACTCTTATGCCCGATTTCACCAACAAGTTAAGACTTAACACGAGTTTAGCAATAGTTAAAACAAAAATTGCATTTCACCAACAAGTATTAGCGTAACACAAGTGCTAAATCTCATGTTAAACTAACAAGGCGAATTTCTGTTGTTAAGTCCCTAACAATTGTAAATAGTGAAGATGGCAAGCATGAACTCAGCTGTTGATGTCGATTTGCTATATTTAAGATCGTCTAAATGGCATTCATAATAGTGTACGGCCTATGAGGAGAAGTTATTTTGAGGAGCTATCCGAAGAAAATTGTTTTACGGAGGTTATAGACTGTCGAAACATGTTGCTATGAAGGTTACTGCGGAAGTACAAGAGAGGTTAGAACATGCATCATAAGGAATATGGCGATCTCGCCTTTGCTTCAAGTATCAATAACCTTGCGATTTTATAATTCACTGAATTATGTGGATAATACATTTTCCACCTCCCGCCTGGAAACGTCCATGTCACTTGTCCTTATTTGCTCCTCGTTTTTTAATGTAATACTGAGTTAGAACATGCATCGAAAGGAATATGCCGATCTCGCCTTTGCTTCAAGTATCAATAACCTTGCGATTTTATAGTTCACTGAATTATGTGGATAATACATTGTTCACCTCCCGTCTTGAAACGTTTAAGGCACTTGTCCTTCTTCGCACCTCGTTTTAAATTTACGTAATACTGACAAGTTGTTTGGTGCTTGTAGTAGTGACACATGCATTTGAATTAAATTCGTTTCCAATATTTCCCCTGCGACATCTTTCTCTTTTACATTCACAGATTTCGTCCTCTTATTTTCCACGATATCCTTACACTTCGTCATCATTTCAATTAACAATTCTTTCTCCGTCGATCAGAAATTTGTCTCACGGCTTTATTTATGATTTTGTGCATCCGCCATTTGTGCAGACGAAAATGAAAACAAAAGCACATCGGAGTACGTTCAGAAAATCATCCATAGCCTTCTATAGCTGTGATATTTACAAGTTTCTTGGCGTTAACACAGTTTGTTAACATTTTAAGAAAACAGGTTGGTGAAATGCAAGAAATTTAACATTAGTTTTAGCGCTGTGACAACTATTACGTTACATTTGTTAACGTCGATTTTAACATCTGTTGGTGAAATAGGGCATTAGTGTTTTGTATGCATTCCTTTAGCCTTTATTCCCATTTTGATGCGTTTAGGCATGCTCTCTACTTTTCCTTTATTTCTTCATCTCTGTGCCAAATGCTTATCAGGCCCTCAATAAGCTGAACTATTGTTGTTATTTTCAATTATTTCAGTCTCTGCTTAACAATACCCCACAGATTCTCTATTGGATTTAAATCAGGCCTATTCCCCGGCCATGGTAGTACTTTTACATAGTTTTCTTTGAGAAACTGGGTTACAGATATTGCTCTATGGCACATAATTTTCACCTGACACCTATCCTTCTCTAAAGTTACTAACTATATCCTATACCTATCCCACAGTTTCTATTCTAACCTCCCAAACAGCTTCAACAACCTGATCCGAGGACTTGGAGAGTATGATCTCGACCCTGGAGAAACATATAAGAAACCCAGACTTGTGCTAAGACCCCCATAAATTCCGATCTCCTAAATCTTCCTATACTGTTCTCCATCATTACCTTAATCAACCATTCACATCCTTAACTTAATTACCACCATTAGCCCACCGCCATTATATAAATTTAACCCTCAATATGCCAGTAAGGGACCTAGTCCCGGTATGACAAGAGTTGAAGGACCCTCCTTTGCGGAGGAGGACTCTCCTTCAACGACGTCAAGGCTGTGTATGGTTCACCTGACATCCTGCAACATGCACATCCCGTCATTACGTGGTTAAGCTCTTTCCAGGGCAGGTATACACGACTTGACCCCCTTCGGGCTGTTCCCCTGCCAGCAAACATGCTTTCTCTCTCCCTCCCTCCCTCCTTCCCTCTCTCACTCTCTCTCTCTCTCTCTCTCTCTCTCTCTCTCTCTCTCTCTCTCTCTCTCTCTCTCTCTCTCTCTCTCTCTCTCTCTCTGTCATGCATGAACACAAAATCACCATTTGGAAACCATGCTTTACTTTGCGGAAACAGTCTTGTTTCTAATACACATTTATACTGTTTCTGCTCCATAGATCCCACAACTATGTATAACCTTCCAGGTCCATGGGCAGACGTACAGCTCCAGACCATTTTTGATGTTGGGTGCTTTACTCCTTGATCGACACACTGAGGGGAAAAATGCTTCTTTATCTGTCCTTCTCACATATTGGCTGCTCTCTTCACATATTTCAAACCTAGATTCTTCTGAGAAAATTACCTGAAACAATAAAAACCTCTATTAATATTAAACAGTTTTAAAATTTCTCAAAGATAGTATAACAAAACCAGCAACGAGAGAAACAAAGTTTAGGCTGTTTGTTTCATTTCCATAAAATTTACATGTACATATTTTAATTTTATGCTATATACAATTTTCATACTATTTACCTTTCTCCAAAATTCCACTGGATGTTTCTGTATCTCTTTGGTCCATTCTAAACTGTTTTGTGCCATTGCAGGTGTCAGTTTAGCCTTTTTACGAGGCCTGCGTGCTGGTAAACCTGCTTCACATAATCTTCTGCGAACTACTGAGGCTGATATTTCTGTACCGTACTGCTTTAGCTGATTACTGAGGTCAATGCTGGTCGCTCTTCTATTTTGTTTTGCCACCTACACAAGCTTTCTTTGCATCCTTGGTGATAGCTTTCTTTTCCTCCCGCATTTTCCATCCCTTTGTGAGGTCAACGTCTCACCGAATGTTAAAGCTTGATTAATGCGACTAACAGATTTTTGTGAAATACACAATTTCTTAGCTATTTCACGTTGTGAATAAAGAGTTTCCTTCAAAAGACTCTTAGTTACAGCTACTTTCCTTGGGGATAAGTCAGCAGTTTTACCCATAACCTCACTTTTGAATCAATGTGACTGCTAAGGATAAGATACACGATGTTACCTGGCTTGAGATCAATTAATAATAAATCCTGAGGATATATTAGCCATAAAACACAATAAAGGCAAATATTAACAATCTTCAGTTACTACAATCACCAAATGAAAGCAATATCACCAAACAGTTGGATAAAGACATGAAGAAAATGGCTGCTCTTAACTCAGAGCTTCCACCGTATTACTATAAGTAAAAGAAAAATCCCACAGCTATTATTAAGAGAGAAATTTCATTGTATATGCTTCATATTATAGCAAGAAAAAGAATTACGACAAATTGAAATAGGTTACGGCGGTAAATAACTATTATTTTGAATGTTAAACTGAAGCAAAGTAGAAAAAACATGAATGAGTCTAATAATTTGCACACGTCTGTAGGTGTTGCATCTTCTACTTTACGGCTTTGGACTAAGTTTATGGCAATTTTAGGTATTCTGTTGTTATCCATTCTTTATACACGTTTTCCCATTGATTTCCGTTGTTAGCAATAATATTATTTATTTCTTCTAATTTTAATTCTTTCGTAATATACTGACTCCGTCCCCCTCCCCCCTTTTTAGTGTACCCAACTATTGCTGTTACAAATTTCATATCTTATGACTGTATTCTAGTACTATTTATTTTTGAATTGGAAAGAATGATATTAAAGATAGGCATGGGAGATCTATAGAGAGCAGAGGAGACAAATTATAACGGTTTTGGAAGGAAGTGAGAAATAGACTACAAGACATAGATAGGCAAGAGATATGGGAAAGTGTACAAAAAAAGAAATCTTTGAAATTTTATAAGCAATTAAAGACAGAATGGGGTAGAGAAAAATATATAGATCAATGTGACAAAACTGGAAGAGAAGGCATAGCATGGACGAGAGTAGGAATATTATACTTAAAAGGGTTGAGAAGTAATGAGGTAGGAATATGTGAATTTTGTGGAGATGAAGAAAGTAGCAATTCTTACTAATCAGGGTGTCAGACAAGGGTGTACTTTATCACCTACACTTTTTAGTATTTATATTGACGACCTAGTGTGCAAATGGAAGCAGCTAGTGAATGCAGGTTTTAAAATTTCAAATAAAAACTTTTTAAATATTTTATTGTTTGCTGACGATTAAGTTATTACACAAAATAGCGAGTCTGCCCAGCAAAATTCTATTCTTAAACTTAGTGAACTTTGTAAGCAATATAATATGAAAACTTCTTTTATAAAATCAAAGGTAATGGCATTCATTGGGAAAGAGCCAATTAGAACACAAATAGTTATAAATAATCGTTGCGTTGAACAAGTAAGCCATTGTAACTACTTGGGAACTGATGTTAGTTATGACAAGGAATATGATGTCTACAATAAAATATGCAAATTTCAAAGAGTGTGTGGAACAACAAATAGAACATTTAGAAACAAAATACGTAAAGAAACAAAAGTAAAGTTCTACAAAGTTACGGTTGTACCTATACTGACATACGGAAGTGAGACTTGGACGTTAACTAAAAGCAACAGAGTAAAATACAGGCTTCAGAAATGAAATTCTGGAGAAATGTGAAAGGATGCACGAAGAGGGACTTAATAAGAAATGAAAATATAAGAGAAGAGCTGGACATTTTTAGTATGAGTGATAGGTTAAAAGATCTCAAAAAAAAAAAAATGGAAGGAACATGTTGGAAGAATGCCAGATAATAGACTTAAAAAACAAATATTACAGTATCATCCTAAAGGTAGGAGATCGGTGGGCAGACCCAGGAAACGAAGGCTGGAGGACTTCGAAGACGGAACAGGCACTTGATTGCCTATGCCATGAAGTGAAGAAGAAGAAGAAGAAGAAGGAGAAGAAGAAGAAGAAGAAGAAGAAGAAGAAGAAGAAGAAGAAAGCACTGTTCATTACCTAATAGAATGTAAGAAGTTAACAAATTACAGGAGAAAAATGTGGGATAAGAAGTGGGATAGTGTAAGTAAAGAGATATTGGCAGTACGCATGCTTACGGGGATGGGAAAAAAGAAAAATAAATGTATAGGAGATTTCTTATACAGGGTAAGAGAAAAGTGGGTTAGGGTAAAAGAAGCAAAGGTCAGGAAGGAATGACAACAAGCAGCTTAGGAAAACCAAAAGGCTTATAGCCAGGGGACCTGAGTCAGCAAGTAAATCTTAGTGTCAGCAATTTCCTATATTTGTACAGGAGATATAATACAGCATGCTCTATGTTAAATTTTATTGTACTGAATTTCTAATGGATACTGCACAAATAAATAAATATCAAATATAAATTACCAGAAATGGCCACATCCGTCAGACATTCCAGAAATAAAACAAACAAATGAAAATGAAAACTATAACATTGAAGTTTACACTGACGGAAGCAAAACAGATCAAGGAGTAGGTTCTGGAGTGGTAATTTATGAAAACAAAGGATTAACTAAACTACTGCAGTATAAACTAAACAAAAGCTGCTCAAATAATCAAGCAGAACAACTTGCAATCTTAAAGGCACTTGAAGAAATAGATAATATGGTAATAACACAAACTGACTTGAAAACAGCAGCAATATATACAGACAGCAAAATTACACTGCAGTCATTACACAATACTAAAAATCATAACCAACTGATAGAAGCTGTAAGAAAAAAACTACAATTAAATAAAAAAATAATGGCTGATAAGAATAGCATGGATAGAAGCCCACACAGGAATAGAAGGAAATGAAAAAAAAACTTGCAAAACGAGCAACAACAAATGATAGCACAGAAAGCTACAATAGAATCCCAAAAGGTGCCATCAGGAACAAAATACGAAAATGGGAAACAGAATGGCAAAACACATCAAAAGGACAAGAGACAAAACAATATTTTCCCACAGTAGCACAACAATAGGAACGAGGACTTAACATATCAACAAACCTCACTACCATTTTAACACGACGTGGACGGCTGAAAGCCCATTACAAGAGATTCAACATAACTGATGATGCTACATGCACCTGCAACAGAGGAGACGAAACCACAAGTTAGTTAAGTGCAGAAGTTTGTAACAGTAGTTTCGAGTTGTCTTTGGAAGGGTTATGAGGGATTTATACATTTGTAAAATAAAAAATGATTGTGTGTTTAGTAATTTAAATAAATAAAAATATATGTAATTTTGTGATTGGCCGTAGTAATAATTGTATGACGTAATGTTGTGAGGTGGAATTAAATCGGCCAATCACAAAATTAATACAGAAGTAACGATAGTTACGAAAAATCAATAATCTTGGTAGAGATGTTTTGTAATGTTGATGCCCAATTTCACAAACAGATGTTAAAATCGACGTTAACAAATGTAACGTAACAATTGTCACAGCGCTAACACTAATGTTAAATTTCTTGCATTTCACCAACCTGCTTTCTTAAAATGTTAACAAATCTATCTTAACGCCAAGAAACTTGTAAATATCACAGTTATAGAAGGCTATGAATGATTTTCTGAACGTACGCCGATGAATTTTGTTTTCATTTTCGTCTGCACAAATGGCGGATAAACAAAAACATAAATAAAGCCGTGAGACAAATTTCTCATCGACGGAGAAAGTATTGTTAATTGAAATGGTGACGAAGTGTAAGGATATCGTGGAAAATAAGAGGAAGGGTGCAGTGAATGTAAAAGAGAAAGATGTCGCGGGGAAAATATTAGAAACGAATTTAATTCAAATGCATGTGTCACTACTACAAGCACCAAACAACTTGTCAGTGTTACGTACATTTAAAACGAGGTGCGAAGAACAAGTGACTTGAACGTTTCAAGACGGGAGCTGGACAGTGTATTATCCACATAATTCAGTGAATTATAAAATCACAAGGTTATTAATACTTGAAGCAAAGGCGAGATCGGCATATTCCTTTCGATGCATGTTCTAACTCAGCATTACATAAATTTAAAACGAGGTGCGAAGAACAAGTGCCTTAAAAGTTTCAAGACTGGAGGTGAACAACGTATTATCCACATAATTCAGTGAATTATAAAATCGCAAGGTTATTTGTAGTTGAAATAAGGAGTCAATTATTATGTAGTTCTCATGTGTGTATTAAATGGGTCAGAGGACATGTAGGGATTGCCGTAAATGAACGTGCAGATGAGCTTGCAAAGAGAGCTGCGACTTCAGATCTTCCAGAGACATACACTCTATGCCCTATTTCTTATGTGAGGCAAACATTAAAGTAGATTATCATCAACGACTGGAATGAATACTGGTTAAAAAGTGATTGTGGTGCTTTGACTAAGGATTTATATTTCCCAACTCTTTCTGACAGACATAAATGTAAATTTGTTAATCCTATGTTCTCACTCAGTTCTTAACTGGACATGGCAAATTTTCAGCTTATTTATTTCGATTCAAAATCAAATCCACATGTGATTGTATTTGTGGAAATCATCTTGAAGATGTCCCTCACATTTTGATTGCCCATTTTTCTGTTTTGAAAGATACGAACTTGAATTATTGCTTCAATCCTTAGGTTACACTTTCTCAAAACCACTTACACATATTCTGATGAGTTACAAAACTTATCAATATTTCATGGCTTTCTTAAACAAAATATTTCTTAAGCTAAATGCCTCATCTTGATGTTTACTGTTGGTCAGCTTGATATTGAATTTATGTTTTTGTAAATTGTGTTGTATTCATAAATTTGTAAAATATATTCTTAATATACCTTTGGGTAAAATAAGAATCAAAAATTGGATAATAAATAAATAATAAACGGGTAATGTGCATTGAGATGGTGGCCACTGGTCAATACATATTAAATGCGTCTCTGAATTTTGCTCTCATCTTTTTTCAGTAATTTGTTTCTGACGAGAGCAAGAATTAGCCTATGTTGCGACATCTAGTGGTCGGTTATAAGTTTATCGAAATTTGAACACAGACGACCAGCAATAAACAGGATGTTACGTCAAGTTTCGAGTTGCATTGATCCAAGCCAAAGTGACACCAGATAAGATTGTCGAAATTTAAACACAGGCGCCCAGCAATAAACAGGAAATTACGTCAAGTTTCGAGTTGCATTGATGCAAGCCAAAGTGACAGCAGATAAGACTGACAGGGAGCAAACAGCTTGTGACGTATTAGTAAATAATGTCAAAAGCGTCTCATATTTAGAAGTCTTCCAGAATAAACCGATGTCATTCCCAGAAAACACTAGATCTACATTTCATGAAAGTATCCACCTATGTATGAGTTCTTATCAAAGCCATTTTTGAATTTAAAAAAATAAATTTTACAACAAAAAAGTTCAGCCGACCTCAAATCATGTGAAGTATCGATATTGCATATTGGGTGGAATGCAATACTATTGAAGCTGATATTGCATCCATGGACATATTAAGTAAACATGGCCATCTGTAATTCAACTTAAGTTAATAACCAAGCAGGCCATATAGATGATGCAACAAATGCTTAGGTTTATTGAAATCCCAAATTGTGACGTACGACCAATCAGAATTAAGTATTACGGTATCTTAGCAACAAAAACAGAAAAATGAACCAATGATTTTATTTTTAAATTTTTTCTTCTGGCTTTAACTCTCGAAGAGGGTAGACGTGTTTTCGGTAAAAGACTTCTTGTAACTACGAGAAGTTATTGGAGTTCATCATTGATGAACTTTTAATAAACGCTTAAAATATACATCGAGGACGCGACGCTACGATAAATAATTTAATACCGTTGCATCATTTATAAATAAAATTAGAAAATTAATATACAGTAAAGGGCTATGTACATTAGTGGAAAAAGTCGCATGTAAAGAAGAAAATAATGTCGAGAAATATAATTACAAGTAAATTGAAACGGTATTAATTATTTTATTCCATAGTTACCCAAAAGTGAAATCCCTTTTGTATCGATACCACGCCAGAGAAGTTTCACATCTCATCGCTCGCCGCAGCTGCCGGAGAGAGGATTTATCGAAATCTTCGAGAACTTCATCTTCACGGCTTTTACACGAAAGGTTCATCGCTTCTACATCAAGGTAAGGTATGGCTTCTACACGCGTCGCCACACCGAGGGAGCGCGAAACTTTTGCACGTGTGGGGCGTAGACCTCACGAAGGGGCGAATCCAACTTCAGATATGTCACCGCTCGTGTGATATAAATCCAACCCAAAAGAAGTGGAACCGCTCCACTATCCTACTTACTATATGAGCCGAGGGGAGTGGCTGGCGGTTTGGATTGTTGCTCGCACTCGGGAGGTCCTGGTTCGATTCCCGTGGCCGGCCTACAGGACCCATGGGTTTTCTCAGGAAGCAAATGCTGGGTAGGTTAATTATATCTCCCGATTTTCCTGTCCCACCATTACCATTTCACATCTCTCATCAGGTGGTCTATTTCAGGGTAGTAGTGTCGGCGGGAGTCTCGGCGGTGCATGTCAAGCTGATATGTTCATGTTAAGCACTTCCTTCTTCGATAAGACGGTCTTCGGTCTCCGAGCCGACCTGTTGGGCCATTTCAGGACCACGATGGGTGGGATGCCGGTAGTGCAAGCCTGCCGGGGAGTTTTCAACTGGTCAATAATATGAACACTGAACACACAGCCGTGAAGTCGTTGAAGGAGAGTCCTCCTCCACAAAGGAGGGTCCTTCTACCCTTGCCATACCGGGACTAGGTCCCTAACTGGCATTGAGAGGGCTTCATTTATGTAAATGACGGTGGGTTAATGGTGGTGATTAATTTAAGGATGTGAGTGTTTGATTAAGGTAAAGATGGAATGCTATATAGGAATATGTAAGAATTCTGAATTTTATGAGGGCACTAGCACAAGTCTGGGTTTCTTATATGTTTCTCCAGGATCGAGATCATATTCTCCAAGTCCTTGAATCAGGTTGTTGACATTGTTTGGGAGGTTAGAACAGAAACTATGGGTCAGGTGTAGGATATAGTCAGATACTTTAGGGAAGGATAGGTCTGAATGGATATTAGCATTTCGGATATACCAGTCGGCTGCTACTGGGGACCGAAGGTAACTGTTTTAGAGGACTTGGAGTTTGGAGAAGTGTGTTTTAGCTGCAGCACCCCGGACTTGGCAGACGTAGGTAAAATCCGGCCTTAGTATTTGTTTGTACAGTAAGAGCTTGTAAAGAACAGCCATAGGTGATTTGGGATTGCCCGCCTCGGTAGCGTAGATGGTAGCGTGGCTGCCTCACGTTTAAGAGGTCCCGAGTTCGAAACTCGGTCAGAGTGAGTTACCTGGATAAGGTTTTCTCCGGGGTTTTCGTGTCGGGTAACTAACCTCCTTGGACCCTGGACACATTTGAGCATGATTTCACCCATTTCATTCACCGTCCGTTATGACTTATCGTTGGAGGACGTAAAATTACAAAAAAAAAGTTGTATAGTGGATACAATATAGTCACCCTTCCGCTGATACAGCCACCAGAGGCGGCCGGTGAGGCATTGTATTGGCGGTGCAGTGAATAAATGGATGGATGGATGGATGGATGGATGGATGGATGGATGGATAGATGGACGGAGGGACGGATGGATGGATGGATGGATGGATGGAGGGACGGATGGGTGGATGGATGGATGGGTGGGTGGGTGTATGGATACATACATAAATACATAAATAAATATATAAATCAATAAAACAATAAATAAATAAATGAACGAACGAATCAATAAACAAATCAATCAATCAACAAACAAACAGAAAAACAAATAAATAAGTAAAATAAAGGTTTGTTAAAATATAAATATGTGTACCAATTTCGAACGAATTAGGTGATCTTATCAGTAATCCATCCTACTTTATAATATATTGTACCAAACAGAACGTACAGGGAAACGGAAATAGACATTTATTACCTCCATACTCTAGTTACGCACAGATGTAACGAGTACAGTAAAAGTTTGATAATACAATTCATGGTGAATGTGATACGAAGCGTTCGTGTACAATTTCGCGACAGAGGGACAGTTACCTTAAGTCTCGTGCTTTACTGCACTCTAGCGGATAAAATGTAAGTTACGCACCAGACGAACCTCGGCACCACGTTCTCCCATAAGAAACCGTGTATACGCAGACATCCTAGCCCTTAACACAGGCACTTATGAGCGTAGATGGTACCGTTCTGGAATTGGCACCAAGCCACGGAAAACAACCAGGACAGAGCGCTTGCGTTTAACGCGCCTATTCACACGAGGGAGCAGATACTCGGAAACAATCTTTTTTGAGCAATTCCTTTACACTTCTCTTTCTTTCGTTTTCATTCAGATGGTGTCATGGCACAGAGGCATTACCTCAGAAGACGCCCCATGTTAGCCACAACTGTTATGTGCTCTTTCCAGGTAAGGCGCATGTCCAGAGGAACATCAAGGTATGTTGCCTGCGTAGACCAGGGTACATTTGCAACTCCTACGTCCTGTAGTGCTCGCCGTGTAAAGATGACGGCTTGGGACATAGTGGCATTGAGTTTTAACCGCCAGGTCGCAAACCAGGCATACAGCATATTCGCCCGTTGCACTGCGATTGTTGTTATGACAGTATCGTCGGCAAACAGGTAGAGGTTGCAGCCTCTTGGGGTTGGAAGTGTGTTTATGTATGCAAGGAAAAGTAGGGGCCCAAGGATGAACACTGCCCTCTGCACTGGCGTGACTCCTTGGGGTGGCCGTCCTGTCTTCTCTTGCCTCATCCTTCTTTCTGAAGCTGCCCCACTTGGGGTTAAATACAATAAACCACAGATTTAGGTACTGAAGCCCTCCCGTAGCAATCTTAATCCTGTACAAGTACATACCTACAGTTATGAGTTAGCTTAGATGCAGATTAGTCCTGGACCCGTAGGACCAAGGACCCGGGCCTCCTTCTACCCGGGAGCGATGGATACTCCCGGGCTCTTTCCATAGGGCAATACCTGATTTCTTAAAAAGCCCACCTCCCCGCTGAGCACAACGTCAAGTCGGGATGGAAGTTTGTTTGTTTGTAATTTTACGTCCTCCAACGTTAAGTCATATCGAACGATGAATGGAATGGGTGAATGATGCTCAAATGAGCCCAGGGTCCATAGAACTTAGAGTTACCTGATATTCGTCTTTCAGGATAAGGGAAAACAATGGGAAAAACCTTATCCAGGTAACTTACCCTGACCGAGATTCGAACTCGGGACCTCTTGAACGTGAGGCAGACACTCTACCACCACGCTACCGAGGCGGGCTGGGATGGAAGTGGATACGCCACTTACGCGCCTCAACCTCGCAGGGAAGACTACCGAAAACTTCGGTAGGGCCGCCTCGTGATCTAGCACACCTTCTACTAGCTCTGCAGAATAGTACCCGGAACTTATTAGGCAACCCTCTACTTCCTCCGGGCGGCCGTAGCCTGGCTGGAGGTACTCAATTCACCGTAGGTGTCGGGAACACACTCCTCCCTCGAGCCCAACCCAATCCGAACAATTCCCCGACGGCAGGGGCTCGGCAGTTCGGCCCGAGGTTCCTCTAGTAACATCAGAGGTAAACTCTGTTTAGTTAGCGCGTGTGCAGTTCGGAGTCAAAGGAACCTGAGCCTCCCGCCCACTAATGACCGTCATAAATCTATTTCCACAGTTCAGAAATGGAACACTGTCGTTGAGGACCAATAGCAACCCTGATTTTCTCGAAGTGACAGTCGCATGTCTACTCCACGTGGAGTCTCAGTTGCCAAAGTTCGAACTTCCAGTTGATCTGTTTCATTACGTGCAGAAATTCGTTGTGTGTCACGATGTGGAGACCGTGGGAGGGAAATGCAGTGGTAAATGCAAATGAAGTAGTAGATTACTTTCAGTCAAGTGAAAATAATCAAAGTGATGACAACAGTGTGAATAACTGCGCCGAGTTATATTACTGGAAAAGCCTCAAAAAACAAAGTTATAACGGGAACTGTTTCTAAGCAAATTCAAGCGTTTGTTTTGAACACGTATAAATATGTGCTGAGAAATAATCTTGGGAAGGGGTCGTGCAATGAACCTGATGATAAATTCTGTGTATTCAGAGAAATAAAGTAAGAAATATTGTAATGAAAGGAATACCAAAGACGCCGATCAAGTGTGAAAACAAAAGGAAACGTTTCTCTAAAGTAGATAATTTCAAATGCGATTTAATTCGCCGAGAAATTTATAGATTCCATGCAAAAGGGGGAGCACCCACCTTAGACGAATTAGTTGCACATTTGCAAGAAATTTGTGATTTTTCTTATGGGCACTGCAGTTTGCACGGCCTCCTAAAGGAGCTGGGTGCCAAATACCGCACTTCGAATAAGTTAAGGGTTATTATGGAATCCAGTAGAATTGTAACATGGCGATATATATATTTGTCAAAACTAAGGAAGTAGTGGACATAAGATAATTTATTTAGACGAAACCTCGTACGATACCCATTACGTATCGAGAAAGGTGGCAACCTTGCAGAAAGGGAGAAGGAGGGTCTGTGTTGTAAAACGATTATAAGGGTTCGTCAAAGGCAGCATTCTGTGGCCCGCATTCGGGAGGTACGGGTTCGATCCCCGCGGCCGACCTACCTGACATAGGGTTTTTTCGGGGGTTTAATCGGGGTCGCCAGACGAATGCTGTGTAGGTTAATTACATCCCCCGAATCTCCTGTCCCTCCATTTCATCTTTATTATCATTTCATATCATCCATTATGATATAAACAGAATTATTACTTTAGTTAATTGATGGACATTAATCATTTCTTCGGACTAGCCGTATAGAAAGAGTCAACATGAAAAATTAAATACCACGGCCGGGATTTGAACCACGGATCTCATGGTTTTCGTCGGGGAGTTGTTCGGATTGGGTTGGACTCGAGGGTGCAGTGTGTTCCTGACACCCACAGGGAATTGGGTACCTCCGGCCAGGCTACGGCAGCCCGGAGGGGGTAGAGTGTTGCCTAATAAGTTCCGGGTACTAGCCTGCAGAGCTAGTAGAAGGTGTGCTAGATCACAAGGCGGCCCCACCGAGGTTTTTGGTAGTCTTCCCTGCGGAGTTGACGCGTGTAAGTGGCGTATCCACTTCCATCCCGACTTGACGTTGTGCTCAGCGGGGGGGGGGGGGGTTGAAGAAATCAGGTATTGCCCTATGGAAAGAGCCCCGGAGTATCCATCGCTCCCGAGTAGAAGGAGGCCCGGGTCCTTGGTCCTACGGGTCCAGGACTAATCTGCACCTAACCTAACTCATAACTGTAGGTATGTATTTGTACAGGATTAAGATTGCTACGGAAGGGCTTCAGTACCTAAATCTGTGGTTTATTGTATTTAACCCCAAGTGGGGCAGCTTCAGAAAGAAGGATGAGGCAAGAGAAGACAGGACGGCCACCCCAAGGAGTCACGCCAGTGCAGAGGGCAGTGTTCATCCTTGGGCCCCTACTTTTCCTTGCATACATAAACACACTTCCAACCCCAAGAGGCTGCAACCTCTACCTGTTTGCCGACGATACTGTCATAACAACAATCGCAGTGCAACGGGCTCAGATATTTGCGAATATGCTGTATGCCTGGTTTGCGACCTGGCGGTTAAAGCTCAATGCCACTATGTCCCAAGCCGTCATCTTTACACGGCGAGCACTACAGGACGTAGGAGTTGCAAATGTACCCTGGTCTACGCAGGCAACATACCTTGATGTTCCTCTGGACATGCGCCTTACCTGGAAAGAGCACATAACAGTTGTGGCTAACAGGGGCGTCTTCTGAGGTAATGCCTCTGTGCCATGACACCATCTGAATGAAAACGAAAGAAAGAGAAGTGTAAAGGAATTGCTCAAAAAAGATTGTTTCCGAGTATCTGCTCCCTCGTGTGAATGGGCGCTCTGTCCTGGTTGTTTGCCGTGGCTTGGTGCCAATTCCAGAACGGTACCATCTACGCTCATAAGTGCCTGTGTTAAGGGCTAGGATGTCTGCGTATACACGGTTTCTTATGGGAGAACGTGGTGCCGAGGTTCGTCTGGTGCGTAACTTACATTTTATCCGCTAGAGTGCAGTAAAGCACGACACTTAAGATAACTGTCCCTCTGTCGCGAAATTGTACACGAACGCTTCGTATCACATTCACCATGAATTGTATTATCAAACTTTTACCGTACTCGTTACATCTGTGCGTAACTAGAGTATGGATGTAATAAATGTCTATTTCCGTTTCCCTGTACGTTCTGTTTGGTACAATATATTATAAAGTAGGATGGATTACTGATAAGATCACCTAATTCGTTCGAAATTGGTACACATATTTATATTTTAACAAACCTTTATTTTACTTATTTATTTGTTTGTCTGTTGATTGATTGATTGATGTGTTTATTGATTCGTTCGTTCATTTATTTATTGATTTATATATTTATTTATGTATTTATGTATGTATCCATCCACCCACCCATCCATCCATCCACCCATCCGTCCGTCCGTCCATCCATCCATCGATCCATCCATCCATCCATCCATCCATCCATCCATCCATCCATCCATCCATCCATCCATCCATCCATCCATCCATTTATTCACTGCACTGCCAATACAATGCCTCACCGGCCGCATCTGGTGGCTGTATGAGCGGAAGGGTGGCTATATTGTATCCACTATACAACCTTTTTTTTTTTTTTTTTTTTTTTTTTTTTTTTTTTTAATTTTACGTCCTCCAACGATAAGTCATAACGGACGGTGAATGAAATGGGTGAAATCATGCTCAAATGTGTCCAGGGTCCAAGGAGGTTAGTTACCCGACACGAAAACCCCGGAGAAAACCTTATCCAGGTAACGTAATCCATTACGTTACGTAATCCCCAGACCTCGCACCCATACACCCAGGTAACCATTACGTAACATACAGAATCATGGGTGGAATGATCGCACGGTACAGACGTAGTTTGAGGTGTGCAGGCATGTTGGACCTGAAAATGGGGTACAGCTGCCTGAGTGCAACATGGCCTAGTCCCGCCGTAGCCCTGACATGGGGAGTGAAGTTTAGCCCGCGATCAAGTAGGACACCCAGGTATTTAGCCGAAGAAACCCATGGGATTTGCCTCTGCCGCCCATTACAAGAGATTCAACATAACTGATGATGCTACATGCACCTGCAACAGAGGAGACGAAACCACAAGTTAGTTAAGTGCAGAAGTTTGTAACAGTAGTTTCGAGTTGTCTTTGGAAGGGTTATGAGGGATTTATACATTTGTAAAAAAAAAAAAAAAAAAATGATTGTGTGTTTAGTAATTAAAATAAGTAAAAATATATGTAATTTTGTGATTGGCCGTAGTAATAATTGTATGACGTAATGTTGTGAGGTGGAATTAAATCGGCCAATCACAAAATTAATACAGAAGTAACGATAGTTACGAAAAATCAATAATCTTGGTAGAGATGTTTTGTAATGTTGATGCCCAATTTCACAAACAGATGTTAAAATCGACATTAACAAATGTAACGTAACAATTGTCACAGCGCTAACACAAATGTTAAATTTCTTGCATTTCATCAACCTGTTTTCTTAAAATGTTAACAAACCTATCTTAACGCCAAGAAACTTGTAAATATCACAGTTATAGAAGGCTATGAATGATTTTCTGAACGTACTCCGATGAGCTTTTGTTTTCACTTTCGTCTGCACAAATGGCGGATGAACAAAAACATAAATAAAGCCGTGAGACAAATTTCTGATAGACGGAGAAAGTATTGTTAATTGAAATGGTGACGAAGAGTAAGGATATCGTGGAAAATAAGAGGAAGGGTGCAGTGAATGTAAAAGAGAAAGATGTCGCGGGGAAAATATTAGAAACGAATTTAATTCAAATGCATGTGTCACTACTACAAGCACCAAACAACTTGTCAGTGTTACGTAAATTTAAAACGAGGTGCGAAGAACAAGTGCCTTAAACGTTTCAAGACGGGAGCTGGACAGTGTAGGTATTATCCACATAATTCAGTGAATTATAAAATCACAAGGTTATTAATACTTGAAGCAAAGGCGAGATAGTCATATTCCTTTAGATGCATGTTCTAACTCAGCATTACATAAATTTAAAACGAGGTGCGAAGAACAAGTGCCTTAAAAGTTTCAAGACGGGAGGTGAACAACGTATTATCCACATAATTCAGTGAATTATAATATCGCAAGGTTATTTGTAGTTGAAATAAGGAGTCAATTATTATGTAGTTCTCATCTGTGTATTAAATGGGTCAGAGGACATGTAGGGATTGCCGGAAATGAACGTGCAGATGAGCTTGCAAAGAGAGCTGCGACTTCAGATCTTCCAGAGACATACACTCTATGCCCTATTTCTTATGTGAGGCAAACATTAAAGTAGATTATCATCAACGACTGGAATGAATACTGGTTAAAAAGTGATTGTGGTGCTTTGACTAAGGATTTATATTTCCCAACTCTTTCTGACAGACATAAATGTAAATTTGTTAATCCTATGTTCTCACTCAATTCTTAACTGGACATGGCAAATTTTCAGCTTATTTATTTCGATTCAAAATCAAATCCACATGTGATTGTATTTGTGGAAATCATCTTGAAGATGTCCCTCACATTTTGATTGCCCATTTTTCTGTTTTGAAAGATACGAACTTGAATTATTGCTTCAATCCTTAGGTTACACTTTCTCAAAACCACTTACACATATTCTGATGAGTTACAAAACTTATCAATATTTCATGGCTTTCTTAAACAAAATATTTCTTAAGCTAAATGCCTCATCTCGATGTTTACTGTTGGTCAGCTTGATATTGAATTTATGTTTTTGTAAATTGTGTTGTATTCATAAATTTGTAAAATATATTCTTAATATACCTTTGGGTAAAATAAGAATCAAAAATTGGATAATAAATAAATAATAAACGGGTAATGTGCATTGAGATGGTGGCCACTGGTCAATACATATTAAATGCGTCTCTGAATTTTGCTCTCATCTTTTTTCAGTAATTTGTCTCTGACGAGAGCAAGAATTAGCCTATGTTGCGACATCTAGTGGTCGGTTATAAGTTTATCGAAATTTGAACACAGGCGACCAGCAATAAACAGGATGTTACGTCAAGTTTCGAGTTGCATTGATGCAAGCCAAAGTGACACCAGATAAGATTGTTGAAATTTGAACACAGGCGCCCAGCAATAAACAGGATGTTACGTCAAGTTTCGAGTTGCATTGATGCAAGCCAAAGTGACACCAGATAAGATTGTCGAAATTTGAACACAGGTGACCAGCAATAAACAAAATGTTACGTCAAGTTTCGAGTTGCATTGATGCAAGCCAAAGTAACACCAGATAAGATTGTCGAAATTTGAACACAGGCGACCAGCAATAAACAGGATGTTACGTCAAGTTTCGAGTTGCATTGATACAAGCCAAAGTGACACCAGATAAGATTGTCGAAATTTGAACACAGGCGACCAGCAATAAACAGGAAATTACGTCAAGTTTCGAGTTGCATTGATACAAGCCAAAGTGACACCAGATAAGATTGTCGAAATTTGAACAGAGGCGACCAGCAATAAACAGGATGTTACGTCAAGTTTCGAGTTGCATTGATACAAGCCAAAGTGAAACCAGATAAGATTGTCGAAATTTGAACACAGGCGACCAGCAATAAACAGGATGTTACGTCAAGTTTCGAGTTGCATTGATACAAGCCAAAGTGACACCAGATAAGATTGTCGAAATTTAAACACAGACGACCAGCAATAAACAGGAAATTACGTCAAGTTTCGAGTTGCATTGATGCAAGCCAAAGTGACACCAGATAAGATTGTCGAAATTTAAACACAGGCGACCAGCAATAAACAGGATGTTACGTCAAGTTTCGAGTTGCATTGATGCAAGCCAAAGTGACACCAGATAAGATTGTCGAAATTTGAACACAGACGACCAGCAATAAACAGGATGTTACGTCAAGTTTCGAGTTGCATTGATGCAAGCCAAAGTGACACCAGATAAGATTGTCGAAATTTAAACACAGACGACCAGCAATAAACAGGAAATTACGTCAAGTTTCGAGTTGCATTGATGCAAGCCAAAGTGACACCAGATAAGATTGTCGAAATTTGAACACAGGCGACCAGCAATAAACAAGATATTACGTCAAGTTTCGAGTTGCATTGATGCAAGCCAAAGTGACACCAGATAAGATTGTCGAAATTTAAACACAGGCGACCAGCAATAAACAAGATATTACGTCAAGTTTCGAGTTGCATTGATGCAAGCCAAAGTGACACCAGATAAGACTGATAGGGAGCAAACAGCTTGTGACGTAACAGTAAATAATGCCAAAAGTGTCTCATATTTAGAAGTCTTCCAGAATAAACCGATGCCATTCCCAGAAAACACTAGATCTACATTTCATGAAAGTATCCACCTATGTATGAGTTCTTATCAAAGCCATTTTTGAATTTTAAAAAATAAATAAATTTTACAACAAAAAAGTTCAGTCGACCTCAAATCATGTGAAGTATCGATATTGCATATTGGGTGGAATGCAATACTATTGAAGCTGATATTGCATCCATGGATATATTAAGTAAACATGGCCATCTGTAATTCAACTTAAGTTAATAACCAAGCAGGCCATATAGATAATGCAACAAATGCTTAGGTTTATTGAAATCCCAAATTGTGACGTACGACCAATCAGAATTAAGTATTACGGTATCTTAGCAACAAAAACAGAAAAATGAACCAATGATTTTATTTTTAAATTTTTTCTTCTGGCTTTAACCCTCGAAGAGGGTAGACGTGTTTTCGGTAAAAGACTTCTCGTAACTACGAGAAGTTATTGGAGTTCATCATTGATGAACTTTTAATAAACGCTTAAAATATACATCGAGGACGCGACGCTACGATAAATAATTTAATACCGTTGCATCATTTATAAATAAAATTAGAAAATTAATATACAGTAAAGGGCTATGTACATTAGTGGAAAAAGTCGCATGTAAAGAAGAAAATAATGTCGAGAAATATAATTACAAGTAAATTGAAACGGTATTAATTATTTTATTCCATAGTTACCCAAAAGTGAAATCCCTTTTGTATCGATACCACGCCAGAGAAGTTTCACATCTCATCGCTCGCCGCAGCTGCCGGAGAGAGGATTTATAGAAATCTTCGAGAACTTCATCTTCATGGCTTTTAGACGAAAGGTTCATCGCTTCTACATCAAGGTAAGGTTTGGCTTCTACATGCGTCGCCACACCGAGGGAGCGCGAAACTTTTGCACGTGTGGGGCGTAGACCTCACGAAGGGGCGAATCCAACTTCAGATATGTCACCGCTCGTGTGATATATATCCAACCCAAAAGAAGGGGAACCGCTCCACTATCCTACTTACTATATGAGCCGAGGGGAGTGGCTGGCGGTTTGGATTGTGGCTCGCACTCGGGAGGTCCTGGTTCGATTCCCGTGGCCGGCCTACCAGACCCATGGGTTTTGTCAGGAAGCAAATGCTGGGTAGGTTAATTATATCTCCCGATTTTCCTGTCCCACCATTATCATTTCACGTCTCTCATCAGGTGGTCTATTTCAGGGTAGTAGTGTCGGCGGGAGTCTCGGCGGGGCATGTCAAGCTGATATGCTCATGTTAAGCACTTCCTTCTCCGATAAGACGGTCTTCGGTCTCCGTGCCGACCTGGTGGGCCATTTCAGGACCACAATGGGTGGGATGCCGGTAGTGCAAGCCTGCCGGGGAGTTTCCAACTGGTCAATAATATGAACACTGAACACACAGCCGTGAAGTCGTTGAAGGAGAGTCCTCCTCCACAAAGGAGGGTCCTTCTACCCTTGCCATACCGGGAGTAGGTCCCTAACTGGCAGTGAGAGGGCTTCATTTATGTAAATGACGGTGGGTTAATGGTGATGATTAATTTAAGGATGTGAGTGTTTGATTAAGGTAAAGATGGAATGCTATATAGGAATATGTAAGAATTATGAATTTTATGAGGGTCCTAGCACAAGTCTGGGTTTCTTATATGCTTCTCCAGGATCGAGATCATATTCTCCAAGTCCTCGGATCAGGTTGTTGACATTGTTTGGGAGGTTAGAACAGAAACTATGGGTCAGGTGTAGGATATAGTCAGATACTTTAGGGAAGGATAGGTCTGAATGGATATTGGCATTTCGGATATACCAGTCGGCTGCTACTGGAGACCGAAGGTAACCGTTTTAGAGGACTTGGAGTTTGGAGAAGTGTGTTTTAGCTGCAGCACCCCAGACTTGGCAGACGTAGGTAAAATCCGGCCTTAGTATTTGTTTGTACAGTTAGAGCTTGTAAAGAACAGCCATAGGTGATTTGGGATTGCCCGCCTCGGTAGCGTAGATGGTAGCGTTGCTGCCTCACATTTAAGAGGTCCCGAGTTCGAATCTCGGTGAGAGTGAGTTACCTGGATAAGGTTTTCTCCGGGGTTTTCGTGTCGGGTAACTAACCTCCTTGGACCCTGGACACATTTGAGCATGATTTCACCCATTTCATTCACTGTCCGTTATGACTTATCGTTGGAGGACGTAAAATTACAAAAAAAAAAAAATTGTATAGTGGATACAATATAGCCACCCTTCCGCTGATACAGCCACCAGATGCGGCCGGTGAGGCATTGTATTGGCGGTGCAGTGAATATATGGATGGATGGACGGACGGATGGGTGGATGGATGGATGGGTGGGTGGATGGACGGACGGACGGATGGGTGGATGGATGGATGGGTGGGTGGATGGATACATACATAAATACATAAATAAATATATAAATCAATAAAACAATAAATAAATAAATGAACGAACGAGTAAATAAACAAATCAATCAATCAACAAACAGACAAACAAATAAATAAGTAAAATAAAGGTTTGTTAAAATATAAATATGTGTACCAATTTCGAACGAATTAGGTGATCTTATCAGTAATCCATCCTACTTTATAATATATTGTACCAAACAGAACGTACAGGGAAACGGAAGTAGACATTTATTACATCCATACTCTAGTTACGCACAGATGTAACGAGTACAGTAAAAGTTTGATAATACAATTCATGGTGAATGTGATACGAAGCGTTCGTGTACAATTTCGCGACAGAGGGACAGTTATCTTAAGTCTCGTGCTTTACTGCACTCTAGCGGATAAAATGTAAGTTACGCACCAGACGAACCTCGGCACCAGGTTCTCCCATAAGAAACCGTGTATACGCAGACATCCTAGCCCTTAACACAGGCACTTATGAGCGTAGATGGTACCGTTCTGGAATTGTCACCAAGCCACGGAAAACAACCAGGACAGAGCGCTTGCGTTTAACGCGGCGCCTATTCACACGAGGGAGCAGATACTCGGAAACAATCTTTTTTGAGCAATTCCTTTACACTTCTCTTTCTTTCGTTTTCATTCAGATGGTGTCATGGCACAGAGGCATTACCTCAGAAGACGCCCCTGTTAGCCACAGCTGTTATGTGCTCTTTCCAGGTAAGGCGCATGTCCAGAGGAACATCAAGGTATGTTGCCTGCGTAGACCAGGGTACATTTGCAACTCCTACGTCCTGTAGTGCTCGCCGTGTAAAGATGACGGCTTGGGACATAGTGGCATTGAGTTTTAACCGCCAGGTCGCAAACCAGGCATACAGCATATTCGCCCGTTGCACTGCGATTGTTGTTATGACAGTATCGTCGGCAAACAGGTAGAGGTTGCAGCCTCTTGGGGTTGGAAGTGTGTTTATGTATGCAAGGAAAAGTAGGGGCCCAAGGATGAACACTGCCCTCTGCACTGGCGTGACTCCTTGGGGTGGCCGTCCTGTCTTCTCTTGCCTCATCCTTCTTTCTGAAGCTGCCCCACTTGGGGTTAAATACAATAAACCACAGATTTAGGTACTGAAGCCCTCCCGTAGCAATCTTAATCCTGTACAAGTACATACCTACAGTTATGAGTTAGCTTAGATGCAGATTAGTCCTGGACCCGTAGGACCAAGGACCCGGGCCTCCTTCTACCCGGGAGCGATGGATACTCCCGGGCTCTTTCCATAGGGCAATACCTGATTTCTTAAAAAGCCCACCTCCCCGCTGAGCACAACGTCAAGTCGGGATGGAAGTTTGTTTGTTTGTAATTTTACGTCCTCCAACGTTAAGTCATATCGAACGATGAATGGAATGGGTGAATGATGCTCAAATGAGCCCAGGGTCCATAGAACTTAGAGTTACCTGATATTCGTCTTTCAGGATAAGGGAAAACAATGGGAAAAACCTTATCCAGGTAACTTACCCTGACCGAGATTCGAACTCGGGACCTCTTGAACGTGAGGCAGACACTCTACCACCACGCTACCGAGGCGGGCTGGGATGGAAGTGGATACGCCACTTACGCGCCTCAACCTCGCAGGGAAGACTACCGAAAACTTCGGTAGGGCCGCCTCGTGATCTAGCACACCTTCTACTAGCTCTGCAGAATAGTACCCGGAACTTATTAGGCAACCCTCTACTTTCTCCGGGCGGCCGTAGCCTGGCTGGAGGTACTCAATTCCCCGTAGGTGTCGGGAACACACTGCTCCCTCGAGCCCAACCCAATCCGAACAATTCCCCGACGGCAGGGGCTCGGCAGTTCGGCCCGAGGTTCCTCTAGTAACGTCAGAGGTAAACTCTGTTTAGTTAGCGCGTGTGCAGTTCGGAGTCAAAGGAACCTGAGCCTCCCGCCTACAAATGACCGTCATAAATCTATTTCCACACTTCAGAAATGGAACACTGTCCTTGAGGTCCAAATAGCAACCCTGATTTTCTCGAAGTGACAGTCGCATGTCTACTCCACGTGGAGTCTCAGTTGCCAAAGTTCGAACTTCCAGTTGATCTGTTTCATTACGTGCAGAAATTCGTTGTGTGTCACGATGTGGAGACCGTGGGAGGGAAATGCAGTGGTAAATGCAAATGAAGTAGTAGATTACTTTCAGTCAAGTGAAAATAATAAAGTGAAGACAACAGTGTGAATAACTGCGCCGAGTTATGTTACTGGAAAAGCCTCAAAAAACAAAGTTATAACGGGAACTGTTTCTAAGCAAATTCAAGCGTTTGTTTTGAACACATATAAATATGTGCTGAGAAATAATCTTGGTAAGGGGTCGTGCAATGAACCTGATGATAAATTCTGGGTATTCACAGAAATACAGTAAGAAATATTGTGACGAAAGGAATACCAAAGACGCCGATCAAGTGTGAAAACAAAAGGAAACGTTTCTCTAAAGTAGATAATTTCACATGCGATTTAATTCGTCGAGAAATTTATAGATTCCATGTAAAAGGGGGAGCACCCACCTTAGACGAATTAGTTGCACATTTGCAAGAAATTTGTGATTTTTCTTATGGACACTGCACTTTGCACGGCCTCCTAAAGGAGCTGGGTGCCAAATACCGCACTTCGAATAAGTTAAGGGTTATTATGGAATCCAGTAGAATTGTAACTTGGCGATATATATATTTGTCAAAACTAAGGAAGTAATGGACATAAGATAATTTATTTAGACGAAACCTCGTACGATACCCATGACGTATCGAGAAAGGTGGCAACCTTGCAGAAAGGGAGAAGGAGGGTCTGTGTTGTAAAACGATTATAAGGGTTCGTCAAAGGCAGCATTCTTTGGTGCGCATTCGGGAGGCACGGGTTCGATCCCCGCGGCCGACCTACCTGACATAGGGTTTTTTCGGGGGTTTAATCGGGGTCGCCAGACGAATGCTGTGTAGGTTAATTACATCCCCCGAATCTCCTGTCCCTCCATTTTATCTTTATTATCATTTCATATCATCCATTATGATATAAACAGAATTATTACTTTAGTTAATTGATGGACATTAATCATTTCTTCAGACTAGCCGTATAGAAAGAGTCAACATGAAAAATTAAATACCACGGCCGGGATTTGAACCACGGATCTCATGGTTTTCGTCGGGGAGTTGTTCGGATTGGGTTGGACTCGAGGGTGCAGTGTGTTCCTGACACCGACAGGGAATTGGGTACCTCCGGCCAGGCTACGGCAGCCCGCAGGGGGTAGAGTGTTGCCTAATAAGTTCCGGGTACTAGCCTGCAGAGCTAGTAGAAGGTGTGCTAGATCACAAGGCGGCCCCACCGAGGTTTTTGGTAGTCTTCCCTGCGGAGTTGACGCGTGTAAGTGGCGTATCCACTTCCATTCCATCTTGACGTTGTGCTCAGCGGGGGGGGGGGGGTTGAAGAAATCAGGTATTGCCCTATGGAAAGAGCCCCGGAGTATCCATCGCTCCCGAGTAGAAGGAGGCCCGGGTCCTTGGTCCTACGGGTCCAGGACTAATCTGCATCTAACCTAACTCATAACTGTAGGTATGTACTTGTACAGGATTAAGATTGCTACGGAAGGGCTTCAGTACCTAAATCTGTGGTTTATTGTATTTAACCCCAAGTGGGGCAGCTTCAGAAAGAAGGATGAGGCAAGAGAAGACAGGACGGCCACCCCAAGGAGTCACGCCAGTGCAGAGGGCAGTGTTCATCCTTGGGCCCCTACTTTTCCTTGCATACATAAACACACTTCCAACCCCAAGAGGCTGCAACCTCTACCTATTTGCCGACGATACTGTCATAACAACAATCGCAGTGCAACGGGCTCAGATATTTGCGAATATGCTGTATGCCTGGTTTGCGACCTGGCGGTTAAAACTCAATGCCACTATGTCCCAAGCCGTCATCTTTACACGGCGAGCACTACAGGACGTAGGAGTTGCAAATGTACCCTGGTCTACGCAGGCAACATACCTTGATGTTCTTCTGGACATGCGCCTTACCTGGAAAGAGCACATAACAGCTGTGGCTAACAGGGGCGTCTTCTGAGGTAAATCCTCTGTGCCATGACACCATTTGAATGAAAACGAAAGAAAGAGAAGTGTAAAGGAATTGCTCAAAAAAGATTGTTTCCGAGTATCTGCTCCCTCGCGTTAAACGCAAGCGCTCTGTCCTGGTTGTTTTCCGTGGCTTGGTGCCAATTCCAGAACGGTACCATCTACGCTCATAAGTGCCTGTGTTAAGGGCTAGGATGTCTGCGTATACACGGTTTCTTATGGGAGAACGTGGTGCCGAGGTTCGTCTGGTGCGTAACTTACATTTTATCCGTTAGAGTGCAGTAAAGCACGAGAC
The DNA here is from genome assembly GCA_030765055.1 of Mantis religiosa. Classification (NCBI taxonomy): domain Eukaryota; kingdom Metazoa; phylum Arthropoda; class Insecta; order Mantodea; family Mantidae; genus Mantis; species Mantis religiosa. The sequence goes on along the minus strand of CM060956.1, from coordinate 128,078,610 downwards.
TTAAGATAACTGTCCCTCTGTCGCGAAATTGTACAAGAACGCTTCGTATCACATTCATCATGAATTGTATTATCAAACTTTTACTGTACTCGTTACATCTGTGCGTAACTAGAGTATGGATGTAATAAATGTCTACTTCCGTTTCCCTGTACGTTCTGTTTGGTACAATATATTATAAAGTAGGATGGATTACTGACAAGATCACCTAATTCGTTCGAAATTGGTACACATATTTATATTTTAACAAACCTTTATTTTACTTATTTATTTGTTTGTCTGTTTGTTGATTGATTGATTTGTTTATTGATTCGTTCGTTCATTTATTTATTGTTTTATTGATTTATATATTTATTTATGTATTTATGTATGTATCCATCCACCCACCCACCCATCCATCCATCCACCCATCCGTCCGTCCGTCCATCCATCTATCCATCCATCCATCCATCCACCCACCCACCCATCCATCCACCCATCCATCCATCCATCCATCCATCCATCCATCCATCCATCCATCCATCCATCCATCCATCCACCCACCCATCCATCCATCCACCCATCCGTCCGTCCGTCCATCCATCTATCCATCCATCCATCCATCCATCCATCCATCCATCCATCCATCCACCCACCCACCCATCCATCCACCCATCCATCCATCCATCCATCCATCCATCCATCCATCCATCCATCCATCCATCCATCCATCCATCCATCCATCCGTCCATCCATCCATTTATTCACTGCACCTCCAATACAATGCCTCACCGGCCGCCTCTGGTGGCTGTATCAGCGGAAGGTTGGCTATATTGTATCCACTATACAACTTTTTTTTTTTTGTAATTTTACGTCCTCCAACGATAAGTCATAACGGACGGTGAATGAAATGGGTAAAATCATGCTCAAATGTGTCCAGGGTCCAAGGAGGTTAGTTACCCGACACGAAAACCCCGGAAAACCTGATCCAGGTAACTCACTCTCACCGAGATTCGAACTCGGGACCTCTTGAACGTGAGGCAGACATGCTACCATCTACGCTACCGAGGCGGGCAATCCCAAATCACCTATGGCTGTTCTTTACAAGCTCCTACTGTACAAACAAATACTAAGGCCGGATTTTACCTACGTCTGCCAAGTCCGGGGTGCTGCAGCTAAAACACACTTCTCCAAACTCCAAGTCCTCTAAAACAGTTAACTTCGGTCCCCAGTAGCAGCCGACTGGTTTATCCGAAATGCTAATATCCATTCAGACCTATCCTTCCCTAAAGTATCTGACTATATCCTACACCTGTCCCATAGTTTCTGTTCTAACCTCCCAAACAATGTCAACAGCCTGATCCGAGGACTTGGAGAATATGATCTCGATCCTGGAGAAGCATATAAGAAACCCAGACTTGTGCTAGGACCTTCATAAAATTCAGAATTCTTACATATTCCTATATAGCATTCCATCTTTACCTTAATCAAACACTCACATCCTTAAATTAATCATCACCATTAACCCACCGTCATTTATATAAATGAAGCCCTCTCAATGACAGTTAGGGACCTACTCCCGGTATGGCAAGGGTAGAAGGACCCTCCTTTGTGGAGGAGGATTCTCCTTCAACGACCTCACGGCTGTGTGTTCAGTGTCCATATTATTGACCAGTTGGAAACTCCCCGGCAGGCTTGCACTACCGGCATCCCACCCATCGTGGTCCTGAAATGGCCCACCAGGACGGGTTGGAGACCGAAGACCGTCTTATCGGAGAAGGAAGTGCTTAACATGAACATATCATCCTGCCATGCACCGCCGAGACTCCCGCCGACACTACTACCCTGAAATAGACCACCAGACGAGAGATGTGAAATGATAATGGTAGGACAGGAAAATCGGGAGATGTAATTAACATATCCAGCATTCGCTACTTGAGAAAGCCAATGGGTCTGGTAGGCCGGCCACGGGAATCGAACCAGGGCCTCCGGAGTGCGAGCCACAATCCAAACCGCCAGCCATTACCCTCGGCTCATATAGTAAGTAGGATAGTGGAGCGGTTCCCTTCCTTGTGGGTTGGATTTATATCACACGATGCGGTGACATCTGAAGTTGGATTCGCCCCTTCGTGAGGTCTACGCCCCACACGCGCAAAAGTTTCGCGCCCCCTCGGTGTGGCGATGCGTGTAGAAGCCAAACCTTACCTTGATGTAGAAGCGATGAACCTTTCGTGTAAAAGCCGTGAAGATGAAGTTCTCGAAGATTTCTATAAATCCTCTCTCCGGCAGCTGCGGCGAGCGATGAGATGTGAAACTTCTCAGACGTGGTATCGATACAAAAGGGATTTCACTTTTGGGCAACTATGGAATAAAATAATTTACACCGTTTTACTTTACTTGGAATTATATTTCTCGACATCATTTTGTTCTTTACATGCGACTTTTTCCACTGATGTGTATAGCCCTTTACTATATATTAAATTTCTCTTTTTATTTATAAATGATGCAAAGGTTTTTTACTTAAATTATTTATCGTAGCGTCGCGTCTTCGATGTATACTTTAAACATTTACTAAACGTTCATAAATGATGAACTCCAATAACTTCTCGTAGTTACAAGAAATCTTTTACCGAAAACGTGTCTACCCTCTTCGAGAGTTCAAATCAGAAGAAAAAATTTAAGAATAAAATCATTGGTTCCTTTTTCTGTTTTTGTTGCTAAGTTACCGTAATACTTAATTCTAATTGGTCTTACGTCACAATTTGGGATTTCAATAAACCTAAGCATTTGTTGCATCATCTATATGGCCTGCTTGGTTATTAACTTAAGTTGAATTACAGATGGCCATGTTTACCTAATATATCCATGGATGCAATATCAGCTTCAATAGTATTGCATTCCACCCAATATGCAATATCGATACTTCACATGATTTGAGGTCGGCTGAACTTTTTTGTTGTAAAATTTATTTAATTTTTTAAATTCAAAAATGGCTTTGATAAGAACTCATACATAGGTGGATACTTTCATGAAATGTAGATCTAGTGTTTTCTGGGAATGACATCGGTTTATTCTGGAAGACTCCTAAATATGAGACACTTTTGGCATTATTTACTGTTACGTCACAAGCTGTTTGCTCCCTATCAGTCTTATCTGGTGTCACTTTGGCTTGCATCAATGCAACTCGAAACTTGACGTAATATCCTGTTTATTGCTGGGCACCTGTGTTCAAATTTCGACAATCTTATCTGGTGTCACTTTGGCTTGCATCAATGCAACTCGAAACTTGACGTAATATCCTGTTTATTGCTGGGCACCTGTGTTCAAATTTCGACAATCTTATCTGGTGTCACTTTGGCTTGCATCAATGCAACTCGAAACTTGACGTAATTTCCTGTTTATTGCTGGTCGTCTGTGTTCAAATTTCGACAATCTTATCTGGTGTCACTTTGGCTTGCATCAATGCAACTCGAAACTTGACGTAACATCTTGTTTATTGCTGGTCGTCTGTGTTCAAATTTCGACAATCTTATCTGGTGTCACTTTGGCTTGCATCAATGCAACTCGAAACTTGACATAACATCCTGTTTATTGCTGGTCGTCTGTGTTCAAATTTCGACAATCTTATCTGGTGTCACTTTGGCTTGCATCAATGCACCTCGAAACTTGACGTAACATCCTGTTTATTGCTGGTCGCCTGTGTTCAAATTTCGACAATCTTATCTGGTGTCACTTTGGCTTGCATCAATGCAACTCGAAACTTGACGTAACATCCTGTTTATTACTGGTCGCCTGTGTTCAAATTTCGATGAACTTATAACCGACCACTAGATGTCGCAACATATGCTAATTCTTGTTTTCGTCAGAAACAAATTACAGAGCAAAATTCAGACACGCATTTATTATGTATTGACCAGTGGCCACCATGTGAATGCACATTACCCGTTTATTATATATTTATTATCCAAATTTTTGATTCCTGTTTTACCCAAACGTATATTAGGAATATAGTTTACAAATTTGTGAATACAACACAATTTACAAAAACATAACAAATTCACTATCAAGCTGACAAACAGTAAACATCAAGATGAATCATTTAGCTTAAGAAATATGTTGTTTAAGAAATCCATGAAATATTGATAAGTTTTGGTTGTGCTTATCTATAAAACTACTGCAGCTACAAGTCTACATTTTTTCTAGAATTAAAGCAATACTTAAACTGTTTTTAAAGGTAGTTGTAAAAAGATATGTAAAAATATGAAATTAAAAAAAAGCTTGAATATTTTAGAACTAAACTCAAGACATTTATTTAAAAAAATCATATATCCTTTATTGAATCTTGTAACGATATGTTTTAGTTAGAACTTTTTATATGAATATTGTTTTCTGATATGACTTAGTAGGCCATGTAATGACATATTTCATGACGATGGAAATATGTTGCGGTGAATATAATTGTAACGGAAAGTTAATAATCTTCAAAAAGAGTTATTCGGTATTCGTAATAGTGACGAGTGGATGTTAGATTATACAATCAAATTAAATAATATATCAAACTCAATCATCAAGAAACAATTCGACCAGCAATGATTAAGAGGGACGGTCACAAAGATCGCCCCCAACTTTGGGACTGATTAATCATCGAGAAACGAGACGACCTGTTATATCGCCACAAATATTAACTTAAAAATAAGGATTTATCAATGTGTTGGAGGTAATTTGCAGTGACTGATTAAGAAAGAAAGTTCGAGTGAATTGTAATCCAATTATACAATTAAATAATATATTACGAAATCGGAGTCATATAAAATTTTATTTCTGTCACCAAAAATCTACAACTGAGGACAGATCTCATGACTCTTATTTAATCAAATATCGACCTGGATCTTCCAAACAGTCTGCGTGCTTCCTATCTGCTGCGAGTGGAGCAAAACGCCACAAATATAGCTCCCGAACGTGTGGCTAGATTAAGATGGAGAGAAACTAAGCTGCAAAATAACGCCAAAGGAAGATCTATTATCTTTAATAAATTGTGAAAGTACTGTAAACTAACAAGTACAAATTTCAAAATGATACGTTTAGTGGTCCTTGAGCTAAACGCACCAGAAAACCTCCAGTTCCCGTTATAACTTTGTTTTTGGAGGCTTTTCCAGTAACATAACTCGGCCCAATTATTACTATTGTAATTATGACTATTGTCATCACTTTGATTATTTGCACTTGACTGAAAGGTATCTACTACTTCATTTGCATTTAGCACTGCATTTCCCTCCCACGGTCTCCACATATGACACACAAGGAATTTCTGCACGTAATGAAACAGATCAACTGAAAGTTGGAACTTTGGCAACTGAGACTCAACGTTGAGTAGACATGCGATTGTCACTTCGAGAAAATCAGGGTTGCTATTGGTCCTCAACGACAGTGTTCCATTTCTGAAGTTTGGAGACAGTGGGCGGTCGGGTCAGGTTCCTTTGACTCTGAACTGCACACCCGTTGACTAGACAGACTTTAAATAAGTACAGTTGGTGGAACAAAATAGGAATGGGAGATAAATGGAAGGTAATGAGAGAGGATTTTGGAAAAAGGTAAGGCCAAGATTGGAAGACATAGAAAGGCAAGAGATATGGGGAAGCATGGAAAACAGAAGTTCATTGAAGTTTTACAGAATTTTGAAAAGGGACTGGGGAAGAGAAGGTTATATAGACAACTGTAGTAGGATTGAAAGGGAAGGATTAGCATGGATGAGAACAGGTGCAATATTTATGAAAGGATTAAGAGGGAGTGAGGTAGGAATATGTGAATTATGTGGGGGAGAAGAAAGTGTAGAGCATTACGTAGTAAGATGTGAAGAAGTTGAGAAGTGGAGGAAGGAGGCATGGGAGAACAAATGGGAGGAAGTTGAGGGTAAAATTGTAATAATAAGAATGACGACAGGGAAGTAACGGAAATGGAATAAAAATGTAGGAAGATTTCTTGGTAAATTGAAAGATAAATGGTTGAGGATAGTTAGAAGCAAAAATTATGAAGGGAGGAAGGAAGTAGGGGCGGAGGAAGTATTTTGTAGGGAAAAGTAAGGGATACAGGTAATCCCTCAGCGAAGCATAACCTGAAAGATGAATGTATGGTAACTATAAGCTCTATGTACCCTGTACTCATTTAAACATCATTTCATTCATCGTCCAATATGACTTAACGATGGAGGTTTTCCCTTATCCTGAAAGATGAATGTCTGGTAACTCTAAGCTCTATGTACCCTGTATTCATTTAAACATCATTTCATTCATCCTCCAATATGACTTAACGATGGAGGTTTTCCCTTATCCTGAAAGATGAATGTCTGGTAACTGTAAGCTCTATAGACTCTGGACTTATTTGAACATGATTTCATTCATCGTCCGATATGACAACGTTGGAGGATTTCCCTTATCCTGAAAGATGAAATGTCTGATAACGCTAAGCTCTATGTACCCTGTACTCATTTAAACATCATTTCATTCATCGTCTGATATGACTTAACCTAGGAGATTTTTCCTTATCCTGAAAGATGAATGTCTGGTAGCTATTAACTCTATGTACCCTGTGCTCATTTGAACATCATTTCATTCCTCGTCCGCTATGACTTAAGGTTGGAGGTTTTCCCTTATCCTGAAAGATGAATGTCTGGTAACTGTAAGCTCTATGGACTCTGAACTTATTTGAACATGAATTCATTCATCGTCCGATATGACAACGTTGGAGGATTTCCCTTATCCTGAAAGTTGAATGTCTGATAACGCTAAGCTCTATGTACCCTGTACTCATTTAAACATCATTTCATTCGTCGTTTGATATGACTTAAGGTTGGAGGTTTTCCCTTATCCTGAAAGATGAATGTCTGGTAACTATAAGCTCTATGCACCCTGTACTCATTTGAACATCATTTCATTCATCGTCTAATATGACTTAACGATGGAGATTTTCCCTTATCCTGAAAGATGAGTGTCTGGTAACTGTAAGCTCTATGGACTCTGGACTTATTTGAAAATGAATTCATTCATCGTCCGATATGACTTAACGTTGGAGATTTTTCCTTATCCTGAAAGATGAATGTCTGGTAACTATAAGCTCTATGTACCCTGTACTCATTTAAACATCATTTCATTCATCGTCCAATATGACTTAACGATGGAGGTTTTCTCTTATCCTGAAATATGAGTGTCTGGTAACTGTAAGCTCTATGGACTCTGGACTTATTTGAACATGAATTCATTCATCGTCCGATATGACTTAACGTTGGAGATTTTTCCTTATCCTGAAAGATGAATGTCTGGTAGCTATAAACTCTATGTACCTTGTGCTGATTTGAACATCATTTCATTCATCGTCCGCTATGACTTAAGGTTGGAGGTTTTCCCTTATCCAGAAAGATGAATGTCTGGTAACTATAAGCTCTATGCACCCTGTACTCATTTGAACATCATTTCATTCGTCGTCTAATATGACTTAACGATGGAGATTTTCCCTTATCCTGAAAGATGAATGTCTGGTAACTGTAAGCTCTATGGACTCTGATCTTATTTGAACATGAATTCATTCATCGTCCGATATGAGAACGTTGGAGGATTTCCCTTATCCTGAAAGTTGAATGTCTGATAACGCTAAGTTCTAAGTACCCTGTACTCATTTAAACATCATTTCATTCGTCGTCTGATATGACTTAACGTTGGAGATTTTTCCTTATTCTGAAAGATGAATGCCTGGTAGCTATAAGCTCTTTGTACCCTGTGCTCATTTGAACATCATTTCATTCATCGTCCGCTATGACTTAAGGTTGGAGGTTTTCCCTTATCCTGAAAGATGAATGTCTGGTAACTATAAGCTCTATGCACCCTGTACTCATTTGAACATCATTTCATTCATCGACTAATATGACTTAACGATGGAGATTTTCCCTTATCCTGAAAGATGAATGGTAACTGTAAGCTATATGGACTCTGGACTTATTTGAACATTAATTCATTCATCGTCCGATATGACTTAACGTTGGAGATTTTTCCTTATCCTGAAAGATGAATGTCTGGTAACTATAAGCTCTATGTACCCCGTACTTATTTGAACATCATTTCATTCATCGTCTGATATGACTTAACGTTGGAGGTTTTTCCTTAATCTGAAAGATGAATGCCATGTAGCTACAAGCTCTATGTACCCTGTGCTCATTTGAACATCATTTCATCCATCGTCCGGCATGACTTAAGGTTGGAGGTTTTCCCTTATCTTGAAAGATGAATGTCTGGCAACTATAAGCTCTATGCACCCTGTACTCATTTGAACATCATTTCATTCATCGTCGAATATGACTTAACGATGGAGATTTTCCCTTATCCTGAAAGATGAATGTCTGGTAACTGTAAGCTCTATGGACTCTGGACTAATTTGAACATGAATTCATTCATCGTCCGATATGACAACGTTGGAGGATTTCCCTTATCCTGAAAGATGAATGCCTGGTAACTGTAAGCTCTATGGACTCTGGACTTATTTGTACATGAATTCATTCATAGTCCGATATGACAACGTTGGAGGATTTCCCTTATCCTGAAAGATGAGTGTCTGATGACTCTAAGCTCTATGTACCCTGTACTCAGTTGAACATCATTTCATTCATCGTCCGATATGACTTAACGTTGGAGGTTTTCTCTTATCCTGAAAGATGAATGTCTGGTAACTCTAAGCTCTATGTACCCTGGACTCATTTGAACATCATTTCATTCATCGTCCGATATGACTTAACGTTGGAGGTTTTCTCTTATCCTGAAAGATGAATGTCTGGTAACTGTAAGCTCTATGTACCCTGTGCTCATTTGAACATTATTTCATTCATCGTCTGATATAACTTAACGATGGAGGTTTTCCCTTATCCTGAAAGATAATGTCTGGTAACTCTAAGCTCTATGTACCCTGTAGTCATTTGAACATTTCGTTGATCATCTGATATGACTTAAGTTGGAGGGCCTAAATGTAATAATTATAATAATAATAATAATAATAATAATAATAATAATAATAATAATAATAATAATAATAATAATAATAATAATAATAATAATAATAATAATAATAATAATAATAATAATAATAATAATAATAATAATAATAATAATAATAATAATAATAATAATAATAATAATAATAATAATAATAATAATAATAATAATAATAATAATAATAATAATAATAATAATAATAATAATAATAATAATAATAATAATAATAATAATAATAATAATAATAATAATAATAATAATAATAATAATAATAATAATAATAATAATAATAATAATAATAATAATAATAATAATAATAATAATAATAATAATAATAATAATAATAATAATAATAATAATAATAATAATAATAATAATAATAATAATAATAATAATAATAATAATAATAATAATAATAATAATAATAATAATAATAATAATAATAATAATAATAATAATAATAATAATAATAATAATAATAATAATAATAATAATAATAATAATAATAATAATAATAATAATAATAATAAACAATAAGAGTAACAATAACAAGAAGAAGAATAGGAAGAAGAAATCTAGCTTTCATTTAAATCCAAATTTACTTGAACTTTCAGCTTCTGTGGAGAAAAAAGAAGAATAAGAAGGCTTTTTCCATAAATTTCAAGATACAAATATATTTTATTTGTTATGTAAGCAGTTTAAATAGTTAGGTATATGATACTTCAATCAAAATCGTTTAGCCCTTTTTGGGAAAATCAAAAATACTGAAACATGTTCCATATAAAGGATGCTTTGGAATGGAGCATTTTCTTCAAAATGTTCCTGTCGTCTGTTTGCAAGATTAAGTATCAAGTTTGGTATTTATCCAAAACGCTTACACACATATATTTAGATATATTTCTAAGAATGATTTTATATTCCCATACCACCCAGTAGGGAAATATTTAGTAATAAAATAAAACAAAAGCTAATTTTTTTTATGGTGTTTATGAAGTCGATACGTTTCAGGCAGCCAGGAATTTCTCATCTGTGGACAGCAACGGGTCAGGGGTACAATAAACAGATTTCAGTACGAAGACAGCAGCAGGAAAAGTTTATGAGATTAACTGCCATGGAGGGTCGGAGTTATTATAAACAAGCTGAAGGATTTATTGCCTTGCGTTACACTGCAGGGTCAGCTGTTTTGTGCGGTTTACTCAAAACACTTTCCAGACTGCTGTCGATATGCCTTTGTTTGGAAGCGGTTTCGCTGCTGCCAACTGTCCAGAGTTATGACGCTGCAGAATTTCAAAGATACATTTTAGAATCTTGACAAAAATGTGAAGATGCATTGTCATTCTTATGTCAAACAATTTCGTAGCGGCTCGTGGCCGAAATGTTTGAGAGGCGCGGAAACGGTTTTGTTTGCTAAGTTCTGACAATAATAAATTATTACACCTGTAAATTTTAAGAACATTTTTTTTTAAATTCTACCCCTATAAATAATGGTTCTCAAGTTGTAATATATAGCTCAGAAATAAGTACAGCAAGTCTAAGACGCTCTTTACCCAAAGCTGCTATATTAATTTGCATGCAACATATGAAAGGATGGTATTAGAGCATCATTCAAACTGAACCAAATCCAGAAGTAATGTTCGCCACGTAAGCTGCCACAGATTCACGCACTGTATGTATACACATTAACTCGTATTTTGCATTTGTTCAGTTTATCATGAATTTTACTTTTGGTCTATTTATATACAAAATCAAGTCTTCTGTTCTTTAATTTAATGAAACTTTCCATCACTCTTTCATCAAAATCCTGCATGTTACTGACAAGTTCCTTATTTATTGAGAGCATTGTTAAAGCATCGAGTCTGTCATTGTATTTCTTAAAAGGGTTTTTATACTATTTAGAGTGGAAAATCAACTTTCAGCCTCCGCAGTCGCCATTGGCCTTCTTATAACAATTTTCAAAATATGTGACTTCGCTGAACACTGACGAAAGGTTATCTTCATGAAAACGTTCAATGCTCCTTGAATGTTTAACTCATTTCGTAAGTCGCCACAAACGGTGTATCTCAGATGCGAGAGCCCCTAGTGGTTACTGGGAAAATATACGAGTCAAATGGAGAATTTAGTTTCCTGACGGCATGTTGGCCATGGTAGCTCAATGGGTTAGAGCGACTGGACGGAAACCAGGAGATCCATGGTTCATATCCCAGCTATGGCATTGAATACGAAAACCATCTGACAGTGATTTGAAACGTCAGTTGGCACATTACACTGAATGGCAACAAACTCAGAAGCCCGTATTTGTTGCTCTATTTTCTCCCTACACACTTTTAACATGCAGTCTAATAGATCATTGTGCACTGTTTTCGTTTAAATACTGTGGATGTTTCTAAATGTTCCTTCATTACTGTATCTGCTGCATAGTTCAGCTGTATAGTTGCCTGCCTGGTAGCGTACATGGTAGCACGTCTGCCTCACGTTCAAGAGATCCCGAGTTCGAATCTGGATAAGGTTTTTTCCTGGGTTTTCCCTTATCCTGAAAGACGAATGTCGGGTAACTCTAAGCTCCATGGACCCCGGACGCATTGAGCATCATTTCACTCATTTCATTCATCGTCCGATATGACTAAATTTTGGAGGACGTAAATTCGTAAATTAAAAAAAAAAGCTGTATAGTTAATGAGGCTAATTTCATTTTTACTAGTTTCTATTTTTCTTCTATCAAGAATTCCGGCGTTGGTCTACCCAACGATTTGAATTGTACTTTTTCTTAAGTAGGTCAACCTTAAAAATTGCACTTCCATTAGTGATTTTACAAAGTAATCCATCATTCTTTAGTCATTGGATTTTACAATGCCCCCTGTAACACTCTGCTTATGCTCCTAACTCCACAAAGAACACTAAAATAACAAGTAGTGCATTCTAACACTATAATACTATTACGTATTTTAAATGGGATGATGTTTGTCCTTGAACGCTACTAGGTGAGCAACCAATCGGTGTCCTGCGGTGTTGTATTGAATTCCCGCTAATTGGTGTGTGACGAGTGGCAAACTAATCAATCTGTATGAAATATTATTCGCGCGAAGACAAAGATTCAGACTTTGACAAAACTGATCCATGTGGAAAGTAGAGAGTAATGTATCTAACATAACCACGAAAACCGCATATCATTATCTCAAATAGTTTTTCTAATACAAATAAATAAACCACCACTACTACCTGTATTATAACAATAAATCGCGACGTAAGCACTGTAATGAATATCATTATTGGTTGGCATGTATGCGTGTACGTATATTTGTAATTACTCAGAACTAAAACGTAAACATTTGACATGACGTGATAAAAGAATTACTTTGAATAAACCAAGTCGAGCCAGAGGAAACAATAAATTTCCTGCTGTCCTGGCAGAACGTGTCTGGTCACATTATATCTTTGTTTATGAATTCTATTTCATGAATTCATCTCTATTTACTCTAGAGAGTTCCATGTGGTTGGTGTGTATGCATGTACATATACTTTTAATTACTCAGAACTGAAATTTAAACTACCGACATGACGGATAAAAGAATTACTGTGAAAAAGTGAAGGTGTTAAATTTGAGAAAGAACAAACACTTCATTTCCTGTTAGCCTGTGGAATGCTGTATGCTTATGTTTATGAATGAATGCTGGATAAGAAGTGTTTATTTACTCTGGAGAGTTCAGATCAATATCATTCACTTGTTCTTTACACAACAGTAGAATAAGAGTTAAATAGTGCAAAGGCTTTTTGCGGTGAATCTAGTGGCGAGTCAAAAAGAGGTATTGCGGAGTCAGGCTCGAAGTATTATTTTTAAGGTGTACACGTTCTTCAAAAAATTTTCGGAAACAGAAACTAAAACTGAGTTATTGCAAAGAGTACTTCCATTTAAAAATACGGGAAAAGTGTATCAGCTGGATCAACTTGCAATTGAAATGGGACACGAGGTAACACGCTCCCACCTTACCACTGCCTATATAATCCAATTGAGTTGCTGTGGGTTCAAATAAAAAGGGGGGCTGCAATCAGAAATAATACTTTTAAACTGACGGACGTTGAACGACTAGTTCACGAAGAAATTGACAAAGTAACACAACAGGACTGGGACAACTGCGTAAGGCTTGCGGAAAACCTTCAAGATGATTTTAAGAAAGAAATAGCACAAGACGAGATTTTGGAACCTGTAATAATAAATTTGCAAGACTCAGACGATAAAGACAGTGACAATGACAAATTGTCTGTTAACGGAAGTGACATTGACAGCGATATGGATGAGCCACTGGCAGTTCCACTGGACTCCAGAACTCTTCCCATTTGAAACACATAATAGTCTGCGGACAGCGCTAGGCGCGGACAGAATTGCGCCTATAAGCACATATGCCAAGTGCTTCCCCCACTCCCTCACCACATGCGTTTCGTTACGTGGAAATGCAGCATGCGGGCGCTATTCCTCTCGCGCCGAACCGTATGCTGTAGGTATGAAAACATCACTCTTATACCCTATGAAGCTTTCTCACAGTTTAAAAGTAATCTGTCCTTAATAGTCGCAAGGCTATGGTTCATTTAATTTCGTGAGATTTTTAGAGGTGCGCGTGCCTTCGCGCCCATTTCGCGAACCGCCCCTGGTTGAAAGCTATTTTTGAGAACCTCAGAATTTTCACAAAAAGACTCATGTGAAGTGTAGTCTGGGTGGGGAGATTTTTTTTGAAATTTTCGTGGATTCTCTTTGTAAGATATTCTTAAAATACCAAGTTTCGTATTTAACTGACTTTTTGTGTACCTGTTTGAGTTATACCGTCTCTCTCACACGTTTTTTTTTTAAATCATTGTTTTGAATCCGGAAAACTTTAGAACAAATGTTTCCAGTGAAATTTTAGTTTCAACGTTTTGGGCGTATTTCAATAACTTTTATACCTACTATAAGGGATGTTAATGTACATGCAAATATTTTGAGAGCAGGTGGAGATTTCTTAATCGAGTAATTTGATGTATGAGACTTATGGCCTGTTACTTCAAATGCGGAAGTTACGGCTACAAGTCTCTAAAGTGCCAGTACGCCACTGCTAATGGTAATACCACTTGCATGCACAACACGAAAATGGAGACACGTGTCGGAGCACTCCCTCTGGCGCAATGGTTATGACATTAATTCAGGTGAAAATTAAACGAGTTCAAGTCTCTTTCACTTTTGTGTTTTGTTGCTTTTAAATATTGAATGTATGCATTTTACGAGTAACTTCACCTTGTCAGTACAATTAATTACAATTCTTTCTAACAAAGATTGAATCTTGCTTAATACTTTCACATGCTGTAGGTCTAAATGGAAGGTTGTTTAAAGGGTGAACGAAAAGTAAATCTAACTCTTTACGTCAGGTTTATAGGGACGGCTCGAAATGGTGACCTGCGTTTTCAATGCAAAGTTGACAGCGGCTGTCATACTTTGTCCAAAATTCCATGTGTGTGTCGAATAACTTCACATGCTGCTATTATTCGCTTGACCCTCACCAAAGCGGCCCGGATTCCATCCCAGGTGACCGCAAAGTGAGTTTTGTGGTGGACAACACGGCACTAGAGTGGGTTTCCTCCGGGATCTCCAGTTTCCCCCGCCATCTCATTCCACCGGTGCTCCATCTTCATCTCATGTATCATCAGTTTCACCGCCTGCAGTGCTGCATGTAGTAAAAATGGGCGTTAAGCACTACACATTTCAATTTCTTCTGAGGTAATAGGGGTTTATACACCAGAAACTTCAGGTGACGGAAATCACTTGGGTTAAGATCGGAAGAGCGTGCTGGCCAAGTACAGTTGGACTCCCCATGCATAGGCCAATCAGACTCACGTGCTTAGTTGCCAATCACTATTACAAAGACGAAGAAAAAATTAACTACATGACAGGAACCAAACCAATGACCTTTGAAACGCATTTTTTGGCGTTACAGATTGGGTCACAGAGCACTTATAGAACAGCACCAGAGTAGGCTACATGATGCAAGGAGGCAGTTAATCGCTGTTCAGTGTCAACTGGCAGGTGATTAGTTCGAGACGTAAGAGATCTTTGAGGCATTAAATATTGAGAATGTCAATAACGAGCTACTATGAATCGATATTTCTGTACTCGAGAAGCAGTTTTAAAGACATTCTAATTCAATAATTTCAGCTACCTTGTTTAAATATCAACTTACCAATATCTGATGCCAATTAGGTTTAACACAATTAAATGTGTTATGGAAATTAATTGTTCTTTCACACTAGCCGTGTGTACGACGCATGGAAAGGTAGAGTCACACCGAAAAGTTCAATGCTATAGCTTGGATTTGAACCACGGATCTTCCGATCTCCGTCCGGCTGCTCTTAACCATTGAACTACTATGGCTAATATGCCGATACATTAAATTCTTCAACTGACTCGTGTTTTTTCAGGTAAACCACTGGGAGTTCTCTTGAACACATGAGACAACTACCTTAATGGCGACTTATCATGCTTTAAGTATTGCCCACCCACAAGAAGGCAACAGAGAAATGAAGGGGACTGGGGTTTCAACTGTTTATCTGCTCTGTTATTGGATCTGTATATTAGAAAATGAGTGTATGAGAGTGCATGAGTCAGCCATGTTGCCAGATCTAATGCTCTTTGCAGTAAATGCAGTGATAGGTATTACATATGAGTGAGTTTTGCAACAACGTTTGCAAATTATAATCAAACCTAGCATCCTTGTCATACTTGGAAGGCGAGCAACACTGTGTGGACAGCAAAAGTGATTGCATTACGCATTCCTCTAGCTTGCCTTCTTGTGCTGGGCAGACAGCACTTAAAGGTCTGGGCTTTATAGTGGACCACTATTGTGTCAATTAATGGAAATTGTTCTTTCACACTAGTGTGTAGGACGTGGATTGAAAACTGTGTTATGGTTAGCCACAGACTATGCATTGCCTATCTCGACTTGCTTATATTAGTCCAGTATACATTTGCTCAGATTATTTCGGTGTAGTTCATTAACACCTTTATATATGGTTGAGGTGTAATACTGCTCTCTAAATGTGCTAGTCCCATCTGATATGTGGGACTAGCACATTTCTGTACAAGCAAGGATGTTCTCAATAATGGAGCGGTACACTTTGGGAATCATCGAGCTTATACATAAGGGTCTGAAGATGGGAAACAAAGAAAATGATATTGAAGGCATTGCTTTATTGTTTAGTGTTGCACACAGGTGATATTTCAGAACATTCTCTTATATCAGGTACACTAATATTTAAGGACGATGATTGAGCAACTTCTTCAGGCTGCAGTTTGCAGACATTGCCAAATGCAAAGCTGATCACTGTCCGTCCGTGGTGCTGATAGGGTGTACACAGTCTGAAGGTTTTTGTGCCTGCCCTTAGTATGACAATGCTTAGACATCGAGGCCAGCCGAGCAGTTTGTCTGTAGATGATGCTGCTTCCTGTCCTGCTTTACTGAGGTATCCTTATTGTGGCACCCCTAACCTTACTGCAGACTGCACAGCTTAAGACTTGGATCAGCACCATTGGTGATGGCTTTGGCAGGGCCACGCTACCCTTGCAGCAGACGCCGGCCACCATCTTTCTCAAAAACCTTGTTCTCAAGCATATAGCACAACTCACAACCACAGATCCAACAGCTACTACAGCATCAAAGTACACTGCAGATAGGAGGACCATGTAGACTGCTATTTAAGAGTTGTGTTCAGTTTGCCTGTAGACGATGATGCAGCTACTTCAGCTATGATGCTGCTTCCTGCCCTGATCTACCGAGGTATCCTTATTGTGGCACCCCTAACCTTACTTGCAGACTGCACAGCTCAAGACTTGGATCAGCGCCATCGGTGATGGCTTTGGCAGTGCCACGCTACCCTCGCAGCAGATGCCGGCCACCAGCTTTCTCAAAAATACTTGCTCTCCAGGATATAGCACAACTAAAACCACAGATCCAACAGCAACTACTGCATCAAACTACACTGCAGATAGATGGGCCATGCAGGCTGTTATTTAAGAGTTGTGTTCAGAGGTACTGAATATTGGTAAACTTCTCAACTGCCACCAACCAGCCCACAAGGAACATCAGGACCTGCTGTGCACAATTCACAAAATCAAATAGACTACATGGTGACACCTGAGCACACATCAGGATAGCACATTCCACATGTGCAACTGGATTGAAAATGTAAAAGTCTTCTAGCACCACCACCTACTGCTAGGCACAACACACATTTTGTCTACTGTTCTTCCAAGCACCAAGGTGCACAGTATACACAATTTAATAAGGAATGCTATTATTCTCCTACTTTAAACCCTTGTCACCTGTCTGTTTCAACAAACCCATGTCACTTGCTGTGGTCAGGGCCATGAGTCCTGTCCATAGCTTAGCCTCTTATTTTTCTGTGCTGCATCTTAATTGTGCTGCAGCAGCAGCAACTACACAGACTAGTGGAGGTGCACTAACAAAACTCCAGTAGTATAGGTGGTAGCGTGTCTGCCTCAGGTTCAAGAGGTTCCAAATTTAAACTTAATCAGGGTGAGTTATCTGGACAAAGATTTTTCTGTGGTTTTTTCTTATCCTGAAAGATGAATGTCAGGTAACTATAAGCTCTATGGTCCCTGACTCATTTGAGCACCATTTCACCCATTTCATTGTACGATATGACCAAGCCAATTAAAGAACATTCTAAATGAAAAAAGTAAAATACAAATGCTCACTTCTGTAGTGTAGGTGTAACATGCCTCACATTCCAGAGGTTCTGAGTTTGAATCATGGTTAGGAAGATGATGATGTTTTCAAATGCTAGGCTTTGGCAATGAAGCCATTAGCTCGCTTGCTCTCCAATATTTCTATGTAGTGGATCCAGCAGGTAGGACTTCACAGGTTAAAAGATGTTCTTCAGTCATTTCCTCTTTGTTGCACAGAGGACAATTTGGACTTGTATAAATTCCTATTCTGTGTAAGTGTTTGGCCAAATAATCATGTTCCCCAAGTAATCTAAAATTTGCTACTGCAGCTTTACGTGGGATTTCTGGAATAATTTCTGGATTTTTAATTAAAATGTTCCAATTTTTATCTTTGGCTTTGTTAGATATTGATTGGTTTTGTTTGTTTTTATATTTGCTTTTGATTAATCTTTTTATGGATGTAAAGGGTTAGTTTTTACTTTTGTTCTGAATTAAGTTTGCACCTTTTTTGGCAAGAAAATCAGTTGATTCATTTCCAGCAATTCCACAATGTGCAGGTATCCACTGTAATATAATTCTTTTCTGTAGTTTTTGAAGTTGTTGGATCATTTTGTGACATTTTTAATTTGGATTGACCTCATTTAATATGAACTTATTGCACATAATGCTGCTTTAGAATCAGAAAGTATGACAGCATTTTTGAATTTATCTATTCTGTATGCAAGGATTTGGAGTGAAATATGAATAGCCGTTACTTCTGCATCAAAATTTGTTGTGTGGTATCCTGCTGGTTGATAGAATAAGAACAGTGCACACTTAATTCCTGCTCCGGAGTTGTTGTCCAAGTTAGATCCATCTGTGTGGATATGTAACCATTCTTCAGGTGGGTATCTATTGTTCACAATTTCCAATGCTAGTGCTTTTAGTACAGGTTTGGAAGTTTCAGATTTTGTAACATTTTGTTCTAAATCTAATTGAATATTAATTGGCTCAAAAGTCAGTGGGTTTTCTTTGATTAAAATGTTTTCTTTAGAATTATGAAGATTCAGATCTGTTTTTAATTCCATAAAGATAAACTTACATTTAACATTAGGAAGATTTACTCCAATGAGTTTGATTTTCTTCTCGGTGAGTTTCCTCTTATCTTGAAAGGATAAATGTCAAATAAGAACTTGTTTTTTATTTACCAGACCAACGTTTTGTTTAAAGTATAAAATGTTTGAGAACTTTTAACTCAAAATATACTAATAATTTCTATGATCAAGGTCCAATTCATATATTAACCCTTTGTTGCGCATGCCATATTAGTTGTTTAATATCCAAGCAGACATCTATCCATTTAAATGTTAAAGATTTTAACTAAAAATTACTTATATATCTACATAGTATCTCTTACCACTAAATTAAATTAACTGCCCCAAATGATTTGAAATAAACAAAAGCCTTACATTTTATTTCAACATGTGTACCCTTTTGTAACACTTCTTTGTAATTGCACAATATTAAGGCAATTAAATCTATTGCTTTAAAATATAAAAAAAACTGGACTAAATTTTTTCTACACAGCTAAAATAGTAATCTCTGCAAAAATGTTATAGTACTTACTCTAATAATGTTTAACAACCCAGTGGCTGAAACTTTGGTGAGTAACTGTCAACAGATGAACAACGAAATTCATCAGCTTTTATTTACAAGTGCTGCCATTTTCATGTTGAGGTTGGAAACTTTTCAGACCACCTTCGTATGAAACTTGAGCTGAAAAATTTTGTTAATGCACTCAACAAGGATGGTAGTGGATTTGCATATTTGCAAGGCAAGTTTCCACATTTAACTTACGCAAAATTGAAAGAAAGAATTTTTGTTGGACCTCAAATTGAAAAACTCGTGAGGATGAAATGTTTGAGAAAACATTACAAATTAATGTATTAGCAGCTTGTCATTGATTTACAAGGGCTGTGCGTGGTTTTCTTGGAAACACAAAGGAAAGTTATAAAACTTTGGCCTCAAGTTTGTTGAAATGCTATAAATGAGTTGGAATGTATTTGAAAATCCATTTCCTTCATTCGCATTTAGACCTTTCTCCAGAAAATCTGAGTGATGTTAGTGATGAACAAAGTAAATGGTTTCATCAGGGCATTTCTGCCATGTAGAAGAGGTACAAAGGTTGTAAGGACCCAGTAATGATGGGGGATTACTGTTGGTTGGGGGATTTCTTGTGAGGGAAAGCAGACAGGAGTACAAGAGGCAATCACATGCTATCAAGAACTTTTAAGCATAGTTACAGGTATATCCCTTAAATACAAGGGCTGTTCAATAAAGAATGATAATTTTTTGCACTAAAATTCAATCTTATTATATTTGGTTAGCTTAATGTGAAACAAACATGCCATAGTAGATTCATGGTTGGTACTCCTGGATCCTGGCTGTGAGAACAAGGCAAGTTCAGACATGTTCAGTATCGCCTACCGCTGCAATAAAGGTAACACGCAAGGAACAATATGTGGCTTTGAAATTTTGCTTTCGTCTCAACAAATCTTCAGTTGAGGCCCATACAATGTTACAGGAGGCCTATAGAGAGTCTGTTCTTCCCTACAGCACAGCTCAAAGGTGGTTTAAAGTGGTTAAAGAGGGAGACAATCAATTTCAAAGGAAGGTGGACCCGGTGCTCCAGTTACTGCTCTTACGGAAGAAAACATCAACACTGCTGCTGCCATTGTGAGAGAGGATCGACGAATTACCTTAAGATCACTTTCTGAAATACTGAACATTTCATTGGGTGCCACCCACACGTTGGTGACAGAAACACTACACATGAGACATGTTTGTGCGGGATGTGTTCCAAGACTGTTGATTCCCGAACCAAAGGACATTCGCATGCAGGTCTACGTGAAGTTATAGTTGATGTTAGAGGAAGATCAGGAGTTTCTTTCAAACGTAATCACTGCTGATGAAACTTGGGTACATAATTTTGATCCTGAGAGCAAAAAGCAAAGCTCAGTGTGGAAATCTCCTTCACCACCAACCCCCAAAAAAGAAAAAATGGTTGCTTCTGTTGGGAAAGTTATGGTCATCTCATTCTTTGATATTCATGGAATGGTTTATCAGCATGTTGTACCTGCACACACATCAGTAACTGGGACGTCCTGAAAACATTGCAAGTCCATATCAGATGCAAAAGACCACATTTCCGTGAAGCAGGCTGGATGCTGCACCATGATAATGCGTGGCTGCATATTGCCAATGTTGTTACTGAACTTCTTGCAAAAATCTATGTGAAGTGCATCCCTCACCCTCCCTGTAGTCCAGATTTAGCCCCTTGTGACTTTTTTCTATTCCCTAACTTGAAGAAATGCCTTCGTGGGAGGCATTAACCATCATCAGAAGCAGTGGTGAAGGCTGCAGAGGCAATTTTGAAGGATCTCTGAAAAAATGGTTTCCAGCATGTCTCTGAAGACTGGCAGAAATGCTGGGACAAGGGCATCGCATTCAGAGGAGACTATTTTGAGAAGGACTATCAAACTTTCGAGGATGAGTGAAGGTACGTTGTCAAAAAGAAAAATTGTGATCATTCTTTATTGAACAGCCCTCATATATTGCCTAAATACTTTTGTGTGCATGTGAAGCAACATTTTGAATTAATCTTAATTCACTATGAGATATGTAGGTAAGAACCTAAATGTCTTATCATTTTATCTTGAGGTGTTAAAATTTGTACCAATTTTCAAAATTAGCACATCTTTTTCCTTATGAATAATCTACTTTTATCGCAAAGGTATGAACAAGTTTTTTTGTTTGTTGGGTAGTGGAACTGAGGAACCATTCAACTTAACATGAGACAGTAAGACACTTTTTACTGTGCTTGTATACCATGATCTAATGGGAGTTCTTGTTTTCTTAACCATGAACTGAGCATATGTTTTGACCAGACCTACAATATTAACGAGGTTCTGAAGAGAAGTTGGTGCAGAAACGGCAGAAGGCAGTTGAAATCCCATGTGTTTATATGATGTGAAATGTACATTACAAATTTCTTAACAATAGCAACTTGCACTAGGAACAATATTTCCACCATATTTGACAGCCAGTTGTCACCTCTTGTCGGCTTGGGTCAATCCCGAGTATAGTAACGAGTATAGTTTATCACTGCATTAGGACGATATATCTTTATTTGTTCTTTCCCCTGCTACTCTTGTGTTCTCCTTCCCATCTCTTCTAAGATCAGAGTAGGTAGATAACAAAAGAAAAGCCTTATGTCAAAAACTGCATTTACACCTTTATGTTCAGTATGTGAGATTCATCAGTTTTCAGCTTCAGTTGTTTTGGTTTTGGAAATTCTTTTTGCAGTCTTTCCTTCCAGCATGAGTTACAATTTTAATGGCAGCTTGAGAGTAAAAAAACTTATCAAAACAGATGTGATGCCACAAACCCATATATTTTTGTTCACATATCTGGAACAACCTGTTCACTAATTAGAGGATCATTGTTTCTTGTCCCTTTTTTCCTCGACAAGTTTTACATGCCAATAAATACCCAGTTTTACTATCTGCAATATCTCATTTTGTTGGTTTAACAGGCAAATGCTGTTTTAGAAAGAATCTTCCTTTGAAGCTGTCATTGCTTCATCAAGAGAGGGATCACGATTTATTTCATAAACATTAGCAAATCATCTAATGGCCTGCCTCTGTAGCGTAGGTGATAGGGAGTCTGCCTCATGTTCAAGAGATCCCAATTTTGAATCTCGGTCAGGTTGTGTTATCTAGGTAAGGTTTTCTTCCAGTGCTTTCCCTTTTCCTGAAAGATGAATGTTAGATAACTCTTGAGATCTATGGCCACTGGGCTTATTTGAGCATAATTTCACTTATCATTAATTCATCATCCCATCAGACTTTATGTTGGAGGGCCTAAATTTAAAAAGAAAACCTGATTATATCCAACTACTGGGCTTAATAAAACCAGATAATCTTCCTCAAATTAATTTAGATAATAGCCTACTGTCTCTCATCAGAGGCACAGGTCTGTTAAACCATAACTATGTGAGTAGATACATTGAACCTTTAGGTTTTACTGCTAAGAGCATAGAACCTGGCTCCTTTATAATAAGTCAAGATTATGTCTAAAGCAAGTTGTACTTCGTATAGGAAACCATATCAATTCTCTCTTAATTCTGACTTTGCAAATTTATTATTTAGCTGATGGTACTGTGAAATCTTTAGAGAATAGAGCAAGTTCATTACTTATCTTGTAATAGGACACATGTAAAAGTGGCACTCCCCCCAAAACTAATTTCAGGTAAATCCACCATCCCAGTATATAATCAGGGCTATTATACTTCTGGCTCAGAATAACGCTAACAATTATTGTTACAGCTAACAACTGAGCACTAACAAGTATGGTGGGTTTTCATTTTCTGTAATCATGACGGATGGTTTCTGTATTATTCTGTAACCATGATCCATGATGGATCTTCTCAATCATGTTGTTACGCATCTTGAGCGACTCATCGCAAATTCATACACTTTGCAGGTGTGTTTTGTTTTTTCATCACTCTCGGCATGGCAGTTCAAATAGTGCAATTGCAATCACTTAAAGACATCTGTTCTGCACAGACCAAGTTGGAGCACAAGCAAGCTACAAGTCTTCCGAAGAATGCAAAATATATACTGATTATTGCAGAAGTAATGCCATTATTAATTTGACATAATGATTTATAAATATGAGAAAAGATGCTGTTTTCTAGGGTAGTACATAATTTTTAGTAAATATCGTCTTATATGAACTACGAATTTTAAACTTTTATTTGTTTGGTATATCAATGATTTATTGCAAAGCAATATAATAACTTCTCTGTACTTCTTGAAGTACTAATAGCATAATTAAAATTGGACTTCATATTTTCATTGTAATAACCTCCAACCAGTACTGGAATGAACTATAAGCTCTAGTGCATCCTAAACATGAACTTTCTACTTTCATACCTACTACTTAGCTGAAAAAAATATACCATTTTACAAACATTTTGATAATTGTGTGCCATATAAAAGATGTATTTCTCCATTAGGAATTAATGTAATTCGTCAGAGATTAGGTTAGGAAATTCTTCCGCTCAAGCATAGTGGTAGGATGTTATATTCACACTTAGCACATACATATATGGTTTCACTTTACCAGGATTAATGTTTAAGCAATTGTTGTAAAGTAATACAAACATGAAGTAACAGCTAAATATTTGAAATGCTTTGCATTTAATAATACTGTCCTGCGACACTTTCCCGGTTTTGATGAACCATGAATGAACCGCATCCATGGTATACTTTCAAAGAGGTAGTCAATAAGTTTCTTATAAACTATCTGTGATATGAAAACATTATGAGAAATATACTACAAAAGCTATTATGAGCTTCAGGGCAAAATATGAGTTTAAAGCTTCAGTACTTCTACTCTCAGCTTAACTATTTTCTTGATAATTTTGGATCCCTCAGAAATGAACAAGGTGAATGATTTCAGCAAGAAATCAAGGAATTGGACAGGAGATGTCACGGTCGATGGAACAATGCAGATTACTGTTGGTACTTGAAACATAAGTTCCTTAAGCACGACTTAAACGTAAATCAGTGCAACACACTTTCAGGCCAAAGGAAATATAACTTCACACCTTATTTTACAGATAAACAGGTATTTCAGTATATTTATTACTCAGAAACTTTTCTTTTCGTATTGATTTTGTAACGCACAATCTTTGCATAAAAACACCACTTTCAAATTATTTGTGATTTGTGAGAAAACATTTTATGATAGAGAAAAATGGACAGCATGATTCAATTTAGCACACCAAAATTAGTAAACATCACTTTTCAGATGGCAACCCGGTGAACAAAAGTTATATTTTGCAGGACAGTATAATTCCTTATAATAATCAATACTGAAATGAAATACGAGTTCTGGTGATTTTGTAATATACATATTCTATCTTCTAGCATTTAATTTGAAAGAAACTGCTTTAATTTTGGATATTTGTTTACTCTGGCATCAGCTGCTAAAGAAATGTGGAAGTTAGAGCTTGTAGGACTATCTGACCCAAACCAGCATTCCATAGGTTACACGGCAGAAAACTAAATGTAAATGCTTGGTTACAAGATAATTCTCAAGGAGAAATGAATCTCAGAGCAAACATTTCTTCAAGATGTTCTTTACTACCATGTAAATGACAAGAGATCAAAAGTTAGGTTAGGAAACTCTCTACATATTTCTCGTGTAAACATGCACTTTTCATTTAAGTTAATTGATGGAAATTAATCATTTCTTCACACTAGCCTAGGTTTTTGTTAGAGTCAACATGAAAGATTCAATGCCATGAGTAGTTCATAAAGGGGGACTTAAGCACAATAGAATATCTAATTTGCATATAAATTGCATATAAATTGATAAGGGGTGGGGGTGGGAGACATGTCGTAACATGTCTGGAATGTTACCACCCCCCTAAGCTGTCATGTGTAAAAGTGCAGGTGTGTTTCTTTGTAACATTTTTCTTATAATTAATGGGTCATAAATAATTCGATGATTGTTAAGTCCTTTGATGTAGATATGATGCCGACCAGATGTCACCGAGCGCTGGCGTCAAGGAACTAAAGAATGTCTTTCTCCCCTACTTTAGGGTTTGTGCCGGTTGGTACATGTTTGAGATGAAAATGATTATTTCAAACCCTTATGTTTGTCAGAAGTAAAACCAGAAAGCGTTCCCCAGAGTTTTATGGAGTTATCAATTATCTTTCATACAGGTGAATGCCAACACTACCGACAAAGGAAAGCCTTTTGGAAATAGGAATTCATGTTTTACGTTAAGAGCGAATTGCAGCCGACTTCCTGGCACCATCGAAAAGAATGAGGGTTTATGCAGGTTACATTCAAAATGTTAAATATTTCAACCCTCTGCTTTGTGTTTTCCATCGGTATTTCATATAAATTGTTTTCCAGGTAAGCATAGCGATCTCAGTTCCTGACATGGACATAGGTTACATGCAGGTTATTTAAAGTTATTTATTATTAAATCCTGTGCGACGGTCTTCTGAAAAAACTAACAAATGCTAGCGAACCCTTGTGGACATATTTCTAGTGTCTGTGGAAGGGGGAGATGAGATCGGCCACCTGTTACTAGACAAAGATTATGTGGGAGAAAACACTGAAAGGGATGTCATAAATTATTGTAAATGTATGTTTCAGATAGAGACTTCGAGACATCTAGTGTCTGTGGAAGGGGAGATGAGATCGGCCACCTGTTACTCGTCAAAGTTTATGTGTTATGGAAGGGGGCATACATGTCTCGTGAGATTGTCCCGAACCCGTTGGGACATTGTTAATAATGTTGGGGTTGTAACACAAATTAGCGTCACATAAAGTTTTACCCAACCTCCACACAACCGCAGTAAGAGGTGAGGGTTCTCTATCCTTCGCTACATCTGTCGTCTGTGGAAGGGGGAGATGAGATCGACCACCTGTTACTAGGCAAAGATTATGTGGGAGAAAAACACTGAAATGAATTCCCAGAGATTTTTAAGAGAAGCCATCAATTATTGTTTCCAGCATCCAGAGAGAAGCAAGGACTCTGGAAAATCCATCCCCAACTTGTAACATTATCCATGACAAAGATTATGCGTTCATACTTTAAACTTATTTTCACTTTGTTTTTAATCGCGTTACGAATGTTTTCTTCTCTCGTTTACTATGATTACAATGTGCGCATTCTTAGAACTGCTTATGACAAAAAACGTTTTTTATTTTCTTCATGAGCCTTAAAGATGCAGAGTTTGAATTTAGGTGAAACATTTCATTTACGTATACATTATTCTTAATACCTGCTAATATTCTAAAGCATTTGCGCTAGCTTCTTTTTTTTCTGATCTATCTGCGAACTGATTTTCGTGAGATAATTAGATAGAGGATTACTTAATATTTCAGACTCAAAAGTATACTCTGGAAGCGATTGTTTCACGCACACACGCGTACAAGCAAGCACCATAGAGAGGGAAAGAAAGAGAGAGGGAGGGAGTGAGAGAGGAAACAAAAAACTTTCGGAGAAAAGACCAAATTCTGTGCAAAAGTGACACACAACCGTTTAACCTCGTATGTGGGCAGTGATGACCAACTGGGCGGAGTTTGTGAGAACGTCTCATTACCATGGCCTTACTGCGATTGGTTTAAACGAGTTTTTTCCTTACAAAGTATTAACCAATAACATTGGTGGTAGAGTCGCACAGGAAAAGTTGCACTTCGCATGCGCGTCATTTTCTATAAAATAATGCTACGCACATGAAATTTCATATTTCAACACAGTGAGTAGATGTGTGTGTGTATTTACAACAGCCATCACCGAGTGTGTTTTTATCTACAACGAATTGAGTTCTACACTGAGCAATGGAAGGTATGTTTATAGCACTTTTTATATTGTTTTTGGGTTTACTTAACGTTCTTTGATATCTAGTTTCCCTTCAAAGAATTCATTTATTAAAAGTGTTTATAAAGTATTTTTGTTTGTTTTTGGTTTACTTCACGTGCTTTGATATCTAGTTTCTCTTCAAAGAATTCATTTATTAAAAATATTTATAAAGAATGTATATATACATATATATTTACCTAGTTTATATAATGTCCATGAGAATGTTCTTTCAGAGGTGTAAGAAAACATCATATCACACGATATACGTTTCATTGATATTTTTTAAATATTATCACTAGAGTTTTTTAAATGAACAGAAAGTTTGAGCTTGCTTATTATTAATATCTTGATTATTTCTATATAGATAATAAAACGTCAGAGCAACTCCTAATATCAGTACTTTTTATTTAAAAACACATACTGAAGCGAACTACAACCGTATGTTTACTCATTCTTTCAAGTTCAGTTTACATGCATTCTGAAATATTCGCTCTAAGTTCAATCCGTCTTTCTTCTGTTATCATAATTTGATAATCTTGCTTTAACTGACTTGTGAATGTACTTAGAAAAAAGAATTAGTAAAAATAATTCTTGTATACTCAATTAAGTTATAGAATACTACAAATTTCAAGCTGAAAAAAGTATATATAATTTACAGGAAAGAAGAACACCAAATCTTTTAAACAAGAAAGAATATTAAAACGATGGATGGCGTCACGCCTGAGTTTGACTGGACGTCGGCTGATAAAATCGTCCGAGCCAACTGCACCAGGAAATTCAGAATCCAATGTGCGCAAGCCCCTTCAGGACGCTGAGGAGAGTGTTTGTGATACTGGGTGCATATGTGACAATTGTGCACACGAAGCTATGATGAAAGAGATATTTTCTGAAGTGGACAGTGAGTACATTTATTATTTTTTCCTTGACGTTATGTGTATACAACATACATTGATTTCTTTTTTATATAACTTTAAATTAACTTTGGTCAAATTATACATATTAAATAAACAGATATGTAATAAACAAATATTATTTTATAGATCACAACTTTCATTTATTTTCTATGTGAAGCATATTGTTAATATATATCTTTTCTTTTACAGAATCTGAAACACATCATGTGCCAGCCTACTTAGGTGATGGTTTAGAGGGATTGTGTATTTGCACAAACTGTACATACAGAACCCTAGTTATGCAGCTGCTAAACGGAACGAATGGTAATTAACACTTTATTCTTTTCAATAGATTCCACTTCTTAACTGTTTCAGTATCTACATCGAAATCAAAACCATTTAAAAAAATAAATTTCAGAACACCATTTCAATTATTATTTGAAAGAAATTTCCATTATAGCTTTACCGAACTTTAAGTTAATTTCATGACATTTTATATATTTCTGATATTTATATTACTTGTTTCTGTGTGTTTACAGAGTCTTTGTCGTTCGTTGAAGAATCCTCCATTGGCACTACAGATCAAATGTGTTGCTGTGAGAATTGCAACTTCCAGACAATTCTCATTGATTTGCTTCAATCATTTCAGGGTAAGTTCCCCTTTTCTTGTAATATCAGAAGCAATCATTCCCCTTTTCTCTATACTGAATCGTGCTCAGAAAACATTTGATTACAATACGATTTTATTATTCTAATTATTATGATTATTATTATTGTTATTTTCAAAAATGTATATATGTATACGATTCGATAGTGTTCTAATTATTCGATAACATTTATTCCTAATGTATACATAAGTATATCCTTTTAGTTTGCTGATAACATTTAATTCACAGATAAAATCAAATATATATTATCTTAAACCTAATTTTGTTCTATTTCTCTTGTTACAGTCTCAGAACCTCAGTCGCAGAGCCTAGGGTGCATTGCTGAGAACCGAGAAGAATCGACAGATGAATGCTGTCAGCTTTCGGATTCGATCATCTGTCAAGAACCCTCATCTTCAAGCATACAGGCGGAGTCAGGTCCATCGGGTATTGGACAGCAAACCGGAAAGAACAACAACAAAAAACTAAAGGTAAGCCATACACAGTTAGAAAGTAAGGTTGTTGAATCTGCATTTAAAGGCAGAGTATTTAATACCAGAATTGACAACCTTCTAGAAATAGTTGACCCACGTGAATTTCTAGAAAAATGTCGTCATCTTGCATTGAAAGATATGGTTTCCTTGTTAAGCAGAAACCCGTCAGGCTTTAAAATTAACAGTTCATGTGAACTAACGTTTCTAATTCAAAAGCTTGACGAAGTGCACACGGAATCCATCTTTTTTAATAGCAAGACTAAGTTGGCGCTTCAATCTACTAATTTAGATACCTTATACACTTCTATGGTTGATGAAATCATTGAAAATATTTCAAATTTTGAAGGTAGAAGTAGTTCAAAATCTCTGTTAGCAGTCCGGGCTCTTGTTTTTGGAGCTAGCTTTTATGATCCATTAAATGCGTCACGTTACATTCCGTTACCTGCTTCAATACAAAGAAAACATGCCGTCGTAAATATTAAAAATAAAGATGAATACTGTTTTGCATGGTGTTTGCTTGCTGCAAAGTATCCCGTAAATAGAAATCCGAACAGAGTGAACAAATACCCTATAGAACAGTTATTTACAGCTTTTAATTACGACGGTATTGAATTCCCTGTTAGTCTCCATGATGTTCAGAAGTTTGAAAACCAAAACGAAGACACTTCGGTATCGGTATTTGGCCTTGACAGTAAAAATTCTGTTATCCCCATATATCAAGCCAGAAAGCATAAAACCTTGAATGTTAACCTTCTTAGAATAGAAGAAAATAACAATGCGCACTACTGTCTAATAACTGATATTTCAAGATTAACAAGAAGACAAATAACTAAGCACCGTACCAAACACTGGATATGTGAGCCATGCATGAAGCATTTTAGCAACATGGATACATTTAGAAAACATCAGTTAAAGTGTCTGCAGTGTCAAGTCCTTAAAATGCCGAAACAGGGTGAAGTTATTCAGTTTTCATCCTTTTCAAAGGGTGTTCCTGTATCATTTGTTATTTATGCTGATATTGAGAGTGTGCTAGCCAAAGTTCAGTCCACTGAACCGTTTGCTAATCAGAGCTGGACTCGGGCTATCCAACATCATGAAGCAGTATCAATATCGCTTAAGCTGGTATGTCGTCATGATGAATCATTATCGAGATTCAAGCTTTTTAGAGGTCCTGAAGCAATCAAGGAGTTCTTCATTGAGCTTAGGTCCATTGCAGATATGGTTATTACAGAGTATAAGCGCAATGAGGAAATGATCATGACTACCCAGGATAAAGCTGATTTCGATAATGCTCGCCATTGTCACATATGTAAGATGGAGTTTGAAATGGGAGAGGTCCGGGTTCGTGATCACTGTCATATGACAGGAGTATTCCTTGGAGCTGCTCATAATGTATGCAATTTAAATAGACAGGCACCTAATTTTATACCTATATTTTTTCATTGTCTCAGCAATTATGACAGTCATTTCCTGATGCAACACTTGACGTATGATGATCAACCGATTTCATGTATTTCAAATTCCTCTGAGCGATATATTTCGTTTAGCAAAAAATACAGGAACATATACTTCAGGTTTCTAGATAGCTATAAGTTCTTGAATGATAAGCTATCTAACCTTGCAAGTATGTTAAGTGAGGATGAATTCAAGATAACTAACTCAGAGTACTCTAATCCAGAGCAAAGGGCACTGGTAAGAGAAAAGGGGATATTTCCTTATAGTTATTGTGACAGTATTTCAAAATTTAATGAAACACAGTTACCTCCAATAAACGAATTCGATAACATAACCCAAAAAGAATATGATCACGCTATCAAGGTCTGGAGTGTTTTTCAAATTAAGAATTTAGGAGACTACAGTGACCTGTATTTGAAGACGGATACGTTACTCCTGGCCGATATAATAGAGAAGTTCAGGGATCTCTCGCTTGAAGTGTATAATTTGGACCCATGCTGGTACTACACATTACCTGGTCTTGCATTTGATGCAATGCTTAAGGTGACTAAGGTTAAGTTAGATCTTATACATGATCAGGAAATGTTGGAATTCTTCGAATCCGGAATCAGGGGTGGAATGTGCTCTGTTTCTAAACGCTACGGTAAAGCCAATAACAAATACATGAAAAATTATGATATTTCACAACCAGACAACTATTTATTTTACATAGATTTAAATAACTTATATGGTAAAGGAATGGGAAATTTCCTACCGTTTAGGAACTTAAGATGGGTGCCACAAGAAGAGATCGAAGCAATAGATTTCACAACAATTTCCCCTGATTCCGAGGTTGGATATGTGCTTGAAGTGGACCTTGACTACCCTGAGCATCTCCACGATGAGCACAATAATCTTCCTCTCTGTCCAAAAAGTGAGATACCACCACAGGGCCAATACAAGAAACTGCTGTCAACATTACACGACAAAGAGAAGTACACCTTGCACTATAGAAACTTGCAGCAGTGCATTGATCTAGGTCTCATCCTGAAAAAAATACATAGAGTTGTGGCATATGAACAGTCTGATTGGCTGAAGCCCTACATTAATTTAAATACAGAGAGACGAGCAAGGGAAACTTCCAAATTCGGACAGAATTTATGGAAACTAATGAACAACTCTGTATATGGTAAATTTATAGAAAATGTTAGGAAATATAAAGAATTTAAAATAGTCACGAACTGGGGTCGGTGTAAGAAATTGACTGCGCGAGCATCATATGTTCGAAGTGTTATCTTCACAGAAAATCTTGTAGGAATAGAACTTACCAGAGAGGAAGTATTCATGAACAAACCCATATATATTGGTCAAGCCATCCTTGATATTTCAAAACATATCATGTACAGCTTCTATTATGATATTATGAAACCCAGACTCAGAGACTTAACTTTAAATTACATGGACACTGACTCATTCATATTTGAAACTTCGACTGACTTTTATATGTTCATAAAAGAAAATCAACAATATTTTGACACATCAAATTACGATAACAACAATAGATTTGGTATTATCCCTCAAAATAGAAAAGTTATCGGACTGTTTAAGGATGAGCTTGCTGGAAGACCTATGTTAGAATATGTGGGATTGAGGTCCAAGTTATATGCATTCAGGTATGAGAACCAAACTGTCATGAAAGCAAAGGGCATTAACAGAACCGGAATGCAGAACATAAATTTTGAACACTATTTCGAATGCTTAAATAACATTAGAAAACAAATATTTGTAAAACAAACAACGTTTCGGAGCTTTAAACATAAAGTCTCAACCATAGAGATGAATAAGGTCGCACTCTGTGGAAGTGACGACAAGAGAAAATTAGTAGAAGGTTCCGACCAGACATTAGCGTGGGGTCACTATTCGCTGAGTATGGCTGACACTTAGGTTTTTTTCTTTTCCATTCTTTTAAATCCTGTATATATTAAAAGTTGCTTCAGGTAGCCGATGTACATGTAAAGAAAAATGTTCTAGTTAACTCTTGTATATATTTAAGTTTTTTTCAGGAAACTGATGTAAAGAAAAAAAATGTTCTAGTTAACTCTTGTATATATTTAAGTTGTTTCAGGAAACTGATGTACCGGTATATGTAAAGGAAAAGAGATGGTATATTGAAGAAATAAAAACACATGTTTTGAAATTTATTGCTCTTCTTTTATTTCAGTAATAGTTTTTTACAATAAATCCTTCCTGTCAATCCACTGGCTATTAGGGAATCCATACCACTTCACTAAGATTCTGTTTCCTTGGCGTCTCAGAATCTTTTCAACCAAATAAGTGTTAGGAAATAATGTAGAGTGAAGTTCATGGCCGTAGAAGGCTCCCTTTATTTCCTCACCGTCCTTATCCTTTAGAATGTAGGTGGTAGGATTGGTTCGCTTCACCTTAGCAACTTTGAAGATTTCAACGCTCCAGTTAGGTTCAAAACCCTTTTCAAAATGTCCTTTATTTTTAGATATCCTCACATAATCACCAACACTAAACTTCCTGGCACTCCTCTTCTCACTCGCTGGCTGATCATAGTTGTAAACAGACAAAAGTAGATCATTATTCTGCACTTCACGTGGCTTCATCCGGATAGTGGTGTGGTAAGTATCATTGTATTTTGCAATGATTCTAGGTAAGAGATCTAACCACTTGTAGGATCCTTGAGCTAGAAACCCTCGATACATCATATTCTTTAAAGTTCTTATTAACCGTTCCACAGCTGCAGCCTTCACATCCGTATAGGTGCTGTAGTGATTGATATTATACTTGTTCATTAAATTCTTAAAGTGTTTGTTATAAAATTCTTTCCCGTTATCACTCTGTATATTCCTGGGAGGTGTTTTCATGTCTTGTAGTATATCCTCCATAGCCTTTGAAACTCGGAGTCCCGTCTTGCTCTTTAACGGCTTGGCATACGCCATTTTAGAGTAGAAGTTGACAGCAATAAGGATATATTTGAAATTCTTGTTGATTCTTGCATGTGGTATCATCTCCACCAAGTCGATCTGCACCAAATCATGTAGTCCTTTGCTGATAATCTTGCGGCGTAGAAAGTTTCTCCGTGCAGGAGCATGAAGCTCGCTAGCTATATTTTGCTTTATTTGGTTCATGCTATAATCTTAGCTGATTTCAGTTCTTGAATAATCTCCTCAATTTCTTGGGTATGATTGTTATTCCCCGCGTCCCTAGATGCAACGAGAAGTCTTAGACGATTTACCAACTCGTTGGGGTCGTTCCAATAGATGTAGTCTTGTTCTACACCTGGACGAAGCTCCTTCCACTCCAATCCTAAGCCCTTGTGTTTCTTCACTAATGGTCGTATAACACTTTTATACTTGTAGGAATTGCCCGCCCTCAGCTGTCCTTGCTTGCTATAGTTTCGTCGATGCACCTGAGTTGTTTTCAGTATTTTGCTATAAGTATCCAAATCCTCTTCTGTATAGACATGCATCTCAGGGATCCTCTTAAAGATGAGTTCACTTAATCCAGGGGTAACCTCATATGCTTCTTCGCCTACTCGAATTCGATTATTAATAAAGTCAATGACCTTGTTTCCAAGCATGTAGCTGCCATCTTCGTATCTTATACCGTATGATGCATCTAATTCATTTTTATCCTTCCTTCGAACTTTCTGTAGGTAGTTTGAGATCTTCTCTTCATTATCCCTTTTAGGTTGAATATTCTTTTTCATGGTTTCTTCCTTGGTTATATCAGTATTGTTTTTTTGGAGTTGTAATATATCATGCAGTGGTTCTGTTACTGGTTGAAGAGCCTCGCTCATTACTCTCTGGGTATCGAACTGGTGGCCTTTTAATACCCTCAACTTTTCGCGTATAGCCTTGGAATGCTTGACTATAGATTCCTTTAATGTTATGCTTTCACTGTTCATTGTGCAAATGGTCTCGTACTAAGATATTATATTCATTTATAGTGTAGGTGCAGGGGAGAGTTTATATTCAAGCACTAACTCTATGTGTAAAGTACATCGATCCAATACACGATTTGTAGGTGGAGTGAATGATATGCGATCACCCTTTTTAATGATTACAGGAAAGGCTTCAATTGTGTTCTTATTTATTGAGATTGTAATATCGGTTTTGTGATGAGGGAGTATACGCTCACCGCTCCTCAATTCTTGCTCGGGTGCTGTAATAGCGCACGATAAGAGATTTCCGTCTATTGTAAATGAATAGTGTCCGGCGGTAGTAGAAAGTATGTACGTACCGTTACCAGACCTGATTGGAAACGCTTGAAGTTGAATAATAAGATGCCCTCTCATTAATGATATCCCTGTTCTCAATGTATCCACTGCTTTAGCGATCTGTTCGGTAATTGCTTTTGCACGCTCAAAATTGGTATTACTCTCATTGATCTGGCTATTCATTTCACTTGATAGCGTATTACATCTATTTTCTAGTGCTTGACGGACTTCTTGAACTTGTGTAATAGAATTTCTCAGCGAATCCCTATTTTCTTTTGTGGAGTGCGTAAGTGTATCTACCATATTGCCAGTTTTGTTCAAATGTTCTCTAATTGTTTTCAGCTTCTTGTCCACCTGTGTCTCAATTTCCCTAGTAACAAATTTGTTTAACTGATTCCGTGTTTCGCTTGTTTTTTGAATAATCATGCCTCGGAGAAATCTTTTATTTACAGCATCCAGATCTCCGACAGGATCTGCTATATCAATGATTCGCTTCTTACCGAATATAATGTTGCCATTATTATCTTGCGGCTGCATGCGAGAGTTCATATACTCGGTGATGAACTTTCTATTTGCTACATCACTATCGTGAACAGGATCTAATAATACTTTTAATCTAGCATTATCAATAACAATGTTATTTTCTTGGTCTCTCTTGAAAATATACTTTGAAACCAAATCATGGATCATAGCTTTAAAGTTAGTCTCAAGTCTTCCGGTATTCTGTTGTGAGGAAACAATCATCCTTTTTTCGAGTGCATCCACATATCTTTTTGTGCTCGCATCATTATCTGTTTCAGGATCCTGAACAATGCATAGTCTCTTGTTCTTGAACTGATAGTTACCTTCTCCATCTCTGTTTATGATAAAGTGGTGAAGCGATCTTTTGGTTGGGAGAGCTCCTCGTGCTCCGAACCTGTCAATGCTCATTTTGAGCTTCAAATGACATTTTCCTTATTTCCTACTTTAATATATACATCAAATCCATTCCTATATCGACCGTCATTCATAGAGAATTCAGGAACTATCGTTACAAAAGGTCTTCCTTCTGTTCCACTCTCCCAGACACTTTTGCACAAGTCTTTAAACTCTGTATATGTCATGTCGGTGTTTACATAATCGTCATATATATGCTTCAAGTTCAAATTATCTTGCCTAAAGAGAATGATCATGTTCGTGTTATCACGAATTAAATGTTTCGGGACTTTAGCGTAGGATTGTGCTAAATATATTGAGTCTACGTTACGATGCCTACCCATGCTGTAAAATGAGGCAATCTTTCCCTGCTTTTCAGTGATGACATCATCAAATATAAAGATTGAGTTTTCTTTAACATCGGTGGGATGTAATACGTTTTCTCCATCATCATACGTATATACTTCGATACCATCAATGCTTTCAAGCAGTTTTATGAGATATTGATACTTTGGTTGATAAAGGGACTTTGAGTATATGTGTACATTTTCAAAACGCAGACCATTCTCGTGGAGCAGCCAATTCAGTAGTACATTGGTTTTTCCTGCACTGGAGCTCCCTAGAATAAGAGCTCTGACGTTAGAAGGAAATAGCTTACCGTGGCGTTCGTGCTTGAAATCACTTTCAAAGTCTAGCACCTGAATAGGTAGAGAGCAATCTTGCTTCACAAGCTCCATCTTAGTGACTGACTTTTAGGATCATCTCTAATGAGTATATAAACGGAAAAATGTGGGATATTATGAGCGCTCAAATTCCTCAAAGGGAGGGGCTATATCTGAAAAAATGTATAAAAGACGCTAGTAAATCATAAAATAGATTAGTTTATAATGGGAGGTAGGAGCAATAAGACCACAAGAGGATCAGGTTTACTTAACTCCGTCATTAACCGCCTACCGTTTGAAGTACATTTACCCGGCTACAGATATTGCGGACCCGGGACAAAACTGGAAAAACGCCTCAAGAGAGGAGATTCCGCAATAAATCTTTTGGATGAGGCTTGTAAAAATCATGACATAGCATACGCAGAGCACAAGGACACCGTCTCACGAAATATTGCTGATAAAATCTTAGCAGAGAAGGCCTGGGAGAGAGTTCAATCATCGGACGCTAGCCTCGGGGAAAAGTTGGCTGCACGGCTGGTAACATCAATTATGAAGGGTAAGATAGCTATCGGTGCAGGATCCGGGAAGAAGAAGCGTGGCGGATTTCTACCCCTCATACCCATTATTGCAGCCTTAGGTGCTGCAGCTGGAGGTGCGGCTCAAATTGCTACAGCAGTGAATAAGAAAAAAGCTGCAGACAAACAGCTTGCAGAAATGGTTCGCCATAATAGAGAGATGGAAGCGAAAGGAAAAGGTCTCCGAGGGAGAAAAAGTAATAAGAAGATTAAGAAAAAGAGAACTGGCGGTTTTCTTCCAATGCTACCACTGACCGCATCTTTAGCAGTTGCCTCCAAAATAGCCAGAGCCTTAAAAGGAAATAAGACTACTAAAGGAAACGGTCTGAAGAAAAGGAAAAATTCCCAGAATAACAGACAGACCTCAAAAAACTCGGGTCGGGGACTATACTTGTCCCGGAAAAAGCCTTAAGTAACATAGATCTTGCACTATATGCTCGTCGTTTAAGAATTCCTCATTTTAGAGGTGTATATATGCTCGATAAGTTACCTTCAAAGCCATATCGACGAGAGAGGATTATTGTCAATCTCGATTACTCTGATAATGAAGGATCACATTGGGTAGCAATAAAGAAGGAAGGTGATATCGCGTTTTATTTCGACAGCTTTGGAAACTTGAAACCTCCAAAAGAGGTAGAAAGCTATCTCAAGGGCGTTAAGTTGATGTATAATACAAGAAGAGTTCAGAGTTTTAGCTCAGTCATCTGCGGGCACCTGTGCTTGCAATTTCTATCACAATGAGTTGCACTATTGCTGTTAGCGGGAATGATTCAGATCTTACCACCTACCTGAATCCTCCTCTGAGGATTGATCCTAAAGGGTATTATGAAATTGCTCTTTTGAATTTTGAAACCTTCTATTCCATTCCCAATGTGGATGAGAGCAATAATCTCTTCCATTACATTTTCAATGACACCACTAAGGTCATCGATATTCCGCATGGGACATATGAAATTTCTGATATTAATACTTACCTCAAAGATAAGCTAAACTTGGATGAAAACGACTTCTTTATTCGCCCTAACAATAATACAATGAAGGCTGAAATCAAGTGCCCCTTTCCTATTGATTTTTCTAGGGGACGCTCTATTGGATCTCTTTTAGGGTTCAGTGAAAAAGTTATTGCTCCTAATCAGCTAACTGAGTCTGATTTCCTAGTAAACATATTTAAGGTGAGCATCATTCGAATCGAGTGCAGTATTGCGACAGGTTCTTTCATCGATGGTAAAAGAGGACACTCGATCTATGAATTCTTCCCTTCTGTCCCACCGGGATATCACATCTCTCAAGAGCCTCCAAACCCCATTTACCTACCCATCATAGACACTAACCTCATCGATCAAATCACTCTTCGGGTGGTTGACCAGAACGGAGATAGCATCAACTTTAGAAACGAGGATATAAGCATACGTCTTCATATTCGTCGAAATGGGAATAGATTTTAGAAGGAGAAACCATCGCAAAAGATATAATAAGACAGGACAATCACAGATTTATCATACTCTCCCGTTGACGCTCAGAGTGTTAACATCAAGCAACAAGAAGTTCCTCGAAACGTTGGGCTTCAGAATTCTGTAATGGACATCTTTAATGTGACCGAAACTCCTTCGTTTGAGGATAAAATTGCTAAAGAAGAGGAACATGTGTTTCTCCCATATAACACATCGGCTCTGGATGCTAATGATGAGATTAGGATCCCTTGTCAAGCTGAAGATTTATATACTCTGCCTAACCGGAGTTATCTCTACATTGAGGGCTCCATTTCTAAGCCTAATGGAACACCTACGCTGGCGAAGCTGACTAACAATGCTCTGGCATTTATGTTTGATGAGATTCGACTGGACATGAATGGAACTTGTATAGACAGAACAAGGAATCCAGGCATTACATCGACTATGCGCAACTATGCTGCTCTCAACCCTATGGAATCAAATCGTTTGCTCAATGCCGGATGGTGCTACCCCGGGGAGGATGTAGATATTGTGCATTCAACAAGCGGAGCATTCAATGCCATAGTGCCCCTGTCAATGCTTCTGGGATTTGCAGATGACCACAAGGACCTCGTTCTCAATAGCAAGTTTGAGTTGGTGCTAATTCGATCTAAGGACTCCAAGAACTGCATTTTGACACCTGAGGGAGAAGGAAATGCCATTGTTAAACTAACTCGCATCGAGTGGAGGATGCCTGTAATTCGCCTTTCAGACGCTGAAAAGGTAGCAATCCTCAAGATCGTCAAGTCTGATAGAGCACTGCATCTTGCATTTAGAACCATGGATCTACATACCCAACCTGCTATTCCGCAAACTAGATCCTTTACATGGAACGTCGCAACAACGTCGAAACCGGAGAAGCCGAGATTTGTTATTGTGGGAGCCCAAACGTCCAGAACAAATAATGCGTCGATGGACTGTTCCGAGTTTGATCATTGTAACATAACAAATTTGAGGCTTTATCTCAATAGTGAGTGTTATCCCTATCACGACATGAACTTGGACTTTGAGAACTCAAGATTTGCAGCTTTATATGAAATGTATTCAAAGTTCCAAAACTCATATTACGGGAAAGACAATTACCCTCTATTGAAGAGAAAAGATTTTCTCAAATATGCGCCATTATTCATCATAGACTGCTCACATCAACCTGAGGAGATTGTAAATGGTGCTGTGAATATCAGACTTGAAATTCAAGCTAGTGCAAATATACCCGCACAGACTACTTTGTATTGTCTGATAATACATGACAGAGTTTTCACATACAAGCCCCTGACTCATGTGATGCAGTCCTTAATCTAATTCCAGCAGGGATTCTTGTAATGAAGGATATTAGGAATATAAGAAACATGTAAAGGAATTCAAGTGAATAAAAAGATATATAAGTTGAACATCATTTTCTTTTTATTTAATATCATTGTACATTTCGCATACCATCCTTCTCCAGCTCCTTGTTCCTACATATGTCATTTCTTTACAGAGAGTTAGGTTTATTAAATGCTTTTGTATATAGCATTCTAACCTCGTTAACTGACAAAATTCACTAAAATTTAAAATTATTTCACCGCTATTTAGAACTGTATTCAAAAATCTGATCCTTTCATCTTCCATAAACACAGTGACATTAAACGAATATACAATGTTCTCACTGTAATCACAACACACGTAGTTTTTCTCTTTGAAGAATGCTTCGAATACGTGAAGACTATTTCTAATTATTTCCCAGTCATGTGCTGACATAAACACGAAGTTGTCACTGACTCTGTTCTTAATGATCAGAGATGGAATGTGATAGATTAGTCCTATGTTAACACTATAACTTTTGGAAATGTGAACATCGCGGAGCATGGTTGCTTGTGACATGTTTCCCAGATTTTTATAAAGAAGAATGAGTCCGTTCCCTCTAATGCTTTCAGAGGTTCAGGCGTCTTGGTACACGCGAACTACTTGCATGCCTCTTTGGGGTAGCAGCAGCAGACGTCATTCGCTCTTCTAAGAGTGTCAGCCTCCTTTGCAGATCTGCAAAGTTATTTTTGGTTCTCTTTTTTCGAGGTTTCCTGATAGCGGTCCTGAAACAGAGCACATTGCATGTGTTACTTAGAAAGAGAAAAAAGATGGTATCTTGAAAGAATAGCATCTGACAGGTGAAACAGTTTCTTTCTTTAAGGAGTATGACAAGAATACTTACATTGATGTTTTGAGGCGTTCCAATTGTGTGCTCGGGGTACGCACAGGAGTAACATTCTCAATAGCTTCACCACCCTGATCTACCAGGAAGTCATCTATGGCCTGAGTAGATCGCTCCGCAATAGGAACATCGTTTTCATCCTTATCACTGGAGGTATCGCAATCAATAACAGGCCTAGGATCTCGAACTGTCATTCGAAGCCTGTAACAAATAATGTTTTTCAATAGAATTAGATATTTCAACGATTCTGTAAGGAAAGAGACGCGAATTTCTTTTTTCACTTCCACTTACTTTGATTGTCTCTGTCTGAGCTGGTACACGCTACACTTCTCATTGCAGAGGAAGTAAGAGTACATATGTTCATGAGCCTCGGGCTGCGTGCACAGGGTTGCATGCGTATCACCGTTACAAAATTCAGAGTGGTGTATGGCCTCGTGACTTGAAGCGAATCTATCAACCTCATCAACTCCGTTTTGTTCTTGCTCATGAACCGGCTCTTGCCTGGAATAACGAATAGGTTTCAAATTACTTTTTCTACTTAAAAAACAGTAATGAATTCTCAAGAAAATTAATAATTATTGTACTTACATGTATCGCTTTCTGTAGACTGGGCAGTTTTCTGTGCATACTTCACGAGAAGACATCTGATCGTGGTATGAAGGCCGATTGCAAACAATTGAATGCATTAGACCATTGCATAACTCTTTGTGGTAATACGCGTAATGATACGCCTCCGCTGCGCACTCACTGTCGATATCTGACATATCAGAGACGCAAATAAATACACTGGAAAAAAATTCACGAAGTAATGTGATGCTCCAAGCTCGAGAGTCTTATATACTCTTTCAGTAGTGGGGGGGATTTCAGGAGCGAGGAGCGATGCATACCCATAGCCGGAGATGGAGTGGAAGGGAGGGTCTTCCATCCAACCATTGGTCACATGGGCAACAGGGGAGGGGAGGTTAACATTATTTTCATCTCAAACATGTACCAACCGGCACAAACCCTAAAGTAGGGGAGAAAGACATTCTTTAGTTCATTGACGCCAGCGCTCGGTGACATCTGGTCGGCATCATATCTACATCAAAGGACTTAACAATCATCGAATTATTTATGACCCATTAATTATAAGAAAAATGTTACAAAGAAACACACCTGCACTTTTACACATGACAGCTTAGGGGGGTGGTAACATTCCAGACATGTTACGACATGTCTCCCACCCCCACCCCTTATCAATTTATATGCAATTTATATGCAAATTAGATATTCTATTGTGCTTAAGTCCCCCTTTATGAACTACTGCCATGGCTGGGATTTGAACCATGGATCTCCTGCTTTCCGTCCAGTCGCTCTTACCCACTGACCCATCATGTCATGACATTAAATTCTCCAATTGACTCTATATATTTCCTGGTAAACCACGAGGGACTCTCGTA
Source organism: Mantis religiosa (assembly GCA_030765055.1). Lineage (NCBI taxonomy): Eukaryota > Metazoa > Arthropoda > Insecta > Mantodea > Mantidae > Mantis > Mantis religiosa. Next base: position 128,036,485 of record CM060956.1, on the reverse strand, counting down.
TCCGCGATACACCATTTGTGGCAACTTACTATCGTAAGTACTTAAATCCCTGGCTTCATCATTAAACTCGTGCCAAGGTAGCTGAATGGGTAAGAGCGACTGCACGGAAATAAGAAGATCCGTGGTTCAAATCCTGGCCATGGCATTGAATTTTTCATGTTGCCTCTAACAAAAACCTTAGTATATATATGGCTAGTGTGAAGAAATGATTAATTTCCATCAATTAACTTAAATAATACAAGTTTAATGATGAAGCCTGGGATTTAAGTACTTACGATAGTAAGTTGCCATAAACGGTGTATCTCAGATAAGGAGAGCCCCTAGTGGTTTACCGGGAAATATATGTATGAGTCAATTGGAGAATTTAATGTCAGGACAGCACGTTGGCCATGGTAGCTCAATGGGTAAGAGAGAGTAGAGGGAAACCAGGAGATCCGTGTTCAAATCCCGGCCATGGCATTGAATTTTTCATGTTGAATATACTTCTTTATCTAACTCCTTTGTGCTGTTAAGCATGGAGTACAAGCTTCTTCTACCCATTTCCTCCACTTTTCTCGGTCCACAATCATTCTCTTCATTTGTGTCATGGTTTTCCCTCTGTCCTTCCCCAACTTCTCAATGTATTCCTGATACAACATGCTTGGCCTTCCCCTAATTCTTTTACCTTCTGGTCTTGCTTCTAAATATTGCTTGGGTTTTCTTTCTTATGACATGCGGAGTACCTGTCCATACCATTTAAGTTGTCTTTTTTCCAATATTTCTTTAACAGAGTGTGTACCCAACTCTTCTCTTATTGTTACATTTCTAATCATATCTCTTCTTGTCTTCCCCACAACTCGTCTTAAATATCTTATTTCCATAGCTGTTATTTTGCTTTCTTGTTTCTGTAGGAGAGTCCAGCTCTCTGCTCCATATAATAGAATTGGTAGTATTATTGTTTTAAATACTATAATTTTTTTATCTTTTGTTATTTCCTTTTTTCCCACAATAGTATTATTAATCTGATAGTAGACCGAATAGGCCTTTCTTATTCTGTTTAAAATTTCCTGCTCTATTTTTCCATCCTAATTTATAATTGTACCCAGGTATTCATAACTGTCTACCTGTTCTAAGATTTCATTACATTTAATTTTAACTTCTTCTTCTTTCCTTCCTATATACATGGTTTTACTTATGGGTATGTTTAATTCTAAACATCTTCTAGTTAATTCTTCTTTCCATTCATTTAGCGCTAATTGTAAATTATTATTACTATTTGCTATCAATATGATGTCATCAGCATATATCAACGATTGTGCCCAAACTGGTCTTAAATTTCTATATCCTATCATAGTTCTTGCTGTTCTTCTTTTGCAAATTTTCCATATTTCATCCATCACAATAATAAATAAGAGTGGGCTGAGACTATCTCCTTGTTTAACTCCTCTATTCATCAGAAATGGTTCTGATTCTTGTTCATCTAATCTTATTATCCCTTTTGGTTCTTGATAAACTGATTGTATTGAATCAAATGTTGCTTTCAAATCTAAGAATCCTAAATAAATACCCTTTCCTCTATCTATAGCTTTTTCTACTACCATTCTCAATGAGAAAATTTGGTCTTGGGTTTGTCTACCCATTCCGAAAGCAGCCTGTTCTTCTAAATCTTGTTCTACTATTTTCCTCAATTTCCTTTCCAGGATTCTAGTGTACACTTTATATACAACCGGGTAGAGACATATAGGTCTATAGCTTGAGCAATCACTTTGATTGCCTTTCTTATGTATTGGAACAATTACATTTAATTCCCAATCTCTTGGTATTTTTTTTTTCCCGTCCATATCTTCTGAAATAAACTTTTCAGTATTTTTATTAATTCTTTACCTCCATATTTAATCAGTTCTGGTGCTATTCATCCCTACCAGCTGCTTTACCTAGCTTGATTTCTTGTATTGCCATTTGAACTTCAATTCTATCAATTTCCTTTTCTTCTTCCTCTCTTTCTTCCCCATAATTATTAATTATTCTTCTCCTTCTTATACCTGTATTCTCTGCATCTTCGTTTATGTATGAATCTAGAGGGGTATTCATAAACTTTTCTTCATAATATTCTCTCGATGTATTCAGAATTTCTTTGTGTTCGGTCACTAACTTTCCAGACTATCTATATCTACACTTTTCATTATTTTCACACACAAATTTGTTTCACTTTACGATGTATGAATAACATAAGGTTATCTATCTTCTGTGAGTTCTACAATCCTTTGTGCTTCTAATCAAATTTCAGCAAGGAAAAAGTAGTATTGCTGGCTAACAACATGGTCCCGCCTCTTGTTATCCATAACCATAACTTTCTTCCTCTCAACAAAATGTCATTACAGTTATGATGTAAAAGAATAACAAATGGCTTGTAGCTAGTGGTTAGCGGCTTTAATAAGTGGTTCAGCTTCAACCAGATGTTACAGAATAGCCCTCATTGTGACAAAATGACAACACTTAAGACCTGCAAAACTCCTCTGTCAACAGAATCGTTAGCCCAAATGTAACTTTCAGTCACTTTCACTTTTTGCAAATACAGACACACAGAACAAGCATAGTATATCAGTCTAATGTTTTTCTACGTCTCTGTTGCAAGCACCAACTTCACACTACTTTGCTAGGCAACTCTGACAGAAAATCAGGTGTGTACTGGATAGACTGCGAAGTCTGTAACAACTTTTACATTGGAAAACTAAAAGAAATTAGAACATTAGGCCTAAAGAGCATTTTAGGAACTTCAGGAATAAAGAATTGACAAATCGGCGGCAGCGTACCATTTTTGGAACGATAATCATGAAATCCATTTATTAAAAAGTGTTCAGCGTCAACGGCATTAACCACATGGGAAAGATATCATAAGGAAATATGAAGGAAAACTTCAATTTCGACATCACCTTTGAAAAGAACTCAAACTTCAAGTTCATCAAGATATCAACAGAGATGCCCCTATCACCTCCAGGGAGTTCACCAAATCAAAATTCAATAGTAGACATTTGCGAAGAATGTTAGGAAGGTCCTAACGAAATGCATTCTAGGTAAACACTAGCAATATATGAAGCATTGAGTACTAATGTGACTCAAAATTATATTAATTTTGCGCTTCATTGTATCATTGTCCTTAATCATAGGAATTATTTCATACTTCTGTAATAATTTACTATCTAGGGCACTATTCACTATACTCATACTGCTATGCACCTGAAAATCTGATGGTATAATACCTGCTGTATATGAACCAGGTGCGCCAAAATCCACCAAAAATCTGCTGTAGAATAGAATCACAATAACCAAAACTGAAGCCTGGAAAGTGCTGCATGTGACCACTTGTAAGTAGCTGCTGGACATCCCTCGTCAGTCTGTTCTGTGTGTGGGGGACGGCATCCTTATGTATTCCATGTGTAGACCACAGGCCATCAGTGGTAAACAATCCCTAATGTACAATTCTGTGTTACTATGCCTATATGCTCCTATGTATTCTGGACTCATTTTCGGGTACTTCCAGCTATACTCCGCACCTGGTTTTGGTACACAGATTCCACACAGAGCAGAGATGATGCCATCAAACTCTCAACCATATAGAGGTGTGAGCATAGTGACAGTTCCCTTGTGTGAATAGAAAGCAAAATGTGTAGAACTGTAGTCAAATTTAACCTTGTCATCAAACATGGGTGCTACAAGCCATTAACATAAGCAAAATTGGCTGCAGTCGTGGAACTTGATGTCTGGCTTTAAAGAGAAAGCCGGTCTGCTTCAGTTTGCCTTAACAGTCAAGGTTATTTGAATCATTTTCATTTAGGTGCCTGCAATGGATATACGAAGGCTGTTCAATAAAGAATGATCATAATTTTTTTTTACGGTCATAATTTTTGACACTAAAATTCAATCTTATTGTAGTCTGTTAGCTTAATGTGAAACACACTGTAGTAGTTTCATTGTTGGTACTCCTGATTCCCGCCTGTGAGAACCAGGCAAGTTCAGACATGTACAGTATTGCCTACTGCTGCAATGGAGATAACACACGAGGAACAATATGCAGCTTTGAAATTCAACTTTCGTCTTAAATTTTCAGTTGAGGCCTATGGAGAGTGTGTTCTTCCCTACAGCACAGCTCAAAGGTGGTTTAAAATGTTTAAGGAGGGGAGACAATTTCAAATGAAGGTGGATCCGGTGCTCCAGTTACTGCTCTAACGGAAGAAAACATCAACACTGCTGCTGCCACTGTGAGAGAGGATCGACGAATTACCTTAAGATCACTTTCTGAAATACTGAACATTTCATTGGGTGCCACCCACATGTTGGTGACAGAAACATTACACATGAGACGAGTTTGTGTGCGATGGGATCCAAGACTGTTGATTCCCGAACAAAAGGACATTCGCATGCAAGTCTACGTGCAGTTAAAGTTGATGTTAGAAGAAGATCCGGAGTTTCTTTCAAACGTAATCACTACTGATGAAACTTGGGTACATAATGTGTGTTTGGAGGAATTTAGTAACAGTGACGTCAAAATTAATATAAAAAGAGATTGAAAATGGAGGCCAGGGCCTTTGAAACTAGTCTCTCATAAATATATGAAAAAGTAAGTGACGAGTGTCAATAATTTTTATATTGGGTACATAATTTTGATCCTGAGAGGAAAAAGCAAAGCTCAGTGTGGAATCCTTTCATGGAAGTGTTGAAAACAGTGTTGTATAAATTAAATTAATTAGGAGTCGATTAATGACACAAAACAACACTTACTTTTTTTTAAGTGTTATTTTGTGTCATTAATTGACTCCTAATTAATTAATTAAACTCAGTGTGGAAATCTCCTTCATCACCAACCCCCCCAAAAAGCAAAAATGGTTGCTTCTGCTGGGAAAGTTATGGTCATTGATATTCATGGAATGGTTTATCAGCATGTTGTACCTGCACACACATCAGTAATTGGACAATACTACAGGGATGTCCTGAAAACATCGCAAGTCCATATCAGGCACAAAAGACCACATTTCTCTGAAGCAGGCTGGATGCTGCACCATGATAATGCACGGCCGCATATTGCCAATGTTGTTGCTGAATATCTTGCAAAAATCAATGTGAAGTGCATGTATGTATGTATGTATGTATGTATGTATGTATGTATGTATGTATGTATGTATGTATGTATGTATGTATGTATGTATGTATGTATGTATGTATGTATGTATGTATGTATGTATGTATGTATGTATGTATGTATGTATGTATGTATGTATGTATGTATGTATGTATGTATGTATGTATGTATGTATGTATGTATGTATGTATGTATGTATGTATGTATGTATGTATGTATGTATGTATGTATGTATGTATGTATGTATGTATGTATGTATGTATGTATGTATGTATGTATGTATGTATGTATGTATGTATGTATGTATGTATGTATGTATGTATGTATGTATTACAAATGACATGGCTTTATTATGTCAAACACTGTACTAAGTTGCAATAAATATGAATATGTATTGTCAGGCTGAAAGTATGGCCCCGTCACTGGGCTTAAAAATAGCGATGCTATTCTGGTGCAAGGGTTGTCCAACTAATAAATTCATTATATTGTTTGGCTTATTCAGAAATATCAAGTAATCGTTTCCAAATTATGCACATATCTTTTAAATATGCACTAAACCTCAAAATATGCATTTATATATGCGCATATGCATTTTCGAAAAGTCTGGGCCCCAGTCGTGATACATTGTGTAATTCAATTGATAACATTTTGTTTTAAATGCTTCGTAAAATTATGAGTCCCTGTTGAGATGAAAAATTAGATTTGAAACGTAATTATACTTTTCTCAAGGTCATGGCTCAAATACAATGGAGAAACTTGGCGTGGTTTAACAAATAATTATGAATACAATTCTTCTTTCCACATGCTTTATATTTACCAAGTAAATATAAAATACATATTTACACTAACAATTACCTAAAAAATAAATCTAGTTACTGTGAAGCAACAAACACCACACAAATATAACTATTTGCAACAAAAAACATCACTTATCTTAAGGAAATGATGTAAATTTTTCTTACTAATTGATAAGATCGATTTCATAAACCTTCATCTTCAGCCATGATGGTTTACGAAACCGATCTTATTAATAAATACGAAAAATTTACATCATTTTCTTAAGATATGTGACATTTTTGTTGCAAATAGTTATATTTGTGTAGTACATATTTAACTTGTACATAAAACTGACGACTTCTCTTATTAAGATGAACTAATAACTGAATACCTTTACTAATGTGTAAAAACAAATCTTAACGTTTCGGATCTCTCTTGTATGAAAATAGTTTCACATATGCTGGCTTACATCTTTACAATAAGCTACCTGAATCTATAAAAAGATTGAATCTCAGCATAAATTTAAGAAATTGTTATTAAACTTCCTTAGAGCCAATAGCTTCTACAGCGTGGATGGATTTTTAAATTTGTAAATATTTAGTTACCTACCTTAATTATAAGTATTGTACTTAGTTTTTAATTTGACGTGTCCTATAACATGTACATATTTTAATGGATGAATCAATAAATCAAATCAAATCAAATGTTTACATTTTAATTGGCGCGTAAACGCCTTTTAATATGTGCAAATTACAGTTTCTTAAGTAATCAAATTTTTAGCTCTTGTTAAGCTCAGTGTCATCATTTATTGATTTTCCTCAAGCTATAATATTAATTTTCAAATTCGTGATATTTCAATCTCTGCCCAATGGTCATGTGCTAAAACTTTTGGATTTGAAGGCTTTGTTTTCTAATCGTAACATAGTTTTTTTTTTCATTTTAATTTTGTATTAGTATATGACATTTGTACAACCATATATATTCCTATCAGTAATTCTGCATTTGATATGCTTTGTCCAGGGGCCAGCCTTTTAATAAAGGAATAAAAAATAAAAAAAAAATGTAATTTTAAGAAGTTTCGGCTGAGAAAGAGAACCGAATTTAAAAGACATCACATATCGAACATAGGTTAAAAGATTTGTTAAAACTAACAAAGGGACATCACTATGCTCATACCTATATTCGTTTGAGAGTTTGATGGCATCGTCTTTGCTCTATGAGGGGGCCTGTGTGCCTGAATTCGAGCGCGGAGTATAGATGGGAGTTAAAGGAATTGTTGTATCGTGAGCTGTTACTGAAAATTAATATGAATATTGTCACCCAATTATCGGAAAGCACAACCAACGACAGCTGAGTAAAGCACCAGAGGCCGCGCCACACCCACCCATTAATCTCAGTCAATAACTGAGGGGTGTAATCGGACTTTAAATTTCACGAACCCACAAAGTCACAATCTGTGTGGTTATGATCCATGTGCAAGCAGTAGTAAACATAGAGAAATTGATGCTTTTTTCAAGCCAAATGAACTTCAAATGATAAAGCAGATGCGAGAACGCGCTGCTCGTAAGCGATATACTAAACTGAGACAGCAGGAGCTCAGTGCCTTATTTACCACCGACTAGTTTGTAGCTATATTGTGTAGAGTACAAATACATACGCTATTACAGTACATACAGTATATGTGTTTCTAAGTTTCTAAGTGACGGAGTGCCAATAATTTCTAAATTTCATTAAAAAATAGTTCGGTGATGTATCCTTTTTCCATCACTCTCCTGTTAACTCGAATTTTCGTTAACTCGGATCCGTCCTGGTCTCTGTTGATCCGAGTAAACGACTTTAATTGGGTACTTTTCTGCTTTCTTTACCAAGCATTAAAAGTAGGTATATTTTTAAAAAATAATTCAATGTTGAGTTTTCAGAACAAGTATGTTTTGAGATCCCCTGAAACACCAGGGATATGTGTGTGTGAAAAGCATAATTCAAAAATTAAAAGTTAGTTAAATGGCAAATTTGACATTAAGGCTGCGAAGCAAAGATTTTCAAGAATATCCTTCCATCCCTAACATAACATTTTTTGAAACGTTTAGTTACTTAAAAAATGGCTCTAGCGTTTATTGTCAAAATGCTATCTCTTTTATTTTTCAATTTACGTCCTCCAAGTTACGTCAAGTTGAACGATGAATGAATTGGGTGAAATGATATTCAAATCAGTCCAGGTTCCATAGAGCTTAGAGTTACCAGATATACATCTTTCAGAATAAGGGAAAGCTCCGAAACGAATAGCTTATCCAGATAACACACCCTGACGGAGATTAGAACTGGGGACCACTTGAACGTGAGGCACACACGCTGCAGAGGGGTAGGAGAACTCGTGTAATTGATAAACCGTAAGAGATAAACAAAATGTTACTACACAAAAAATGCAGCTTGCGTTTATCTTTTATTTATTTTTGTGTAGTTAACTTTTTTTTGTGTAATTTACGTCCTCCAACGTTGTCATATCGGACGATGAATGAAATTGTTTTCAAATGAGTACAGGGTCCATAGAGCTTCGAGTTACCGGACTTTCGTCTTTCAGGATAAAACCTTATCGGGGTAACTCACCGAGATACGAACTCGTGACCTCTTGGACGTGAGGCAGACACGCTTCCATCTACGCTACTGAGGCGGACAGTTAACTATTTCCCATATATTCCCTCTTATGGTTCAATTCTTAAAACCGTACTTAATGCAGTTTCATTTGACATACAGCGAAAAAGTCTTTTAGTAAGAAAGTTTTGATAAAGAATGGAGATTAATGCAAATGTATTGGTTATGTTTCTGTTCAGAGGCTTCTCACAACTCTGGCTGATACAAACTCGGTACCACGGGTTCAGAAAGCAGGACGCTGACTACTCTCATTACGGAGGTAGACTTAAGGCTGATTAGTTGTATTTTACATGGAAACAAAGCCCTATTGCCTATTTGAAAATATTTCAAGACATTCATTGGATTTAACACGGATTTAATTTGACGTAAGTGCACCGGAAGGTTATTTTCACCCAGACAAGGCTAATTTTTACCAATATTAAAATTTGAATATATAGAAAACTAAACATTATCAAAAATTGAAATTCCGTATGCTTACTGTATAAGGATGTGTTCATTTATCTACTGTATAATATTTAAATTACGTTCACATGGTTCCATGCAAGAGGGGCATAAATCACACGGTGTGTCCTGAAAAAAATATTGCACCCTATATTTCAGGTGCACTTTACTTGTAGGAATTTAAAGCTACATGCACCAAGTTTTATCCTAAATAACCTAAGACACAGTTTTATAATATCGACTAAATGAAAATCACATATAGTTTATACTATGCACATGAAAAATTAATTAATTTTGAGTAAAAAAAATAATATTTTCAAGGACTGAATATTTGTTTGCATGCATTTTATAAATCACATAAATATAAATATTATCCGAATGTATTCAAGAAACATTGAAAAATATCCACTACAAATTTTTGTGACAATATCTTTTATAGTTTTTGAGAAATATGCACCTAAAGTATGAAAAATCAAGGTTTTGGGAAATCACGATCAAAGATTAAGCTCCATTCTATGGAAGTGGGCGTATCATTACGCCGCCATGTTTAAATTGACGAATTAAAGGACTTTAATACCAGCTCACAACCTATGTTTATATATATATATATATAATTTTAAAGCTGAAGGATTATATAATTTTTTAACATTAAAAACAAAAAATAGATTTTTTGAAACCTACTGACCTCCAAGTGCCCTTTTGCATGGAAACAAAGTCCTATTGCCTATTTGAAAATATTTGAAGACATACATTGGATTTAACACGGATTTAACTTGACGTAAACACCTGGACATCATATTTTCTTTTCTTTTTCTTTGGAGGTAATGCAGCAGTCTTCTTCATATACTCAGCAAGTATAACAGTTATATAATATGGCTATAAAGCCATGGAAACCATAATAACGCGTTGACACACTTATTGACCAAGATTTAGAATAAACACAGCTTCGTTTATGTTTACTTCATGATAAACAAGAGCTGGGGTTAGCTTAGCTATCATTTGTTTATAGCCGTTATTCATTTTTCTTTCCACATCGGTTACGTCTGGAATTGCGTGTGCCTTCTCATTACCTCGAAAAAATATACTTCTTGGCATTCATTCCCAAAGTCAAGGAAAGCAGATTGACTCTGGCAGTTCAGTTGCACATGTTCGAACTTCTTAATATAACATTTTTTATTTTTTATTCCTTTATTAAAAGGCTGGCTCCTGGACAAAGCATATCAAATACAGAATTACTGATAGGAATATATATATATATATGACTGTACAAATATCATATACTAATACAAAATTAAAATGAAAAAAAACCTATGATACGATTAGAAAACAAAACCTTCAAATCCAAAGGTTTTAGCACATGACCATTGGGCAGAGATTGAAATATCACTGAGCTTGAAAATTAATATTATAGCTTGAGGAAAGTCAGTAAATGATGTCACTGATTTTAACAAGAGCTAAAACTGTGATTACTTAACAAGCTGTAATTCACACATATTAAAAGGGGTTTACGCGCCAATTAAAATGTAAATATTAAAGTTTCTGCAAAAAGCCTGTGAAGACCTCTTCATCTGATGAGATTTTGTACAATATAGTAAAACAGGTGAACATTATGGGACAGACAAAAACGCACTACACACTAAATGCAAATCTCTTTAAAACAATTTACTTTAACCTGTGCTATTAACTACTTCCAGGGCATTCGTATTAATGGCTCAAGTAGTTCTATACTTTTTGTTATTCTTTGAAATTCCTGTTCACAGTCACTTGTTCCTCAGGGCTGCCAGCATATAGCGCTCAGTTGTTAAACATCTGACAATCGCAATTCGCTTTCCGTGTATAGACAAACCTGCAATGTACGTATTTCTGTAAAGGTTTGCTTCAATTAATTTGAAGTAGACTTTCGTACAGGTACAGAAAGTTATATAAATGTAACAAAGACTTATGAATTAACTCTGTCATTTGTATCAATAACGAATATGTGCAGAGCTTTTGTCTGGAAGTTCACTCCTCGCACAGATCTGATGTGATGTATCACACGACTCTCTCTTCTCAGGCTTTCAGAAACTATCCTTACATATGCTTATTTCTTTATTTCTTGTTAATTGAGGTAACGCCGCTTACATCTCATAGTCGTTATAACACAGCCAAATGACTGACTCCGTGGTGGAGTGGTCAAATGAAATGATTTCTCGTCTAGAGATCTCGGATTCGATTCGTGGCTTTAGGGTGGACATTTTTATAGATCAGTATTACTCCCTATCCTCCATAATATCAAAATATGAATGTCAAAGTGAATGAACGTGAAAAAATAAAATCTAAAACCGAAAACTTACAGTAACATAACCTAAAGCTTCAAAGATTAAAAACACCATCAGATGTTTCACACAGCTTAACCAAAGCATATAAAGGGGACTCTCTACCCCAAAAATTCTAAATTGATAGTCAATTTTTATTAAAAAGAAAAACGAGAATATTATTTGGTAAGGCATATTTATTTGAAAACGCAAACCAATACAAAATAAAATAAGAGTTTCGTTTTGTTAAGGATGCTATCAATGGATCGTATCCGTTCAGCCGGTAAGCCGGAATTTCGTCCCACAGTTTTTTACATGCCAGTAAATCTGAGGATGTCGCTTATAAGCGCACTTATACAAAAGCCATCGCGCCGGGTTTGAACCCGTGATGTTGAGATCCAGATGGCCAACACCTTACCGAGTCACCTTCAACAAGAACATCATGTTTCTCTTATCGGTGTAAACACAAGCTTCGCTATTAGTTGTGCATATATTATTGTTTTTGATAACAGAATACGTAATTAACAACAACTTATCAGTTAAACAGTCATGAAAGTTCTGTGGCCCTGGGTATCAAATAATATATATTTTCAGGTTAGTTAACATGTGTGGAGGTCATTAACTTATCTATACTTTTATTTCTATTTCTTACGTCATTAATCCAGATTTGAAACAGCAACTTGTGAAATGTAATTACTTTTCTTTATTTAAATTAACTTATTAATTCAACAACAAATAATAACTATTACTTCTATCACATAGCAGCATTATACGCAAAAATTCAGTTCCGAAATTTCATTGGAAACAAATTGTTGCTTTGGGCACCAAAATAAGCAAACATTATAGAAAACTTCTTAGAGAACATCAAACACTGTTAGAGACGTTTTTTTTTTTTTTTTATTTTTTTTTTTTTTAAGAATACTATTTTTAAAAATTATTTTTCATATAAAGAAAGAGTAATATGAAATAAGAGGGTCTTATAGAAATGCTTTGGATCGATCTTGGAAGATGGTGAATTCAAATACCGTCTTCGTTATTGAACCGACTTGTCTTACATTATGCTGTTCATAGACTCGTAGACAGGCACAAACACGTCGCAGCCAAACCATTTCCAACGAATTTCTTCAATATATACGTAACGGATTTGGAGAATTACGTGCATATTTCCCTGTTTTTATTTTCGTTTTAATTGATACACAGGCATATAAACACTCTTGCCCCAATCGGGAGTCGAATCCTTGACCCCATGCGTCACGAAGCACCAAAGTTGAGCATTTAAGAGAGCGCGGCCATTGCCTTAGGTGAGAGTCCTAAGGTTGTGGTGCGGATTTGATTCCCGTGGCCGACCTGCCTGACCCATAGGGTTCTTCTTTTTTTTTTAGTTTTTTTCACAGGTCGTCAGGCGAATACTGGGTAGGTTAATTATATACCCCGATTTTCCTGTCCCTCCATTTCATCTCCATTATCATTTCATAACATCTCTCTACTGATGGTCTCTTTCAGGATAGAAATGTCGGCGAGAGCCTCGGCGCTGCATGGCAGGATGATATGCTCAACACTTCCTTCTCCGGTAGGATGGTCTCTTAGTGGACCACGGCGGGTGGCATTCCGGCTGTGCTGACCTGCTGGGGGAGTTTCTAACTGGTCAGTTGTAGAGACCTCGCCCTCCGCATTATCGTGACTCCTTTGGTCGGCAACTGTCTCTTTTCACCTCATCTTTCCTCCCTTGATGGCCGTACTTGGGGCATATGTGCAATAGACCAAGGCTGGAAGAGCGCGCCGAGTCCAACTCAATGTATCTGTAAAATTTAGCGGGAAAACTCATATTTTCAATTGGTTTTCGCATTTTTATCATACTTATACTTTTCTCCTACACAGTTGGTTTTTAATATAAACAATTTTAAAGACAAATGCCTTGTTAATGGGTTATGTACCTAACATTTAGGTAAAGCGACACGTCGGGTTTTAATCTTAATTTTTAAGAGTGATTTTTCTGTGTGCGCCATTTTCTAGTACTCAAATTGTTTCTTGAACCACTTATTCAGAACATCTTCAGAAATTTCGTATTTAATATGTATTAATGCCAACTACTTAAAAGCATAAAACACGACAGCCTGAATTACTTTCCCACATTTTCTTTTGAGCTTTCAGATGGCGTTGTTATCAAAGAGGGCGACAGAACGTTTTATGTCTTTTACGTAGTTATACGAGGGCTGTTCAATAAAGAATGATCATAATTTTTTTAGGGTCATAAGTTTTCGCACTAAAATTCAGTCTTATTATATTCTGTTAGCTTAATGTGAAACAGACATGCTGTAGTAGTTTCATTGTTGGTACTCCTGGTTCTCGCCTGTGAGAACCGGGCAAGTTCAGACATGTTCAGAATCGCCTACCGCTGCAATGGAGGTAACACGTGAGGAACAATATGCGGCTTTGAAATTCTGCTTTTGCCTCAAATCTTCATTTAAGGCCTATACAATGTTACAGGAGGCCTATGGAGAGTCTTTTGTTCCCTACAGCACAGCTCGAAGGTGGTTTAAAATGTTTAAAGAGGCAGAGACAATGAATTTCAAGGAAGGTGGACCCGGTGCTCCAGTTACTGCTCCTACGGAAGAAAACATCAACACTGCTGCTGCCATTGTAGAGAGGATCGACGAATTACCTTAAGATCACTTTCTGAAATACTGAACATTTCATTGGGTGCCACATTTCCGTGAAGCATCCTGGATGCTGCACCAAGATAATGCGCGACTGCATATTGCCAATTTTGTTGCTGAATATCTTGCAAAAATCAACATGAAGTGCATTCCTCAGCCCCCTATAGTCCGGATTTAGACCCATGTGACTTTTTTCTATTCTTTAACTTGAAGAAACGCCTTCGTGGGAGGTATTATCCATTATCAGAAGCAGTGGTGAAGGCTGCGGAGGCGATTTGGAAGGATCTCTAAAATGGTTTCCAGCAGTGGCGGCTGGTGGATTAATTATTGGTGGTCCACAATTGAAAAATAAAATACAGAGTAGTAATGACTCACCTATTTATACAGATTCTCTGCTCTACTCTCCTTAGACCTGGCGAATCTATCGATAACTTTTGCGTTGAAGTCGCTGATCTTCATAACAAACTCCCTCTCAATTGAAAGCATTGCTAATGCTGACAATATGTCCTGTGACGTTGTGTTCCTAAGGAAAGCTTTTACTCTTTTTAAACTTGAGAAACAGCGTTCTGCTTCAGCGGTAGACATTGGCATAGTTAACAACACTCGCAGGAATTTGACACATTCGCTGAATGTAGCACATAAATTGTTTTCCTTAATGAAGGCCATCAAGCACAAAGCACCGCACATTCAACGAAATTCCTCTCGACTGTAAATTAGTCAGTTCTCTACGAATTTTTGTTCCAATGATTAAAGGATACAACCTTATTGTTTCTCTAAGGGAATCCTCTGGAAATGTCTTATCATAGTCTGAGAAATTTTGTTAATGAAATAAAGTCGAGGCTACCAGATGCCCCGTGAAGCTAAATCTGTCCTTTGCTTCTCTAAGAATAATGTCACAGACTTCAATAGCTTCTCTTCTTTTCACATCATGATCTTCTATTCTTCTCCTCTTAATTGCAGTTTCTTCCTGTTCCTCAATATCCGCGCTATTTCTTAGTTTTTGCACTTCCCTTTCAAATGCCTTTAGCTGGGCGAGGGCAAATGTTGCATTGCAGTCTCGTTTCTGCAGCTGATTGTACAGAATGTCCACATGGGGCATGATCTTGTGGAAGAAAGATAGCCAGAAAAGAAAATTATCAGCTTTCAAAGTGGCCATAAACCCAGAAGCCTGAACAAGTGTGGCATTGTTGTTTAGCAGAGCTCTCTTCTGAATGACCTCCATGCATTTAATTAAATTCTCCCTGTGTTCGACAATGGCATTGACGGTCCGTGAATGAAAATTCCATCGTGTCGGAACAGAACGTGGCAATTGTTTTTGCACAACTTCATCAAGCATAGCTGTTCTTTGAGGAGAATTTGAAAAACATGTGCATATTCCTTGTAAATTGGCAAAAAATATCCTCACAGTGTTGTTTACTGCGGCTGTATTCAGCATTATTAAATTAAGTTGATGTGCATGGCAGTGTATATAGGAGGAATAAGGATAATTCTCTTTCGCAATTGCCCGAACACCGTGTTTCCTACCTCCCATGACGGATGCACCATCATAGGTCTGTGCTATAAGTTTATTCGGGCACCCTGACAGTTGCAGATCAAGTTCAGATTTAATGACTGTGGCATGAGAGTTTGCATCATGGCCAGCAGGTCGAACAAAACTCAAAAATCGTTTTACGGGTTTGTCATTCACAAGATATCTGTAGATAATAACCATTTGATACACTGAGGAAACATCAGTGGGTTCATCTGCTATGACAGCAAGGAATTCTGCACCCTTAATCTCCTTCATTATTTAATCTTGGCATACCTCTAACATACACTGAAGAATTTCGTTTTGTATAGTTTTTGAAGTGCCCTTAAAATAGTTGCTTTTTCCATATGGCCCTTCAGGACACTATCGAGATCAGCGCTGAAATCTATTAGGCCTCGAAAGATACCAGGGTTTTCTCATGTATAAGATTCATCATGACCTTTCAAAGCCAGCTCAAATGAGCTGCAAAACCGTATACAGTTTATTATGATATTTAGGACATATCTATTCTGCGTAACTTTATCGTTATGCAGCTGTATGTTCCTTCTGTATGCACTGTCCATTTGTGCAGCAATATTAATATTGACATACATTGCTAAACTTAATGCATTTTATATGAGACGAAGAGGACTCATGCTTTTTAACACGGCCGTGCATGTGTTGTATGTCTTTCATTCCTTGCTTCACGCAGGAATCATCTCCTCCAAAGAGCAGGCATGGAAAACAGTATAAAGAGTTATTAACCGCACATCCACATAGTCGTGCTTCTTATACATGTCAGGGTTGAACTTCCTATTGAATGTTCTAGCTTTTGACTTAATGGTTTAAGTTATAGAAATGTTTGGCGTGGGCCTACCAATTCGTTTCACTTCAGATTTTTTTCAGCACTCCGTTGCGAAAAGGGTTTTTCCAGAAAAGTTTGCACGGGATTCATTCGATCAGAATTTTAAAACCGTACAAAAACAACACCTCACAATAAGCACTATAATAAAATGTTAGAATATTCAGTTTAACCTTAAACAAAGCTTTCTCAAAGCTCTGAGAGCACGAAACCACACCACAGAACAAGCAGACACAGATACACGCTAAGCGAAGCCTGAAGGTCACGCTATAGCCGTTGCTAAGAGTAGGAGGAGCTAGGTTGATAAACCTCCATTTAAGCAATGTATAAGAAGCCACTTCAATTTCTTCACCTTCCCGCAACCCCCTCAGAAAGCCAACATTTGGGTGAAATCTGTGGTTAACACTTCGCTGCAAACCTGGCGGCTCCTACAGCTAACCTCTGTTTATTTCGACTTCTGTGGTCATAGACAGCTACAGACGATAAGCGTAACTGAAACATGTTTGTATATAAAACAATGCAAACAAGTACAGCTTTAATGTGCAAAATGCACCTGTTGTACATTCAAAATCAGTGGGTGTAGTGCAAACCTGCAACCTTATGGAGGAACCGCCTCTGGTTTCCAGCATGTGTTTGAAGACTGGCACGCTGGGACGACTGCATCGCATTCAGGGGAGACTATTTTGAGAAGGACCATCAAAATTATGAGGATGAGTAAAGGTACGTTGTGAAAAACAAAATTGTGACCATTCTTTATTGAACAGTCCTCGTATTTTAAAGTTTGTTTATAACTCCGGCTATACGATGGCTTTGAAATTCTGTACTTTTTGCATGTGTACCAAAAAGAGAAAAATTAAAAATAATGAATAGTGATTCGTAAGTATTATTATTTATTAATTATTATTATAATTGTTGTTATTATTATTATTGTTACTATTATTATTATTATTATTATTATTATTATTATTATTATTATTATTATTATTATTATTATTATTATTATTATTATTATTATTATTATTATTATTATTATTATTATTATTATTATTATTATTATTATTATTATTATTATTATTATTATTATTATTATTATTATTATTATTATTATTATTATTATTATTATTATTATTATTATTATTATTATTATTATTATTATTATTATTATTATTATTATTATTATTATTATTATTATTATTATTATTATTATTATTATTATTATTATTATTATTATTATTATTATTATTATTATTATTATTATTATTATTATTATTATTATTATTATTATTATTATTATTATTATTATTATTATTATTATTATTATTATTATTATTATTATTATTATTATTATTATTATTATTATTATTATTATTATTATTATTATTATTATTATTATTATTATTATTATTATTATTATTATTATTATTATTATTATTATTATTATTATTATTATTATTATTATTATTCTTATTATTATTATTATTATTATTATTATTATTATTATTATTATTATTATTATTATTATTATTGTTACTATTACTATTATTATTATTATTATTATTATTATTATTATTATTATTATTGTTACTATTACTATTATTATTATTACTATTATCATCATTATTATTATTATTGTTACTATTACTATTATTATTATTACTATTATCATCATCATTATTATTATTATTATTATTATTATTATTATTATTATTATTATTATTATTATTATTATTATTATTATTATTATTATATTATTATTATTATTATTATTATTATTATTATTATTATTATTATTATTATTATTATTATTATTATTATTATTATTATTATTATTATTATTATTATTATTATTATTATTATTATTATTATTATTATTATTATTATTATTATTATTATTATTATTATTATTATTATTATTATTATTATTATTATTATTATTATTATTATTATTATTATTATTATTATTATTATTATTATTATTATTATTATTATTATTATTATTATTATTATTATTATTATTATTATTATTATTATTATTATTATTATTATTATTATTATTATTATTATTATTATTATTATTATTATTATTATTATTATTATTATTATTATTATTAGTCTAAATTCCATCGTCTAGGGTTAACATGCTAACCTTTATTTCCGGAAGTCGTGGGTTCAGATATTGCACAGGATGATTGATTTTCTTTTTCCTTTGTGTAAACATCTTTAGCATGGCTTTCTTCAGGTGTTAAGTTGAGCCATTGTTCCCGTCGTATATAGATTCATGCATAAAAGAACCTCAAGCTTGATGGAGACCTCTGAGCAAAATTAGGCTGTCTTTCACGCTTTATATAGAATGGGACGTTAAATAGCAGTTGAAAGACTGTCCTAAAAATAAGCTCAATGTTAACACTTGTAAACGATAAAAAAGGAAAGCGAATGATATCCTGATATATGAGAAGCCCTATCTACCACCAAAAGCACGAAAAACGCCAGGGTGGTGGATCGCCGGAATGGAACGCCTGACCTCTGGGGAAGTAAGGAAACATACATTCCTCTTGACATAACCTTTTTAAAGTCATACATTTTAAGCACCAATAAACTTGTGACTCATCTGTGGACGGCAACACGTCTGGTAACCTAAACAGATTTCAGGAAGTAGACAGTCGCAGAAAATGTTATGAGATTTTTACTTAACCAACATGGACAGTGGGAGTTATAAACACGCTGAAGGATTTATTGCCTTACATGACGCAGCTGTCTTTCTTGGTGCGTTGTTGATTCGCTTTTGTTTAGAAGAGCGGTATCGCTGTTGCCAACTGCCCTTCGGTATGAACTTGAAGCTATAGGATTTCAAAGATGGCGAGTAAGTCACTTTAGATGATAATCGGTTTTTAAATATGAAATGGTATAAACACGCTTAACAAATTGCTTTCGTGTGAAGGACTACAGTGGAATACTTTCTCAGATAAGTGAAAGAGAGAATCTTTGGCGTAACTTAAAAGCATAAAAGACCAAAACATTTTTCAGCATGTGATAATAAATAAAATGGTCTGAAGTTTAAATGCGATTCTTACTCACGACGTATTCCAGTCCTTAAGAACACTAATGCGGCATGTTATGACTAGAGATAGGCAAAACAAAAACAAATATATATTTAAAAAGTTTTTAAAGTCAAATATTTTAAGGTTTGGGGGCAAATAGTTAGAATTAAATATTGTAGGCTTCTGTTCATGTTTAACAATGAAATATTCAAATTAAACACAGAAAAACGTATCAGGCTGAAAAGGGACCAACTGAGTTCTGAAAACATGTTCTATTTTACAAAAATATGATATAATGTCAATCAACCAATCCATACACATTATCATTAACTTGCATGTATTCATAATCATTGTGAAACTTTCAAACTGTCCGCCCCTGTGGCATAGATAGCAGCATGTCTACCTCACGTTCAAGAGCTTCCGAGATTTTCGAGTCTCTGTCAGAGTGACTTTATACCCACCGTCCGTTGATTTATTCCCACGTGATGCCAGTAAGGGACAGTGTCCCGGGATTCCAGTAAGTCGAAGGCTCCGTTCCTTGGAGCAGGATCACCTTGTGCTGTGTCTAAGCTCTGTGGACCGTGGGCTCATTTGAGTATCATTTCATCCATTTATTCGTCGTGCGATATGACTTAACGTTGGAGGATGTAAATTAAAAGAAGTAACTCAAACTTAGAAAGATGAAGTTATTGGTTGCTTTGTCATGTTATATTTATAATTTAATCGCCAGGTTCTGTACATGTTTTTGAGAATATTAGTTCTACAAAATTGTTGTGTGTTATCCTGGTGGATTTTGATTCATTTCGAGCTGTTTTAATCTCTAGTATCTCTCAGATAAACACATATGCTAGAAGCCTCATTATTGACTCCTTAAAGAGTTTCTACATGATGAAAAGTACCCGGATTCTGATGAAATGTCATCTTTTTTTCTGAGTAGTCATAGACGATTCTTAATGGAAATTAACTGCATTCTGGAACAAATACGTTAGACATACAGACGTGTGCAAATTATTAAACTCAATGGTGAAATTTTTAACATATACCGTTTATTTTCTATTTACTTAATAGAAATAATATTACAAAATAAGGGCGCCGGGGTAGCGCGGTGGTTTCGTTCGCGGCTCCCGTTCTAAGGGTCCCGAGTTCGATTCCCGGCTCTGGGGTTGGCGATTTTAAGTCGGCCCTATCCACGCCTTCACCTCTGTCTAGCACACGTGAAGTATCCCCTATGCCCAACGTGGTTCGGAGTCCACGGTAAAAACTGTAGGTCCTCTCACCTCACCGCCATCTTCACTATCACCGTATCATCGGAGGTAATGGACACCGCCCTCTGGGTGCCTCCACCTGAGAAATGGGTCCGGTCATCACTTGGTGGGGTGAGGTTACCCCGAAGGCCAAGGTTGCCATGTGGGGAGTGTTAGTAACTAACTAACTATATTACAAAATATTGTTTTCAACTCTTAGTACTTTGTATGCATTCCTTTAGCCCTTATTACCATTTTGATGCGTTTAAGCATGCTCTCTACAAGGGTGGAGGACGTTTCCTTTATTTCTACATCTCTGTGCCAAATGCTTATCAGGCCCTCAATAAGCTGAACTTTTGCTGTTATTTTCAATTTTCTCAGTCTCCTTTTAAAAATACCCCACAGATTATCTATTGGATTAAAATAAGGGCTATTCCCCGGCCATGGTATTACTTTTACATTGTTTTCTTTGAGGAACTGGGTTACAGATTTTGCTCTATGGCAGGGAGCACTGTCATGCATGAACACAAAATCGCCATTTGGAAACCATTCTTTACTTTGCGGAAATAGTCTTATTCCTAATACACTTTTATACTGTTTCTGCTCCATAGATCCCACAACTATGTATAATCTTCCAGGTCCATGGACAGACATACAGCTCCAGACCATTTTTGATGTTGGGTGCTTTACTCTTTGATCGACACACTGAGGGGAAAATGCTTCTTTATCTGTCCTCACATATTGGCTGCTCTCTTCACATACTTCAAACATGGATTCATCTGAGAAAATTACCTGAAGCAATAAAAGCCTCTGTTAATATTATACAGTTTTAAAATTGCTCAAAGATAGTATAACAAAACCAACAATGAGAGAAACAAAATTTAGGTTGTTTAGTTCCTTTCCATAAAATTTATATGTACATATTTTAATTTTATGCTATATACAATTTTCATACTATTTACCTTTCTCCAAAATTCCACTGGATGTTTCTGCATCTCTTTGGCCCATTATAAACTTTTTTTTTTTTTTCAGGCGTCAGTTTAGCCTTTTTGCGAGGCCTGCGTGCTGGTAAACCTGCTTCACATAATCTTCTGCGAAGAGGCTGATATTTCCGTACCGTACTGCTTTAGTTGATTACTTAGGTCAATGCTGGTTGCTCTTCTATTTTGTTTTGCCACCTGCAAAAGTTTTCTTTGCATCCTTGGTGATAAATGAAATGAAATGTGTAGTGTTTAACGTCCGCTTTTACTATATACGGCACCGCAGGCGATGACACTGATGATACATGAGATGAAGATGGAGCACCGGTGGAATGAGATGGTGGGGGAAACCGGAGATCCCGGAGAAAACCCGCCCAGCGCCGTATTGTCCATCACAAATCTCACTTTGCGGTCGCCTGGGATCGAACCCGGGCCGCCTTGGTGAGAGCCAAGTGGTCTAACCACTGAGCCACGGCGCGGCCTCCTTGGTGATAGTTTTCTTTTCCTCCCGCATTTTCCATCCCTTTGTGAGGTCAACGTCTCACCGAATGTTAAAAGCTTGATTAATGCGACTAACAGATTTTTGTGAAATACACAATTTCTTAGCTATTTCACGTAGTGAATATTCATATTCATTTATTGCATCCGTAAATCATACAACTCATTATGTGGAATTGTCAAATTACTAACTACACAAAAAATAGTAACAGAAAACAAGAATTACATTAAGTTCTTAAGCATAATAACCAAATTAATAATTAAAATTTACATTCCTTTTATTCCTACCCTTTGTCATTTAAATACTCTTCTACTGAGTAGTAACACTTTTGTAACAAACACTTCTTTGATGTGATTTTAAACTTTGTAAGGGACTCAATGCTTTTTATTTCAGTTGGCAGTTTATTGTAGATATGAATTCCGTTGAATTTAAAACTGTGCTCATACATTTTCTTTTTATGATAGGTGACATGTAAGTTTGAACTATTTCTCGTGTTATGGTCATGAGTATCATTGCTTTTTTGAAATTTATCTAAGTTCGTTTTAACCTGTACTATTATTTCTAAAAGGTTGGTTGGTAATGACAATATGCCTAATTTTTTGAACCATCGCTTACAACTATCTGTTCTCTTTAAATTCATCATAATTCTAATTACCCTTTTTTGGATTCTAAATACTTTGATAATGCTACTACTATTTCCCCATACTGTTATACCATAAGAAAGAGTTTCCTTCAACAAACTCTCAGTTACAGCTACTTTCCTTGGGGATAAGTCAGCAGTTTTACCCGCAACCTCACTTTTGAATCAATGTGAATGCTAAGGATAAGATACACAATGTTACCTGGCTTTAGATCAATTAATAATAAATACTGAGGATATATTAGCCATAAAACACAATAAAGGCAAATATTAACAATCTCTAGTTATTACATTCACCAAATGAAAGCAATATCACCAAACAGACTTGAAGAAATTGGATGCTCTTAATTCAGAGCTACCACTGCAAGTAAAAGAAAAATCCCCCAGCTAGTATTAAGAGAGAAATTTCATTGAATATGCTTCATATTATAGCAAGGAAAAGAATTACGACAAATTGAAATAGGTTACGGCAGTAAGTAACTATTATTTTGAATGTTAAACTGAAGCAAAGTAAAAAAAAAAAAAAAAAATGAATGAGTCTAATAATTTGCACACGTCTGTAGAAAGCCGCAGACATTTCGAGAGCTTTAGCGGCAGCAACAGTGGGCAGAACAGATAGAGTCGACATGACAAATTCAATGCCATGGCCGAGATTAAATCACGGATCTCCTGGTTTCCGTCCACTCTAACTCATTGAGCTACCATGGCCAATATGCCGTCACGACATTAAATTCTCCAGTTGACTCGTATATTTCCCCGGTAGACCACTAGGGGCTCTCGCATCCGAGATACACCGTTTGTGACTACTTACTATCGTAAGCACTTGAGTCCCAGGCTTCATCATTTAACTCATGGTAGCTCAATGGGTTAGAGCGATTGGACGGAAGCCAGGAGATCCGTGGTTCAGATCCCGGCCGTGGCATTGAATTTTTCATGTTGACTCTATCCATCAAAAACCTTAGCCTATGTACGGCTAGTGTGGAGAAATGATTAATTTCCATCCATTAACTAAAATAATAAGAGTTAAATGATGAAGCCTGGACTCATGTACTTACGATAGTAAGTCGCTACAAATGGTATATCTCGGATGCGAGAGCCCCTAGTGTTCTACCGGGGGAATATACGAGTGAAAAGGAGAATTTAATGTCAAGACGGCACGTTGGCCATGGTAGCTCAATGGGTTAGAGCGACTGTGCGGAAACCAGGAGATCCGTGGTTCGGATCCTGGCCATGGCATTGAATTTTTCATGTTGACTCTATCCATCAAAAACCTTAGCGTATAAACGGCTAGTGTGCAGAAATGATTAATTTCTATCAATTAACTAAAATAAGAGTTAAATGATGAAGCCTGGGACTCAAGTACTTACGATAGTAAGTCGCTACAAATGGTATATCTTGAATGCGAGAGCCCCTAGTGGTCTACCGGGGGAATATACGAGTCAAATGGAGAATTTAATGTCAGGACGGCATGTTGGCCATCGTAGCTCAATGGGTTAGAGTGACTGGATGGAAGCCAGGGGATCCCGGCCATGACATTGAATTTTTCATGTTGACTCTATCCATCAAAAACCATAGCGTATAAAAGCTAGTGCGGAGAAATGATTAATTTCCATCAATTAACTAAAATTGCTGTCAACTTGTTTCCTTGTTTGACACATCCCCACTTTCTGTTTTTCATACCATACTCCCTGAATTAAATGTTTAGGGCTTGGATAGTAATTAATATTTTTAGTTTTAATATCTGTACATAATGATCTTAAAAACCTGGATCTATAATTTTTTTCTGGTTCATACTTGTTTTCACTTATATTATATTTAATAATGTTGATTTTCTCACAATAATTCTAGTAGCTGTCCTTTTTGTATTTATTAGCACATATGAGGTTAACAAGATATCCAGTCTAGTTAGACTGCCATTGTTTACCAAAAAGTCAATGTTCCACTCTCCATACAACACCAGCACTTGCTTTTTTGGTGCATAGTAATTAACTAAGAGTTCTAATCTCTCTAAAAATGCTTCAAAATCTCCACCAGGTGATCTAAGTGAATACAGTTATAATGTCTTTCTCATATGCTTTAATAATGATAGTTAAAAAATGTTATGCACTGTTAATGAGTCAAAAGTAATAATATTTTTAATAATTAACTGCAAAGGTATTTTCAACCTTCAGACCTTCAAGGTTGAAAATTGGAGCTACCAAAACAATAATTTATAACAAATAATGAAATTCATAAAATAAACACTAGATGAAAGTATTACATTCATTACATCATGCTGAACATTTTTGCTACCAGAAAGATATATATTAGAAACCATCCTAATGATCTCATTGGAAAAACTGATAATTTCAGAGCTTTTAAAATTGCTGCTAGAGAGTACCTATGCACAAAATCATTTTATTCTTTAAAATATTATCTGAATGACAAATTAGCCTGATAATATCCCGTCAGGAGAATTTAGAATTGCTAACTTGGAAGATGGCAATATAATTAAAGAATGTTTTCATACTCAAATGAGAAGTAACTGGGGAGGGTATTGGGCACATAAAATGAATGACGTACTGAAGCAGATAGGTATGGGTCATCCTTGGATAAATGCAGAGTTTGGGCATAGAGGCTTCTGGAAAGATGTTAAGATTAGAAGATATTGACAGACAAGACATTTTTGCCAGTATAAGCGCCAAAAGCTTGCTGAGATTATATAGAGAAATAAAAACAACCTGTGGGAGGGAAGGATATATAGACATACGTAATAAGTCAGGGCGAGAAGATTTTGCTTGGGTGAGAACAGGAGTTTGAAACTTGAAAGTTGTAGGTCAAGATAGGGAGCTAGATAAATGTCCATTGTGTAGAGAAGAGAATGCAGACCTCCATTGTATATTATACTGTAGTCAAACAAAGATATGGAGAGAGCAGGCTTGGCTACGTAAATGGGACAGAAAGGTATAGGTCAAGAGAGGGAGCTGCATAAATTAGTACAAAAGTGAATCGAGAAGATATTGACACATTCTTCACTCACACTGTTTAATCACAGGACATGTTTCAAGACCTTTTGCTCCTATCATCAGCTGATATTCGACTAGTGCAAGTTGTAGTGGTTTCCTCTTTCTCCGTTTTGTCAATAGATGGCGTGATGTACTTGTCAAAGATGTCCGGTGCTGGAGTTTCAAAATTCATGACTATGACGATTTTTGTTGATGAAGAATTTTTCCCATACGGAAAGGTCTGTGGGGTGATTAACATATTTTATTAGAGATGTTTCCAAGTTGATGTCATGTCTTGTATTCAAAAAATGAAAAGCCACCGCTGATTTTTCTGTTTCACCATTTTTAATGTTTCTTAGATGTTGTTTAGTTCTGATGTTAATATTTCTTTTTATTTTTCCTATATAAATTTTAGGGCAAGTTTCACATTTGATCTCATAGATTCCTGGTTTTTCTTTGGTAGTGATTGAATTTTTGGGAGGGCCTTTTAACAAATTTCTGATATTAAACCTATTTTGAGGTGCAAGAGTTACGTTGTGTTTTGAGAAGATTTTTTGGAATTTGTTATAGGCTGATGGGTGGAAGGTGAATTTTTTAAAAAGTTTTTTCTCTTTTTCTTCTGTAGGTTCTAGGGTGGTGGTTTCTTTTATTTTCTTAGCTTTGTTGAGTCTGTTAACTGTTTTGTCTACTAAATTTGGGTTGAAACCGTCGGATATAGTCTGTTGACTGTTTTGTCTACTAAATTTGGGTTGAAACCGTTGGATATACGCTTCTTCCAAGTTTATGCTTTGAGTGATTAGGCCTACAAGTCTGAGAAGCATTCAAATCTCGATAGTGTGATTTTTTAAACCGTCAACCAAGATGGAGGACCAACGAATATCCAACGGTTTCAACCCAAATTTAGTAGACAAAACAGTTAACAGACTCAACAAAGCTAAGAAAATAAAAGAAACCACTACACTAGAACCTACAGAAGAAAAAGAGAAAAAAAAATTTAAAAATTCACCTTCCACTCATCAGCCTATAACAAATTCCAAAAAATCTTCTCAAAACACAACACAACTCTTGCACCTCAAAATAGGTTTAATATCAGAAATTTGTTAAAAAGCCCTCCCAGAAATTCAATCACTACCAAAGAAAAACCAGGAATCTATGAGATCAAATGTGAAACTTGCCCTAAAATTTATATAGGAAAAACAAAAAGAAATATTAACATCAGAACTAAACAACATCTAAGAAACATTAAAAATGGTGAAACAGAAAAATCAGCAGTGGCTTTTCATTTTTTGAATACTAGACATGACATCAACTTGGAAACATCTCTAATAAAATATGTTAATCACCCCATAGACCTTTCCATATGGGAAAAAATCTTCATTAACAAAAATCGTCAGAGTCATGAATTTTGAAACTCCACCACCAGACATCTTTGACAAGTACATCACGCCATCTATTGACAAAACGGAGAAAGAGGAAACCGCTACAACTTGCACTAGTCGAGTATCAGCTGATGATAGGAGCAAAAGCTCTTGAAACATGTCCTGTGAATAAACAGTGTGAGTGAAGCAATGTGTCAATAACTTCTCGATTCACTTTTCTACTAATTTGTTACTTCACTGTCCCTACGCTTCTTCCAAGTTTATACTTTGAGCTGGATAAATGTCCATTGTGTGGAGAAGAGAATGCAGATTTCCATTGTATATTATATTGTAGTCAAACAAAGATATGGAGAGAGCAGGCCTGGCTCTGTAAATGGGACAGAAAGGTGTAGGTCAAGAGAGGGAGCTAGATAAATGTCCATTTTGTGGAGAAGAGAATGCAGATTTCCATTGTATATTATATTGTAGTCAAACAAAGATTTGGAGAGAGCAGGCTTGGCTACGTAAATGGAACAGAAAGGTATAGGTCAAGAGAGGGAGCTAGATAAATGTCCATTTTGTGGAGAAGAGAATGCAGATTTCCATTGTATATTATACTGTAGTCAAACAAAAATTTGGAGAGAGCAGGCTTGGCTACGTAAATGGGACAATTTGGGGGGCAAAGTAGTTATCGGAAAAATTTTGTCAGTAAAAGGGGAAAAGAACAGGAGAATTATTAAGGGGCAGTTAAAGAGAAATAGCTAAGAACAATTAAGAGAAAAATGTAGATTACGATATGTGTAATACGTTTTCTTATTACAATCCCTCGGCGAGGCGACTTACCTTCCTCAGGCTGGAGAATCGATGATCTCTCCAGCTTC
Source organism: Mantis religiosa (assembly GCA_030765055.1). Lineage (NCBI taxonomy): Eukaryota > Metazoa > Arthropoda > Insecta > Mantodea > Mantidae > Mantis > Mantis religiosa. The sequence continues at coordinate 128,008,558 of CM060956.1, read as the reverse complement.
CTTGTTACTGCGATAATGTAAACTTGATTCACCGGCAGCTCCGTCGATGAGTGATGAACTGTGTAATCTCAGGCAGTGGTACTGCGCCAGCAACGGAATGGTAGATGGTGGCAACAAAATTGATTTTTAAACACTGCTGCACTTTTTGAGAATTTATTTTCTCACTGAATTATTACACAGCCGATGTTTTGAAACATGATTTAGAAACATCTTTCCTGATTTTAAAGGCGTAGTAAACGTAACAGCGTGCCACTCATCATTTACGTATTCTCTTTTGCGACGCGTACTCGACAAGCCTTTTCACTGATCGCTAATCCGTAGAAAAAATACCTACTTTTGTAACTTGCCGGAACCTAGTAGTCCTCTTGCAATTTAATAGTGCGACTGTGTCTGAGACGATATCTATGATACGTCTGACTACCTCGAAAGAACCAGAAGGAATGACACCTTTCTCAAGTGAAGATGAAATAAAATTAAATTTTTTACTGAACTCGGATTGGTTCATTCTACCATGTCTTGTTGCTAAGGGACCAAAACTTGAATTTGATTGGCTTAACGTCAAAGTTTGAATTTCTGGACCGTTCCATAACTTGTAATGATAATAAATCTAGGCAATCTGTTACATCAGAAACAAAGACATCTTGGTTTAACCTGTTCATTAATTTCAGAGGGCCATGTTTGCATTACATCTCCATATATGGAAATTTTAACGAATTTCTCGAATTATATGAAAAATCAGCTTCAAAATGCAAAATGTGTAAAAAGGTGTAGAGGGCCTTCAATAGACAAAAACCTAGGGTTAGGTGTAGAGGGACCGAATTATTCAATGCAAGAACAGAGTAGGATTTTCAGGATTTAGGAATATATGGCATTTTCCAGTATGGATTTTCTAATTGTAATCTTGATTTTGTATTTCCATTTGATTATGTAAAAGAAAAGACGAGAAATAAATCACAAATTACTTACTCAAGTAGAATCTAGCTGTTCTAATGACAAATCATTGACAATTTACCTTCAAAAGCTATTTAATGTATGTATATTGAAGAACTGGCAAAATATAAAATGTTGAGATGTACTGGCAAAAGCCAGATTGTAATAGATAGTCAACATGAAAAATTCAGTGTCACTGCCGAGATTTGAACCACGGATCTCCTGATTTCCGTCCAGTTGCTCTAACCCACTGAGCTACCACGGCCAACTTGCCGTCATGACATTAAATTCTCCATTTGAGTCGCATATTTCCCCGGTAGACCACTAGGAGCTCTCACATCTGAGATACACCATTTGTGGCGACTTACGTTGTAAGTATTTGAGTCCTAGGCTTCATCATTTAACTCTTATTATTTTAGGTAATTGCTGGAAATTAATCATTTCTTCATTTTTCTCTTATCATTTTCGATAGAGTCAACATGAAAAATTCAATGTCACTGAAAAATGTGAGTCAAATGGAGAATTTAATGTCATGACGGCAAGTTGGCCATGGTAGCTCAATGGGTTAGAGCAGCTGGATGGAGACCAGGAGATCCGTGGTTCAAATCCTGGCTATGACATTGAATTTTTCAAGTTGACTCTATCAAAAACCTTAGTCTATGTATGACTAGTGTGAAGAAATGATTAATTTCCATCAATTAACTAAAAAAGAAAGTAATCTTTATTTCCATTTCAATTACAAATGATTATAGATTTACATTTATTTATTTATTTTCAGTTCAGTATAGTGTTAAATACACAGAAGAACCACGTCATATGAATTTATACAGTTTAATAACACAGCTATACAGGTTGTGTGATATAAATAGAATACTAACTTGCTTTAATAAATCCATACACACTAATAATTAATAATAATAATAAGTTAGTTAGTTACTAACACTCCCCACATGGCAACCTTGGCCTTCGGGGTAACCTCACCCCACCAAGTGATGACCGGACCCATTTCTCAGGTGGAGGCACCCAGAGGGCGGTGTCCATTACCTCCGATGATAGGGTGATAGTGAAGATGGCGGTGAGGTGAGAGGACCTACAGTTTTTACCGTGGACTCCGAACCACGTTGGGCATAGGGGATACTTCACGTGTGCTAGACAGAGGTGAAGGCGTGGATAGGGCCGACTTAAAATCGCCAACCCCAGAGCCGGGAATCGAACTCGGGACCCTTAGAACGGGAGCCGCGAACGAAACCACCGCGCTACCCCGGCGCCCTATAATAATAATAATAATAATAATAATAATAATAATAATAATAATAATAATAATAATAATAATAATAATAATAATAATAATAATAATAATAATAATAATAATAATAATAATAATAATAATAATAATAATAATAATAATAATAATAATAATACTTTACAGGCATTGTTGAAAACAGACCAGTTGTCAATTATATACAATTAAAGTTGCTGTATACAGATATTAGAAGAAACTAAAACTTAGGTGATGTTATTCTAAATGTTACTACATGTTACTTATTTACATACTTATTATTACACTGATTTGCTGGTTATCCTTGAGCCCAATAGGCTCAAAGTCTGAGGCTGTCGAGCTGATGGGTCCCTATTGGCAACTTATCTAAATTAACTTCATTTTTGTCATATTTGCTTATCTTCCTCAACCATTTGGCTCTTACTTTGCCCAAAAATTCCCAATTTCAATTAAATTTTTGCTAGTTTTAACACTCATTAACTTCATTGCTTGAATTTCTTTTGGTAGCCTTGCCCATTCTTTTCTACCTATCTTCTCTCTAAGCAACCAAGTTTCTTCACATCCTAAAAACAAATGCCATTCTTTATCCCTTTGGTGATACAATGGGCATTTCCCCAGATCCCTTCCTCTTCCCAAACCCTTCAATTTTACCACCCCTGTTCTGGCCCATGCAAAGCCTTCTCTTGCTGCTTTATCCACAATATCAATGTATTTTTCCCTGTTCCACATCACTTTCATCTCTCCATAAATTTCCAGTGGCAAAACCTAAGTGAAAGTTATTAAAAAATAAACAATAGATAAAATAAAATAAGTGATTTTGTATAATGTATAACTATCCCTGCCTTATTTTTCATATTGCCTGTATATAATATGTCTTATGTGTTCAATGTTCAAATATATATGCTATTAAACTGTACACTTCTTAGACAATATTCACTGGTTACTAGTGAACTCTCTGAATGCAAATCAGTCTAATCTAATCTAGTTCCACTGCAATTTCTCTTGGATGTAGCAAAAAGGAATTTAACTCTATACTTGAAATGACCAGCATGGACTTCTGCAAAAAGTACTAATGTGTTATTGACGTAACTTCACAAGTTTCCAACATACAGTCATGACATTGATCCAAATCCAAAATGATTAAAAGGAGTGATAAACCAAAATAAACTGACCACATGGGAGAACATATTCATATGGAAAAATAAGGATCGCGTAATGAACTTTGAAATCCCACCAGTAGGTAATTTGACAAAAAAGTTCATAGTTCCACCACCAGAGAGAGGAGAGCAGACGACAACTGATATCAGTTGGAGAGAGGTTGAAAATGGAGACAATGGCCTATGCAACTAGTCTCTCAATAATATGGCAAGAGTCAATAAACTGACTACAAATATTAAATTTTAGATGAGTCGCATTTCTTACACATCTGCTTCACTTTCGTTTCGAAAGTGAAGCAGATGTGTAAGAAATGCGACTCATCTAAAATTTAATAATTTTTCGCTTCACTGTGGTGTTCCAATACAGTTGAATCTTGACTACAAATAGTTTTTGCGATACAATCATACATTTCATTTTGGATGAGTTTTGAAATCCTCAAGAAAGCCTGATTATCTGCTGCATGTTCTTTCATTGTACTGTCTGTAACAGAGGTTATATAGGAGTATATAATAGTTAAAAAGACACCTAGATCTTATAATGTTATACCCTCACAAAGCTAAGTCAAAAGCAATATAAAAAGATTGAGCGAGATTGGAAAATTCAATACTATAGCCGGGATTTGAACCATGGATCTTCTGGTTTCCATCCGGCCACTCTACGGAAGAACCAGAAGATCCATCATTCAAATCCTGGCTATGGCATTGAATTTTTCAGTCTGAGTCTATCTTTCCATACTTTCACCTACACACGGCCAGTGTGAAAGAACAATTAATTTCCATTAATTCACCTAATAGTGGTTAACTATAAAGCCCGGCCTTAAAGTACTTACATGTAGTAAGTCGCCATTAAGGTAGTTGTCTCATGTGTTTATGAGAACTCATAAGTGTTTTAACAGGAAAAATAAGAGACAGTTGGAGAATTTAATGTCATATCGGCACGTTGGCCATAGTAGATAGATAGATGGATAGTTTTATTCACCTTAGGAATATACAATATTCATGGCTTCGTCAAATTTGTACCCATAAGAATAATACATTTCTTATGAGTAATACAATTATGAATAATACAATAGTAATTAAATAATACAATAGTAGTTAAATAATACAATAGTGATTAAAGTAATGCAGTAGTAATTAACAGAATAATAATACAAATAGTAATTAAGAATAAAGCAACTTAGGTCACATAATAGTTTAAAGTATTACATTTTTAAGAACTAGGCTGTAAGAGACAATTTTTACCAAAAAAAATCAATATTTACTTTATTATTTTATTTTTATTTCTTAGAAACTCATCTGTTGTCTGTGACATTACTTTTAGTAGGATATTTTTTACAGCTTTTCTGAATATTACAAGTATCACCTCCGAAGTTGCACAGGTATTTATTCACAAACATCATTTTAGGAAGCATTGATATGTTGATCATGTTTTAAATATTCTTCCACTGAATAATAGCATCCTTCTCTTAAAAATGATTTTACAGTCAGTTTAAACCTTTTTTCCGATGTTATACTTTTAATGCCATTGGGTAGTTTGTTATATAATAATACTGCTTTATGTTCGAAGCTATGTGTGAATAAAGTTGTATTGTGGCTTATAATGCGTAGATCTGATTTACTTCTTGTATTATATGTATGTATCTGTGAATTTGTTTCAAATTGAGCAAGTACAATTCTTGTCCTAACTAGAGCTTCATATATATACACACAGGGTAATGGAAGTATTTTGAGTAGTTTAAAATATGGTTTACAGCTGGTGGTGAAAGGAATATTTACTATATAACGAATAGCCCTTTTCTGCAGTCTAAATATTTTTGATACATCTTTAGCATTTCCCCAGCTAAGTATACCATAAGACATTACAGAATGAAAATTAGCAAAATAAATAATTCTCAACACATTTGTGTTTACAGACTCCCTCATTGATTTAATAGCGAATGTAATTCTGCTTAGTTTCAATTCTAGTTGCTGAATTTGTTTTTCCCATTTTAAATGTTCATCTAACCATATTCCTAGAAATTTGGTATTTGATTCATAGAGTAGTGATTTATTCCCTAAATATATACTTGGGAATTGAGCAGTGTTATTTAGTTTGTGGTGAAAGCCTATAGCTACTGATTTTTCTTCATTTATTTTTAGCTTATTTTTTAAAAACCAATTGACAATTTTTGTATTAAAAGTATTATTATAGCTTAATACCTCATTCGAGGTTTTCCCAGTCATTAATATGCTGGTATCATTGGCAAAGAGTGTCAAATTGATGTTCTCGCCCGTTTTATTTAAACCTAGACCTAAATCATTAATATATAAGAGAAATAAAAATGGGCCCAATATTGAACCCTGGGGCACACCTTGCTGTACTATTTTCTCTGAAGATGTTTTACTTTGAATTACACCTAAGTTTTTATCTACATAGTCTAGCTGTACAAATTGACGTCTACGTTCCAGATATGATCTGAACCATTCGTAACATATTCCTCTAATACCAACTGCATGCAACTTATCCAGTAGAATGCTATGGTCTACAAGATTGAATGCCTTTGTGAGATCAAGGAAAATACTCACAGGGCACTCTTTCCTATCTAGTGCCCTATACACATTCTCTAAAAATTTGGTCAATGCCGAGGTAGTGCAACTCCCTTTCCGAAAGCCCAATGGTTAGAGTGGCTAGACGGAAACCAGAAGATCCGTGGTTCAAATCCCGGCTATAGTATTGAATTTTTCAGTCTGGCTCTATCTTTACGGCTAGTGTGAAAGAACAATTAATTTCCAATATAAAGTTATACAATCAATAATTCAAGACAGTAAATAAATTATTTCCCTACCAACATCTCTGATTGGGTTTCCTGTCTCCTCACAATAGTTATGATTTAATGTTATTGCAATATTATTACATAATGTACTAAGATGAAGTGACAGTTTATATCTTTATTTATACCTTTGTTTCTGTACAGTGCATTTCGAGCATCACTCCAGCATATCCAACTGTTTTCACCACCCGTCACATTAAATTTCTTTGTATACTCATTATTTTTATTATATTCTGACTTACTTTGGCTCTATAATTCTCATTTTCTCCTTCAAGATCTCTTTAGTAGACCAACTAGAGAATGTACTCATGAGTGAAGCAGTGTCCATATCTTCTCGATTCACTTTTGTACTAATGTAATCATTGTTTACACATCTTCTGAGTGACCTGGAAGTTTTCTTCAGAAATTAAGAGTGATACTTGCTGTATCTAATATCAGTCTAGTTTAAAATTTAGCTTTTATTAAACCCAATTTAGAAAAAGCTTGTTTTACAAGAAGCATTGCTATGGTTAATAAATCAATGCCAGTGCAAATTCCATTATTTCAAATCATAATTTACATCAAGTGGTCTGTCCATGGGGGAATCACAAAGTCAGTTATGCATCAGGAATACTTTTTAGGAGGGGCAAAAGAAATTTATAATTTAGAAATACAAAACATTGAAGTATATTAAGGGAATGTAAACAATTATTACACAAATATAAATATTTGTAACAAAAGGCTTCATTTATCTTAAGAAAATGGTGTTAATTCTTCTTTCTAATGGAGATCGATTTAAAAAGCAAGATTGTTTTCATCAACAGTCAACTTTGTAGTCAAGGATTCCGGTCACCATGTTATTATACTTTTACAGTATTACCAACATCTGAAAATGAAACAAACCTAAAAAGAAACAAATGCTGGTATTTCAAAACTCATTACGCGATGTTTATTTTTTAACATAAATATCTTTTCCCAAACCATTAAATCTATCAGACCATTTAATTGTTTTAATAATATAACTTCAGGATTTGTTTCAAGATTTAATGACAAAAAAAAAAAAAAAAAATCTGCTACGACCAATTTATCAGTTTGGTTTAATGCTTAATCAGTTTAATGGCTATTTTAAAAAATAAACATCGCATAATGAAATTTTAAATACCAGCATTTGATTCTGTTTTCAGGTTTGCTTCATTTTCAGATGTTGGTAATAGTTAAAAAAACATAAGAAAAACATGGTAACTGGAATCCTTGACTACGAAGTTGACTGATGAGAAAAATAATGTTTTTTTAAATTGATCTCCATTAGAAAGAAGAATGAGCACCATTTTCTTAAGATAAATGAAGCCTTTTGTTACAAATAATTTATATTTGTGTAATATTCATTGCTTTACTGTAGCTAACTTCATTTTCTATGTAATGAATGTAAACAAATTTATTACAACTTTCAATTGAGTGGTGTGATTGTTGGTTTGGTTTGTATCTTGAAGTTTATTAATCTGAAGGCGCTATAAAAAAAGAGGAATAATCTCAAGTACAATCTATACAGTTATGTGACATATGAAATGAATAACATTATAGACTGGTATGTGTAGACATTCAGAATGTTATGCTAGCAATTGTTTATTTACCAGATCTAGGATGAGAGTTTTAAGTTCTCCCCATACCCTCCTTCATATTTATGTTCTCGAGAAGTATCTGCTGCATCCAACATAGTTCAAATTCATAATAAAAGATGTATGTCATAATATTCCACTGCAATAAGAGGTAATAGCCTCCATCAGAATGCCTTTACCTCACAAATGGGTCATTTTGAGATAGAATAAGGTTACTGGAAAGTGGGGGTTCATTGAAATATAAAATAATAAAATACATTGATATATGCCAAAATATTTTTATTTGAAATTTGTTGTAAATATTATGACTTATTGTGTTTAGCTTTCCAGAGAATGTGTGGCTTAAAACTGCTGCAACTACCGGTTTAACAATTAAAATTCAGGTTGAAAGAGGTATCAATGCTGAACTATGCCATACAAAATTACTGGAAGCTTGTGGGAGACAGACATTACCACATCATCCTTCCAACGTTCTCCACCATACTTGAAAAGATTGTTCATGCACAAGTCATTCCTTATTTTTAACAATTTATTTATTTATCTGCCGTAGGAGTCAGCCAGACTCATGGCAACCTCAAAAATGCAGTTTCAAAGATATAAAAATGAATTAAAAATATGATTGAAAATGTTACAAATTAATATAAAGTCTAATACACTAGTACATTTTAAAAATACATACAGAAAAATAAAATTTATTATTACAATTTTATATTAAAAGTTAACTGATGCTAAAAGTTTTAACAATATAAGTTGCACTGATTGTCTAAACCTTCTGTATTTCCTTTTACACAAAATCTGTATAAAAATCAACACTAATTTTACTTATCAGCTTAAGTATTCCTCAAGTGTATAAAAACTACCATTTATACACTACCATTTATACAGAACTTCTTTAACTCTCTTTTAAATCTATTTGTCACTTGTATACTTTTTATTTCTCCTATGAGCTACAGCACGAATTGATTTCCCTAGTTTCATATTGTTTTCTGACTTATAAATTTTGTTTTTGCAAGCATTATTACTTCAAATTTATATAGAGATTGTAAGGTCAGGATATTTAGCTTTCTAAATGCATCTCTACAAGAGTCAGTTTGTTTTAAACCTAACATGATCCTAACTGCTCACTTTTGCAGGGTGAAAATCATCTGTATATACTTTTTTGCACACTGTCCCCATTTGCCTATAGACATACTATGTTTCAAGCATCGTCACAGTCTAATTTCAAATGACAATCATTCACAAAATACAATTTATATAAAAAATATACAATTCATGAAACAGTTTCCATTATAATTCATCAGTTCTATATATACATCTTTCTATTAAATACATTTTTAATTACTTTTTGAAGCTATTTCCAGGTAATGTTTTTAAATAATTTGGCAATTTGTTATAAAATATAATTCCCTTCAATAATGGATCTTTTCCAGCTGATTTTGTTCTTATAGTAAGTCTATGAAAGTTATCACATCCTCTAGTATTGTAGCCGTAGAGTTTACCATTTCTATTGACATTATTTACATTACATTCTGTTTTATGTACAAGTAATATTAATTTTACAATGAAATTACTGTCAAGATTCGCTCCTTTCTGAAAGTTGGTCTACAGGATGCTCTATTTCCTAATTTAAACATTATTCTTACACATATTTTTTGTAGTATTAGAATCCTATTCATGTTGATAATTCCACTACTGCTCCAGATTTCAATTCCATAACTGAGATGGCTATGTATTATTGCATAGTAAGCTAATTTTAATACTTCTGTATTCAAGTATTTAGAAAGATTTCTGAGCAGATATACACCACTACTAATTTTATTCCATATGCTGTCAATCTGTTTGTGGAAATTCAAGTTTTTGTCTAGTTTGTTACCCAAAAAGTTTGTTGAATCTTAACTGATCTTTGAACCAATTTATATCGAAGTTTAACTGTATTGGAACACCACAGTGAAGTGAAATAATTATTAAATTATAGATGAGTCGTACGACTCATCTATAATTTAACAATTCGACTTCTTGTTTGTTACAGAATGTTCCAGAAATGTCTAGTAATAGGAGTAGTGGTATATATAAAGAAGCTGTGACTCGCCAAGCTGCAAACGTAAACAGAGTAGTTGTAAATGGAGTTGTAATGAGAGTTGTAAACAGTGTACTTGTGAACTCTGGTCAATGACATTGGAAGATTGCATGTGTATGTGACGGAATTCTGCTACTGTAAGGATTGTCCAAAGTGTATTTCTACGCATATTAAGAACATTTTGAATTTCTGCAACTTTGACTTTAAATTTTACGAACCCACAAAGTCACAATACATATAACTATCCTGAATTTTAGATAATCTAAAAAAGACAAATTTATACTGTCTTTACCGCTGGCATTGTATCCATGAAAGTCACTTAAAATGTGGCTATCTCAAGAGTCATACATAAAAAGTAAAACATCCAAAATATACAGATTATAACTAGTTAAACGCCTGGTTCAATAAACTTTGGTTTATTTTAAAATCTCTTGCTTTAGAAACAATAAATACTGATTACCCAGAAAACGAATGGCTTCATATCTTCACTGATGGTTCTTTGCAAACTAATAGTGATTGTGCTGGAGCTGGAGTCTACTGTAAACTGTTCTCCCTCTATGCCTCTGCTGGCAGATTAAAGACAAATTTTGATGGGGAATTGAAAGCAATTAACCTTGCACTCTCTCAACTATACATTAGGCATCATTCTTTTAAAATGCTGTTCTATTTTGTGACTCTACTGCTGCTATACAAGCAATTTCAAATGTTAAAGACTCCTTGGACTCCAATATTGTACAAATTAAAGATCTGTTACGAAAATTTGCCGAAATTGGGAAAATAATTATTGTACAATGGATCCCATCGCATGTTGGAATAATTGGAAATGAACAAGCTGATCATCTTGCAAAAAAGGGAACTGAAATTCTTAATTGTTGGACAACACCAGTATCATTCCATTCAGCGAAACTTCACATTAAGGCATCATTCAAGGCAGAAAGGTTAAAATATATTACCGACATAACAAAAGATAAAAACTGGAAGAAATTAGTCACCGACAGAACACTAATACCAGATCTACCTCGACATGAAACAGTTGCTGCATTTCGAAATATTACACAACATAATTGTCTAGCAGAATATCTCCATCGCATGGGACTCATGCCGACTCCAAATTGTATGCTGTGCACTGGGAACTCCATTATGAACTGGGAACATCTTAGAAAATGTCCTGCACTTCAGACACATTGGACAAAATCAGACGGAACATTATATTGGGAAGCCAGAAGACAAATGGAATTTTTCCAACATGTCTAGAGCATTTGTTTAAATAAATAAATAAATAAACTTTGAAGTAATGAGTTGGTATTCAAACACAACATCACTTAAAATATCCTTACTTGAACAATTGTTTCGGAGACCGGCTCGTCCCCATCATCAGCAACTATCCAACTGGTTGGATCCGTGGTTTCTTGAAGTGAGCTGGTTGTTTGAGGTGACATCTGTTGATTGTGAGATGAACTTCCAAAGAGAGTTTTCAGGCGGCAATTCGAAATTTAACGTATACTGTTTGTTTTTTATAATTAGCAACTTCTCCCAAACATCGAGCTCAGCTGCATTATTGGCTGGCTTTAATAGTTTTATATTTGGTACAATTTCATGATTGGTAGACCAAAAATGGTGGGCTATTGCTGATTTTTCCATTTGTTTGTATTTCACACATCTCATATGTTCCTGTAATCTAATTTGTAAACTTCTTTTGGTTTTTCCTATGTAGAACTTATTACAGTCTGAGCAGTTTATTTTGTATATACCTGATTTCTTGTTTTCAGGTACTGGGTCTTTCAGGTTGTTGCATAATAAAAAAAACTTATTATGCAACAACCTGAAAGACCCAGTACCTGAAAACAAGAAATCAGGTATATACAAAATAAACTGCTCAGACTGTAATAAGTTCTACATAGGAAAAACCAAAAGAAGTTTACAAATTAGATTACAGGAACATATGAGATGTGTGAAATACAAACAAATGGAAAAATCAGCAATAGCCCACCATTTTTGGTCTACCAATCATGAAATTGTACCAAATATAAAACTATTAAAGCCAGCCAATAATGCAGCTGAGCTCGATGTTTGGGAGAAGTTGCTAATTATAAAAAACAAACAGTATACGTTAAATTTCGAATTGCCGCCTGAAAACTCTCTTTGGAAGTTCATCTCACAATCAACAGATGTCACCTCAAACAACCAGCTCACTTCAAGAAACCACGGATCCAACCAGTTGGATAGTTGCTGATGATGGGGACGAGCCGGTCTCCGAAACAATTGTTCAAGTAAGGATATTTTAAGTGATGTTGTGTTTGAATACCAACTCATTACTTCAATTGTTATATACATCACTGTTTCTAACCTTTTGCTTCAAATAAATAAACTTTGGTTTACAATGAGCTAAATAAGAGCAGTTTTAAATTTTTACTAATAACTTATTTCTGAAAGACAAATACTTCATTTACTTTGCTGCTTCTTCCTATGGCTCTACAGATCGTGAAGTGCGACTATGTTATACAAATAAAAATATTTACCACTTAGCTTCACTTATCGTAAGAAGTGTTGATACTTCTTTTCAAACAGAAATTGATTTCGCAAACAAATCGTTTGCATCCTCAGTCCACAGATAAAATGTAATCTTGGCACCTACTAATGGACATTCAATTTTGAAATTGCTAAATTCAAAAACAAAAGATGAAATACCAACAGTTAACAGATCCGAAATATACAAAATAAGTTGTACAAATTGTGGAAAATGCTACATAGGTCAAACTAAAAGAAATCTAAAAAACCAGAGTCAAAGAGCACTTTAGAAACATCAGAGTGAAACAAGAAGAAAAGCCAGCAGTAGCATTTCATTTTTGAAACGAAAATCATGACATTGATCCAAATCCAAAATTATTAAAAGGAGTGATAACCCAAAATAAACTAACATGGGAGAACATAATATAAAAATTATTTGTGGTTGGTTTATTGACACTCGTCACTTACTTTTTCATATATTTAGGAGAGACTAGTTTCAAAGGCCCTGGCCTCCATTTTCAATCTCTTCCCAAGTAAGTGACGAGTGTCAATAAACCAACCACAAATAATTTTTATATTAATTTTGACGTCACTGTTACTAAATTCCTCCAAACACACATGGGAGAACATATGCATACTGAAAAATAAGGACTGTAATGAACTTTGAAATCCCACCAGTAGATAATTTGATAAAGAAGTTCATAGTTCCACCACCAGAGAGAGGAGAGCAGACAACAACAGATGCTAGTTGGAGAGAGGTTGAAACTGGAGGCAACAGCCTTTGAAACTAGTCTCTCAATAATATAGAAAAAAGTGACAAGTGTCAATAAACCGACAACAAATAGTTTTTACGATTAAGTGCAAGGCTGTTTAGCTTAGGTTACTTGAATTTTGTATAAAATTAATATTACTCAATACTCTATTGTCTTCAAAATTTAGTCTATAAAACTTATGTAAAGAATATGTTTCCTTTGCCAACACTGAACTTGTTTCAATGGAAATATGATAAATTTTAGGTCTGATTCTGAGCAGCAGTAACAGAAATTTTAACCGTATTTCCTGAGTTAGCATTCTTGTTTTTAAATTTCCATTTCCATTACAGATTAAATTTCCATCAATTACCCTAATATTAAGAACTATAAAGTGTGGGACTACATACTTACAGCTTAGTAAGTCGAAACAAGCTGCACATCTCAATGTATTAGTTGACCACAATATGAATGCACTCGGCGAGAAGCGTTACTAAACAGTTACATCGCAAGTGGACGGAGTACCCCAGGTAAAGTGCAGATAACGCAAACAATACCGAGACACTTCCAATGTGACATGCAGAAGTAGTGTAGTTCAACACGGTGCTTCTTCGAACCTTTCCTTGTGCAGTTAAAATTCGAATATTATAGTGGCAGTTGCAGTGCTTATTGCAATAAAATTGGCATTTAATTGTGAACAATTTAATTACGGAAGCACCTACAAAGTTAAAAACAAGAAAGTAACCCATTCTGATGAAAAGCACATCATATCAGGTTACAGTTCTGTAGACAAGAAAAGCAGGAGAAAAGGTTACTCGTACCCTGAAAAATCAGCAGTTAGGGTAGCAAAAATAGTGGGAAGGTCTGGGAGAACCATCATGAACATAAAATGCTTCAACAAGTGGGGTTAAGGTTTCAAAAAATCGAAAATCATGCACAACTATATCTCTTTATGAGTTTGATAAGTGCGTAGAAAATTTTTGGATTACTATGAACAGAAAAAGGAAATTCCTACTTTGAGGAAACTCCTGCACTTTGCTAAAGAATAAATAAACTTTCAAGGTGGCAAAGAAACATTTAGAAAAATATTGAGAGAAATGGGATTTCAATTTGAGAAATGCAAAAACAAACAATCTTTGCTAACAAAGAAAACACAAATTGTTGCAGAATACTGTTGTTGTTGACTAATGGCACTGTGGATTAGTTGATTTGCATCATTTTCCCCCTAGCTTCCCAATATAAAACCTGTAGGTTCCCACTTTTGAGACCATTATTTTGTCCAATGGTGTTTGATCATGATGACACCCTCTTTACAGATAGTACATTTGGGCTTAGGTATGCAGTGTATTTTATAAAGGTGTTCTGCAGTCATGGCCAGTTTCCATTCTAAATAGGGCCACTGCAGTTTTTCTTGGTAGTTTTTGTATGTCAGTTTTGTCTCCAATGTTGCAGAATACTTAATGGCTATAATTAAAACTGAAAAAGGGCCACGTAAACCAGTATTTTACAGTCGCGGCTTGGGTTCATACTCACTAAACCATCAAGATGTGCTGGCAATATGAGGAAGTGGCAGGTGTTTTGACTAATACTAGGACTGGTCAAAGAGCAATTTGTACATAGAGGGGATCTATGGGAATAAATGAGGGAACTGAATTGGTTTAAGATTCAAAATGCAAATCAGCAGATAACCATGATGAAATTAACAGTCAAAATTATAAAAAGTGGGTAGAAGAGAAATTAATATCAAATATTCCACCTGAAAGCTTGTTTTGCCATACTGTACAGGAAAATAAAGCTCTTAGCACCTCATGTCGAAAGGCACAGGTTATTCATTGGCTATCACAAAAGAAAATTAAACAAGATTCGCAAATGGCAAAAAATGAGCTTCTGGAGATAGTGAAAATTAATTAAAAAAGCCTGTTTATTGACTTGATTGAATAATGGAACAAAGGGATGTTGCAGTCTTACACCTTCCTCCGTAGCACTGTGACCTTAACCCTATAGAGCTATCTGGAATTAAAAATTGCACCAAAGAAGTATCATCGATTACTTTGAGTAATCTGAAAGCTATGACAAGCTGCATAGCTCAAATTACACAAACTAATTGGATAGAAGCATGCAGACAAGTGAAAAGAATTGAGTGAGATTTTAAGCACCAAGATGGGGTAATGAAGGAAACAATTGAAGATATAGTTATAAATGTGGGTCCAGAGAGCAGTGATGATGATAAAGATTGCAATCATGATGAATGTTATTTTGAGAATATGAATATTGAAGCAAAAGGACACAGTGACACTGATACAGCTGATTAAGGGAACAGTGACACGGATATAGCAGATGGACATGAAACAAACATTTCCAGACTTGCTGCTTCCGAGTACTAACGTGAAGACATCAGCAGGCATGTACTGTTCTAATTGTGAGACTGTACATTCCCAGTACCGCCTTTCCCCTCACTTCCCTCGCTCCGGTCGGTTCCCTAAGCTTCGTGTAGTAAACAAAACAGTGGCGCTCTCCTTCAAGTGCATCTATATCTTGGCCGACTATTATATGAGCACCCCTAGTGGTTTACAAGGAAGCATACGAGTCAGTTGGAGAATTTAGTGTCATGATGGCATGTTGGCCATAGCAGCTCAGTGGTAAAGAGCAACAGGACAGAGACCGGGAGGTCCGTGGGTCAAATCCTGGCCATGGCATTGAATTTTTTCAATCTGACTGATCTATCCTTGAAACATGTTCTCATTTTCCTTGGTTAGGACGAGTGATACTACTTTCAGCTCATCTGAAAGTACCCCATCTACATTAGAGAGGGTACTTGTAGTATGAGTGGTGTACACAGATCACCTTTCTTCTACAGTTCAAATGTTTCAAGCAAGTAGTAGTGCATCTTCAAAACACTAAGTTAAATCAAGTAATAAGTCACATCTTCAGCTATAGGTGAATTAAAAGCCAATATGTGTAGATCACTGTTCAAGCCACTGAAAATTTATCTGGAAATAAGCATGTTACTAAGACTCATGTGAATTTACAACATATGAACTGTACAATAAACCAAGAATTTATGCTAAGAATTAGGTTTAAACAGTACTTTTTTTTCCAGCTCACATAGCACTCAAAAACAAAATGGACAATAGTACTGAATAAATGGAGCAATAATACTAAATAATGGAACAATACTAATTAAATGAACACTGAACTATAGATGACTCAACATTAAGAAATACCTTCCAAAGCCCTATAATGAAACTTTGCAAAAAAAAGTTGGTTGGAATGTTAAAAGGAGGACCTTCAGCACTTAAATCTTAGAAGCAGGGCTAGAATTTTGATGACTGAATCCTTAATGTAACCCTAATTCATAAATGAGTTGTATATGAAATGGTTACAGAGTAAAGAAGTTATTTTTCTGCAGTTTGTGTTATAGTGCATTATATAGGGGTTCAGTTCTTTAGGGACCCCTTCCAAAATGAGCCATAATAGTCAAAAATGAAAAGCTTTTGTGTTAGCATTCACAAAAAATGTTACTGAAAAACAGGAGATATTAGTTGATGGTAAAGGGCCATCATAACAAACAATAAAACATTATGAGATCACTCATATTGTCAAATGATAAAACAAACACTTTCTCAGACTGACAAAAGTAGGTCATTCCCTCAATCATAACTTAAATCACCATTGACAATAGATCTCTTCAGAGAAAAACATTTTATCTTCCTCTTTCCATGCACCAGTGGTAATGGGCCAGAGCCTCGTTTAGTACAGTTTAGTAGTAAGGAACAAATTCTACATCTGCTGCAAATTAGTTGGACATAAATGATGCATGATCTAAAGAAATAGTTCACAGTATGTCCAGATGGCCAGTAATAATTAAGAATTTACTGAGAGGGCCAATAGAAAAATTATTTTGCATTCATAACTGCAGTCCGATTTATCAAAGAAGATATGTGAAGGTCATCAAGCAAGCGATACAAAGGGTAACAATGGAAGGTCGTTGCTATGGTAATGTAAACAATGGTTGCCAGATTGGATACACTAGTGAATCACATACTCCTCAGCTCAGTTGTGGGAAACAGTTTGCTTGAGTGTTCAGTTACATTGTGTATTCAAAGTATAAACTTGAAAGAAGCGTAGGGACAGTGAAGCACAAATTAGTACAAAATTGAATCGAGAATATATTGACACATTGCTTCACTCACACTGTTTATTCACAGGACATGTTTCAAGAGCTCTTGCTCCTATCCTCAGCTGATACTCGACTAGTGTAAGTTGTAGTGGTTTCTTCTTTCTCCGTATTGTCAATAGATGGCGTGATGTACTTGTCAAAGATGTCCGGTGGTGGAGTTTCAAAATTCATGACTATGACGATTTTTGTTAATGAAGATTTTTTCCCATACGGAAAGGTCTATGGGGTGATTAACGTATTTTATTAGAGATGTTAATCACCCCATAGACCTTTCCGTATGGGAAAAAATCTTCATTAACAAAAATCGTCATAGAGTCATGAATTTTGAAACTCCACCACCGGACATCTTTGACAAGTACATCACGCCATCTATTGACAATACGGAGAACGAAGAAACCACTACAACTTACACTAGTCGAGTATCAAGAGGATAGGAGCAAGAGCTCTTGAAACATGTCCTGTGAATAAACAGTGTGAGTGAAGCAATGTGTCAATATATTCTCGATTCAATTTTGTACTACATTGTGTATTGTTGGCCTAGTTTGTTAAAATAAAAATTAAAATACGTTTTTATGGAAGCAAGACGTAGTGGCGGTAGGATTAGAGGTGGACCGAGGATTCATGGCCCAAAGCAAAGATCAGCTTACAGTCGGGTTGTTACATTCCATAGCCAGGCTAGAGAATTTGTCTGTTCTCTTAGAGAATTCTTCCAACAGGAAGATGAGAGTTTGCTCCTTATCAATGAACAGCTTATTCCGTTCATCCAAAAGCGACAACCCCATGTCAGTAGATATGCTTGCACATAAAAGAATTCCTGTGGGTCAAATTTCCGGCATATCGGCAGCATTTATATGAACATGTCAATTAACAAAGTCGTTAATAATGGTATACTGCGATACTAATGTATACAGAACGAGGAAACGTTTGAAAAAACGAGGCACTTGCACAGAGTTTTATTAAATTCTCGAGACTCATTATGTGCTTACAACATGTTTTTTGCTCATTGCACTATATGTATTTATCAATCTGTATTTTAGTAGTTAAGATATTAGCTGAAAAGATATTAGCTATTAAATTAGATTAGCTATTAGATTTCAGCTGAAATATTAATAAATATAACTGAAGATAAATATTAGATTTTAGAACATGTATCTGATGGGCAACATTGCAGCATTCTCGTGGAGAAACAGATGACCTTCACGTATCTTTTAAAAATCAGAATGTAAAAATCGAAACTTCTCTGGTTCTCCATACAAGATCCAAAAAAGCCTCAATAAATTTGTTAGAGGGATGCAAATACTTGAAAATTGTTACAAGAAAGTAATGGAGGTCAAATTTAAGAATTAGAGAAAAACCAAAGGTTTCCGGTCATGGAAGGCAATCAAGTGGGTAATTAGTGAGAGTTGGCGATATTCCTTACTCAAAATATGCGAGACTGATATCACTATGTAGGAAAATTATGATAAAATGAGCTCCTTAAGGACAACCTTATACATTCATTAAGTAAAGTATGAAGAGAAGGTTTTAGTTGGCAAATGCAATTTCAAAGAAGAAGCTGCCATTTAACAGTGTGGTGTACTTCTAATACTGAAAGTTTTCTTATAATCTCTGAACATAAGAAAAGCTTGTAAGATTTGTACCTAATAGCTTCTTTTTAGCACAAAGAAAATTTTAAACAATTATATCACATAAAAGACTGTACCTTAAGATGAATTCCTAAGAAATCACAACTGGTCAAGAGTAACTGATATGTCCTCTCTGAGTGTGGTAATAAAATCATTAAATTTTTTAAATGACAATTCACTTTTATTAAATAGCTGCACTTTCTCTTCATCTTTTTTGGCATTGAGTTGTTTAGTCAGTATATCTAGCTGGTTGCTGCAATTGTACAGTAGTCTATTTGCTTCCCCAAGAGCTATCCTTATCTGTACTAGTCGTGCATGTTTATAGTAATTTGGTGCAGTTTTATCCTCCAAAACTTTTACTCCTCTGACGATATGTTTCAGTAGTGTTTGTCCTTGAAATGCAAGTTCTGAAAGAATGAATAATTTACCACTGACAGCACAGTCATGCTTGTACCTTTCTTTCAAAATGGAAATTTTGGAATAGAGAAATTCACATTCAGTAGTACAGTTATCCAGCTCAACGTTCAAGAAGTCCACCTCTTCTGCTGTTACCGATGTCATTTCACCACTCTTTGGATGCTGTAATAAAGAAATAAAATTTCTCAAATTAGGTAAAGATAAGGAAACAAAAAAATTTTAGATTTCTTTAAAATGATCTCTGCATGATAGCTAAAACGAACTTCAAGCTATTTTAACAAAAGCTAATTATGGTAACATGTACATAGCAGGCAGTAAAGGTATCTTATTCCATCCAAAACTTGAACATTCTCTCACAAAATATACCTTCAATCAGAACGGTGCTTTTGAGAACAACAATACTGGTAACTTGGCATACAGTTAAATAACCTTAATGATGACAAATGCATAATATATCTATGTGTTTCAAATGGGATGATGTTTGTTCTTGTGCGCTATTAGGTGAACAACCAATCAGGAGTATAGTATAGCAACTCAAGAAGATCCCTGTAAGGAATGTGCTGTGGGACAAGGACAGCAAATGTGTGTAGCAGAGAACGCCTGCTACACAAAGAGCAGACTGTTAAAAAAACATGCGCCCTATTCACTCTGTACATTAAAACCGAGATGATTCATTCACAAAAGTAGAAGCTCTCAGAATGTTTTTGAATGGTCTGTAACTGTACTGACATGGGGTGTCATAAACCTGTCCAGGGAGAGTGTGAAATGATATGTGTTAAACACCCGCTTTTACTACATACGGCACCACAGGTGGTGATTGATAGTATACGAGATGAAGATGGAGCACCAGTGGAATGAGATGGCAGGGGAAACCGTAGGTCCCGGAGAAAACCCGCCCCAGCGCCATGTTATCCACCACAGGGAACCTTTGCCAACCCCCCTGCATCTCATCCCTTGGAGACTTACTCTCCTGTGGAGGAGTATACTACGATGTTGCATTCCCCCTATGTGGTGTGACGAGCGCCAAACTGACAAGAATTCTATTCACGCCAAGACAAAAATTCAGATTTTGCAAAAACTAATTCATGAGGAAGGAGAGGGTAATGTATTTAACATAACCATAAAAATCCCATATTTTAGCTCAAATAGATATTCTGTTAAATTAATTGGGAGTCGATTAATAACACAAAACAACACTTGTGTTATTAATCGACTCCCAATTAATTTAATTTATACAACACTGTTTTCAACACTTCCATGAAAGGATTTAGATATTCTGTTATTTGTTATCAATTTTTCAATAAATGATTTTCATTTATAATTTTAATATGGTTATTGATATTGTACCTAATACAGATAAATAAAGTAGATACCATTACAACAATTCATTGCAGCGTAAGCACTGTAATGAATATCATTATTGGTTGGCATGTATGCGTGAACGTATATTTGAAATTACTCAGAACTGAAATGTAAACATTTGACATGACGTGATAAAAGAAATATGGACTTTGAATAAGCCAAGGTGTTTGTTAAATTCGATGACAGGAAACAATACACTTCCTGCTGGTCTGGCAGAACGTCTGATTACATTATAACATTGTTTATAAATGGTTCGTAATCTCTATTTACTCTAGAGAGTTCACAGCAGTGCTATTCAGTTACTCTTCCATGAAAAAGTGTATCAGCTGGATCAATGAGACACAATCCACCTTTCCCCTTACTACCGCCACAACAATCCAATTGAGTTAATGTGGGCTCAAATTATGTTGCAAATAGAAATAATATTTTTAAACTGAGTGACATTGAATGACTTATTCCTGAAGAAATTAACAGCAAACACAAGACTGGGAAAACTGAGATCAGATAAAGTACAAGATGAATTTTGGAAAGAAATAGTACGTAATGAGATTTTGGAACCTATCATCATAAATTTACATTACTCAGATATTGAAGACAATGACAATGATGAATAATCTCAACATAAGTAACGTTCACAGCTATATGTGTGCACTGCTGGCATTTTCATTGGATTAGAAAAATAAGTAATTGATGAACTATAATATTAAACTAAATATTTAAACCATTTGCGTAATATATGAATATCCACATTGCAATTGTAATTTCAACAACTGCATTATTATAAAACTTACGAACATTCAGTTTGTGTTAGTGCCAAGAACACTCACATGTGTGCCAGAGAGAGAGAGAGAGAGAGAGAGAGAGAGAGAGAGAGAGAGAGAGAGAGAGAGAGAGAGAGGGAAATATAAAGAGTGGTGGTAACGAGATGGCAACGCTGAAGGCTCTAATGCATCTGATTCGCTATAGGCGAGAACTCTTCCCATTTGAAACACATAAGTAATAATTGTAATATTGCTCAAACAATGAAGAGTCTAAACCCTCTTTAACCTCCAAAATGTGCATTGTAAAAAAAAGAAAGAAAAAAAAAAAAGAACTGATGTGGTCAAACAGCAGGAACAATTTCTATAAAGATTGACCCAACTGGGAAAGGCATGATGCTAAACATCACATCAGCAGTGCCCTTCCTCAGTCTCTTTGTTGCTGTGATAAAAATAACCAAGATGATCTTTAATTCACTCAACTAACCTTTTCCAATCATACATCAAATCATGGAGACTTAGCTTCAAAAATTTAAGCTCAGGCACAAGTGGAAATTCTTTCAGACTATTTACTTCAGTAAATACAGGAAGTGTATGCTAATAAAACAAATTTCGAGAAATATTAATAAAAATTCTCAAAATTACTTTTTTGAGCATAGATGTCCCACACATAGCAATCTTCAGGTAGAAGTTAGAGACTGATAAACAGCAGAACCCAGACTTGTTCCTTAATGAAAATTGCCTCCAACTAAGACCAAGTTTCAATTTATGAGACAACCAAAAATCGCAGGCAGTGAAGTCAGGTGAATACAGAGAATCTCAGTGTTGCAATGCGTGTTCAAGGAGAAATTCTATAACACATGCCCTGTGGGGTGGGGCTTTGTGTTGATGCAAAATGAAATTTCCCACCAACTCTGGTGGCTTTTCTGCAATTGAAGGCAACAGTTTATTCTTCAGGATGTCTTAGTAATGTTCACCAGTGACTGACCAGCCCTAGGGAAAAGGATGACTGGGGATAAACCCTTTTTGGTAATTAAGATAATTTTCTTAGCTGAGGTGCCAATTTAATTTACAAGATGTACCTGGCTTCCAGCCAGGTGGAAAGATTAAACATCAACATTTCGTGAGCATGAATCTCTCTCATCAGGATGATAAATGAATAAAGCTCTGAAAAACCCAGAAACATTAGGCTTTAAGCTAGAGAATATCTTGAACACATTCATTGCTGGAAAGTTTCAAGACTTAATTCAATTTTGAATTCTTTGAGAGATTGTGATTTTGCAAGTTTCCACTGGCAGGAGTCTTTGTTTCAGGACTGAACAGAGGAATCTATATAAGTTGATTGATGGAAATTAATCATTTCTTCTCACTAGCCATATATAGGCTTAGGTTTTAGATAGTCAAACTGAAAAATTCAATGCCATGGCCAGGATTTGAACCATGGATCTCCTGGTTTCTGTCCATTCGCTTTTACCCATTGAGCTACAATGGCCAACATGCCGTCCTGACAAATTCTCCAATTGACACACATTTTCCCGGTAAACCACTAGGGGCTCTCATATTCTAGATACACTATTTGTGGCAACTTACGAAAGTACTTAAACCCCAGGCTTCATCATTAATCTCTTATTTAAGTTAATTGATGGAAATTACTCATTTCTTCTCACTAGCCGCAAATGAGGCTAATGTTTTAGAAAAGAGTCAACCTGAAAATTTAAGGCCATGGCTGGGATTTGAACCACAGATCTCCCAATTTCCGTCTAGTCCCCATAGAAAACCCCAGCCATGGCATTGAATTTTTCAGGTTGACTAACTAGAGGTATCTAGTATATATGTTTCATCCATAGTGATCAACTATCAAAAAAAGGTGATCTCAGTGGTGTCTCGTCAACATCTTGTCAGAGGAAGTATTCTTCCCCCCCCCCCCCCCCCAACCATCACCCTTTAGCATCCTGGGCACCCAACGTGCACTCACTTTCAACATGCAGTTCCTTACTAAAATGATTCTCATCACTGTTCCAATGCTTAAACCCGATTCAAGATAAATTTGTTCAACAGTTACACAGCAATCACCCACAATAAGTTTTAAATGTTTCCATATCTGATTGGAGTGCGCTGAAGATGGCCTTCCTTCTCGTAGCAGATCACTGGTGGACATTCTTCCCAATATAAGATTTAATGTTTGTCATTTGGTAATTACAAACAACTTCGTCATCCAGAACTCCCACCCACCCACACAACAAGCCATCATAAAAGCCCTAGAAAACCTCAACGAATTAAAAGATATAGAAAAGGAAAAGACAACTGTAACAATATGTACTGATAGTCAAGTAACATTGGATTCCATCAATAATCCTAAAATCCACAAAGCATAAATACATAACATTCGGAATCAACTCGGGAAGCTACAAGAAAGGAATTGGAAGATTAACCTAAGATCGATTAAGGCACATGTAGGGCATCATGGGAATGAAATAGCGGATCAATTTGCAAAGGAAGCAGCACAAGATAATGTGTTAGAAGTGACCTTACAACAAAATATCGAAAAGTGAAGTAATCAGCAGTCTAAAGTGCTCAAGTATGGAAAATGGCAACAAGAATGGCAACAGGAGAAATTACAAAATCCTTTTAAAGTGACAGGACAAAAACTAAAATAAAATTAACATCAAAGCTAACTATTTTAGTTAATTGATGGAAATTAATCATTTCTTCACACTTAGCGTACATACGCTTAGGTTTTTTATGGATAGAGTCAACATGAAAAATTCAATGCCATGGCCAGGATTTGAACCAGGGATCTCCTGGTTTCCATACAGTCGCTCTAACCCATTGAGCTACCATGGTCAACATGCCGTCCTGACATTAAATTCTCCATTCGACTCATTTTCCTTGCAGATCACTAGGGGCTCTCGCATTTGAGATACACCGTTTGTGGCGACTTACTATAGTAAGTACTTGAGTCCCAGGCTTCATCATTTAACTCTTATTATTTTAGTTAATTGATGGAAATTAATCATTTCTTCCCACTAGCCATACATAAGCTAAGGTTTTTGATGGATAGAGTCGACATGAAAAATTCAATGCCATGGCCAGGGTTTGAACCACGGATCTCCTGGTTGACTATCCATCAAAACCTTAGCCTATATACGGCTAGTGTGAAGAAATGATTAATTTCCATCAATTAACTAAAATAATAAGAGTTAAATTATGAAGCCTGGGACTCAAGTACTTGCGATAATAAGATCAGAAAGATTCATGGCTAAACAAGATAAAGGAAATTTTAAAAAAAGGGTTGGGTTTCATGTGGGATAACAGGTAATTATTGCAAAGTGGATTTTGGAAAGAACTTAAGAGTGGAAGATATTGAAAAGCAAGAAATGTTAGGAAGCTTCAACTTTAAAAGCTCACTGGAAATTTATAGAGATGAAAGTGATCTGGAACAGGGTAAAATAAATTGATATTTGTGATAAAGCAAGAGAAGGCTTTGCATGGGCAAGAACAGGGGTGGTGAAACTGAAGGGTTTATGAAGAGGGAGGGATATGGAGAAATGCCCATTGTGCCACCAAAGGGATAAAGAATGGCATTTGTTTTTAGAATGTGAAGAAACTAGGTTGCTTAGGGAGAAGATAGGTAAAAAAGAATGGACAAGGCTACCAAAAGAAATTCAACCAATCAAGTTTACGAGTGTAAAAACTAGGACAAATTTTATTGAAATTGGGAACTTTTTGGGCAAAGTAAGAGCCCAATGGTTGAGCATAACTAGATATGACGAAAATGAGGACAAAGTTATTTTAGATAAGATGCCAATAGGGACCCATCAGCTTGACAACCTCAGAGTTTGAGTCTATTGGGCCCAAGGAAACCAGCAACTCAGTGTGGCAATAAGTATGTAAATATATAATAATTTGTAATTGAAATGGAAATAAAAATTACAATTAATTACAGTTTTCTATAAATTCATCTGTGTAAAAACAATGCTGTTGTAGAAAGTTTAAATTTAAATTTAAAATGTTTGGCATTATTGTTTCTGAATGTAAGGGGTAATAAATAATTAGTCCAATGTATATATAGCTGTCCTCAAAAAGTTTAAATTTATTTCGTCTGCCTGACTAGATTATTTTTATAACGCACATTGTGTGAATGTACCTGGGATACTGTGTTATACATATGCAAGATAGTTTATAGTTAAATAATTCAAGCACATACACAGAAAGCAACGTTAGAATCCTTATCTTCTTGAAGTATTGCCTGCAACTGGTTCTAGAATGTATATATTTAATTTATATTTATTAAATTTACATTTATAAATTTATATTTATGTTAAATTTAATTTAGATTTATAATGCCATGTCGGCATGTTGACCAAAGTTGTTAACTATGAAGCCCGGGACATAAGTACTTAGAGCAAAGTAAGTTGCTACAATAGATGCGCATCTCATTGCAGATATGAGAACCCCTAATAGTTTACTGGGAAACATACGAGTCAGTTGGAGAATTTAATGCCATGTGGACATGTTGACCATAGTTGTAACTATGAAGCCTGGGACATAAGTATTTATAGTAATTTGCTACAAAAGGTGCGTATCTCATTGCAGATATGAGAACCCCTAATGGTTTACTGGGAAACATACGAGTAGATGGAGAATTTAATGCCATGTCGGCACGTTGACCATAGTTGTTGTAACTATGAAGCCTGGGACATAAGTACTTAGAGCATAGTAAGTCGCTACAAAAGGTGCATATCTCATTGTATCTCATTTAGTCTACAAAACTTATGTACAGAATACCTTTCCTTTGCCAACACTGAATTTGTTTCTTCGGAAATATGATAAATTTTAAGTCTGATTCTGAGCAGCAGTAACAGAAATTTTAACCGTATTTCCTGAGTTAGCATTCTTGTTTTTAAATTTCCATTTCCATCATAGAATAAATTTCCATCAATTAACCTAATATTAACTATAAAGCCTGGGACTACATACTTACAGCTTAGTAAGTCAAAACAAAAGTTGCACATCTCAGTGTATTAAATGACCACAATATGAATGCACTCTGTGAGAAGCATTACTAAACAGTTACATCACAAGTGGACGGCATACCGCAGATACAGTGTGGATAACGCAAACAATACCAAGATACTCCCAATTTGACGTGCAGATGTAGTGTAGTTCAACACGGTGCTTCTTCGAACCTTTTCTTGTGCAGTTAAAATTCGAATATTATAGTGGCAGTTGTAGTGCTCATTGCAATAAAATGGCATGTAATTGTGAACAGTTTAATTACAGAAGCAACTAAAAAGTTAAAAACAAGAAAAGTATCCCATTCTGATGAAAAGCATAACATATCAGGTTACAGTTCTGTAGACAAGAAAAGCAGGAGAAAAGATTACTCGTACCCCTTGAAAAATCAGCAGTTAGGGTAGCAAAAATATTGGGAAGGTCTGGAAGAACCATCATGAACATAAAATGCTCTTATCAAGTGGCCTTAAGGTTTCGAAAAATTGAAAATCACACACAATCATATCTCTTGAGTTTGGTAAGTGCATAGAACATTTTTGGATTACTATGAACAGAAAATGGAAATTCCTACTTTGAGGAAACTCCTGAACTTCACTAAAGAATAAACTTTCAAGGTGGCAAAGAAACATTTAGAAAAATAAGGAGAGAAATGGGATTTCAATTTACGAAATGCAAAAACAAACGATCTGTGCTTACAGAAACCACAAATTGTTGCAGAATACTTAAGGGCTATTTATAAAAATGAAAAAAGGTCATGTAAACCAGTAGTTTACAGACGCGGCTGGGGTCCATACTCACTAAACCGTCAAGATGTGCTGGAAATATGCGGAAGTGGCAGGTGTTTTAACTAATACTAGGGCTAGTCAAAGAGCAATTTGTACATAGAGGCGATCCATGGGAATAAACTAGGGAACTGAATTGGTTTACAATTCAAAATCCAAATCAGCAGATAACCATGATGAAATTTACAGTCAAAATTATAAAAAGTGGGTAGAAGAGAAATTAATATCAAATATTCCACCTGAAAGCTTAATTTGCCATACTGTACAGGAAAATAAAGTTCCTAGCACTTCATGTCGAAAGGAACAGGTTATTCATTGGCTAACACAAATGAAAATTAAACATTATTCGCAACTGGCAAAAAATAAGCTTCTAGAGATAGTGAAAATTAATTATAAAAGCCTGTTTATTGACTTGATTGAATAATGGAACAAAGGGATTTTGCAGTCTTACACCTTCCTCCGTAGCACTGTGACCTTAACCCTATAGAGCTATCTGGAATTAAAAATTGCACCAAAGAAGTATCATCGATTACTTTGAGTAATCTGAAAGCTATGACAACATGCTGCATAGCTCAAATTACAAAAACTAATTGGATAGAAGCATGCAGACAAGTGAAAAGAATTGAGCAAGATTTTAAGCACCAAGATGGGCTAATGAAGGAAACAATTGAAGATCTAATTATAAATGTGGGTCTAGAGAGCAGTGGTGATAAAGATTGCAATCATGATGAATGTTATTTTGAGAATATGTATATTGAAGCAAAAGGACGCAGTGACTCTGATACAGCTGATTAAGGGAACTGTGACACAGATACAGCAGACCTCAAACAAACATTCCCAGACTTGCTACTTCCGAGTACTAATGTGAAGACATCAGCAGGCATGTACTGTTTTAATTGTGTGACTGTACATTCCCCGTATCGTCTTTCCCCTCGCTCTACACGGTTCCCTAAGCTTCATATAGTAAACAAAACAGTGGCACTCTCCTTCAAGTGCATTCATATCTTGGCCGACTATTATATGAGCACCCCTAGTGTTGGCCATAGTAGCTCAGTGGTTAAGAGCAACAGGACGGAGACCGGGAGATCCATGGGTCAAATCCTGGCCATGGCATTGAATTTTTTCAATCTGACTGATCTATCCTTGACACATGTTTTCATTTTCCTTGGTTAGGACGAGTGATACTACTTCCAGCTCATCTGAATGTACCCCATCTACATAAGAGAGGGTACTTGTAGTATGAGTGGTGTACGCAGATCACCTTTCTTCTATAGTTCAAATGTTTCAAGCAAGTAGTAGTGCATCTTCAAAACACTAAGTTAAATCAAGTAATAAGTCACATCTTTAGCTATAGGTGAATTAAAAGCCAATATGTGTAGATCACTGTTCAAGCCACTGAAAAGTTATCTGGAAATAAGCGTATTACTATGACTCATGTGAATTGACAACATATGAACTGTACAACAATCCAAGAGTTTATGCTAAGAATTAGGTTTAAACAGTACTTTTTTTCCAGCTCACATTGCACTCAAAAACAGAAAATGAACAATAATACTAAATAATGGAACAATACTAATTAAATGGACACTGAACTACAGATGACTCAACATTAAGAAATACCTTCTGAAGTCCTATAATGAAACTTTGCAAAAATAAGTTGGGTGGAATGTTAAAAGGAGGACCTTCAGCACTTAAATCTTAGAAGCAGGGCTAGAATTTTGATGACTGAATCCTCAATGTGGTAACCCTAATTTGTAAATGAGTTGTATATGAATTGTTTACAGAGTAAAGAAGTTAAAACTTGCAATAATTGGGACGAATTTTTCTGCAGTTTGTGTTATAGTGCATTATATAGGGGTTCAGTTCTTTAGGGGCCCCTTCCAAAATGAGTCATAATAGTCAAAAATGAAAAGCTTTTGAGTTAGCATTCCCAAAAAAAAAATGTTACTGAAAAACAGGAGATATTGGTTCATGGTAAAGAGCCATCATAAACAATAAAACATGAGATCACTCATATTGACAAATGATAAAACAAACCCTTTCTCAGACTGGCAAAAGTAGGTCATTCCCTCTATCATAACTTAGATCACCATTGACAATAGATCTCTTCAGAGAAAAACATTTTATCTTCCTCTTTCCCTGTACGAGAGGTAATGGGCCAGAGCCTTGTTAGTACAGTTTAGTAGTAAGGAACAAATTCTACATCTGCTGCAAATTAGTTGGACATAAATAATGCATGATCTAAAGAAATAGTTCACAGTATGCCCAGATGGCCAGTAATGATTAAGAATTTACTGAGAGGGCCATTAGAAAAATTATTATGCAATCATAACTGCAGTCCGATTAATCAAAGAAGATATGTGAAGGTCATCAAGCAAGCGATGCAAAAGGTAACAATGGAAGGTCGTTGCTATGGTAACGTAAACAATGGTTGCCAGATTGGATACACTAGTGAATCACATACTCCTCAGCTCAGTTGTGGGAAACAGTTTGCTTGAGTGTTCAGTTACATTGTGTATTGTTGGCCTAGTTTGTTAAAATAAAAATTAAAATACGTTTTTATGGAAGCAAGACGTAGTGGCGGTAGGATTAGAGGTGGACCAAGGATTCATGGCCCAAAGCAAAGATCAGCTTACAGTCGGGTTGTTACATTCCATAGCCAGGCTAGAGAATTTGTCTGTTCTCTTAGAGAATTCTTCCAACAGGAAGACGAGAGTTTGCTCCTTATAAATGAACAGCTTATTCCTTTTATCCAAAAGCTACAGCCCCATGTCAGTAGATATGCTTGCACGTAAAAGAATTCCTGTGCGTCAAAATTTCGGCATATCGGCAGCATTCATATGAACATGTCAATTAAAAAGTCGTTAATAATGGTATACCGCGATACTAATGTATATGGAACGAGGAAATGTTTGAAAAAATGAGGCACTTGCACCGAGTTTTATTAAATTCTCAAGATTTAGATTTATCAATCTGAATTTTAATAGTTAAGATATTAGCTGAAAAGATATTAGCTATTAAATTAGATTAGCTATTAGATTTCGGCTGAAATATTAATAAATTTAACTGAAGATAAATACTAGATTTTAGAACATGCATCACCTAAATGAGAATCTATGGAGAAATACTTATCAATACTTTTAATGAATACTTATTAATGGAGAAATACTTCTTCACGCATTGTGCAGGAATGTCAACTTACGATACATAACAATGGTTAGTATGGAATACTAGTTACATAGTGCAAAAATTATTTAAAAGAACACATGTGAAGACGCTATAACAGAGTGAATGTGTGAACAACTTATTTCTGTTTTTAAAGTAGGCTAATACAGATTAACTGTGCATATTTTTGTTTAGGTGAGAGAACTGAAACCCTTGTTTATGTTTCGAGTGTTGAGAGGATAAAGAAAGGGGATCTGATGGGCAACATTGCAGCATTCTCATGGAGAAACAGATGACCTTCACGTATCTTTTAAAAATCAGACTGTAAAAATCGAAACTTCTCTGGTTCTCCATAAAAGACCCAAAAAAGCCTCAATAAATTTGTTAGAGGGATGAAAATACTTGAAAATTGTTACAAGAAAGTAATGGAGGTCAAATTTAAGAATTAGAGAAAAACAAAGGTTTCCAGTCATGGAAGGTGATCAAGTTGGTAATTAGTGAGAGTTGGCGATATTCCTTAGTCAAAATATGCCACTCACGATATCACTATGTAGGTTAATTATAATAAAATGAGCTCCTGAAGGACAACCTTATACATTCATTAAGTAAAATATGAAGAGAAGGTTTTAGTTGGCGAATGCAATTTCAAGGAAGAATCGGCCATTTAACAGTGTGGTGTACTTCTAATACTGAAAGTTTTCTAATAATCTCTGAACATAAGAAAAGCTTGTAAGATTTGTACCTAATGGCTTATTTTTAGCACATAAAGAACATTTTAAATATTTATACCCCATAAAAATACTGTACCATATTCCTATGAAATCGCAACTGGTCAAGAAATAGCATTATGTCCTGTCTGAGTGCGTTAATACATTCAATAAAGTTTTGAAACGACAATTCAATTTCATGAAACAGCTTCTGTAACTCTTTCTCTCCATATTTTTTGGCACTGAGTTTCTCTTTTAGTAGCTGGATGCTGCAGTTGTACAGTTGTCCATTCACCTCCCTAAGTTGTATCCTTATCTGTACTAGTCGTGCACATTCATAGCCATTTGGTGCAGTTTTATCCAACAAAACGTTGACTCCTCTGATGATATGTTTCAGTAATGTTTGTCCTTGAAGTGCTAGTTCCGAAAGAATGAATAATTTACCACTGACAGCACAGTCATGCTTGTACGTTTCTTTCAAAATGGAAATTTCTGAATACAGAAATTCACATTCAGTAGTACAGTTATCCAGCTCAACCTTCAAGAGATCCACCTCTCCTGCTGTTACCGATGTCATTTCACCACCCTGGATCCTGCAATAAAGGAATAAAATTGCTCAAAGTAATTATTCGTTCAATAAAATTAGGTAAAGATAAGGGAACAAGAAATTGGGGATTTCTTTAAAATGACCTCTGCATGATAGCTAAAACTAACTTCAAACTATTTTAACAAAAGCTAGTTATGGTAGTATGTACATAGCAGGCAGTAAAGGTATCCTATTCCATCCAAAACTTGAACATTCCCTCACAAAATATACAATAGTAGTGACCTTCAATCAGAGCGCTGCTTTTGGGAACACAATACTGGTAACTTGGTATACAGTTAAATAACCTTAATGATGACAAATGCATTATATACCTAAAATGTGTTTCATATGGGATGATTGTCCATGTGCGCTACTAGTTGAACAACCATCGGGAGTATTGCAATGTTGTCATATTGCATTCTCCCTAAGTGGTGTGACGAGCGCCAAACTAATCAATCTCAAATAAATACTATTCATGCCAAGACAAGAATTCTATTCATGCCAAGACAAAAATTCAGATTTTGCAAAAACTGATTCATGAGGAAGGAGAGAGTAATGTACTTAACATTACCGTAAAAACCCCATATTTTTAATTATAGTTTAAATATTGTTATTGATATTATATTGTACCTAATACAGATAAATAAAGTAGATACCATTATATTATAACAATTCATTGCGACGTAAGCACTGTAATGAATATCATTATTGGTTAGCATATATGCATGAACGTATATTTGAAATTACTCAGAACTGAAACGTAAACATTTGACATGACGTGATAAAAGAAATATGGACTTTGAATAAGCCAAGGTGTTTGTTAAATTCGATGACAGGAAACAATACACTTCCTGCTGGTCTGGCAGAACATGTCTGATTACATTATAACATTGTTTATGAATGGTTTGTAATTTCTATTTACTCTAGAGTTCAAAGCAATGCTATTCAGTTACTCTTCCATGAAAAAGTGTATCAGCTGGAACAATGAGACACAATCCACCTTTCCCCTTACTACCGCCACAACAATCCAATTGAGTTAATGTGGGCTCAAATTATGTTGCAAATAGAAATAATATTTTTAAACTGAGTGACGTTGAATGACTTATTCACAAAGAAATTAACAAGGAACACAACAAGACTGGGAAAACTATGCGAGATCACAAAGTGCAAGATGACCAGACACGCCTCTTTCAGGATAAAGGAAAACCTCCAATGTTAAGTCATATCGGATGATGAATGAAACAATGTTGAAATGAGTACAGGGTACTTAGAGCATAGTGTTACACGAATTAAATTATATTTAAATGTACTCTATAGTAAAAAGGTCATCCTTAAATAATATTACTCTACATCATACTACATCATAATATTCTACTACCAGTTACTGAATTTTTGAAATTAATTTGCACTGTTCAGTTTTATACATTCATTAAAAATACTGAAATGCCACTTTCCATCTGAACGTTAGTACTCCCTTCCCCTCCCAACTGCCATTCTTATTCAGCACATTCAACTTGAGCACATTCTTTCAACCACAGAGCTTGGATCCTTACTGTACAACATTCCACAAAATTACTTGCTTGTTATTTTAGTTAATTGATGGAAATTAATTATTTCCTCATACTAGCCGTATATATGCCAAGGTTTTTGAAAGATAGGCAACATGAAAAATCCAATGCCATGGTCGGGATTTGAACCATGGATCTCCTGGTTTCCGTGCAGTTGCTCTAACTCATTGAGCTACCATAGCCAATGTGCCATCCTGACATTAAATTCTCCATTTGACTTGTATACAAAGCTGTGTAAAATGAAAAGGTAATTTTAATAAAACACAGCCATGATTTAAATAACCCAGAAACTCTACCTCGATCCTTGCCTAATATTGAACATGTAATAAAAGCAATGCAATAGTTTGCAATTTAATCCTCATTTAAATAAGCTGGAAATAAAGCCATCCAGAACAAAGAGGACTTCAGTGGACATTCCAGAACATCTAAGATACATTTTTCATAGGACTTGAGAGTATCTTTATCTGCACATATTTTAAATTATAGCTAATTTTAAAAAAAAAATAGGAAGTTTTAAAAATGTTTTCATGTAAAGAGTAGTCTGAGCTGGCAGGATCTTGTCAAAAATATTGTCATATCTTAAGGAAAACATAGGTATGTGCATTGTAATATGTGAAGATTAAAATATTTTCTCTAAATACATACTATAAATTATAGAAACCACATTATGATGCTGCTTCTTAGTGAAGTAGCACAAGAATAGTTTTGCATACCGTGTGAGATTCCATCATTCAGAATTCAAATTAAAAACTCATTACATGTCACGTGTACGCATGACATTGCAGTAAAGAATTACAGAAATCGAGTTTTCAGAAATCACTTTAATGACTTTTCAAATAGTTGCTATTAGCCATTTATGATGAAGAGTAGAACAGAGGATAAATTATTAATTTATAGAGGAGTCGTATTTATTACACATCTGTTTCACTTACGTACCTAAATATTATAAACAAATTTCAGGACTAGCTATGGGAAGCCCACTATCACCATTTTTGGCCAATTTATACATGAGCTTTTTCGAAACACATAACTAAAGCCTTCCCTCATATTTTTAAATCATGGTACAGATACGTAGGCGACATCTTTGCAATAGTGCCCTGCAAAGAAATAAATGATGCTTTGAAACTACTCAACCTGCAAGAACCCAGCAGACAATTCATAGTAGAAACTGAAGAGAACTGTACTCTACCTTTTTTGGACCTTAAAATCACAAAAAGCAATGAAAAACTAGAATTTGTTATCCATAGAAAAGCAACACACACAGATAACTACATCAAAGCAAATAGTTTCAACCCAATTCCACGCAAACATGCCACCATCAACAGTCTCACACACAGATTAGTATATCTACCCCTCTGCCAGCAAGAATATAAAACAGAATACCATCAAATCTTAAAAACTGCAATTAAAAATGGATATGGCAAAAACCTTGTAGATAAAAAACTAAAAGCATTCAAACTTCAAAAGAGATTAAAACAGACCACATCTCTCACATCAATAAAACAAGAAATTAGATTTGCTAAATTTACTTACCACCCCTGGGCCACAAAAAAATTCCAAAAAATATTCAAGAAATACGATATAACATTGGCATCAAAAAACAATTACAACATTAAAAACCTACTTCACAGTAATAATACTGATAAGATAAAACCAAAGGAAAAGTCAGGCATTTACAAGATTAAGTGTAAAGATTGTGAAAAAATTTACATAGGGAGGACAAAAAGAATAATCCTTTATTCACCATTAAGCTTACAAGAAGCAATAGGTTTCATCAGTTATAAAAAGTATTTACAAGTACAGAAGGTATACAAATTAATGCATATAAAATTCTAGGTGAAATCAGATTATTTGCATGATTTAAGCTGGTAATTATCGTAAGTTAACTTTACTATAGTACTAATAAAATTAAACAATAAGGTACCTACTACTTTAATTTACAATAGTTTTACATAAATTCACTAGCATGTATGTTATATTCTAAGTATTCTTGTACAGTATAAAATGTTTTGTTTAAACCAGTTTTTTAATACTATAACAAATCTGTTTTATAGCAGTTCTTTTATTTCCAGAGGAAGCTTATTGAATAATTTTAACTGTTGATAACAGTGGCTATTTATGGTCTTGCTCAAAGGGTAACATAGGCACAGAAAGAAAGAACACTTCACGCACTTAAGATACAAAAATATTGATAAATCTGCAATAGCAGCTCATTTCTGGTCTGAAAATCAAGAAATTGAAGATAGCACCAAATTACTAAAATATGTACAAAAACATAGTGAACTCATCATATGGGAGAGAATATACATAGAAAAACATAAAAACCAACTAATGAACTTTGAAATCCTGCCAGAAGAGGATCCCTCATTTATGTTCATCACTAAATCAACAGATGGCAGCAGCAACTCCAGAATTACCCACACCACTGGATCAAGCTTTAGTTGCATAAGAGCCGAAGATGCAAACGATTATTTGCGAAACATGTCCTCAAAATAGGTACGTAAGCGAAGCAGATGTGTAATAACGACTCATCTATAAACTAATATTTTGCTTCACTGTGGTGTTCCAGTGCAGTTAAATCTCGATATCTTCTGTATTGTCTTGCTGCTCAATAGGTTACCATAGCTTCATCTTTGTTAATAGATTCCTTTCAGATAACGCACTTATTCCCTTAAGAGTAGGAGTAGTGGTGGCAATCTTCTCGAACCTGTGCTAAGCACTAATGATTGCATCACTTCACACAATGGAATCACAAAAGGATACCATGGCTTTATCTTTGTTAATAGAAACCTCTCAGATTACGCACTGATTATTCTCGTAAGAGTAGGACTACTGGCGCTCTTCTCGAACCTATGCTAGGCAGCAATGATCACATCACTTCACCCAATGGAATCAAATAGGTTACCATGACTTTTTTGTTAATAGAATCCTCCCAGATAACGCACTTATTCTCGTAAGAATAGGAGTACTGGTCCTCTTCTCGAACATGTGCTAAGCAGCAATGATCACATCACTTCAGCCAATGGAATCACAAATGATAATATGTCCACATGGAGTAATCAGTGCATTATCTGAAAGGTATCTATTAAAAAAGATGAAGTCAGGGTAACAATTTGAGCAGCATGACTATAACTATGTACTCAATAGGTTACACTAAAATTCTGATGTGTGCACACGAGATGTCTGCCCTCGACAAGAAGGCAAGAAGGTCCTGAACTGGTAATCTCCTCTGGTAGTGGACGTGTTTACTACAAAATAAGTGTGCGAGTGCTCGCAAATCACCCATGCTGCAAGTTCTAATGCTCCTTACAGTAACTGCAGTGATAGATATGCAAGGGTGAGTTATGTTACAGCACTGTATATTTTACAGGAACCTATCATCCTTAAATCTGGAAGGCGAGCATAAACACAGTGAAACTGATTACGTTACACATTCCTCTACCTTGTCTTCTTGTGGTGGGTAGACAATAACTACTCAGAAACAGTAATTATTAAATCCACTTATTGCTAATCAAGACAGTTATTAATAGAAATGACAATGTATAATTCTGAACCTACAATAGGGGAATACAGAACTGTATGCCCACGACAAGAAGGCTGGAGGGGTATGAAGAGTAGAGGAGCTTGAACTGTTATCTGCTCTGATAGCGGATCTGTTTACTAGGAAATGAGTGTAAGAGAGTGTATGAGTCGAGTCACCCATGCTGCCAGATCTAATGTTTGTTGTAATAAACGCAGCGATAGGTGTTATGTATGGGTGAGCTATGTGACAAAAGTTGTGTATTTTAAACAAGCCTTCCATCTTAGTCATACTCGGAAGGCGAGCATACACCACGAGGAGACAGCAAAAGTGATTACATTGCACATTCCTCTAGCTTCCCTTCTTGTCCTGGTCAATCAGTACGCTTAAGGCCAAGTGCAGTAAGAGCATGACACTAAATTAAAGCTTTGAAATTGTTTTGCTCTGTTTACTTAGTATAACTTGGAGTAAAATATCCGATCTTACACTCGCATGACTTTTTCTACTCTTGTGCAAATCATACATATTGCTCCATCCATTTCATGAAAATTAAGATAAATATTTGCAAACATAATCTCATTAATTATTATTAGAAATTTTCTTCCCTTTGCATGACCAAGTATAAAAACAAATAGCTTAGTGAAAAGTTTTGAGAAAATACTAACATTTTGCAAGGGATCATCTCAGAAATAGTCCAATCCACAAAAAAATATTTAGACAAATAGTGATTCAACAAGATGTACATTCTGTACAGTTCAGATTTTGAGCATCTCCTCACAGCTTATGTTTAGAAGAAGATTTGGCACCGAAACCTGTAATCCTTGTTTCACGTAAGCTTGCCCCGTATCTCTTAACGGCACGTGACCTAATCACTTCATTGGTTGCTGTTGTAGTATGGACTATTGCACGCTAAAAATTAGTTTGTTATTTAACATGGTGATATATCTTTATATGTTGGAAGAGAATTGTCAAATTTATATTTTCGTAACTGTTTGAATTAAATATATTACGCAACAGAGTTGATTTTCCTGAAATGCATGTTAATTCTTAAACAAAGTAAAGAGGAGGTTCCTTTGCTCTCAAGCCCGCCTTTCATATGACATGATAGCACCTGCTTTAGCAGTAGTGGTGACATTTGTTAAATGACTTATCACTGACCTTGTTTTGAACTGGATTAGTCATATATTGCCATTCGAAGGTGTGCTGTGCCAAGTTCGAGAGACAAATTAATTAATTGATTGTTTATTGCGCATGTACTTATGGCAGAGTCTACCGTCAGTTTTTCGCTGTAGCATCGCAAGGGTAAAACCTTTACAAAGCGGCAAAAAAAGAATTGTGGTGCATGTGTTTAATGCACTCACAGAGAAGAATCTGTCTTTGTCAGTGAGAAAAGTCGAACAGCTGTGCTCTGAACTTACAGGTGTGAGTGTTAGATCCGTAGGAACATTGCAAAATTAAATTGCAACAGGAAAACTTACCACTCCAGGCAAAAGCATGAATAAACAAAAGTGCATGCTCGGAATATGCCATGAGCTCATGAAAAGTGCTGTGTGTCGTTGTGTGCATAGTTTTTTCTTTAGAAACGAACTCCCTAACATAAATAAAATTTTGTCTGCTGTAAATGAGGATGCAGATTTACCCAATTTCAGCAGATCTACTCTGTATAAATTGTATATACAGCTGGGGTTTGTGAATGAAAAAAGGAGCAAAAAAAAAAAATGTGCTAAGAGACAGGCAATATTGCTGTGTGGCGAAGACATTATGTAAGGACAATCAGACTATACCAGGATACAAATCGCAAAATATACTACCTTGACAAGACTTGGGTGAATGAAGGACACAAAAAGTAAAGTATGGCGTGACACGACTTAAGACTAAAAGACAAGCAATTTTGCAAGGTATGTGTGCTGGTTTTAAAAAATCTCAGTGGAAAAGGCTGAAGACCTTTCATTATGAAGTTGTTTCATTATAAACTTGTATTTTTGCATGCCTTCATGTCCTTATTTGTATGATTTTATCTATCTTCCTGGCAATCATTATGTTTACTGCAGGTTTAAATGTGACAGGAAGGCATGGCCTATGGCACGAAGCATTAGCCAATTAGGGTGAGGGGGAAGGTAGTTGCACGCGGAGTGATACATGTCAGCGGGGCAAGTTTATATGAAACATTAGTTTATTGCATATAAGCCCCAAGTGGGGCATCCCCAGGAGGAAGCATTAAGTGAGAGGAGATAGAGGGCGAACCAAGGTGCGAGACACCTGCCAACACTTCTACCCTGAAAGATACCACCAGATGAGAGATGATAAATAACTGGGGGCAGGAAATTCGGGGATGTAATTAACCTACCCAGCATTCACCTGGCGGCCCGGGAAAACCTCCAAAAAAACCATTGAGTCAGGTAGAATCCAACCTGGACCTCCCAAATATGGCCATATGTGTAACATGAAGCTCAGTCTTCAGTTTACAAGTTCAGCAAATCATCCAGAATTAAGACTTCTAAGGACATTCTCAGAACATTTACTACCTTAATATCATAAAAAATATCTTAAACATAATATTTGAATCAAAATTGGAAGAGCTTTTTTCTGACCCTTGCCTGTCCAAAACTTCTCCTACACACCAAAGTTGAAAGAACAATTCTGATTGCACGATTAAATTATTCCTCAAAGATACATAGAAAATTTCAATACGCTTAAGCCAATCAGATATAAGAACTGGCTGCTAAGTGTGGGCTTTGATGTTCTCCAAAGAGAATGGGTTCCTGTAGTGACAGTTGTATTTAAAAATTAAAGCAGTAGCAAGGAATATATGAATATGATATATGAACATAATCTGTGGTTTACATAAATACAGCAGCAGTTTCTCAGTTTAAGAAGCTACTTAATTTAAAATACAGATATAAATACAGACATATATATTATCATATAAATGTGGAAAAATTAGAATATTTACAATTTATTAAAAGAGGGGAAATGGTACTGGCAAAGAAGTGAAATTGATGAAATTGAGTTGGTTAATACATTTAATCATCTAGAAATACAATTAGGCAGTAAGGAGGGTTGGAAAGAGCAGAAGAGAATGGCAATGGCAAAAGGTAAAATTGCATTAAAAGCTATTAAAGTTTGCCAAGATAAATTACCAGCAATGCCAATAAAATAGCTGGAGAGAATTTACACAGCTGTAGTAGAAGCAAAAATGCTGCATGGGGTAGAGATATGGGGTTTGTAGGAAGGGGGTAAAAATATGAATAAATACGTTAATCACCCCATAGACCTTTCCGTATGGGAAAAAATCTTCATTAACAAAAATCGTCATAGAGTCATGAATTTTGAAACTCCACCACCGGACATCTTTGACAGGTACATCACGCCATCTATTGACAATACGGAGAAAGAAGAAACCACTACAACTTGCACTAGTCGAGTATCAGCTGAGGATAGGAGCAAGAGCTCTTGAAACATGTCCTGTGAATAAACAGTGTGAGTGAAGCAATGTGTCAATATATTCTCGATTCAATTTTGTACTAGAGGAAAGGGTGTTAAAATATTGGCGAGAATTAGGAGTGTAGATGAGCAGAATATTCTGATTCAATGCTTGATAGTACAGGAAAGACTAAATCAGAAAGATTCATGGCTAAATAATATAAAGGAAATGATGTTAAAAATAAGGTTGGGTGTCATGTGGGAAAACAGGGAATTATTGCAAAGTGGATTTTGGAAAGAACTTAGGTTAAGGATGCAAGATATTGAAAGGCAAGAAATGTTAGGAAGCTTCAACTTTAAAAACTCACTGGAAATTTATAGAAAGATGAAAGTGTTGTGGAATGGAAAAATACATTGATATTTGTGATAAAGCAGCAACAGAAGACTTTGAATGGGCCAGAACAGGGGTGATAAAATGAAGGGTTTGGGAAGAGGAAGGGATCTGGAGAAATGCCCATTGTGTCACCAAAGGGATAAAGAATGGCATTTGTTTTTAGAATGTGAAGAAACTAGGTTGCTTAGGGAGAAGATAGGTAAAAAAAAATGGGCAAGGCTATCAAAAGAAATTCAAGCAATAAGGTTAATGAGTGTAAAAACTAGGACAAATTTAATTGAGATAGGGAAATTTTTGGGCAAAGTAAGAGTCAAATGGTGAGGAAGATGTGTAAAAACAATGCTGTTGGAGAAAGTTTAAATTTAAAATGTTTGGCATTATTGTTTCTGAATGTAAGGGGTAATTTGTTATAAATAATTAGTCCAATGTATATATAGCTGTCCTCAAAAAGTTTATATTTATTTGTCTGACTGGCTAGATTATTTTTATTATGCGCATTGTGTGAATGTACCTGGGATACTGTGTTTAACTTATGCAAGATAGTTTATAGTTTAATAGTTCAAGCACATACACAGAAGGCAACGGTAGAATCCTTATCTGCTTGAAGTATTGCCTGCAACTGGTTCTAGAATGTATATATTTAATTTATATTTATTAAATGTACATTAATAAATTTATATTTATGTTGAATTTAATTTAGATTTATAATGCCATGTTGGCATGTTGACCATAGTTGTTAACTATGAAGCCTGGGACGTAAGTACCTAGAACATAGTAAGTTGCTACAATAGATGCGTATCTCATTGCAGATATGAGAACCCCTAATAGTCTACTGGGAAACATACGAGTAGTTGGAGAATTTAATGCCATGTCGGCACGTTGACCATAGTTGTTGTAACTATGAAGCCTGGGACATAAGTACTTAGTGTATGTTGCTACAAAAGGTGCGTATCTCATTGCAGATATGAGAACCCCTAATGGTTTACTGGGAAACATGGAGAATTTAATGTCATGTCGGCATGTTGACCATAGCCGTAATTATGAAGTGTGGGACATAAGTACCTAGAGCTTAGCAAGTTCCTACAAAAGGTGCATATCTCATTGTATCTGAGAACACCTATAATGGTTTACTGGGAAACATACGAGTCAGTTGGAGAATTTAAAGTCATGTCAGGATGTTGACCATAGTTGTTTTAACTATGAAGCAGGGCGCTGATGACCGACGTAGTTGAGCGCCCTTATACACACATCATCATCATAACTATGAAGCCTGGCACATAAGTACTTAGAGCATAGTAAGTTCCTACAAATGATGCATATCTCACTGTATATGAGAATCCCTAATGGTTTACTGGGAAACGTACGAGTCAGTTGGAGAATTTAATGTCATGTTGGCATGTTGACCATAGTTGTTGTAACTATGAAGCCTGGGACATAAGTTGCTACAAAAGGTGCATATCTCATTTCAGATATGAGAACCCCTAATGGTTTACTGGGAAACGTACGAGTCAGTTGGATAATTTAATGTCATTTTGACCATAGTTGTTGGGACATAAGTACTTAGAGCATAGTAAGTTGCCACAAAAGGTGTGTATCTTATGGTAAATGAGAACCCCTAATGGTTTGCTGGGAAATATATGAGTCAGTTGGAGAATTAAATGTCATGTCGGCATGTTGACCATAGTGCTGTAACTATGAAGCCTGGGACATAAGTACTTAGAGCATAGAAAGTTGCCACAAAAGGTGCGTATCTCATTGTTTATGAGAACCCCTAGAGGTTTACTGGGAAATGTACGAGTCAGTTGGAGAATTTAATGTCATGTCGGCATGTTGACCATAGTTGTTGGGACATAAGTACTTAATAGTAAGTTGCCACAAAAGGTGTGTTGGGTCCGTTACTATATATTTTATACATGCATGATAAAAAAGATAGCACATCAAATGCCAATGTAATACAGTATGCGGATGATGCAACAATTATAATTAGTGATAAAGATGAAAATGCACTCGAAAAATACATGAATGCTACAGTAAATTCCATAAATAAATATTTCAGTGATTCAAACTTAACTATAACCCCCGAGAAATGTGAAATTATAATCTTTGGTTACAGGAATACCCCCATTTTAACCATATCTAATAATATAAAAAATGTAGATTATGTAAACTAACTAGGATTAAATATAGACAGGACATTAACTTATAATAGCCATATCGAGAAACTGGCACTACAAATTAGCGAAAAGTTATTTGTTTTGAGAACTCTTAAAAATTTACAGTCCACGTACAAGAACTGAAATTATATATTTTGCCCTTATCCTATGGGATAGAAATTTGGGGTAACACCAGTAAAACAAACCTCAGTAGGATATTCATACTCCAAAAACGTGCTATTAGATATATAGGGAATTTAAAACATACAGATATTGCAAAAATACCTTTTGGCAAAGATACTCACACTCCCGAGCTTATTTATTTACTGATCTATTCTTCACTTGGTTAATCATAAGTTTCCAATGAAAACAAAACCGGATATCCATAACTATGATACAAGTGGCAAAAATAATCTCGCTATTCCAGGACACAGAATGCACTTATATGAAAAGATGCCTAGTTATACAGGAATACAATTCTATAATGTACGTCCCGCTTCAATTAGAACCTGTAATAATTTAAATACATCTAAAACACATTTAAAAGCATTTTTAATAGATAATCTATTTAATACAATTGAAGAATTTATGTATCACTGTAAAAATAAGTAGGCTTTATTACTGATTTTAGCATATTATATTTATTTTTAAATTCTATACCATTAAGCAATTTATGACTAGCTTGTATATTTAATTTGATCTCTCCATTATTTTGTTATTTCTAATCGTTTACTTTTAAAAGAGTATGTATTACAAATGACATGGCTTAATTGTGTTCAAACACTGTGTTAAGTTGCAATATATATGAATATCTCATTGTTAGGGGTGGTGATTTTTCGCAAATGCGATATACCGCGATAAAGTGCGAAATAGACTCAAAATGCTATATAAATGCGAAATCGAAGATTTTCTTTCTTCTGGAAACTTTAACCGAAGAGACTGTAGAACCTTTGCATGTTTAGAAAGACAAAGTGACGACTCTTGTGGAATGTGGAAAGCAACCCTTCCCGCTAAATTAGTTTATTGTTCCATCATTGCCCATATTACGTAAAGTTTGGTACATTGCTTTTGCACGTCCACTCATCACTATTACGAATACCGGATAACTCT
Organism: Mantis religiosa; assembly: GCA_030765055.1. Lineage (NCBI taxonomy): Eukaryota > Metazoa > Arthropoda > Insecta > Mantodea > Mantidae > Mantis > Mantis religiosa. The sequence goes on along the minus strand of CM060956.1, from coordinate 127,964,687 downwards.
TTATCGATGTGTTGGGGGTAACCTACAGTGATTGATTAAGAAAGAAGTTCGAGTAAAATGTAATCCAGATTATACAATTAATTTATATATTACGAAATCGGAGTCATAAAAATCACCTGAACACAAAAGATCTCTTGACTCTTTCTGAAGGTTATTGATCGTTACTCCTCTATTAATTTTGTGATTGGCCGTTTTACTGCTACGTCATCACAATACGTAATATTATGGTATAATGGGACACACACACACACACACACACACACACACACACACACACACACACACATATATGGAACATTATGGAATAAGGGGGACTGCAGGTAAATTAACACATACTTACAAGACCGGGTACAAAGAACAGAAATAACAGAAATAATATGTAAACTAAACCAAATAGAAACAAAATATGAATCCTCATTAGCAACGTTAAATATGGAGTCCCACAGGGATCTGTGCTTGGGCCTTTACTATTTACATGATATACTAACAATTTACCTGTGATTAATAATGTTAAAACTGTATCATATGCTGATGACACATCTATAATTTGTTGGGGAAAAGATCTAGACAACTTAACTAATAATATACACTCAGGTACAGATGTAATACTTAAATTTCTTGCTAATAACAACCTAGTTAATAATTTAAACAAGACAAGCATAATATATTTTAAAATTAGTAATTGCATGTACAACAATATGAAAATTAAAATTGGAAATGAAGAAATAGATACAACAGATGATCACTTATTTCTAGGATTGAATATTGACAAAAACTTATCATGGACAAAACATGTAAATTATATATGCAATAAAATAAGTAAGCGTATCTGTCTATTAAATTACGTGGCACACTATTTGGATAAACCTAATTTAAAATTGATTTATTATGGAATAATTCATCCTCACTTGAATTATGGTATTGAATTATGGGGTACAACGTCTAAAGAGAATTTGAAACGATTACTGGTATTACAGAAGAGGTGTGTAAGGATTGTTTGTTCATTAAAATCAAGGGATTCATGTAGAGAAATGTTTAAAAAAGAAAGAATTCTTACAGTGGTTGCATTATATATTTTTAGAGTTATTTTACTACTTAGGAGAACTACAAATATAAGGAGTAATAGCAATATACATAAATATGACACAAGAACTAAAGCGAATATGTATAGGGAAGCAACGAGTAAGAAATTTTTTGATAAAAATCCATTTGTAATTGGAAGAAGTTTATACAATAAGCTGCCAGCCACAATTAAACAATCAACTGGTTTCAAGTTTAATAAATGTTTAAAAAATTACTTAATTGAGAGAGCCTTTTATGACATAGATGAATATCAGCAATTGTAATTTGAAAAGTTTTTTTTTTTTTTTTTTTTCTGACGCATGTAATTTGTAAATATTTCAATGAGGGTATAAATGGGAGATCAAACTGTAAATCTGCCTAGTAATTTCCACAAGTGAGTATAATCTTTAAAATATATTTCTGAAATCAGTAAATAAGTACATATTTATGAATTATTATTGGTACTATTATTATTTATGTTCAATCATTATATAACAAATAAGAAAATACTAATACAGTTTATTACATCTTCTGTTTCATATTATTGAGATTTTCACCTTATGACCAATGGACAGGAAGAACCGCGAGACCCTCCTCAAAGAAAGGGAAAACCGAAGATTGTTTTTTTTTTTTTTTACCATAAAGACAGTTACATTATTTATTAATCTCTGTATATGCTCTGTAAAATTTGTAAATCTTGATGTATGTAACTAAATATTGTAATATGTAAACTTTTTCGACGAAACTTGAAACATGTATGTCATGTCTATAAGTGAATAAACCATTATTATAATAATTATTATTATTGTTATTGTTGTTATTATTATTGTTATTGTTGTTATTGTTGTTATTGTTGTTATTATTATTATTATTATTATTATTATTATTATTATTATTATTATTATTATTATTATTATTATTATTATTATTATTATTATTATTATTATTATTATTATTATTATTATTATTATTATTATTCTCAATTATAATATAATTTCTGTTAATGACCAAATATTGATTTTCCGTTACAAAACTTTTATATTCACTGCGACATTTTTCCATCGTCATGAAACAATATTAAAGAACATATCTCTATAAAGATTATTGATTTTCCGTAACTATCGTTACTCCCGTTAGTCCTCTATAAATTTTGTGATTGGCCGATTTACTGCTACGTCATCGCAATACGTAATACAATTATTACTACGCCAATAACAAAATTACACATATATTTTTTTTTTCTATATTGTCATTACATGGCCCACTAATAGTCATATCAGAAAACAAGAATTTCGAACTGGATATTCATATAAAAACTTCTAACTAAAATATATCGTTACAGTCTGCATACTGAAAATGGTGTAGAATGTTTCGGTTAGTACTTAGTAGGCCCTCCATTCCTCTTTATAATCTCTTGGTATGGATTTCACCAAAGATTCTGTTTCCACTGTAATTTTACGCCATTGCTCTATTACATCGTTCTTTAGATACTTAAGATTAGATATCTCATAAGTCCTAATATAGTATACACCACAAATTCTCTATTCTGGGTATTGCTGTGGTGTCGGCATCCATCGTGATCTATTATACAACCAGTCCTGCATCTAGAGCTGTGTGTTTTGGATCATTATCTTATGTGAAAATGTAATCCTAAGACACACCCACATTTTTCACATTTCTGGGCAGATGTGTCTTTAGGCTGTTTATATAAACCTTATGGTTCATAATTCCATCAATAAAACAAATCCCCCACACCATTTGCACCAATGAAGCCCCAGACAAGTACTGAACCGCCTCCATTTTCTATGGGCTGTTTGGCCTCCATTATCAACTTCATAAAGCACGTTTCTTATAGTTTGTGCTGAAACGGACGTTCTTGTGTGTACTGCAATAGCAAGTTTTGGAGTACTTAGTTTAGAACTTTTCCTAATTTCTCAAATTAACTGTCCTTTTTCCATCTCGGATAGAACTGCAGGACGACCGTTTCTTCATTAATTTTCGTAAGTTTTGTTTTGATAAAACAATAGTCTTCACTATACTGGTAGGTCTTGCAATGGTTTCTAAAATTTCTGGAAAACATTTTTCTTTTTATAAATAACCTGGTGCAAATTTCTCTCTTTTGTAGTTTCACGATGTCTTCGACCCATATTACTTACATAGCAGTCAACGACTTTGAAAACAGAGATGGAGCTGTCGACAATGGATCAAACAACTGCATAAGTAAAGGTAAGGGGCGTGTATCAGCGAGGCACCATACCTTGGATCTAGTTTACACGGGACATGATTTTAAATAACGTAGAGCTGTTCACTATTTAAGCAATATATGAAACCCAGTTTTTGTTTCATTTTTAAATCTAGATATCAACCGATGTAAGGAAATACTTATTGTTCGTTTCTTCTTTTGTTTTTTGTAATTTACGTCCCCCAACGTTAAGTCATATCGAACGATGAATGGAATGGTTGAAATGATGCTCAAATGATTCCGGGGTACATGGAGCTTAGAGTTACCCGATATTCGTCTTTCAGGATATGAGAAAACCCCGGAAAAAACCTTATCCAGGTAACTCACCCTGACCGAGATTCGAACCCGAGACCTCTTGAACGTGAGGCAGACATGTTACCACCACGCTACCAAGGCGGGCTTGTTCGTTTCTTATCTAAATATTTCTGATCGTATTCCGTTGTTTAAGGACTATGATACAATGAAGCACAAAATTAATACAATTTTGAGTCGACTAATACTCAATGCTCCATTTATTGCTAGTATTTACCTAGTACGCGTTTCGTTAGGATCTTCCTAACATCATCAGCTGTTGTCGACTAATGGATGCCGGTTCAGTGAACTCCCTGGAGGTGATAGATGCGTCTCTGTCTGTATCTTGATGAACTTGAAATTTGGGTTTTCTTCAAAGGTAGTATCGAAATTAAACAATTTACTTTCATATTTCTTTATAAAGATTTTTTCCCGCGTGGCTAATGCAGCTGGACCTTGGACACTTTAGTAAGTGAATTTCTCGTTCTATGACATGATTTTCCTTCCAAAAATGGTACGCTACCGCCGATGTATCTATTTCTTTATTCCTAATGTTCCTAAAGTGCTCTTTAAGCCTAATGTTCACGTTCCTTTTTGTTTTTCCAATGTAGAATTTGTCACAGTCCTTGCAATTTATCCGGTACACTCTTGATTTTTTGCCTGTGGGTATCTCCTTTGTATCTGAATTTCATTTTAAAAAATGTGAAAATTTAGTCTTCTCTAGAAAACATTTGTGCATATGACTAAAATGTGAATTCGTAATTCGGTTTACGTGCTAAGATACTCCTAAAACATTACTGAAAAGAAACCATTGCCACGTTATCAACTGAAAGAACTAGCTTCGTGAATGCACGACATGTTAAATTCCGCCTTAAGTTTGATGGAATAATAGAAAATGTCGTAATACAAACTTACGGGCGCTATGGAACCCGGAGTCGCTTCGTTGGACAATCCTAATAAGATCAACGATCAACATATCCTTGTTGATAAAATGTGAATAGATTACAGTAGGCCTAGCGATACAGTAAGAGCTTAGCTGTGCAAAGGCTTTGAATTCCTCTCTCACTGCATGGCCCGAGTGAAATGTTGAGCCTTAATTAAATATCAGAAAAATAGTAGATGAAAAAACAAATCACTTTCATACCTCACAGTCCCTCAAAAGATCTATAACATATGGTGTTCCGCAAGGATCAATTCTCGGACCAGTACTTTTTCTGATATACATAAATGATCTAGAGTGTTTATCAAGAATTGTAATTTAACTTCTTTTGCTGACGATACCAGTATTTTTCTAACCGGGCCAAATTTCTATTCTCTAGATGATAATATAAAACTGGTAACAAATCAACTAATCAAGTGGTTTGAAGCAAACAGATTAGTAATAAATGCAGAAAAGACAGTGGCTATTTCTTTTCAAAATATACATGGTATCCAAAGTAGTGGCCCTAAAATAATACTAAATGATAAATATATTGGTTACTCTGAAATCAGAAATCTCCTTGGTCTACATCTAGATAAAAACTTGAAGTGGAATATTCACATTAACGAAATTTCTAAAAAACTTAGCAAATTGTGTTTTTCCCTGTTTATACTGTCTAAGGTAATGAATAGAGAAGCACTTTTATCCCTGTACTATGCATACTTTCACTGTATCATTTCTTACGGTATAATACTATGGGGGAACTGCAAAAAATCGATTACCATATTTAGATTACGTACCATACTAAAGGTAAACAAAAGAACTAGTTGCAGAACACTTTTTCAAGAATTAAAAATATTGCCTCTACCTTGCTTGTATATCCAAGAAATAGTAACCTTTGTTAAATTAAATATCCATTTATACTCCACTAATATACAAACACCCGAAGTAAAGAGCAAATAAGTATAATCCCCCATAACACCAGTTTGTTTGGTAAAAGCTTTATATATACTGGACTTTGCCTTTATAACGGCCTACCTGAACACCTAAAGAGCATATCTGCACTTCCTAAATTTAAATGCTGTGTGAAAAAGTTCCTGTTAGAACATTGTTTTTATAGTATAAGTGAATTTTTTGAATATGTCAACTACAGATAAATTGTTATATTGTTCATACAGTTTCTGAATTTTCATTTCTAAACTTGTGTTGTGTATATGTTTATTGTATAATTTTTAGTTATAAGTACTTGACGTGTCCTATATCATGTACTATGATCAAAAGGATGAATAAATACAAATACAAATATACAAGAAACGTCTGGTAAATAACTCTCACGCGCAGTCAAAAGGGGTAGATATGTGCCCTAACGATGTCTAGATATGATACACGGTTTACTAATTGCAGAATACGTTTAGAATAACTTCCAAGGTTGTCTCCAAAAACATACAAGTTAAACTGTAATGTATAATTTAATCAAAATTCATAAAGCCGTAATTAAGAAAATCAAAACTTACAAAAAAAGTTTCCATTAAAATCGTTAAGACACGAGAGAAAATCAGAACTTTCAAAATTTTGTCAATGGAAGGAGCAGTTCGGAACTTTTGTGCAACTCCTGTCAATTTTGGATGCCAACTTAATTACCAACTTTTGGAAAAGGACTTACGTATGGTACAACATACATTAACGTGGCAGCATAATACTTCATAGGTGAATTGGCTGAAATGTGATGCCTTCACCGCAACTCGTAACTACTAAGAGATACATTTGAAATAATTAAGAAGTAGCGTTTTTAAATATTTTTTGAATTCATATAATCCCGATAATGTATAGAACTGATACGGAATATACCATTCAAATAACGAAATGCACAGACGCAAGTTTAGGAGCGTCTAAAAATGACTGATGTAACTTATACAGAGCCTTGATTAATTTTGAAGGACTAGAAGTAAATCTTATAAGTGAGTTGGTTCCTTACCTTGCAGTTGATGTCTTGCTGACCGGATTGTTGCACTGATATTCCTCTCTGGAACGTTCAATAATTTCAAATGAAGTCACACCACAGAGTCACACTGAAGTCGCATTCGACGGCTACAACTTGAGGCCACAACCCTTCCCTTACGTCTGGTTCAAACTCCTCCCATCTCCCACTTCCCCGCGTCTCATTGGTACTTCTTTACCTTCAATTGTTTGTCAGGAGCCATGTGGAGGGCGTAGCATGCAGAATACATAACCCCTACCCCTTGTAGAGTTATGATATTTTATATAACTTTCCCCGTGGTTTTGTGTAAGCCTCACCAAAACCGCTGACCCTACAGTGTCACACAAGGCAATAAATCCTTCAGCTTGTTTATAATAACTCCGACCCTCCATGGCAGTTAAGTAGGTATGTCATAAACTTTAACTGCTTCTGTCTACGTCCTGAAATCTGTTTATTTTACTGCTGAGCTGTTGCTGTCCACAGATGAGTGAGAAATTCATGGCTGCCTTAAACGTATCGACTTCATAAAGGCCATGATAAAATCTTAATCTTTTTTTTTTATTTTAATACTAAATATTTCCCTACCGAGTGGTATGGGAATATAAAATCATTCTCAGAAATATATCTAAATATATGTGTGTGAGAGTTTTGGATAAATATCAAACTTCATACTTAATCTTGCGAACAGACGACAGGAACATTTTGAAGAAAATGCTCTATTCCAAAGCATCTTTATATGGAAAATATTTCAGTATTTTTTATATTCCCCCCCCCCCCAAAAAAAAGGCTAAACGATTTTGATTGAAATATCATATACCTAACTATTTAAACTGCTTACATGACAAATACAAAATATTTGTACCTTGAAATTTATGGGAAAAGCCTTCTTATGCTTCTTTTTTCTCCATAGAAGCTGAAAGTTCAAGCAAATTTGTATTTAAATGAAATTTAGATTTCTTCTTCTTCTTCTTCTTCTACTTCTTCTTCTTCTTCTTCTTCTTCTTCTTCTTCTTCTTCTTCTTCTTCTTCTTCTTCTTCTTCTTCTTCTTCTTCTTCTTCTTCTTCTTCTTCTTCTTCTTCTTCTTCTTCTTCTTCTTCTTCTTCTTCTTCTTCTTCTTCTTCTTCTTCTTCTTCTTCTTCTTCTTCTTCTTCTTCATCATCTTCTTCTTCTTCTTCTTCTTCATCTTCTTCATCTTCTTCATCTTCTTCATCTTCTTCATCTTCTTCATCTTCTTCATCTTCTTCATCTTCTTCATCTTCTTCATCTTCTTCATCTTCTTCATCTTCTTCATCTTCTTCATCTTCTTCTTCTTCTTCTTCTTCTTCTTCTTCTTCTTCTTCTTCTTCTTCTTCTTCTTCTTCTTCTTCTTCTTCTTCTTCTTCTTCTTCTTCTTCTTCTTCTTCTTCTTCTTCTTCTTCTTCTTCTTCTTCTTCTTCTTCTTCTTCTTCTTCTTCTTCTTCTTCTTCTTCTTCTTCTTCTTCTTCTTCTTCTTCTTCTCCTTCTCCTTATATTATTATTATTATTATTATTATTATTATTATTATTATTATTATTATTATTATTATTATTATTATTATTATTATTATTATTATTATTATTATTATTATTATTATTATTATTAATATTATTATTATTATTTATCATTTATTATTTATTACATTTGCATCCTCCAACTTAAGTCATATCAGATGATGAATGAAATCTAGAAATGAGCCCAGGTCAGTAGAGCTTAGAGTTACCAGACATTCATCTTTCAGGATAAGGGAAACCCCCAACCTGTGCTTTCCCCCAAGTAAATCCCCTGTCTTGAACTATCCTTTGAGATATATTTGACTAATGAAATGTAATACTTTTCTCGAATACGATGTCGTTAATCAATTTTTCTTTCTCTTACTACACAAAAAATGGATAGAACACACAATTCATATCATACTTTTTAGTGTGAAGGTGAATTATTGGAGATATTCCTAGTTATTTGTCTGAATTTTGCAATCTGTAGGTAATACCTACCTTTCTCGAGTGTGAAGCCGTTATTCACAAGCAAAAACATTGCTATTTGCAGACGATACAAATATGATTTTTAAAAGCAGTTGTGTAGCTGAACTTCAGTCTGTAGTAAATGAATCCAATAAGGCATTGCAAGACTGGTTAGTAAAGAACAAACTTCAACTAAATATTAGTAAAACTGTATATACACTTTAACCGGCAGGTAACACAAAATCCACTGAACATTTTTATGAATAGCTCAGTAATCCAAAAAGTAAGTGAAACAAAGTTTCTTGGTGTTTGGATTGACTCAGGTCTCTCTTGGAACACCCACATTGAAAAAATAATGCATAAGCTCACTCGACTATGCTACGCATTTTTATGCACGATTTCACCAACAGATGTTGAGACTTAACACGAGTTCAGCAATAGTTAAAACAACAAATTGCATTTCACCAACAAATGTTTGCGTAACACTCGTGTTAAATCTCTTGTTAAACTAACACGCCAAATTTCTGATGTTAAGTCCTTAACAATTGTAAATAGCCAAGATGGCGAGCATGAACTCAGCTGTTGATGTCGATTTGCTATATATAAGACCGTCTAAATGGCATTCGTAATAGAGAACGGCCTATGAGGAGAAATGATTTTGAGAAACTATCCGAAGAAAAATTTTTACGGAGGTATAGACTGTCGAAACATGTTGCTATGAAGGTTACTGCGGAAGTGCAAGAGAGGTCAGAACATGCAAAGACGAGATAGTCATATTCCTTTCGATGCATGTTCTAACTCAGTATTACATAAATTTAAAACGAGGTGCGAAGAACAAGTGCCTTAAACGTTTCAAGACGGCAGTTGGACAGTGTATTATCCACATAATTCAGTGAATTATAAAATCACAAGGTTATTAATACTTGAAGCTGAGGCGAGATAGTCATATTCCTTTCGATGCATGTTCTAACTCAGTATTACGTAAATTTAAAACGAGGAGCGAAGAAAGGCAAGTGACATGGACGTTTCCAGACGGGAGGTGGACAATGTATTATCCACATAATTTAGTGAATTATAAAATCGCAAGGTTATTGATACTTGAAGCAAAGGCGAGATCGGCATATTCCTTTCGATGTATGTTCTAACTCAGTATTACGTAAATTTAAAACGAGGAGCGAAGAAAGGCAAGTGACATGGACGTTTCCAGACGGGAGGTGGACAATGTATTATCCACATAATTCAGTGAATTATAAAATCACAAGGTTATTAATACTTGAAGCTGAGGCGAGATAGTCATATTCCTTTCGATGCATGTTCTAACTCAGTATTACGTAAATTTAAAACGAGGAGCGAAGAAAGGCAAGTGACATGGACGTTTCCAGACGGGAGGTGGACAATGTATTATCCACATAATTTAGTGAATTATAAAATCGCAAGGTTATTGATACTTGAAGCAAAGGCGAGATCGGCATATTCCTTTCGATATATGTTCTAACCTCTCTTGTACTTCCGCAGTAAACTTCATAGCAACATGTTTCGACAGCCTATACCTCCGTAAAACAATTTTCTTCGGATAGTTCCTCAAAATCATTTCTCCTCATAGGCCGTACACTATTATGAATGCCATTTAGACGGTCTTAAATATAGCAAATCGACATCAACAGCTGCGTTCATGCTCGCCATCTTGACTATTTACAATTGTTAAGGACATAACATCAGAAATTTTGACTTGTTAGTTTAACATGATATTTAACACAAGTGTTAGCTAACACTTGTTGGTGAAATGCAATTTTTGTTTTAACTATTGCTAAACTCGTGTTAAGTCTTAACATTTATTGGTGAAATCGGGCATCAATGATGACATTTTTAACATATACCGTTTATTTTCTATTTATTTAACAGAAATAATATTACAAAATATTTTTTCCGACTCTTATGCCCGATTTCACCAACAAGTTAAGACTTAACACGAGTTTGGCAATAGTTAAAACAAAAATTGCATTTCACCAACAAGTATTAGCGTAACACAAGTGCTAAATCTTATGTTAAACTAACAAGGCGAATTTCTGTTGTTAAGTCCCTAACAATTGTAAATAGTGAAGATGGCAAGCATGAGCTCAGCTGTTGATGTCGATTTGCTATATTTAAGATCGTCTAAATGGCATTCATAATAGTGTACGGCCTATGAGGAGAAGTTATTTTGAGGAGCTATCCGAAGAAAATTGTTTTACGGAGGTTATAGACTGTCGAAACATGTTGCTATGAAGGTTACTGCGGAAGTACAAGAGAGGTTAGAACATGCATCGTAAGGAATATGGCGATCTCGCCTTTGCTTCAAGTATCAATAACCTTGCGATTTTATAATTCACTGAATTATGTGGATAATACATTGTCCACCTCCCGTCTGGAAACGTCCATGTCACTTGTCCTTATTTGCTCCTCGTTTTTTAATGTAATACTGAGTTAGAACATGCATCGAAAGGAATATGCCGATCTCGCCTTTGCTTCAAGTATCAATAACCTTGCGATTTTATAATTCACTGAATTATGTGGATAATACATTGTTCACCTCCCGTCTTGAAACGTTTAAGGCACTTGTCCTTCTTCGCACCTCGTTTTAAATTTACGTAATACTGACAAGTTGTTTGGTGCTTGTAGTAGTGACACATGCATTTGAATTAAATTCGTTTCCAATATTTCCCCTGCGACATCTTTCTCTTTTACATTCACAGATTTCGTCCTCTTATTTTCCACGATATCCTTACACTTCGTCATCATTTCAATTAACAATTCTTTCTCCGTCGATCAGAAATTTGTCTCACGGCTTTATTTATGATTTTGTGCATCCGCCATTTGTGCAGACGAAAATGAAAACAAAAGCACATCGGAGTCCGTTCAGAAAATCATCCATAGCCTTCTATAGCTGTGATATTTACAAGTTTCTTGGCGTTAACACAGGTTTGTTAACATTTTAAGAAAACAGGTTGGTGAAATGCAAGAAATTTAACATTAGTTTTAGCGCTGTGACAACTATTACGTTACATTTGTTAACGTCGATTTTAACATCTGTTGGTGAAATAGGGCATTAGTATTTTGTATGCATTCCTTTAGCCTTTATTCCCATTTTGATGCGTTTAGGCATGCTCTCTACTTTTCCTTTATTTCTTCATCTCTGTGCCAAATGCTTATCAGGCCCTCAATAAGCTGAACTATTGTTGTTATTTTCAATTATTTCAGTCTCTGCTTAACAATACCCCACAGATTCTCTATTGGATTTAAATCAGGCCTATTCCTCGGCCATGGTAGTACTTTTACATTGTTTTCTTTGAGAAACTGGGTTACAGATATTGCTCTATGGCACATAATTTTCACCTGACACCTATCCTTCTCTAAAGTTACTGACTATATCCTATACCTATCCCACAGTTTCTATTCTAACCTCCCAAACAGCTTCAACAACCTGATCCGAGGACTTGGAGAGTATGATCTCGACCCAGGAGAAACATATAAGAAACCCAGACTTGTGCTAGGACCCCCATAAATTCCGATCTCCTAAATCTTCCTATACTGTTCTCCATCATTACCTTAATCAACCATTCACATCCTTAACTTAATTACCACCATTAGCCCACCGTCATTATATAAATTTAACCCTCAATATGCCAGTAAGGGACCTAGTCCCGGTATGGCAAGAGTTGAAGGACCCTCCTTTGCGGAGGAGGACTCTCCTTCAACGACGTCAAGGCTGTGTATGGTTCACCTGACATCCTGCAACATGCACATCCCGTCACTACGTGGTTAAGCTCTTTCCAGGGCAGGTATACACGACTTGACCCCCTTCGGGCTGTTCCCCTGCCTGCAAACATGCTTTCTCTCTCCCTCCCTCCCTCCCTCCCTCTCTCCCTCTCTCTCACTCTGTCATGCATGAACACAAAATCACCATTTGGAAACCATGCTTTACTTTGCGGAAACAGTCTTGTTTCTAATACACATTTATACTGTTTCTGCTCCATAGATCCCACAACTATGTATAACCTTCCAGGTCCATGGGCAGACGTACAGCTCCAGACCATTTTTGATGTTGGGTGCTTTACTCCTTGATCGACACACTGAGGGGAAAATGCTTCTTTATCTGTCCTTCTCACATATTGGCTGCTCTCTTCACATATTTCAAACCTAGATTCTTCTGAGAAAATTATCTGAAACAATAAAAACCTCTATTAATATTAAACAGTTTTAAAATTTCTCAAAGATAGTATAACAAAACCAGCAACGAGAGAAAGAAAGTTTAGGCTGTTTATTTCATTTCCATAAAATTTACATGTACATATTTTAATTTTATGCTATATACAATTTTCATACTATTTACCTTTCTCCAAACTTCCCCTGGATATTTCTGCATCTCTTTGGCCCATTCTAAACGTTTTTTTGCCATTGCAGGTGTCAGTTTAGCCTTTTTACGAGGCCTGCGTGCTGGTACACCTGCTTCACATAATCTTCTGCGAACTACTGAGGCTGATATTTCTGTACCGTACTGCTTTAGTTGATTACTGAGGTCAATGCTGGTCGCTCTTCTATTTTGTTTTGCCACCTGCACAAGTTTTCTTTGCATCCTTGGTGATAGCTTTCTTTTCCTCCCGCATTTTCCATCCCTTCGTGAGGTCAACGTCTCACCGAATGTTAAAGCTTGATTAATGCGACTAACAGATTTTTGTGAAATACACAATTTCTTAGCTATTTCACGTTGTGAATAAAGAGTTTCCTTCAAAAGACTCTTAGTTACAGCTACTTTCCTTGAGGATAAGTCAGCAGTTTTACCCATAACCTCACTTTAGAATCAATGTGACTGCTAAGGATAAGATACACGATGTTACCTGGCTTGAGATCAATTAATAATAAATCCTGAGGATATATTAGCCATAAAACACAATAAAGGCAAATATTAACAATCTTCAGTTACTACATTCACCAAATGAAAGCAATATCACCAAACAGTTGGATAAAGACATGAAGAAAACGGCTGCTCTTAATTCAGAGCTTCCACCGTATTACTATAAGTAAAAGAAAAATGCCCCAGCTATTATTAAGAGAGAAATTTCATTGTATATGCTTCATATTATAGCAAGAAAAAGAATTACGACAAATTGAAATAGGTTACGGCGGTAAATAACTATTATTTTGAATGTTAAACTGAAGCAAAGTAGAAAAAACATGAATGAGTCTAATAATTTGCACACGTCTGTAGGTGTTGCATCTTCTACTTTACGGCTTTGGACTAAGTTTATGGCAATTTTAGGTATTCTGTTGTCATCCATTCTTTATACACGTTTTCCCATTGATTTCCGTTGTTAGCAATAATATTATTTATTTCTTCTAATTTTAATTCTTTCGTAATATACTGACTCCGTCCCCCTCCCCCCTTTTTAGTGTACCCAACTATTGCTGTTACAAATTTCATATCTTATGACTGTATTCTAGTACTATTTATTTTTGAATTGGAAAGAATGATATTAAAGATAGGCATGGGAGATCTATAGAGAGCGGAGGAGACAAATTATAACGGTTTTGGAAGGAAGTGAGAAATAGACTACAAGACATAGATAGGCAAGAGATATGGGAAAGTGTACAAAAAAAGAAATCTTTGAAATTTTATAAGCAATTAAAGACAGAATGGGGTAGAGAAAAATATATAGATCAATGTGACAAAACTGGAAGAGAAGGCATAGCATGGATGAGAGTAGGAATATTATACTTAAAAGGGTTGAGAAGTAATGAGGAATATGTGAATTTTGTGGAGATGAAGAAAGTATCAATTCTTACTAATCAGGGTGTCAGACAAGGGTGTACTTTATCACCTACACTTTTTAGTATTTATATTGACGACCTAGTGTGCAAATGGAAGCAGCTAGTGAATGCAGGTTTTAAAATTTCAAATAAAAACTTTTTAAATATTTTATTGTTTGCTGACGATTTAGTTATTACACAAAATAGCGAGTCTGCCCAGCAAAATTCTATTCTTAAACTTAGTGAACTTTGTAAGCAATATAATATGAAAACTTCTTTTATAAAATCAAAGGTAATGGCATTCATTGGGAAAGAGCCAATTAGAACACAAATAGTTATAAATAATCGTTGCGTTGAACAAGTAAGCCATTTTAACTACTTGGGAACTGATGTTAGCTATGACAAGGAATATGATGTCTACAATAAAATATGCAAATTTCAAAGAGTGTGTGGAACAATAAATAGAACATTTAGAAACAAAATACATAAAGAAACAAAAGTAAAGTTCTACAAAGTTACGGTTGTACCTATACTGACATACGGAAGTGAGACTTGGACGTTAACTAAAAGCAACAGAGTAAAATACAGGCTTCAGAAATGAAATTCTGGAGAAATGTGAAAGGATGCACGAAGAGGGACTTAATAAGAAATGAAAATATAAGAGAAGAGCTGGACATTTTTAGTATGAATGATAGGTTAAAAGATCTCAAACAAAAATGGAAGGAACATGTTGGAAGAATGCCAGATAATAGACTTAAAAAACAAATATTACAGTATCATCCTAAAGGTAGGAGATCGGTGGGCAGACCCAGGAAACGAAGGCTGGAGGACTTCGAAGACGGAACAGGCACTTGATTGCCTATGCCATGAAGTGAAGAAGAAGAAGAAGAAGAAGAAGAAGAAGAAGAAGAAGAAGAAGAAGAAGAAGAAGAAGAAGAAGAAGAAGAAGAAGAAGAAGAAGAAGAAGAAGAAGAAGAAGAAGAAGAAGAAGAAGAAGAAGAAGAAGAAGAAGAAGAAGAAGAAGAAGAAGAAGAAGAAGAAGAAGAAGAAGAAGAAGAAGAAGAAGAAGAAGAAGAAGAAGAAGAAGAA
Source organism: Mantis religiosa (assembly GCA_030765055.1). Classification (NCBI taxonomy): domain Eukaryota; kingdom Metazoa; phylum Arthropoda; class Insecta; order Mantodea; family Mantidae; genus Mantis; species Mantis religiosa. Next base: position 127,949,344 of record CM060956.1, on the reverse strand, counting down.
GAAGAAGAAGAAGAAGAAGAAGAAGAAGAAGAAGAAGAAGAAGAAGAAGAAGAAGAAGAAGAAGAAGAAGAAGAAGAAGAAGAAGAAGAAGAAGAAGAAGAAGAAGAAGAAGAAGAAGAAGAAGAAGAAGAAGAAGAAGAAGAAGAGAAGAAGAAGAAGAAGAAGAAGAAGAAGAAGAAGAAGAAGAAGAAGAAGAAGAAGAAGAAAGCACTGTTCATTACCTAATAGAATGTAAGAAGTTAACAAATTACAGGAGAAAAATGTGGGATAAGAAGTGGGATAGTGTAAGTAAAGAGATATTGCCAGTACGCATGCTTACGGGGATGGGAAAAAAGAAAAATAAATGTACAGGAGATTTCTTATACAGGATAAGAGAAAAGTGGGTTAGGGGTAAAAGAAGCAAAGGTCAGGAAGGAATGACAACAAGCAGCTTAGGAAAACCAAAAGGCTTATAGCCAGGGGACCTGAGTCAGCAAGTAAATCTTAGTGTCAGCAATTTCCTATATTTGTACAGGAGATATAATACAGCATGCTCTATGTTAAATTTTATTGTACTGAATTTCTAATGGATACTGCACAAATAAATAAATATCAAATATAAATTACCAGAAATGGCCACATCCGTCAGACATTCCAGAAATAAAACAAACAAATGAAAACTATAACATTGAAGTTTACACTGACGGAAGCAAAACAGATCAAGGAGTAGGTTCTGGAGTGGTAATTTATGAAAACAAAGGATTACCTAAACTACTGCAGTATAAACTAAACAAAAGCTGCTCAAATAATCAAGCAGAACAACTTGCAATCTTAAAGACACTTGAAGAAATAGATAATATGGTAATAACACAAACTGACTTGAAAACAGCAGCAATATATACAGACAGCATAATTACACTGCAGTCATTACACAATACTAAAAATCATAACCAACTGATAGAAGCTGTAAGAAAAAAAAACTACAATTAAATAAAAAAATAATGGCTGATAAGAATAGCATGGATAGAAGCCCACACAGGAATAGAAGGAAATGAAAAAAAAACCTTGCAAAACGAGCAACAACAAATGATAGCACAGAAAGCTACAATAGAATCCCAAAAGGTGCCATCAGGAAAAAAATACGAAAATGGGAAACAGAATGGCAAAACACATCAAAAGGACAAGAGACAAAACAATATTTTCCCACAGTAGCACAACAATTGGAACGAGGACTTAACATATCAACAAACCTCACTACCATTTTAACACGACGTGGACGGCTGAAAGCCCATTACAAGAGATTCAACATAACTGATGATGCTACATGCACCTGCAACAGAGGAGACGAAGCCACAAGTGCAGAAGTTTGTAACAGTAGTTTCGAGTTGTCTTTGGAAGGGTTATGAGGGATTTATACATTTGTAAAAAAAAAAAAGATTGTGTGTTTAGTAATTTAAATAAATAAAAATATATGTAATTTTGTGATTGGCCGTAGTAATAATTGTATGACGTAATGTTGTGAGGTGGAATTAAATCGGCCAATCACCAAATTAATACAGAAGTAACGATAGTTACGAAAAATCAATAATCTTGGTAGAGATGTTTTGTAATGTTGATGCCCAATTTCACCAACAGATGTTAACCGCTTCGCCGATGGCCATTTAAACCCTTCAGGAGCCGGAAACGGATACACAATAAACAGAACAGGACATTTAAATTGTTAAATGCTGTAAAAATGCATCATAAATACAATTCCGTATCTTCCGTATTTATTAGGTTATTTAAACGAAACAAAAACTGGTTTAAAACTCATTAAAGGCAGTATAAATCTACAGTAACAATAAAGTAGAGACTACATTAATAAATTGTTGAAATTTCACTACTTTGTTTCACTGTAGCAAAAGCCATTCTTTGTGCCGAACGCGCCTAATATGTGAATCATTTTGTTTTGTGTGTATACGAGCCATAGTATGTATGTATAGCTACGCAAGCGACTTCCCAGGTTCAAGTTTAGTTTATTTATGCTATGCCAAGCGATAATATGCACACACACACACACACACACACACACACACACACACACACACACACACACACACACCCACACACCCACACCCACACCCACACCCACCCCCACCCCCACCCCCACCCCCACCCCCACACCCCCACATCCCCACACACACACTGGATGAAAACATCTGTTATTACAGTGTTTCTCAACCAAGGTTTCTAGTAGCCTTATGCAGCAGTTTTTGCTCTGTTTTTCAGTTATTTATACTCTCTCTGTGTTCAGAATGATTTCTTGTAGCTATCAAGAGCTAAATGTATGGCACATTTGAAATTGTTAAATTTCAATGTTAACCATGGCTTATCCCCGTAATGTAGCAAATAAATTAGCTTGGGTATGATGTGTACAGGCTTCTGATATTACTGTAGAAAATCTGGAAGATTTGTTGTACGATTATGAAGGAGATCTTTAGGACATACATAGCAGTGACGTGTGCTGGTCTACAGATGGCATGTTAGCTACTCCATTGTTTGGGGAAATGGCGGGTCAAATATGGGTGATACGGATCAGCTATTACCAGCTATCCCTCTTTACGGAAAACAGTTAAATGGTAAAAAAAGTATGTTTATACCACTGGATGTAACTATGCACAGTTGTTTAGTAATTTTCAGAGCTGTAAAAGACATTCATCTACCTGTACTTGCGCGTATAAAGAGCTCGTAACCTAATTGAGTACTATAATACTCAGAGGCCTCTTTATACTAGGGGGTAGCAAAATTCACCACATCATCCCTCATACTTGAGAGAATACACTTTCCTAAAAGCATACCACCCACAACCCAAAAAACTTGTAACCATTTCGAAAATGTGTAGTGTGTTGCGAAAAAGAAGTTCGCAAGGAAACCAATATTATTTGGTGTGAATCTGCAGATGTGCCCTTGGGTGTTTATTCAGGTTTGGAGGTGTACAATTCAAAAATAAACCTTTAAGGATACGTTTACATTCCTTATAGAACTAATTTAAATTTATTGTAAAACAGCAAGATTAAAATAATTGGCGTTAAATGAGCATTAAATGCATGTATGCGCAGGACGTCTATACACGTTCATATCGGTTTGGGGCATTTTAACTTGGACGTCATATGACGTCCATATTGGTGAAAGGGTTAAAATCGAAGTTAACAAATGTAACGTAACAATTGTCACAGCGCTAACACTAATGTTAAATTTCTTGCATTTCATCAACCTGTTTTCTTAAAATGTTAACAAACCTATCTTAACGCCAAGAAACTTGTAAATATCACAGTTATAGAAGGCTATGAATGATTTTCTGAACGTACTCCGATGAGCTTTTGTTTTCATTTTCGTCTGCACAAATGGCGGATGAAAAAAAACATAAATAAAGCCGTGAGAAAATTTCTCATCGACGGAGAAAGTATTGTTAATTGAAATGGTGACGAAGTGTAAGGATATCGTGGAAAATAAAGAGGACGGATGCAGTGAATGTAAAAGAGAAAGATGTCACGTGGGAAAATATTGGAAACGAATTTAATTCAAATGCATGTGTCACTACTACAAACACCAAATAACTTGTCAGTATTACGTAAATTTAAAACGAGGTGCGAAGAAGGACAAGTGGCTTGAACATATCAAGACGGGAGGTGAACAATGTATTATCCACATAATTCAGTGAATTATAAAATCTCAAAGTTATTAATACTTGAAGCAAAGGCGAGATCGCCATATTCCTTTCGATGTATATTCTAACTCATTACGTAAATTTAAAACGAGGTGCGAGGAAGGGCAAGTGCCTTAAACGTTTCAAGACGGGAGGTGGACAACGTATTATCCACATAATTCAGTGAATTATACAATCGCAAGGTTATTTGTAGTTGAAATAAGGAGTCAATTATTATGTAGTTCTCATCTGTGTATTAAATGGGTCAGAGGACACGTAGGGATTGCCGGAAATGAACGTGCAGATGAGCTAGCAAAGAGAGCTGCGACTTCAGATCTTCCAGAGACATACACTCTATGCCCCATTTCTTATGTGAGGCAAACATTAAATGAGATTATCATCAACGACTGGAATGAATACTGGTTAAAAAGTGATTGTGGTGCTTTGACTAAGGATTTATATTTCCCAACAGTTTCTGACAGACATAAATGTAAATTCGTTAATCCTATGTTCTCACTCAGTTCTTAACTGGACATGGCAAATTTTCAGCTTATTTATTTCGATTCAAAATCAAATCCACATGTGATTGTATTTGTGGAAATCATCTTGAAGATGTCCCTCACATTTTGATTGCCCATTTTTCTGTTTTGAAGGATACGAACGTGAATTATTGCTTCAATCCTTAGGTTACACTTTCTCAAAACCACTTACACATATTCTGATGAGTTACAAAACTTATCAATATTTCATGGCTTTCTTAAACAAAATATTTCTTAAGCTAAATGATTCAACTTGATGTTTACTGTTTGTCAGCTTGATATAAAATTTGTTATGTTTTTGTAAATTGTGTTATATTCATAAATTTGTAAAATATATTCTTAATATACCTTTGGGTAAAATAAGAATCAAAAATTGGATAATAAATAAATAATAAACGTGTAATGTGCATTGAGATGGTGGCCACTGGTCAATACATATTAAATGCGTCTCTGAATTTTGCTCTCATCTTTTTTCAGTAATTTGTTTCTGACGAGAGCAAGAATTAGCCTATGTTGCGACATCTAGTGGTCGGTTATAAGTTTATCGAAATTTAAACACAGGTGACCAGCAATAAACAGGATGTTACGTCAAGTTTCGAGTTGCATTGATGCAAGCCAAAGTGACACCAGATAAGATTGTCGAAATTTGAACACAGGCGACCAGCAATAAACAGGAAATTACGTCAAGTTTCGAGTTGCATTGATGCAAGCCAAAGTGACAGCTGATAAGATTGTTGAAATTTGAACACAGGCGACCAGCAATAAACAGGAAATTACGTCAAGTTTCGAGTTGCATTGATGCAAGCCAAAGTGACACCAGATAAGACTGACAGGGAGCAAACAGCTTGTGACGTAACAGTAAATAATGCCAAAAGTGTCTCATATTTAGGAGTCTTCCAGAATAAACCGATGCCATTCCCAGAAAACACTAGATCTACATTTCATGAAAGTATCCACCTATGTATGAGTTCTTATCAAAGCCATTTTTGAATTTAAAAAAATAAATAAATTTTACAACAAAAAAGTTCAGCCGACCTCAAATCATGTGAAGTATCGATATTGCATATTGGGTGGAATGCAATACTATTGAAGCTGATATTGCATCCATGGATATATTAGGTAAACATGGCCATCTGTAATTCAACTTAAGTTAATAACCAAGCAGGCCATATAGATGATGCAACAAATGCTTAGGTTTATTGAAATCCCAAATTGTGACGTACGACCAATCAGAATTAAGTATTACGGTATCTTAGCAACAAAAACAGAAAAATGAACCAATGATTTTATTTTTAAATTTTTTCTTCTGGCTTTAACTCTCGAAGAGGGTAGACGTGTTTTCGGTAAAAGACTTCTTGTAACTACGAGAAGTTATTGGAGTTCATCATTGATGAACTTTTAATAAACGCTTAAAATATACATCGAAGACGCGACGCTACGATAAATAATTTAATACCGTTGCATCATTTATAAATAAAATTAGAAAATTAATATACAGTAAAGGGCTATGTACATCAGTGGAAAAAGTCGCATGTAAAGAAGAAAATAATGTCGAGAAATATAATTACAAGTAAATTGAAACGGTATTAATTATTTTATTCCATAGTTGCCCAAAAGTAAAATCCCTTTTGTATCGATACCACGTCTGAGAAGTTTCACATCTCATCGCTCGCCGCAGCTGCCGGAGAGAGGATTTATAGAAATCTTCGAGAACTTCATCTTCACGACTTTTAGACGAAAGGTTCATCGCTTCTACATCAAGGTAAGGTTTGGCTTCTTCATGCGTCGCCACACCGAGGGAGCTCGAAACTTTTGCACGTGTGGGGCGTAGACCTTACGAAGGGGCGAATCCAACTTCAGATATGTCACCGCTCGTGTGATATAAATCCAACCCAAAAGAAGGGGAACCGCTCCACTATCCTACTTACTATATGAGCCGAGGGGAGTGGCTGGCGGTTTGGATTGTGGCTCGCACTCGGGAGGTCCTGGTTCGATTCCCGTGGCCGGCCTACCAGACCCATGGGTTTTCTCAGGAAGCAAATGCTGGGTAGGTTAATTATATCTCCCGATTTTCCTGTCCCACCATTATCATTTCACATCTCTCATCAGGTGGTCTATTTCAGGGTAGTAGTGTCGGCGGGAGTCTCGGCGGTGCATGTCAAGCTGATATGCTCAAGTTAAGCACTTCCTTCTCCGATAAGACGGTCTTCGGTCTCCGAGCCGACCTGTTGGGCCATTTCAGGACCACGATGGGTGGGATGCCGGTAGTGCAAGCCTGCCGGGGAGTTTCCAACTGGTCAATAATATGAACACTGAACACACAGCCGTGAAGTCGTTGAAGGAGAGTCCTCCTCCACAAAGGAGGGTCCTTCTACCCTTGCCATACCGGGAGTAGGTCCCTAACTGGCATTGAGAGGGCTTCATTTATGTAAATGACGGTGGGTTAATGGTGATGATTAATTTAAGGATGTGAGTGTTTGATTAAGGTAAAGATGGAATGCTATATAGGAATATGTAAGAATTATGAATTTTATGAGGGTCCTAGCACAAGTCTGGGTTTCTTATATGCTTCTCCAGGATCGAGATCATATTCTCCAAGTCCTCGGATCAGGTTGTTGACATTGTTTGGGAGCTTAGAACAGAAACTATGGGTCAGGTGTAGGATATAGTCAGATACTTTAGGGAAGGATAGGTCTGAATGGATATTGGCATTTCGGATATACCAGTCGGCTGCTACTGGGGACCGAAGGTAACTGTTTTAGAGGACTTGGAGTTTGGAGAAGTGTGTTTTAGCTGCAGCACCCCGGACTTGGCAGACGTAGGTAAAATCCGGCCTTAGTATTTGTTTGTACAGTAAGAGCTTGTAAAGAACAGCCATAGGTGATTTGGGATTGCCCGCCTCGGTAGCGTAGATGGTAGCGTGGCTGCCTCACGTTTAAGAGGTCCCGAGTTCGAAACTCGGTCAGAGTGAGTTACCTGGATAAGGTTACCTCCGGGGTTTTCGTGTCGGGTAACTATCCTCCTTGGACCCTGGACACATTTGAGCATGATTTCACCCATTTCATTCACCGTCCGTTATGACTTATCATTGGAGGACGTAAAATTACAACAACAAAAAAAAGTTGTATAGTGGATACAATATAGCCACCCTTCCGCTGATACAGCCACCAGATGCGGCCGGTGAGGCATTGTATTAGCGGTGCAGTGAATAAATGGATGGATGGATGGATGGATGGATGGATGGATGGATGGATGGATGGATGGATGGATGGATGGATGGATGGATGGATGGATGGAGGGAGGGAGGGAGGGAGGGAGGGAGGGAGGGATGGATGGATGGATGGATGGATGGATGGATGGATGGATGGATGGATGGATGGATGGATGGATGGATGGATGGATGGATGGATGGATGGATGGATGGATGGATGGAGGGATGGATGGATGGACGGATGGACGGATGGACGGATGGACGGATGGACGGACGGACGGACGGACGGACGGACGGACGGATGGGTGGATGGATGGATGGGTGGATGGGTGGATGGATACATACATAAATACATAAATAAATATATAAATCAATAAAACAATAAATAAATGAACGAACGAATCAATAAACAAATCAATCAATCATTCAACAAACAGACAAACAAATAAATAAGTAAAATAAAGGTTTGTTAAAATATAAATATGTGTACCAATTTGGAACGAATTAGGTGATCTTATCAGTAATCCATCCTACTTTATAATATATTGCACCAAACAGAACGTACAGGGAAACGGAAATAGACATTTATTACATCCATACTCTAGTTACGCACAGATGTAACGAGTACAGTAAAAGTTTGATAATACAATTCATGGTGAATGTGATACGAAGCGTTCGTGTACAATTTCGCGACAGAGGGACAGTTATCTTAAGTCTCGTGCTTTACTGCACTCTAGCGGATAAAATGTAAGTTACGCACCAGACGAACCTCGGCACCACGTTCTCCCATAAGAAACCGTGTATACGCAGACATCCTAGCCCTTAACACAGGCACTTATGAGCGTAGATGGTACCGTTCTGGAATTGGCACCAAGCCACGGAAAACAACCAGGACAGAGCGCTTGCGTTTAACGCGAGGGAGCAGATACTCGGAAACAATCTTTTTTGAGCAATTCCTTTACACTTCTCTTTCTTTCGTTTTCATTCAGATGGTGTCATGGCACAGAGGCATTACCTCAGAAGACGTCCCTGTTAGCCACAGCTGTTATGTGCTCTTTCCAGGTAAGGCGCATGTCCAGAGGAACATCAAGGTATGTTGCCTGCGTAGACCAGGGTACATTTGCAACTCCTACGTCCTGTAGTGCTCGCCGTGTAAAGATGACGGCTTGGGACATAGTGGCATTGAGTTTTAACCGCCAGGTCGCAAACCAGGCATACAGCATATTCGCAAATATCTGAGCCCGTTGCACTGCGATTGTTGTTATGACAGTATCGTCGGCAAACAGGTAGAGGTTGCAGCCTCTTGGGGTTGGAAGTGCGTTTATGTATGCAAGGAAAAGTAGGGGCCCAAGGATGAACACTGCCCTCTGCACTGGCGTGACTCCTTGGGGTGGCCGTCCTGTCTTCTCTTGCCTCATCCTTCTTTCTGAAGCTGCCCCACTTGGGGTTAAATACAATAAACCACAGATTTAGGTACTGAAGCCCTTCTGTAGCAATCTTAATCCTGTACAAGTACATACCTACAGTTATGAGTTAGGTTAGATGCAGATTAGTCCTGGACCCGTAGGACCAAGGACCCGGGCCTCCTTCTACCCGGGAGCGATGGATACTCCGGGGCTCTTTCCATAGGGCAATACCTGATTTCTTAAAAATCCCACCTCCCCGCTGAGCACAACGTCAAAACGAGATGGAAGTGGATAAGCCACTTACACGCGTCAACTCCGCAGGGAAAACTACCAAAAACATCGGTGGGACAGCCTGGTGATCTAGCACACCTTCTACTAGCTCTGCACAATAGTACCCGGAACTTATTAGGCAACACTCTACCCCCTGCGGGCTGCCGTAGCCTGGCCGGAGGTACCCAATTCCCTGTGTGATTAACCCACCGTCATTTACATAAATGAAGCCCTCTCAATGCCAGTTAGGGACCTACTCCCGGTATGGCAAGGGTAGAAGGACCCTCCTTTGTGGAGGAGGACTCTCCTTCAACGACCTCACGTCTGTGTGTGCAGTGTCCATATTATTGTCCAGTTGAAAACTCCCCGGCAGGCTTGCACTACCGGCATCGTGCTCATCGTGGTCCTGAAATGGCCCACCAGGACGGGTTGGAGACCGAAGACCGTCTTATCGGAGAAGGAAGTGCTTAACATGAACATATCCTGCCATGCACCGCCGAGACTCCCGCCGACACTACTACCCTGAAATAGACCACCAGACGAGAGATGTGAAATGATAATGGTAGGACAGGAAAATCGGGAGATGTAATTAACATATCCAGCATTCGCTACTTGAGAAAGCCAATGGGTCTGGTAGGCGGACCACGGGAATCGAACCAGGGCCTCCGCAGTGCGAGCCACAATCCAAACCGCCAGCCATTACCCTCGGATCATATAGTAAGTAGGATAGTGGAGCGGTTCCCTTCCTTGTGGGTTGGATTTATATCACACGATGCGGTGACATCTGAAGTTGGATTCGCCCCTTCGTGAGGTCTACGCCCCACACGCGCAAAAGTTTCGCGCCCCCTCGGTGTGGCGATGCGTGTAGAAGCCAAACCTTACCTTGATGTAGAAGCGATGAACCTTTCGTGTAAAAGCCGTGAAGATGAAGTTCTCGAAGATTTCTATAAATCCTCTCTCCGGCAGCTGCGGCGAGCGATGAGATGTGAAACTTCTCAGACGTGGTATCGATACAAAAGGGATTTCACTTTTGGGCAACTATGGAATAAAATAATTTACACCGTTTTACTTTACTTGGAATTATATTTCTCGACATCATTTTGTTCTTTACATGCGACTTTTTCCACTGATGTGTAATAGCCCTTTACTATATATTAAATTTCTCTTTTTATTTATAAATGATGCAAAGGTTTTTTACTTAAATTATTTATCGTAGCGTCGCGTCTTCGATGTATACTTTAAACATTTACTAAACGTTCATAAATGATGAACTCCAATAACTTCTCGTAGTTACAAGAAATCTTTTACCGAAAACGTGTCTACCCTCTTCGAGAGTTCAAATCAGAAGAAAAAATTTAAGAATAAAATCATTGGTTCCTTTTTCTGTTTTTGTTGCTAAGTTACCGTAATACTTAATTCTAATTGGTCTTACGTCACAATTTGGGATTTCAATAAACCTAAGCATTTGTTGTATCATCTATATGGCCTGCTTGGTTATTAACTTAAGTTGAATTACAGATGGCCATGTTTACCTAATATGTCCATGGATGCAATATCAGCTTCAATAGTATTGCATTCCACCCAATATGCAATATCGATACTTCACATGATTTGAGGTCGGCTGAACTTTTTTGTTGTAAAATTTATTTAATTTTTTAAATTCAAAAATGGCTTTGATAAGAACTCATACATAGGTGGATACTTTCATGAAATGTAGATCTAGTGTTTTCTGGGAATGGCATCGGTTTATTCTGGAAGACTCCTAAATATGAGACACTTTTGGCATTATTTACTGTTACGTCACAAGCTGTTTGCTCCCTATCAGTCTTATCTGGTGTCACTTTGGCTTGCATCAATGCAACTCGAAACTTGACGTAATATCCTGTTTATTGCTGGTCGCCTGTGTTCAAATTTCGACAATCTTATCTGGTGTCACTTTGGCTTGTATCAATGCAACTCGAAACTTGACGTAACATCCTGTTTATTGCTGGTCGCCTGTGTTCAAATTTCGACAATCTTATCTGGTGTCACTTTGGCTTGCATCAATGCAACTCGAAACTTGACGTAACATCCTGTTTATTGCTGGTCGCCTGTGTTCAAATTTCGACAATCTTATCTGGTGTCACTTTGGCTTGCATCAATGCAACTCGAAACTTGACGTAACAACTTGTTTATTGCTGGTCGCCTGTGTTCAAATTTCGACAATCTTATCTGGTGTCACTTTGGCTTGCATCAATGCAACTCGAAACTTGACGTAACATCCTGTTTATTGCTGGTCGCCTGTGTTCAAATTTCAACAATCTTATCTGGTGTCACTTTGGCTTGCATCAATGCAACTCGAAACTTGACGTAATTTCCTGTTTATTGCTGGTCGCCTGTGTTCAAATTTCGACAATCTTATCTGGTGTCACTTTGGCTTGCATCAATGCAACTCGAAACTTGACGTAATTTCCTGTTTATTGCTGGTCGCCTGTGTTCAAATTTCGACAGTCTTATCTGGTGTCACTTTGGCTTGCATCAATGCAACTCGAAACTTGACGTAACATCTTGCTTATTGCTGGTCGCCTGTGTTCAAATTTCGACAATCTTATCTGGTGTCACTTTGGCTTGTATCAATGCAACTCGAAACTTGACGTAATTTCCTGTTTATTGCTGGTCGCCTGTGTTCGAATTTCGACAATCTTATCTGGTGTCACTTTGGCTTGTATCAATGCAACTCGAAACTTGACGTAATTTCCTGTTTATTGCTGGTCGCCTGTGTTCAAATTTCGACAATCTTATCTGGTGTCACTTTGGCTTGTATCAATGCAACTCGAAACTTGACGTAATATCCTGTTTATTGCTGGTCGCCTGTGTTCAAATTTCGACAATCTTATCTGGTGTCACTTTGGCTTGGATCAATGCAACTCCAAACTTCACGTAATATCCTGTTTATTGCTGGTCGCCTGTGTTCAAATTTCAACAATCTTATCTGGTGTCAGTTTGGCTTGCATCAATGCAACTCGAGACTTGACGTAATTTCCTGTTTATTGCTGGTCGTCTGTGTTCAAATTTCGACAATCTTATCTGGTGTCACTTTGGCTTGCATCAATGCAACTCCAAACTTCACGTAATATCCTGTTTATTGCTGGTCGCCTGTGTTCAAATTTAAACAATCTTATCTGGTGTCAGTTTGGCTTGCATCAATACAACTCGAGACTTGACGTAATTTCCTGTTTATTGCTGGTCGCCTGTGTTCAAATTTCGACAATCTTATCTGGTGTCACTTTGGCTTGCATCAATGCAACTCGAAACTTGACGTAACATCCTGTTTATTGCTGGTCGCCTGTGTTCGAATTTCAACAATCTTATCTGGTGTCACTTTGGCTTGGATCAATGCAACTCCAAACTTCACGTAATATCCTGTTTATTGCTGGTCGCCTGTGTTCAAATTTCAACAATCTTATCTGGTGTCACTTTGGCTTGGATCAATGCAACTCCAAACTTCACGTAATATCCTGTTTATTGCTGGTCGCCTGTGTTCAAATTTCAACAATCTTATCTGGTGTCACTTTGGCTTGCATCAATGCAACTCGAAACTTGACGTAACATCCTGTTTATTGCTGGTCGCCTGTGTTCAAATTTCAACAATCTTATCTGGTGTCACTTTGGCTTGCATCAATGCAACTCGAAACTTGACGTAACATCTGGTTTATTGCTGGTCGCCTGTGTTCAAATTTAAACAATCTTATCTGGTGTCACTTTGGCTTGCATCAATGCAACTCGAAACTTGACGTAACATCTTGTTTATTGCTGGTCGCCTGTGTTCAAATTTCAACAATCTTATCTGGTGTCACTTTGGCTTGTATCAATGCAACTCGAAACTTGACGTAACATCCTGTTTATTGCTGGTCGCCTCTGTTCAAATTTCAACAATCTTATCTGGTGTCACTTTGGCTTGCATCAATGCAACTCGAAACTTGACGTAATATCTTGTTTATTGCTGGTCGCCGGTGTTCAAATTTCGACAATCTTATCTGGTGTCACTTTGGCTTGCATCAATGCAACTCGAAACTTGACGTAACATCTTTTTATTAATTTCGACAATCTTATCTGTTGTCACTTTGGCTTGCATCAATGCAACTCGAAACTTGACGTAACATCCTGTTTATTGCTGGTCGCCTGTGTTCAAATTTCGACAATCTTATCTGGTGTCACTTTGGCTTGTATCAATGCAACTCGAAACTTGACGTAACATCTTGTTTATTGCTGGTCGTCTGTGTTCAAATTTCGACAATCTTATCTGGTGTCAATTTGGCTTGCATCAATGCAACTCGAAACTTGACGTAACATCTTGTTTATTGCTGGTCGCCTGTGTTCAAATTTCGATAAACTTATAACCGACCACTAGATGTCGCAACATTGGCTAATTCTTGTTTTCGTCAGAAGCAAATTACAGAGCAAAATTCAGACACGCATTTATTATGTATTGACCAGTGGCCACCATGTCAATGCACATTACCCGTTTATTATTTATTTATTATCCAAATTTTTGATTCCTGTTTTACCCAAACGTATATTAGGAATATAGTTTACAAATTTATGAATACAACACAATTTACAAAAGCATAACAAATTCACTATCAAGCTGACAAGCAGTAAACATCAAGATGAATCATTTAGCTTAGGAAATATGTTGTTTAAGAAATCCATGAAATATTGATGTTTTGGGTGTGCTTATCTATAAAACTACTGCAGCTACAAGTCTACATTTTTTCTAGAATTAAAGCAATACTTAAACTGTTTTTAAAGGTAGTTGTAGAAAGATATTGTGACTTTGTGGGCTCGTGAAATGAAAAGTCCAATTTCACCACTCAAAATGTTCTTTATTTCCACCTTATTCCAATTACAGTTTAATGTACACAATTACAATTTAATTTACACCATTCAACCTTGCCAGTTCGTCTTTACCCGTCCGCTCAACTCAACTACACGTCCGCCCGGCTCACGGTCACTCACTCAACTCAGCTACACGTCTGCACGCCGCGACGTACTCCACTCAACTAACCGTCGCCTCGCTTGTATCGATCGCCCCGAAACCTCTGGATTCTTCCATTATGGAGGGGGAAATCATTCTGGAGTCTTCGTGCACCTTCGCGCGGTAGGAGGAGGTGCCACCCCTTGCGTCCCCCCCGCCACCGGCAGTCCGCATTATCGATCGGCAACGCGAGTTCGCCGTCTGCGTGACACTATGTAAAAATATGAAATTAAAAAAAATCTTGAATATTTTAGAACTAAACTCAAGACAGTTATTTAAAAAAATCATATATTCTTTATTGAATCTTGTACCGATATGTTTTAGTTAGAACTTTTTATATGAATATTGTTTTCTGATATGACTTAGTAGGCCATGTAATGACAATATTAAAAACAAATATATGCGTAATTTTGTGATTGGCCGTAGTAATAATTGTATTACGTAATGCAGTGACGTAGCAGTACATCGGCCAATCACAAAATTAATAGAGGAGTAACGATAGTTACGGAAAATCAATAATCTTCAGATAGATATATGTTCTTCAATCTGCTTTCATGAAGATGAAAAAAAAAATGTTGCGATGAATATAATTGTAACGGAAAGTTAATAATCTTCAAAAAGAGTTATTCGGTATTCGTAATAGTGACGAGTGGATGTTAGATTATACAATCAAATTAAATAATATATCAAACTCAATCATCAAGAAACAATTCGACCAGCAATGATTAAGAGGGACGGTCACAAAGATTGCTCCCAACTTTGGGGCTGATTAATCATGGAGAAACGAGACGACCTGTTACATCTCCACAAATATTAACTTAAAAATAAGGATTTATCAATGTGTTGGAGGTAATTTACAGTGACTGATTAAGAAAGAAAGTTCGAGTGAATAGTAATCCAGATTATACAATTAAATAATATATTACGAAATCGGAGTCATATAAAATTTTATTTCTAACACCAAAAACCTACACCTGAGAACAGATCTCATGACTCTTATTTAATCAAATCTCGACCTGGATCTTCCAAACAGTCTGCGTGCTTCCTGTCTGCTGCGAGTGGAGGAATAACGCCACAAATTTGGCTCCCGAACGTGTGGCTCGATTAAGATGAGAGATTAAGCTCGAAAATAACGCCATAATCTCCAAAGGAAGATCTATTATCTTTAATGAATTGTGAAAGTGCTGTAAACTAACAAGTACAAATTTCAAAATGATACGTTTAGTGGTCCTTGAGCTAAACGCACCAGAAAACCTCCATTTTAACATCGGTGAGATAGACTGTTTCGGCTCCCCTTAATAAGATCTGCATTTTGTACGTAAATTTTTGTCTGTTACTGTTTTACAGTTATCGAAATGTCATCCAGAATGACTTTATAGGTTAACCTCAGAAAATTAAGATAAACATTTGGTATTTTACTCAAAATTGTTAGACACATTTATGAGAACATCGACATTTTTTTAAGAATGTTTCAAGTAAAGGATAGTTTATGGTAAGGACCAGTGGCGTACATTATGGGCTAGCAAAGCTATCACCGAAGCCCATATCTAAAGTAAACTAGAAATTAATAAGCAATATTAATAATAATTGCAATACCAGCGAGTCTCCCCAATAAAGAATTAGTGCGTAGGTTGGAATATCTCTCTTTCCATATTACTGAACAGAGGGGTAGGCAGAGCTTCGGTAGCTACTGTTACAGCCTTTTCTATGGTAAAGGGCAGTGAGGGACACGGGGGAGGAATGCAGGATTCAACACGTCAAGGCTTCGGAAGCTTACATCGCTACACTCGTACGAGCTTCTTCGAAATGTACCGTACGGACACGACTGGCTTTGGAATTCCGCATAGCACGTGGAGTTAAGGGCAAGAAAGAGCGTGTT
The DNA here is from genome assembly GCA_030765055.1 of Mantis religiosa. Lineage (NCBI taxonomy): Eukaryota > Metazoa > Arthropoda > Insecta > Mantodea > Mantidae > Mantis > Mantis religiosa. Next base: position 127,933,358 of record CM060956.1, on the reverse strand, counting down.
TTCAATTACTGTGTGATTGCTACGGTCCTCAACTGCCGCATTAGTATTGTTCTTTCACACTAGCCGTGTGTAGGTCGCACTATGAAATGGTAGAGCCAGACTGAAAATTTCAATGCCATAGCCGGGATTTGAACCACGGATTTTCTGGTCTCCGTCCAGCCGCTCTAAACCATTAAGCTACTATGACCAACGTGCCGACATGACATTGAATTCTCCAACTGACTCGTGTTTTCCCCTGTAAACCACTAGCAGTTTTCATAAACACACGAGACAACTACCTTAATGACGACTTATGCTGTAAGTACTTCAAGGCCCGGGCTTTATAGTTCCGAACACTATTAGGTACAATTAATGGAAATTAATTTTTCTTTCACACAAGCCTTGTGTAGAACGAACTATGAAAGGATAGAGCCAGACTGAAAAATTCAATGCCATAGCCGGATTTGAACCACGGATCTTCTGGTCTCCGTCCAGCCGCTCTATACCACTGAGCTACTATGGCCAACATGCCAACATGACATTAAATTCTCCAACTGACTCGTGTTTCTCCCGGTAAACCACAAGGAGTTCTCATAAACACACGAGACAACTACCTTAATGGCGACTTACTATGCTGTAAATACTTTAAGGCCCGGGCTTTATAGTTCGGACCACTATTAGGTACAATTAATGGAAATTAATTGTTCTTTCACACTAACCGTGTGTAGGATGCACTATGAAAGGGTAGAGCCAGGCTGAAAAATTCAATGCCATAGCCGGGATTTGAACCACGGATCTTCTGGTCTCCGTCCAGCCGCTCTAACCATTGAGCTACTATAGCTACTACAACATGACATTAAGTTCTCCAACTGACTCGTGTTTCTCCCGGTAAACCACTAGGAGTTCTCATAAACACATGAGACAACCACCTTAATGGCGACTTACTATGCTGTAAATACTTTAAGGCCCGGGCTTTATAGTTCGGACCACTATTAGGTACAATTAATGGAAATTAATTGTTCTTTCACACTAACCGTGTGTAGGACGCACTATGAAATGGTAGAGCCAGACTGTCGGCACGTTGTCCATAGTAGCTCAATGGTTAGAGCGGCTGGACGGAGACCAGAAGATCCATGGTTCAAATCCTGCCTATGGCATTGAATTTTTCAGTCTGGCTCTACCCTTTCATAGGGCGTCCTACATACGGCTAGTGTGAAAGAACAATTAATTTCCATTAATTGTACCTAATAGTGGTCCGAACTATAAAGCCCGGGTCTTAAAGTACTTACAGCATAGTAAGTCGCCATTAAGGTAGTTGTCTCACGTGTTTATGAGAACTCCTAGTGGTTTACCGGGAAAAGCAAGAGTCAGTTGGAGAATTCAGTGTCATGTCGGCACGTTGGTCATAGTAGCTCAATGGTTAGAGCGGCTGGACGGAGACCAGAAGATCCGTACCTAATAGTGGTCCGAACTATAAAGCCCGGGCCTTAAAGTACTCACAGTATAGTAAGTCGCCATCAAGGTAGTTGCCTCACGTGTTTATGAGAACTTCTAGTGGTTTACCGGGAAAAACACGAGTCAGTTGGAGAATTTAATGTCATGTTGGCATGTTGGTCACAGTAGCTCAATGGTTAGAGCGGCTGGACGGAGACCAGAAGATCCGTACCTAATAGTGGTCCGAACTATAAAGCCCGGGCCTTAAAGTACTCACAGTATAGTAAGTCGCCATCAAGGTAGTTGTCTCACGTGTTTATGAGAACTTCTAGTGGTTTACCGGGAAAAGCGAGAGTCAGTTGGAGAATTCAGTGTCATGTCGGCACGTTGGTCATAGTAGCTCAATGGTTAGAGCGGCTGGACGGAGACCAGAAGATCCGTACCTAATAGTGGTCCGAACTATAAAGTCCGGGCCTTAAAGTACTCACAGTATAGTAAGTCGCCATCAAGGTAGTTGTCTCACGTGTTTATGAGAACTCCTAGTGGTTTACCGGGAAAAACACGAGTCGGTTGGAGAATTTAATGTCATGTTGGCATGTTGGTCATAGTAGCTCAATGGTTAGAGCGGCTGGACGGAGACCAGAAGATCCGTGGTTCAAATCCCGGCTATGGCATTAAAATTTTCAGTCTGGCTCTACCATTTCACGTATTAGTATTGCTTATTTCATACTGTACAGTGTACCAAAACAGTTGCTAGCGCTAATTCTTCGAAATGGTTGAAGAATGTGTAATTAAATAATTAGTGTAAAGACCATTCTCGTAGTTTAAATATGAGGATAAGTTAGTGATAATACAACAGGGAAGGCCTACTCCAGGTCTTCCACACTTGCAGTGTGAGCAGAAGGAAAAAAAATTAGAACCCTTATAAAAGGTATTTTAGTATAAGTAATTATGATAAGTATGAATGGCTGTCTGACTCACTCAAACTAAATAAATTTTATTGCTGGCTTTCCTTGTTGTTTGCAGCTGAGAGAAGCACCCTGGAATACTACAGGTTTCGCCCGGTAATAGGCAATATGGAGATTCCAGGCTTATTATATGCAGATGACCTTGTGATAGGATCCATAACTATAATAGAACTGCAAAAGGCAATTGATGAAGTACAAAGATTTTGCGCGGAGTGGGGAATAAGAATAAATATTAATAAATCTAAGATTATGGTTTGTAAAAAAGGGACAAAATTAGAAAAGGACGAGAAATGGTTCTTGAGGGGGAAAGAGCTTGAGGTAGTGAATGAATATTTGGGAGTAAGGCTGAGTAGCAATGGGGCGTGGGGAGCACATAGTAGGAAAATAATTGCTAAGGGGAAGGCAGCTATGGTAGGATTGAGAACCTGTAAAGATAAGTTAGACATGCCGATAAAATGGTTAGAGAGGCTGTATGAGACAATGGTAGAGGCAAAAATGATATATACATTAGAGATTTGGGGAGGATCAGAGATAAGTAGCAAGGTTGACAATATGTACAAGTTATTCAGTAAAGAGGCTCTTGGATTGACAAGGACGGCTCCAGGTGAAGTGGCACTTCTTCAAATGGGGAGGACCAGGAGAAAAGGAATAATCTTGGAGAGAATAGTGAAATTTTGGTTTAGTTGTTTGAGTAAGTAGGATGGAAGTATTTCAAAGGTACGCATGGAACAACAGAGAACATTAGTAAAGTCTGTTTAGTTAACGCGTGTGCACGTGGCCCTCTGCCTTTGACGTACCCTTATAATCGTTTTACAAGACAGACCCTCCTCCTCCCAGACCTTTCTGCAAGGTTGCTACCTTTCTCGATACGTCATGGGTATCGTACGAGGTATCGTCTAAATAAATTATCTTATGTCCATTACTGCGAAACTTCCTTAGTTTTGACGATATATATATCGCCAAGCTACAATTCTACTGGATTCCATAATAACCCTTAACTTATTCGAAGTGCGGTATTTGAAACCCAGCTCCTTTAGGAGACCGCGCAAAGTGCAGTGCTCAATAAGGAAAATCACAAATTTCTTGCAAATGTGCAACCAATTCGTCTAAGGTGGGCGCTCTCCCTTTTGCATAGAATCTATAAATTTCTTGACGAATTAAATCGAATGTGAAATTATCTCCTTTAGAGAAACGTTTCCTTTTGTTTTCACACTTGATCGGCGTCTTTGGTATTCCTTTCGTCACAATATTTCTTACTGTATTTCTGTGAATACCCAGAATTTATCATCAGGTTCATTGCACGACCCCTTACCAAGATTATTTGTCAGCAAATATTTATATATGTGTTCAAAACAAACGCTTGAATTTGCTTAGAAACAGTTCCCGTTATAACTTTGTTTTTGGAGGCTTTTCCAGTAACATAACTTGGCCCAGTTATTCACACTATTGTCATCACTTTGATTATTTTCACTTGACTGAAAGGTATCTACTACTTCATTTGCATTTAGCACTGCATTTCCCTCCCACGGTCTCCACATATGACACACAAGGAATTTCTGCACGTAATGAAACAGATCAACTGAAAGTTGGAACTTTGGCAACTGAGACTCCACGTTGAGTAGACATGCGATTGTCACTTCGAGAAAATCAGGGTTGCAATTGGTCCTCAACGACAGTGTTCCATTTCTGAAGTGTGGAGACAGTGGGTGGTCGGGTCAGGTTCCTTTGACTCTGAACTGCACACCCGTTGACTAGACAGACTTTAAATAAGTGCAGATGGTGGAACAAAATAGGAATGGGAGATATATGGAAGGTAATGAGAGAGGAATTTGGGAAAAAGGTAAGGCCAAGATTGGAAGACATAGAAAGGCAAGAGATATGGGGAAGCATGGAAAACAGAAGTTCATTGAAGTTTTACTGAATTTTGAAAAGGGACTGGGGAAGAGAAGGTTATATAGACAACTGTAGTAGGATTGAAAGGGAAGGATTAGCATGGATGAGAACAGGTGCAATATTTATGAAAGGATTAAGGGGGAGTGAGGTAGGAATATGTGAATTATGTGGGGGAGAAGAAAGTGTAGAGCATTACGTAGTAAGATGTGAAGAAGTTGAGAAGTGGAGGAAGGAGGCATGGGAGAACAAATGGGAGGAAGTTGAGGGTAAAATTGTAATAATAAGAATGACGACAGCGAAGTAACGGAAATGGAATAAAAATGTAGGAAGATTTCTTGGTAAAATGAAAGATAAATGGTTGAGGATAGTTAGAAGCAAAAATTATGAAGGGAGGAAGGAAGTAGGGGCGGAGGAAGGATTTTGTAGGGAAAAGTAAGGGATACAGGTAATCCCTCAGCGAAGCATAACCTGAAAGATGAATGTATGGTAACTATAAGCTCTGTGTACCCTGTACTCATTTAAACATCATTTCATTCATCGTCCGCTATGACTTAACGATGGAGGTTTTCCCTTATCCTGAAAGATGAATGTCTGGTAACTCTAAGCTCTATGTACCCTGTACTCATTTAAACATTTCATTCATCGTCCGATATGACTTAACATTGGAGATTTTCCCTCTATCCTGAAAGATGAATGTCTGATAACTATAAGCTCTATGTACCCTGTATTCATTTAAACATCATTTCATTCATCGTCCAATATGACTTAACGATGGAGGTTTTCCCTTATCCTGAAAGATGAATGTCTGGTAACTGTAAGCTCTATGGACTCTGAACTTATTTGAACATGAATTCATTCATAGTCCGATATGACAACGTTGGAGGATTTCCCTTATCCTGAAAGATGAAATGTCTGATAACGCTAAGCTCTATGTACCCTGTACTCATTTAAACATCATTTCATTCATCGTCTGATATGACTTAACGTTGGAGATTTTTCCTTATCCTGAAAGATGAATGTCTGGTAGCTATAAACTCTATGTACCTTGTGCTGATTTGAACATCATTTCATTCATCGTCCGCTATGACTTAAGGTTGGAGGTTTTCCCTTATCCAGAAAGATGAATGTCTGGTAACTATAAGCTCTATGCACCCTGTACTCATTTGAACATCATTTCATTCATCGTCTAATATGACTTAACGATGGAGATTTTCCCTTATCCTGAAAGATGAATGTCTGGTAACTGTAAGCTCTATGGACTCTGAACTTATTTGAACATGAATTCATTCATCGTCCGATATGACAACGTTGGAGGATTTCCCTTATCCTGAAAGTTGAATGTCTGATAACGCTAAGTTCTATGTACCCTGTACTCATTTAAACATCATTTCATTCGTCGTCTGATATGACTTAACGTTGGAGATTTTTCCTTATTCTGAAAGATGAATGCCTGGTAGCTATAAGCTCTTTGTACCCTGTGCTCATTTGAACATCATTTCATTCATCGTCCGCTATGACTTAAGGTTGGAGGTTTTCCCTTATCCTGAAAGATGAATGTCTGGTAACTATAAGCTCTATGCACCCTGTACTCATTTGAACATCATTTCATTCATCGTCTAATATGACTTAACGATGGAGATTTTCTCTTATCCTGAAAGATGAATGTCTGGTAACTGTAAGCTCTATGTACCCTGTGCTCATTTGAACATTATTTCATTCATCGTCTGATATAACTTAACGATGGAGGTTTTACCTTATCCTGAAAGATAATGTCTGGTAACTCTAAGCTCTATGTACCCTGTAGTCATTTGAACATTTCGTTGATCATCTGATATGACCTAAGTTGGAGGGCCTAAATGTAATAATAATAATAATAATAATAATAATAATAATAATAATAATAATAATAATAATAATAATAATAATAATAATAATAATAATAATAATAATAATAATAATAATAATAATAATAATAATAATAATAATAATAATAATAATAATAATAATAATAATAATAATAATAATAATAATAATAATAATAATAATAATAATAATAATAATAATAATAATAATAATAATAATAATAATAATAATAATAATAATAATAATAATAATAATAATAATAATAATAATAATAATAATAATAATAATAATAATAATAATAATAATAATAATAATAATAATAATAATAATAATAATAATAATAATAAACAATAAGAGTAACAATAACAAGAAGAAGAATAGGAAGAAGAAGAAATCTAGCTTTCATTTAAATCCAAATTTACTTGAACTTTCAGCTTCTGTGGAGAAAAAAGAAGAATAAGAAGGCTTTTTCCATAAATTTCAAGATACAAATATATTTTATTTGTTATGTAAGCAGTTTAAATAGTTAGGTATATGATACTTCAATCAAAATCGTTTAGCCCTTTTTGGGAAAATCAAAAATACTGAAACATGTTCCATATAAAGGATGCTTTGGAATGGAGCATTTTCTTCAAAATGTTCCTGTCCTCTGTTTGCAAGATTAATTATCAAGTTTGGTATTTATCCAAAACGCTTACACACATATATTTAGATATATTTCTAAGAATGATTTTATATTCCCATACCACCCAGTAGGGAAATATTTAGTAATAAAATAAAACAAAAGCTAATTTTTTTTATGGTGTTTATGAAGTCGATACGTTTCAGGCAGCCAGGAATTTCTCATCTGTGGACAGCAACGGGTCAGGGGTAAAATAAACAGATTTCAGGACGAAGACAGCAGCAGGAAAAGTTTATGAGATACTTAAGTGCCATGGAGGGTCGGAGTTATTATAAACAAGCTGAAGGATTTATTGCCTTGTGTTACACTGCAGGGTCAGCTGTTTTGTGCGGTTTACTCAAAACACTTTCCAGACTGCTGTCGATATGCCTTTGTTTGGAAGCGGTTTCGCTGCTGCCAACTGTCCAGAGTTATGACGCTGCAGAATTTCAAAGATACATTTTAGAATCTTGACAAAAATGTGAAGATGCATTGTCATTCTTATGTCAAACAATTTCGTAGCGGCTCGTGGCCGAAATGTTTGAGAGGCGCGGAAATGGTTTTGTTTGCTAAGTTTTGACAATAATAAATTATTACACCTGTAAATTTTAAGAACATTTTTTTTTTTTTTTTCAAATTCTACCCCTATAAATAACGGAAATAGTGGTTCTTAAGTTGTTTTATATACCTCAGAAATAAGTACAGCAAGTCTAAGACGATCTTTTCCAAAGCTGCTATATTAATTTGCATGCAACATATAAAAGGATGGTATTAGAGCATCATTCAAACTGAACCAAATTTAGAAGTAATGTTCGCCACGTAAGCTGCCACAGATTCAGGCACTGTACCTATGTACACACATTAACTCGCATTTTGCATTTGTTCAGTTTATCATGAATTATACTTTTGGTCTATTTATATACAAAATCAAGTCTTCTGTTCTTTAATTTAATGAAACTTTCCATCACTCTTTCATCAAAATCCTGCATGTTACTGATAAGTTCCTTATTTATTGAGAGCATTGCTAAAGCATCGAGTCTGTCATTGTATTTCTTAAAAGGGTTTTTATACTATTTAGAGTGGAAAATCAACTTTCAGTCTCCGCAGTCGCCATTGGCCTTCTTATAACAATTTTCAAAATATGTAACTTCGCTGAACACTGACGAAAGGTTACTTTCATGAAAACGTTCAATGCTCCTTGAATGTTTAACTCATTTCGTAAGTCGCCACAAACGGTGTATCTCAGATGCGAGAGCCCCTAGTGGTTACTGGGAAAATATACGAGTCAAATGGAGAATTTAGTTTCCTGACGGCATGTTGGCCATGGTAGCTCAATGGGTTAGAGCGACTGGACGGAAACCGGGAGATCAATGGTTCATATCCCAGCTATGGCATTGAATACGAAAACCATCTGACAGTGATTTGAAACGTCAGTTGGCACATTACACTGAATGGCAACAAACTCAGAAGCCCGTATTTGTTGCTCTATTTTCTCCCTACACACTTTTAACATGCAGTCTAATAGACCATTCTGCACTGTTTTCGTTTAAATACTGTGGCTGTTTCTAAATGTTCCTTCATTACTGTATCTGCTGCATAGTTCAGCTGTATAGTTGCCTGCCTGGTAGCGTACATGGTAGCACGTATGCCTCACGTTCAAGAGATCCCGAGTTAGAATCTGGATAAGGTTTTTTCCTGTGTTTTCCCTTATCCTGAAAGACGAATGTCGGGTAACTCTAAGCTCCATGGACCCCGGACGCATTGAGCATCATTTCACTCATTTCATTCATCATCCGATATGACTAAATTTTGGAGGACGTAAATTCGTAAATTAAAAAAAGAAAAGCTGTATAGTTAATGAGGCTAATTTCATTTTTACTAGTTTCTATTTTTCTTCTATCAAGAATTCCGGCGTTGGTCTACCCAACGATTTCAATTGTACTTTTTCTTAAGTAGGTCAACCTTAAAAATTACACTTCCATTAGTGATTTTACAAAGTAATCCATCATTCTTTAGTCATTGGATTTTACAATGCCACCTGTAACACTCTGCTTATGCTCCTAACTCCACAAAGAACACTAAAATAACAAGTAGTGCATTCTAACACTATAATACTATTACGTATTTTAAATGGGATGATGTTTGTCCTTGAACGCTACTAGGTGAGCAACCAATCGGTGTCCTGCGGTGTTGTCGTATTGCATTCCCGCTAATTGGTGTGTGACGAGTGGCAAACTAATCAAAATGTATGAAATATTATTCGCGCGAAGACAAAAATTCAGACTTTGCCAAAACTGATCCATGTGGAAGGTAGAGAGTAATGTATCTAACATAACCATGAAAACCCCATATCTTTAGCTCAAATAGTTTTTCTAATACAAATAAATAAACCACTTCTACCTGTATTATAACAATAAATCACGACATAAGCACTGTATGAATATTTGGTTGGCATGTATGCGTGTACGTATATTTTTAATTAGTCAGAACTGAAACGTAAACATTTGACATGACGTGATAAAACATTTGACTTTGAATAAACCAAGTCGAGCCCTGGCAGAACGTGTCTGGCCACATTATATCTTTGTTTATGAATGCTTCGTAATCTCTATTTACTCTAGAGAGTTCAAAGTGGTTGGTGTGTATGTATGCACATATACTTTTAATTACTCAGAACTGAAATTTAAACTACTGACATGACGTGATAAAAGAATTACTGTGAATAAGTCAAGGTGTTAAATTCGAGAAAGAGCAATCACTTCATTTCCTGTTAGCCTGTGGAATGCTGTATGCTTATGTTTATGAATAAATGCTGGATAAGAAGTGTTTATTTACCCTGGAGAGTTCAGATCAATATCATTCAGTTGTTCTTTACACAACAGTAGAATAGGAGTTAAATAGTGCAATGGCTTTTTGCGGTGAATTTAGTGGCGAGTCAAAAAGAGGTATTGCGGAGTCAGGCTCGAAGTATTATTTTTAAGGTGTACACGTTCTTCAAAAAATTTTCGGAAACAGAAACTAAAACTGAGTTATTGCAAAGAGTACTTCCATTTAAAAATACGGAAAAAGTGTATCAGCTGGATCAACTTGCAATTGAAACGGGACACGAGGTAATAGGCCTCCCACCTTACCACTACCTATATAATCCAATTGAGTTGATGTGGGTTCAAATAAAAAGGGGGGCTGCAATCAGAAATAATACTTTTAAACTGACGGACGTTGAACGACTAGTTCACGAAGAAATTGACAAAGTAACACAACAGGACTGGGACAACTGCGTAAGGCTTGCGGAAAACCTTCAAGATGATTTTAAGAAAGAAATAGCACAAGACGAGATTTTGGAACCTGTAATAATAAATTTGCAAGACTCAGACGATAAAGACAGTGACAATGACAAATTGTCTCTTAACGGAAGTGACATTGACAGCGATATGGATGAGCCATTGGCAGTTCCACTGGAATAGATAAACAGGTAATTCATAAACTATAATTATATAGTATTTAAAACTATACATAATTTGCGAAAATGCTTTTTCCAATTTTGATTTTGGCAACTGCATCATTGTAAAAGTTTGTAAAATATAATTTGCTTACCCTTATGTCTGCGCCAAGGAGACCTGCATGTTGTATGAGTGTGCGAGAGAGAGGGAAATATAAAAGGAGTGGGGTAACAAGCGGCAACACTGAGCGTGATACGGCATCTGATTAGCTGGACTCCAGAACTCTTTCCATTTGAAACACATAATAGTCTGCGGACAGAATTGCGCCTATAAGCACATATGCCAAGTGCTTCCCCCACTCCCTCACCACATGCGTTTCGTTACGTGGAAATGCAGCAGGCGGGCGCTATTCGTTCCGCGCCGAACCGTATGCTGTAGGTATGAAAACATCACTCTTACACCCTATGAAGCTTTCTCATAGTTTAAAAGTAATCTGTCCTTAATAGTCGCAGGGCTATGGTTCATTTAATTTCATGAGATTTTTAGGGGTGCGCGCGCCTTCGCGCCCTTTTCGCGAACCGCTCCTGGTTGAAAGCTATTAATGAGAACCTCAGAATTTTCACAAAAAGACTCATGTTAAGTGTAGTCTGGGTGGGGAGATTTTTTTGAAATTTTCGTGGATTCTCTTTGTAAGATATTCTTAAAGTACCAAGTTTCGTATTTAACTGACTTTTTGTGTACCTGTTTGAGTTATACCGTCTCTCTCACACATTTTTTTTTTAAATCATTGTTTTGAATCCGGAAAACTTTAGAACAAATGTTTCCAGTGAAATTTCAGTTTCAACGTTTTGGGCGTATTTCAGTAACTTTTGTACCTACTATAAGGGATGTTAATGTACATGCAAATATTTTGAGAGCAGGTGGAGATTTCTTAATCGAGTAATTTGATGTATGAGACTTATGGCCTGTTAGTTCAAATGCGGAAGTTACGGCTACAAGTCTCTAAAATGTCAGTACGCCACTGCTAATGATAATACCACTTGCATGCACAACACGAAAATGGAGACACGTGTCGGAGCACTCCCTCTGGCGCAATGGTTATGACATTAATTCAGGTGAAAATTAAACGAGTTCAAGTCTCTTTCACTTTTGTGTAATTTGTTGCTTTTAAATATTAAATGTATGCATTTTACGAGTAATTTCACCTTGTCAGTGCAATTACAATTCTTTCTAACAAAGACTGAATCTTGCTTAATACTTTCACATGCTGTAGGTCTAAATGGAAGGTTGTTTAAAGGGTGAACGAAAAGTAAATGTAACTCTTTACGTCAGGTTTATAGGGACGGCTCGAAATGGTGACCTGCGTTTTCAATGCAAAGTTGACAGCAGCTGTCATACTTTGTCCAAAATTCCATGTGTGTGTCGAATAACTTCACATGCTGCTATTATTCGCTCGAGCCTCACCAAAGTGGCCCGGATTCCATCTCAGATGACCGCAAAGTGAGTTTTGTTATGGACAACACGGCGCTAGGAGGGGTTTCCTCCGGGATCTTCGGTTTCCCCCGCCATCTCATTCCACCGGTGCTCCATCTTCATCTCATGTATCATCAGTTTCACCGCCTGCAGTGCTGCATATAGTAAAAATGGGCGTTAAGCACTACACATTTCAATTTCTTCTGAGGTAATAGGGGTTTATACACCAGAAACTTCAGGTGACGGAAATCACTTGGGTTAAGATCGGAAGAGCGTGCTGGCCAAGTACAGTTGGACTCCCCATGCATAGGCCAATCAGACTCACGTGCTTAGTTGCCAATCACTATTACAAAGACGAAGAAAAAATTAACTACATGACAGGAACCAAACCAATGACCTTTGAAACGCATTTTTTGGCGTTACAGATTGGGTCACAGAGCACTTATAGAACAGCACCAGAGTAGGCTACATGATGCAAGGAGGCAGTTAATCGCTGTTCAGTGTCAACTGGCAGGTGATTAGTTCGAGACGTAAGAGATCTTTGAGGCATTAAATATTGAGAATGTCAATAACGAGCTACTATGAATCGATATTTCTGTACTCGAGAAGCAGCTTTAAAGACATTCTAATTCAATAATTTCAGCTACCTTGTTTAAATATCAACTTACCAATATCTGATGCCAATTAGGTTTAACACAATTAAATGTGTTATGGAAATTAATTGTTCTTTCACACTAGCCGTGTGTACGACGCATGGAAAGGTAGAGTCACACCGAAAAGTTCAATGCTATAGCTTGGATTTGAACCACGGATCTTCCGATCTCCGTCCGGCTGCTCTTAACCATTGAACTACTATGGCTAATATGCCGATACATTAAATTCTTCAACTGACTCGTGTTTTTTCAGGTAAACCACTGGGAGTTCTCTTGAACACATGAGACAACTACCTTAATGGCGACTTACCATGCTTTAAGTATTGTCCACCAACAAGAAGGCAACAGAGAAATGAAGGGGACTGGGGTTTCAACTGTTTATCTGCTCTGTTATTGGATCTGTATATTAGAAAATGAGTGTATGAGAGTGCATGAGTCAGCCATGTTGCCAGATCTAATGCTCTTTGCAGTAAATGCAGTGATAGGTATTACATATGAGTGAGTTTTGCAACAACGTTTGCAAATTATAATCAAACCTAGCATCCTTGTCATACTTGGAAGGCGAGCAACACTGTGTGGACAGCAAAAGTGATTGCATTACACATTCCTCTAGCTTGCCTTCTTGTGCTGGGCAGACAGCACTTAAAGGTCTGGGCTTTATAGTGGACCACTATTGTGTCAATTAATGGAAATTGTTCTTTCACACTAGTGTGTAGGACGTGGACTGAAAACTGTGTTATGGTTAGCCACAGACTATGCATTGCCTATCTCGACTTGCTTATATTAGTCCAGTCTACATTTGCTGAGATTATTTCGGTGTAGTTCATTAACTCCTTTATATACGGTTGAGAAGGTGTAATACTGCTCTCTAAATGTGCTAGTCCCATCTGATATATAGGACTAGCACATTTCTGTACAAGCAAGGATGTTCTCAATAATGGAGCGATACACTTTGGGAATCATAGAGCTTATACATAAGGGTCTGAAGATGGGATACAAAGAAAATGATATTGAAGGCATTGCTTTATTGTTTAGTGTTGCACACAGGTAATATTTCAGAACATTCTCTTATATCAGGTACACTAATATTTAAGGACGATGACTAAGCAACTTCTTCAGGCTGCAGTTTGCAGACATTGCCGAATGCAAACCTGATCACTGTCCGTCCGTGGTGCTGATAGGGTGTACACAGACTGAAGGTTTTTGTGCCTGCCCTTAATATGACAATGCTTAGACGTCGAGGCCAGCCGAGCAGTTTGTCTGTAGATGATGCTGCTTTCTGTCCTGCTCTACTGAGGTATCCCTATTGTGGCACCCCTAACCTTACTGCAGACTGCACAGCTTAAGACTTGGATCAGCATCGTCGGTGATGGCTTTGGCAGTGCCATGCTACCCTTGAAGCAGATGTCGGCCATCAGCTTTCAAAAACACTTGCTCTCCAGCATATAGCACAATTCACAATCACAGATCCAACAGCAACTACTGCATCAAACTACACTGCAGATAGATGGACCATGCAGGCTGCTATTTAAGAGTTGTGTTCAGAGGTGCTTAATCCTGGTAAACTTAACTGCCACCAACCAGCCCACAAGGAACATCAGGACCTGCTGTGCACAATTCAAAAAATCAAATAGACTACATGGTGACACCTGAGCACACATCAGGATAGCACATTGAAAACGTAAAAGAGTCTTCTAACAGACAAAAGCCACACAATTGACCACCACCTACTGAGCCCAACTACACAATCGAGACCACTCTCTGCTAGGCACAACATACAACACATTCTGACCACTGTCCTCCCAAGCACCAAGCTGCACAGTATACACAATTTAATAAGGAATGCTATTATTCTCCTACTTTACACCCTTGTCACCTGTCTGACCGCTTGGCTCTCACCAAGGCAGCCTGGGTTCGATCCCAGGCGACCGCAAAGTGAGATTTGTGGTGGACAACACGGCGTTGGGGCGGGTTTTCTCCGGGACCTCCGGTTTCCCCCGTATATCATTCCACCGGTGCTCCATCTTCATCTCATGTATCATCAGTGTCACCGCCTGCGGTGGCGTATGTAGTAAAAGCGGGCGTTAAACACTACACATTTCATTTCATTTTGTCACCTGTCTGTTTCAACAAACCCATGTCACTTGCTACGGTCAGGACCATGAGTCTTGTTCATAGCCTAGCCTCTTATTTTTCTGTCCTGCATCTTAATTGTGCAGCAGCAGCAACAGCAGCAACTACACAGACTAATGGAGGTGCACTAACAAAACGTAGCGTGGTAGCGTGTCTGCCACAGGTTCAAGAGGTTCCAAATTTAAACTTAATTAGGGTGAGTTATCTGGACAAAGCTTTTTCTGTGGTTTTCTCTTGTCCTGAAAGATGAATGTCAGGTAACTATAAGCTCTATGGACCCTGACTCATTTGAGCACCATTTCACTCATTTCATTGTGCGATATGACCAAGCCAATTAAAGAACATTCCAAATGAAAAAAGGAAAATACAAATGCCCACTTCTGTAGTGTAGGTATAACATGCCTCACATTCCAGAGGTTCTGAGTTTGAATCATGGTTAGAAAGATGTTGTTGTTGTTGTTGTTGTTTTCAAATGCTAGGCTTTGGCAATGAAGCCATTAGCTCTCTTGCTCTCCAATATTTCTGTGTAGTGGGTCCGGCAGGTAGGGCTTCACAGGTTAAAAGATGTTCTTCAGTCATTTCCTCTTCTTTGTTGCACAGAGGACAATTTGGACTTGTATAAATTCCTATTCTGTGTAAGTGTTTGGCCAAATAATCATGTTCCCTAAGTAATCTAAAATTTGCTACTGCAGCTTTACGTGGGATTTCTGGAATAATTTCTGGATTTTTAATTAAAATGTTCCAATTTTTATCTTTGGCTTTGTTAGATATTGATTGGTTTTGTTTGTTTTTATATTTGCTTTTGATTAATCTTTTTATGGATGTAAAGGGTTAGTTTTTACTTTTGTTCTGAATTAAATTTGCACCTTTTTTGGCAAGAAAATCAGTTGATTCATTTCCAGCAATTCCACAATGTGCAGGTGTCCACTGTAATATAATTCTTTTCTGTAGTTTTTGAAGTTGTTGGATCATTTTGTGACATTTTTAATTTGGATTGACCTCATTTTATATGAACTTATTGCACATAATGCTGCTTTAGAATCAGAAAGTATGACAGCATTTTTTAATTTATCTATTCTGTATTAAAGGATTTGGAGTGAAATATGAATAGCCGTTACTTCTGCATCAAAATTTGTTGTGTGGTATCCTGCTGGTTGATAGAATGAGAACAGTGCACACTTAATTCCTGCTCCTGAGTTGTTGTCCAAGTTAGATCCATCTGTGTAGATATGTAACCATTCTTCAGGTGGGTATCTATTGTTCACAATTTCCAATGCTAGTGCTTTTAGTACAGGTTTGGAAGTTTCAGATTTTGTAACTATTTGTTCTAAATCTAATTGAATATTAATTGGTTCAAAAGTCAGTGGGTTTTCTTTGATTAAAATGTTTTCTTTAGAATTATGAAGATTCAGATCTGTTTTTAATTACATAAAGATAAACTTACATTTAACATTAGGAAGATTTACTCCAATGAGTTTGATTTTCTTCTCGGTGAGTTTCCTCTTATCTTGAAAGGATAAATGTCAAATAAGAACTTATTTTTTATTTACCAGACCAACGTTTTGTTTAAAGTATAAAATGTTTGAGAACTTTTAACTCAAAATATACTAATAATTTCTATGATCAAGGTCCAATTCATATATTAACCCTTTGTTGCGCATGCCATATTAGTTGTTTAATATCCAAGCAGACATCTATCCATTTAAATGTTAAAGATTTAAACTAAAAATTACTTATATATCTACATAGTATCTCTTACCACTAAATTAAATTAACTGCCTCAAATGATTTGAAATAAACAAAAGCCTTACATTTTATTTCAACATGTGTACCCTTTTGTAACACTTCTTTGTAATTGCACAATATTAAGGCAATTAAATCTATTGCTTTAAAATATAAAAAAAACTGGACTAAATTTTTTCTACATAGCTAAAATAGTAATCTCTGCAAAAATGTTATAGTACTTACTCTAATAATGTTTAACAACCCAGTGGCTGAAACTTTGGTGAGTAACTGTCAACAGATGAACAACGAAATTCATCAGCTTTTATTTACAAGTGCTGCCATTTTCATGTTGAGGTTGGAAACTTTTCAGACCACCTTCGTATGAAACTTGAGCTAAAAAATTTTGTTAATGCACTCAACAAGGATGGTAGTGGATTTGCATATTTGCAAGGCAAGTTTCCACATTTAACTTACGCAAAATTGAAAGAAAGAATTTTTGTTGGACCTCAAATTGAAAAACTCGTGAGGATGAAATGTTTGAGAAAACATTACAAATTAATGTATTAGCAGCTTGTCATTGATTTACAAGGGCTGTGCGTGGTTTTCTTGGAAACACAAAGGAAAGTTATAAAACTTTGGCCTCAAGTTTGTTGAAATGCTATAAATGAGTTGTAATGTATTTGAAAATCCATTTCCTTCATTCGCATTTAGACCTTTCTCCAGAAAATCTGAGTGATGTTAGTGATGAACAAAGTAAATGGTTTCATCAGGGCATTTCTGCCATGTAGAAGAGGTACGAAGGTTGTAAGGACCCAGTAATGATGGGGGATTACTGTTGGTTGGGGGATTTCTTGTGAGGGAAAGCAGACAGGAGTACAAGAGGCAATCACATGCTATCAAGAACTTTTAAGCATAGTTACAGGTATATCCCTTAAATACAAGGGCTGTTCAATAAAGAATGATAATTTTTTGCACTAAAATTCAATCTTATTATATTTGGTTAGCTTAATGTGAAACAAACATGCCATAGTAGATTCATGGTTGGTACTCCTGGATCCTGGCTGTGAGAACAAGGCAAGTTCAGACATGTTCAGTATCGCCTACCGCTGCAATAAAGGTAACACGCAAGGAACAATATGTGGCTTTGAAATTTTGCTTTCGTCTCAACAAATCTTCAGTTGAGGCCCATACAATGTTACAGGAGGCCTATAGAGAGTCTGTTCTTCCCTACAGCACAGCTCAAAGGTGGTTTAAAGTGGTTAAAGAGGGAGACAATCAATTTCAAAGGAAGGTGGACCCGGTGCTCCAGTTACTGCTCTTACGGAAGAAAACATCAACACTGCTGCTGCCATTGTGAGAGAGGATCGACGAATTACCTTAAGATCACTTTCTGAAATACTGAACATTTCATTGGGTGCCACCCACACGTTGGTGACAGAAACACTACACATGAGACATGTTTGTGCGGGATGTGTTCCAAGACTGTTGATTCCCGAACCATAGGACATGCGCATGCAGGTCTACGTGAAGTTATAGTTGATGTTAGAGGAAGATCAGGAGTTTCTTTCAAACGTAATCACTGCTGATGAAACTTGGGTACATAATTTTGATCCTGAGAGCAAAAAGCAAAGCTCAGTGTGGAAATCTCCTTCACCACCAACCCCCAAAAAAGAAAAAATGGTTGCTTCTGTTGGGAAAGTTATGGTCATCTCATTCTTTGATATTCATGGAATGGTTTATCAGCATGTTGTACCTGCACACACATCAGTAACTGGGACGTCCTGAAAACATTGCAAGTCCATATCAGATGCAAAAGACCACATTTCCGTGAAGCAGGCTGGATGCTGCACCATGATAATGCGTGGCTGCATATTGCCAATGTTGTTACTGAACTTCTTGCAAAAATCTATGTGAAGTGCATCCCTCACCCTCCCTGTAGTCCAGATTTAGCCCCTTGTGACTTTTTTCTATTCCCTAACTTGAAGAAATGCCTTCGTGGGAGGCATTAACCATCATCAGAAGCAGTGGTGAAGGCTGCAGAGGCAATTTTGAAGGATCTCTGAAAAAATGGTTTCCAGCATGTCTCTGAAGACTGGCAGAAATGCTGGGACAAGGGCATCGCATTCAGAGGAGACTATTTTGAGAAGGACTATCAAACTTTCGAGGATGAGTGAAGGTACGTTGTCAAAAAGAAAAATTGTGATCATTCTTTATTGAACAGCCCTCATATATTGCCCAAATACTTTTGTGTGCATGTGAAGCAACATTTTGAATTAATCTTAATTCACTATGAGATATGTAGGTAAGAACCTAAATGTCTTATCATTTTATCTTGAGGTGTTAAAATTTGTACCAATTTTCAAAATTAGCACATCTTTTTCCTTATGAATAATCTACTTTTATCGCAAAGGTATGAACAAGTTTTTTTGTTTGTTGGGTAGTGGAACTGAGGAACCATTCAACTTAACATGAGACAGTAAGACACTTTTTACTGTGCTTGTATACCATGATCTAATGGGAGTTCTTGTTTTCTTAACCATGAACTGAGCATATGTTTTGACCAGACCTACAATATTAACGAGGTTCTGAAGAGAAGTTGGTGCAGAAACGGCAGAAGGCAGTTGAAATCCCATGTGTTTATATGATGTGAAATGTACATTACAAATTTCTTAACAATAGCAACTTGCACTAGGAACAATATTTCCACCATATTTGACAGCCAGTTGTCACCTCTTGTCGGCTTGGGTCAATCCCGAGTATAGTAACGAGTATAGTTTATCACTGCATTAGGACGATATATCCTTGTTCTTTCCCCTGCTACTCTTGTGTTCTCCTTCCCATCTCTTCTAAGATCAGAGTAGGTAGATAACAAAAGAAAAGCCTTATGTCAAAAACTGCATTTACACCTTTATGTTCAGTATGTGAGATTCATCAGTTTTCAGCTTCAGTTGTTTTGGTTTTGGAAATTCTTTTTGCAGTCTTTCCTTCCAGCATGAGTTACAATTTTAATGGCAGCTTGAGAGTAAAAAAACTTATCAAAACAGATGTGATGCCACAAACCCATATATTTTTGTTCACATATCTGGAACAACCTGTTCACTAATTAGAGGATCATTGTTTCTTGTCTCTTTTTTCCTCGACAAGTTTTACATGCCAATAAATACCCAGTTTTACTATCTGCAATATCTCATTTTGTTGGTTTAACAGGCAAATGCTGTTTTAGAAAGAATCTTCCTTTGACGCTGGCATTGCTTCATCAAGAGAGGGATCACGATTTATTTCATAAACATTAGCAAATCATCTAATGGCCTGCCTCTGTTGCGTAGGTGATAGGGAGTCTGCCTCATGTTCAAGAGGTCCCAATTTTGAATCTCGGTCAGGTTGTGTTATCTAGGTAAGGTTTTCTTCCAGTGCTTTCCCTTTTCCTGAAAGATGAATGTTAGATAACTCTTGAGATCTATGGACACTGGGCTTATTTGAGCATAATTTCACTTATCATTAATTCATCATCCCATCAGACTTAATGTTGGAGGGCCTAAATTTAAAAAGAAAACCTGATTATATCCAACTACTGGGCTTAATAAAACCAGATAATCTTCCTCAAATTAATTTAGATAATAACCTACTGTCTCTCATTAGAGGCACAGGTCTGTTAAACCATAACTATGTGAGTAGATACATTAAACCTTTAGGTTTTACTGCTAAGAGCATAGAACCTGGCTCCTTTATAATAAGTCAAGTTTATGTCTAAAGCAAGTTGTACTTCGTATAGGAAACCATATCAATTCTCTCTTAATTCTGACTTTGCAAATTTATTATTTAGCTGATGGTACTGTGAAATCTTTAGAGAATAGAGCAAGTTCATTACTTATCTTGTAATAGGACACATGTAAAAGTGGCACTCCCCCCAAAACTAATTTCAGGTAAATCCACCATCCCAGTATATAATCAGGGCTATTATACTTCTGGCTCAGAATAACGCTAACAATTACTGTTACAGCTAACAACTGAGCACTAACAAGTATGGTGGGTTTTCATTTTCTGTAATCATGACGGATGGTTTCTGTATTATTCTGTAACCATGATCCATGATGGATCTTCTCAATCATGTTGTTACGCACCTTGAGCGACTCATCGCAAATTCATACACTTTGCAGGTGTGTTTTGTTTTTCATCACTCTCGGCATGGCAGTTCAAATAGTGCAATTGCAATCACTTAAAGACATCTGTTCTGCACAGACCAAGTTGGAGCACAAGCAAGCTACAAGTCTTCCGAAGAATGCAAAATATATACTGATTATTGCAGAAGTAATGCCATTATTAATTTGACATAATGATTTATAAATATAAGAAAAGATGCTGTTTTCTAGGGTAGTACATAATTTTTAGTAAATATCGTCTTATATGAACTACGAATTTTAAACTTTTATTTGTTTGGTATATCAATGATTTATTGCAAAGCAATATAATAACTTCTCTGTACTTCTTGAAGTACTAATAGCATAATTAAAATTGGACTTCATATTTTCATTGTAATAACCTCCAACCAGTACTGGAATGAACTATAAGCTCTAGTGCATCCTAAACATGAACTTTCTACTTTCATACCTACTACTTAGTTGAAAAAAGTATACCATTTTACAAACATTTTGATAATTGTGTGCCATATAAAAGATGTATTTCTCCATTAGGAATTACTGTAATTCGTCAGAGATTAGGTTAGGAAATTCTTCCGCTCAAGCATAGTGGTAGGATGTTATATTCACACTTAGCACATACATATATGGTTTCACTTTACCAGGATTAATGTTTAAGCAATTGTTGTAAAGTAATACAAACATGAAGTAACAGCTAAATATTTGAAATGCTTTGCATTTAATAATACTGTCCTGCGACACTTTCCCGGTTTTGATGAACCATGAATGAACCGCATCCATGGTATACTTTCAAAGAGGTAGTCAATAAGTTTCTTATAAACTATCTGTGATATGAAAACATTATGAGAAATATACTACAAAAGCTATTATGAGCTTCAGGGCGAAATATGAGTTTAAAGCTTCAGTACTTCTACTCTCAGCTTAACTATTTTCTTGATAATTTTGGATCCCTCAGAAATGAACAAGGTGAATGATTTCAGCAAGAAATCAAGGAATTGGACAGGAGATGTCACGGTCGATGGAACAATGCAGATTACTGTTGGTACTTGAAACATAAGTTCCTTAAGCACGACTTAAACGTAAATCAGTGCAACACACTTTCCGGCCAAAGGAAATAAAACTTCACACCTTATTTTACAGATAAACAGGTATTTCTGTATATTTATTACTCAGAAACTTTTCTTTTCGTATTGATGTTGTAATGCACAATCTTTGCGTAAAAACACCACTTTCAAATTATTTGTGATTTGTGAGAAAACATTTTATGATAGAGAAAAATGGACAGCATGATTCAATCTAGCACACCAAAATTAGTAAACATCACTTTTCAGATGGCAACCTGGTGAACAGATGTTATATTTTGCAGGACAGTATAATTCCTTATAATAATCAATACTGAAATGAAATACGAGTTCTGGTGATTTTGTAATATACATATTCTATCTTCTAGCATTTAATTTGAAAGAAACTGCTTTAATTTTGGATATTTGTTTACTCTGGCATCAGCTGCTAAAGAAATGTGGAAGTTATAGTTTGTAGGACTATCTGACCCAAACCAGCATTCCATAGGTTACACGGCAGAAAATTAAATGTAAGTGCTTGGTTACAAGATAATTCTCAAGGAGAAATGAATCTCAGAGCAAACATGTCTTCAAGATGTTCTTTACTATCATGTAAATGACAAGAGATCAAAAGTTAGGTTAGGAAACTTTCTACATATTTCTCGTGTAAACATGCACTTTTCATATATCAAGATTTAACTGTGTAATAAATACGACTCATCTAAAAATTAATAATGCACTTTTCATTTAAGTTAATTGATGGAAATTAATCATTTCTTCACAGTAGCCATATATAGGCTAAGGTTTTTGTTAGATAGAGTCAACATGAAAAATTCAATGCCATGGCTGGGATTTGAACCATGGATCTCCTGCTTTCCGTCCAGTCGCTCTTACCCACTGACCCATCATGTCCTGACATTAAATTCTCCAATTGACTCTATATATTTCCTGGTAAACCACTAGGGACTCTCGTATCCGAGATACACCGTTTGTGGCAGTTACTATCGTAAGTACTTAAATCCCTGGCTTCATCATTTAACTCGTGCCATGGTAGCTGAATGGGTAAGAGCGACTGGACGGAAATCAGGAGATCCGTGGTTCAAATCCTGGCCATGGCATTGAATTTTTCATGTTGCCTCTAACAAAAACCTTAGCATATATATGGCTAGTGTGAAGAAATGATTAATTTCCATCAATTAACTTAAATAATACAAGTTTAATGATGAAGCCTGGGATTTAAGTACTTAAGATAGTAAGTTGCCACAAACGGTGTATCTCAGATATGAGAGCCCCTAGTGGTTTACCGGGAAATATATGTATTAGTCAATTGGAGAATTTAATGTCAGGACAGCACGTTGGCCATGGTAGCTCAATGAGTAAGAGCGAGTAGAGGGAAACCAGGAGATCCGTGTTCAAATCCCGGCCATGCCATTGAATTTTTCATGTTGAATATACTTCTTCTTCTTTATCTAACTCCTTTGTGCTGTTAAGCGTGGAGTTACAAGCTTCTTCTACCCATTTCCTCCACTTTTCTCGGTCCATAATCATTCTCTTCATTTGTGTCATGGTTTTCCCTCTGTCCTTCCCCAACTTCTCAATGTATTCCTGATACAACATGCGTGGCCTTCCCCTAATTCTTTTACCTTCTGGTCTTGCTTCTAAATATTGTTTGGGTTTTCTTTCTTATGACATGCGGAGTACAGGTCCATACCATTTAAGTTGTCTTTTTTCCAATATTTCTTTAACAGAGTGTGTGCCCAACTCTTCCCTTATTGTTACATTTCTAATCATATCTCTTCTTGTCTTCCCCAC
The DNA here is from genome assembly GCA_030765055.1 of Mantis religiosa. Classification (NCBI taxonomy): domain Eukaryota; kingdom Metazoa; phylum Arthropoda; class Insecta; order Mantodea; family Mantidae; genus Mantis; species Mantis religiosa. The sequence goes on along the minus strand of CM060956.1, from coordinate 127,910,106 downwards.
AACTCGTCTTAAATATCTCATTTCCATAGCTGTTATTTTGCTTTCTTGTTTCTGTAGGAGAGTCCAGCTCTCTGCTCCATATAATAGAATTGGTAGTATTATTGTTTTAAATACTATAATTTTTGTATCTTTTGTTATTTCCTTTTTTCCCACAATAGTATTATTAATCTGATAGTAGACCGAATTGGCCTTTCTTATTCTGTTTAAAATTTCCTGCTCTATTATTCCATCCTAATTTATAATTGTACCCAGGTATTCATAACTGTCTACCTGTTCTAAGATTTCATTACATTTAATTTTAACTTCTTCTTCTTTCCTTCCTATATACATGGTTTTACTTATGGGTATGTTTAATTCTAAACATCTTCTAGTTAATTCTTCTTTCCATTCATTTAGCGCTAATTGTAAATTATTATTACTATTTGCTATCAATATGATGTCATCAGCATATATCAACGATTGTGCCCAAACTGGTCTTAAATTTCTATATCCTATCATAGTTCTTGCTGTTCTTCTTTTGCAAATTTTCCATATTTCATCCATCACAATAATAAATAAGAGTGGGCTGAGACTATCTCCTTGTTTAACTCCTCTATTCATCAGAAATGGTTCTGATTCTTGTTCATCTAATCTTATTATCCCTTTTGGTTCTTGATAAACTGATTGTATTGAATCAAATGCTGCTTTCAAATCTAAGAATCCTAAATAAATACCCTTTCCTCTATCTATAGCTTTTTCTACTATCATTCTCAATGAGAAAATTTGGTCTTGGGTTTGTCTACCCATTCCGAAAGCAGCCTGTTCTTCTAAATCTTGTTCTACTATTTTCCTCAATTTCCTTTCCAGGATTCTAGTGTACACTTTATATACAACCGGGGAGAGACATATAGGTCTATAGCTTGAGCAATCACTTTGATTGCCTTTCTTATGTATTGGAACAATTACATTTAATTCCCAATCTCTTGGTATTTTTTTTCCCGTCCATATCTTCTGAAATAAACTTTCAGTATTTTTATTAATTCTTTACCTCCATATTTAATCAGTTCTGGTGCTATTCATCCCTACCAGCTGCTTTAAGTAGCTTGATTTCTTGTATTGCCATTTGAACTTCAATTCTATCAATTTCCTTTTCTTCTTCCTCTCTTTCTTCCCCATAATTATTAATTATTCTTCTCCTTCTTATACCTGTATTCTCTGCATCTTCGTTTATGTATGAATCTAGAGGGGTATTCATAAACTTTTCTTCATAATATTCTCTCCATGTATTCAGAATTTCTTTGTGTTCGGTCACTAACTTTCCAGACTATCTATATCTACAGTTTTCATTATTTTCACACACAAATTTGTTTCACTTTACGATGTATGAATAACATAAGGTTATCTATCTTCTGTGAGTTCTACAATCCTTTGTGCTTCTAATCAAATTTCAGCAAGGAAAAAGTAGTATTGCTGGCTAACAACATGGTCTCGCCTCTTGTTATGCTTAACCATAACTTTCTTCCTCTCAACAAGATGTCATTACAGTTATGATGTAACAGAATAACAAATGGCACATAGCTAGTGGTTAGCGGCTTTAACAAGTGGTTCAGCTTCAACCAGATGTTACAGAATAGCCCTCATTGTGACAAAATGACAACACTAAGACGTGCAAAACTCCTCTGTCAACAGAATCGTTAGCCCAAATGTAACTTTCAGTCACTTTCACTTTTTGCAAATACAGACACACAGAACAAGCATAGTATATCAGTCTAATGTTTCTCTACGTCTCTGTTGCAAGCACCAACTTCACACTACTTTGCTTGGCAACTCTGACAGCTTTCAACAAACTGACAAAAAATCAGGTGTGTACTGGATAAACTGCGAAGGCTGTAACAACTTTTACATTGGAAAACTAAAAGAAATTAGAAAATTAGGCCTAAAGAGTATTTTAGGAACTTCAGGAATAAAGAATTTACAAATCGGCGGTAGCGTACCATTTTTGGAACGATAATCATGAAATCCATTTATTAAAAAGTGTTCAGGGTCAATGGCATTAACCATGTGGTAAAGATATCATAAGGAAATATGAAGGAAAACTGTTCAATTTCAACATCACCTTTGAAAAGAACTCAAACTTCAAGTTCATCAAGATATCAACAGAGATGCCCCATCACCTCCAGGGAGTTCACCAAATCAAAATTCAATAGTCGACATTAGCTGAGAATGTTAGGAAGGCCCTAACGAAATGCATTCTAGGTAAACACTAGCAATATATGTTGTTTTCAAATGCTAGGCTCTGGCAATGAAGCCATTAGCTCTCTTGCTCTCCAATATTTCTGTGTAGTGGGTCCGGCAGGTAGGACTTTACAGGTTAAAATATGTTCTTCAGTCATTTCCTCTTCTTTGTTGTCAAATGCTAGGCTTTGGCAATGAAGCCATTAGCTCTCTTGCTCTCCAATATTTCTGTGTAGTGGGTCCGGCAGGTGGGGCTTCACAGGTTAAAAGATGTTCGTCAGTCATTTCCTCTTCTTTGTTGTCAAATGCTAGGCTTTGGCAATGAAGCCATTAGTTCTCTTGCTCTCCAATATTTCTGTGTAGTGGGTCTGGCAGGTAGGGCTTCACAGTTTAAAAGATGTTCTTCAGTCATTTCCTCTTCTTTGTTGCACAGAGGACAATTTGGACTTGTATAAATTCCTATTCTGTGTAAGTGCTTGGCCAAATAATCACGTTCATAAGTAATCTAAAATTTGCTACTGCAGCTTTACATGGTATTTCTGGAATAATTTCTGGATTTTAAATTAAAATGTTCCATTTTTTATCTTTGGCTTTGTTAGATATTGATTGGTTTTGTTTGTTTTTATATTTGTTTTTGATTAATCTTTTTATGGATGTAAAGGGTAAGTTTCTACTTTTGTTCTGAATTAAATTTGCACTTTTGGCAAGAAAATCAGCTGATTCAAAATAGCAATATATGAAGTATTGAGTACTAATGTGACTCAAAATTATATTAATTTTGCGCTTCATTGTATCATAGTCCTTAATCATAGGAATTATTTCATACTACTGTAATAATTTACTATCTAGGGCACTATTCACTATACTCATAGAGCTATGCACCTGAAAATGTGATGGTGTAATACTCGCTGTATATGAACCAGGTGCACCAAAATCCACCAAAAATTTGCTGTAGAATAGAATCACAATTACCAAAACTGAAGCCTGGAAAGTACTGCATGTGACCACTTGTAAGTAGATGCTGAACATCCCTCATCAGCTCTGTTCTGTGTGTGGGGGACGGCATCCTTATGTATTCCATGTGTAGACCGCAGCCCATCAGTGGTAAACAATCTCTAATGTACAATTCTGTGTTACTATGCCTATATGCTCCTATGTATTCTGGACTCATTTTCGGGTACTTCCAGCTATACTCCGCACCTGGTTTTGGTACACAGATTCCACACAGAGCAGAGATGATGCCATCAAACTCTCAACCATATAGAGGTGTGAGCATAGTGACAGTTCCCTTGTGTGAATAAAAAGCAAAATGTGTAGAACTGTAGTCAAATTTAACCTTGTCATCAAACATGGGTGCTACAAGCCATTAACATAAGCAAAATTGACTACAGTCGTGGAACTTGATGTCTGGCTTTAAACAGAAAGCCGGTCTGCTTCAGTTTGCCTTAACAGTCAAGGTTATTTGAATCATTTTCATTTAGGTGCCTGCAATGGATATACGAAGGCTGTTCAATAAAGAATGATCATAATTTTTTTTTACGGTCATAATTTTTGACACTAAAATTCAATCTTATTGTAGTCTGTTGTGAAACACACTGTAGTAGTTTCATTGTTGGTACTCCTGATTCCCGCCTGTGAGAACCAGGCAAGTTCAGACATGTACAGTATTGCCTACTGCTGCAATGGAGATAACACACGAGGAACAATATGCAGCTTTGAAATTCAACTTTCGTCTTAAATTTTCAGTTGAGGCCTATGGAGAGTGTGTTCTTCCCTACAGCACAGCTCAAAGGTGGTTTAAAATGTTTAAGGAGGGGAGACAATTTCAAATGAAGGTGGATCCGGTGCTCCAGTTACTGCTCTAACGGAAGAAAACATCAACACTGCTGCTGCCACTGTGAGAGAGGATCGACGAATTACCTTAAGATCACTTTCTGAAATACTGAACTTTTCATTGGGTGCCACCCACATGTTGGTGACAGAAACATTACACATGAGACGAGTTTGTGTGCGATGGGATCCAAGACTGTTGATTCCCGAACAAAAGGACATTCGCATGCAAGTCTACGTGCAGTTAAAGTTGATGTTAGAAGAAGATCCGGAGTTTCTTTCAAACGTAATCACTACTGATGAAACTTGGGTACATAATGTGTGTTTGGAGGAATTTAGTAACAGTGACGTCAAAATTAATATAAAAAGAGATTGAAAATGGAGGCCAGGGCCTTTGAAACTAGTCTCTCATAAATATATGAAAAAGTAAGTGACGAGTGTCAATAATTTTTATATTGGGTACATAATTTTGATCCTGAGAGGAAAAAGCAAAGCTCAGTGTGGAATCCTTTCATGGAAGTGTTGAAAACAGTGTTGTATAAATTAAATTAATTAGGAGTCGATTAATGACACAAAACAACACTTACTTTTTTTAAGTGTTATTTTGTGTCATTAATTGACTCCTAATTAATTAATTAAACTCAGTGTGGAAATCTCCTTCATCACCAACCCCCCCAAAAAAGCAAAAATGGTTGCTTCTGCTGGGAAAGTTATGGTCATTGATATTCATGGAATGGTTTATCAGCATGTTGTACCTGCACACACATCAGTAATTGGACAATACTACAGGGATGTCCTGAAAACATCGCAAGTCCATATCAGGCACAAAAGACCACATTTTTGTGAAGCAGGCTGGATGCTGCACCATGATAATGCACGGCCGCATATTGCCAATGTTGTTGCTGAATATCTTGCAAAAATCAATGTGAAGTGCATGTATGTATGTATGTATGTATGTATGTATGTATGTATGTATGTATGTATGTATGTATGTATGTATGTATGTATGTATGTATGTATGTATGTATGTATGTATGTATGTATGTATGTATGTATGTATGTATGTATGTATGTATGTATGTATGTATGTATGTATGTATGTATGTATGTATTACAAATGACATGGCTTTATTATGTCAAACACTGTACTAAGTTGCAATAAATATGAATATGTATTGTCAGGCTGAAAGTATGGCCCCGTCACTGGGCTTAAAAATAGCGATGCTATTCTGGTGCAAGGGTTGTCCAACTAATAAATTCATTATATTGTTTGGCTTATTCAGAAATATCAAGTAATCGTTTCCAAATTATGCACATATCTTTTAAATATGCACTAAACCTCAAAATATGCATTTATATATGCGCATATGCATTTTCGAAAAGTCTGGGCCCCAGTCGTGATACATTGTGTAATTCAATTGATAACATTTTGTTTTAAATGCTTCGTAAAATTATGAGTCCCTGTTGAGATGAAAAATTAGATTTGAAACGTAATTATACTTTTCTCAAGGTCATGGCTCAAATACAATGGAGAAACTTGGCGTGGTTTAACAAATAATTATGAATACAATTCTTCTTTCCACATGCTTTATATTTACCAAGTAAATATAAAATACATATTTACACTAACAATTACCTAAAAAATAAATCTAGTTACTGTGAAGCAACAAACACCACACAAATATAACTATTTGCAACAAAAAACTTCACTTATCTTAAGGAAATGATGTAGATTTTTCTTACTAGTTGATAAGATCGATTTCATAAACCTTCATCTTCAGCCATGATGGTTTACGAAACCGATCTTATCAATAAATACGAAAAATTTACATCATTTTCTTAAGATATGTGACATTTTTGTTGCAAATAGTTATATTTGTGTAGTACATATTTAACTTGTACATAAAACTGACGACTTCTCTTATTAAGATGAACTAATAACTGAATACCTTTACTAATGTGTAAAAACAAATCTTAACGTTTCGGATCTCTCTTGTATGAAAATAGTTTCACATATGCTGGCTTACATCTTTACAATAAGCTACCTGAATCTATAAAAAGATTGAATCTCAGCATAAATTTAAGAAATTGTTATTAAACTTCCTTAGAGCCAATAGCTTCTACAGCGTGGATGGATTTTTAAATTTGTAAATATTTAGTTACCTACCTTAATTATAAGTATTGTACTTAGTTTTTAATTTGACGTGTCCTATAACATGTACATATTTTAATGGATGAATCAATAAATCAAATCAAATCAAATGTTTACATTTTAATTGGCGCGTAAACGCCTTTTAATATGTGCAAATTACAGTTTCTTAAGTAATCAAATTTTTAGCTCTTGTTAAGCTCAGTGTCATCATTTATTGATTTTCCTCAAGCTATAATATTAATTTTCAAATTCGTGATATTTCAATCTCTGCCCAATGGTCATGTGCTAAAACTTTTGGATTTGAAGGCTTTGTTTTCTAATCGTAACATAGTTTTTTTTTTTTCATTTTAATTTTGTATTAGTATATGACATTTGTACAGCCATATATATTCCTATCAGTAATTCTGCATTTGATATGCTTTGTCCAGGGGCCAGCCTTTTAATAAAGGAATAAAAAAAAAAAAAAAAAAATGTAATTTTAAGAAGTTTCGGCTGAGAAAGAGAACCGAATTTAAAAGACATCACATATCGAACATAGGTTAAAAGATTTGTTAAAACTAACAAAGGGACATCACTATGCTCATACCTATATTCGTTTGAGAGTTTGATGGCATCGTCTTTGCTCTATGAGGGGGCCTGTGTGCCTGAATTCGAGCGCGGAGTATAGATGGGAGTTAAAGGAATTGTTGTATCGTGAGCTGTTACTGAAAATTAATATGAATATTGTCACCCAATTATCGGAAAGCACAACCAACGACAGCTGAGTAAAGGACCAGAGGCCGCGCCACACCCACCCATTAATCTCAGTCAATAACTGAGGGGTGTAATCGGACTTTAAATTTCACGAACCCACAAAGTCACAATCTGTGTGGTTATGATCCATGTACAAGCAGTAGTAAACATAGAGAAATTGATGCTTTTTTCAAGCCAAATGAACTTCAAATGATAAAGCAGATGCGAGAACGCGCTGCTCGTAAGCGATATACTAAACTGAGACAGCAGGAGCTCAGTGCCTTATTTACCACCGACTAGTTTGTAGCTATATTGTGTAGAGTACAAATACATACGCTATTACAGTACATACAGTATATGTGTTTCAAAGTTTCTAAGTGACGGAGTGCCAATAATTTCTAAATTTCATTAAAAAATAGTTCGGTGATGTATCCTTTTTCCATCACTCTCCTGTTAACTCGAATTTTCGTTAGCTCGGATCCGTCCTGGTCTCTGTTGATCCGAGTAAACGACTTTAATTGGGTACTTTTCTGCTTTCTTTACCAAGCATTAAAAGTAGGTATATTTTTAAAAAATAATTCAATGTTGAGTTTTCAGAACAAGTATGTTTTGAGATCCCCTGAAACACCAGGGATATGTGTGTGTGAAAAGCATAATTCAAAAATTAAAAGTTAGTTAAATGGCAAATTTGACATTAAGGCTGCGAAGCAAAGATTTTCAAGAATATCCTTCCATCCCTAACATAACATTTTTTGAAACGTTTAGTTACTTAAAAAATGGCTCTAGCGTTTATTGTCAAAATGCTATCTCTTTTATTTTTCAATTTACGTCCTCCAAGTTACGTCAAGTTGAACGATGAATGAATTGGGTGAAATGATATTCAAATCAGTCCAGGTTCCATAGAGCTTAGAGTTACCAGATATACATCTTTCAGAATAAGGGAAAGCTCCGAAACGAAAAGCTTATCCAGATAACACACCCTGACGGAGATTAGAACTGGGGACCACTTGAACGTGAGGCACACACGCTGCAGAGGGGTAGGAGAACTCGTGTAATTGATAAACCGTAAGAGATAAACAAAATGTTACTACACAAAAAATGCAGCTTGCGTTTATCTTTTATTTATTTTTGTGTAGTTAACTTTTTTTGTGTAATTTACGTCCTCCAACGTTGTCATATCGGACGATGAATGAAATTATTTTCAAATGAGTACAGGGTCCATAGAGCTTCGAGTTACCGGACATTCGTCTTTCAGGATAAAACCTTATCGGGGTAACTCACCGAGATACGAACTCGTGACCTCTTGGACGTGAGGCAGACACGCTTCCATCTACGCTACTGAGGCGGACAGTTAACTATTTCCCATATATTCCCTCTTATGGTTCAATTCTTAAAACCGTACTTAATGCAGTTTCATTTGACATACAGCGAAAAAGTCTTTTAGTAAGAAAGTTTTGATAAAGAATGGAGATTAATGAAAATGTATTGGTTATGTTTCTGTTCAGAGGCTTCTCACAACTCTGGTTGATACAAACTCGGTACCACGGGTTCAGAAATCAGGACGCTGACTACTCTCATTACGGAGGTAGACTTAAGGGTGATTAGTTGTATTTTACATGGAAACAAAGCCCTATTGCCTATTTGAAAATATTTCAAGACATTCATTGGATTTAACACGGATTTAACTTGACGAAGGGCACTGGAAGGTTATTTTCACCCAGACAAGGCTAATTTTTACCAATATTAAAATCTGAATATATAGAAAACTAAACATTATCAAAAATTGATTTTCCGTATGCTTACTGTATAAGGATGTGTTCATTTATCTACTGTATAATATTTAAATTACGTTCACATGGTTCCATGCAAAAGGGGCATAAATCACACGGTGTGTCCTGAAAAAAATATTGCACCCTATATTTCAGGTGCACTTTACTTGTAGGAATTTAAAGCTACATGCACCAAGTTTTATCCTAAATAACCTAAGACACAGTTTTATAATATCGACTAAATGAAAATCACATATAGTTTATACTATGCACATGAAAAATTAATTAATTTTGAGTAAAAAAAAGATAATAATATTTTCAAGGACTGAATATTTGTTTTCACCCATTTTATAAATCACATAAATATAAATATTATCCGAATGTATTCAAGAAACATTAAAAAATATCCACTACAAATTTTGTGACAATATCTTTTATAGTTTTTGAGAAACATGCACCTAAAATATGAAAAATCAAGGTTTTGGGAAATCACGATCAAAGATTAAGCACCATTCTCAGGAATTGGGCGTATCATTACGCCGCCATCTTTAAATTGACGAATTAAAGGACTTTAATACCAGCTGACAACATATGTTATATATATCATTTTAAAGCTGAAGAATTATATAATATTTTAACATTAAAAACAAAAAATGGATTTTTTGAAACCTATCGACCTCCAAGTGCCCTTTTGCATGGAAACAAAGTCCTATTGCCTATTTGAAAATATTTCAAGACATTCATTGGATTTTACACGGATTTAACTTGACGTAAACACCTGGGCATCATATTTTCTTTTCTTTTTCTTTGGAGGTAATGCAGCAGTCTACTTCATATACTCAGCAAGTATAACAGTTATATAATATGGCTATAAAGCCATGGAAACCATAATAACGCGTTGACACACTTATTGACCAAGATTTAGAATAAACACAGCTTCGTTTATGTTTACTTCATGATAAACAAGAGCTGGGGTTAGCTTCGCTATCATTTGTTTATAGCCGTTATTCATTTTTCTTTCCACATCGGTTACGTCTCGAATTGCGTGTGCCTTCTCATTACCTCGAAAAAATATACTTCTTGGCATTCATTCCCAAAGTCAAGGAAAGCAGATTGACTCTGGCAGTTCAGTTGCACATGTTCGAACTTCTTAATATAACAATTTTTATTTTTTATTCCTTTATTAAAAGGCTGGCTCCTGGACAAAGCATATCAAATACAGAATTACTGATAGGAATATATATATATATATATGATATATTATATATATGGCTGTACAAATATCATATACTAATACAAAATTAAAATGAAAAAAAAAACCTATGATACGATTTATGATACGCACTACACACTAAATGCAAATCTCTTTAAAACAATTTACTTTAGCCTGTGCTATTAACTACTTCCAGGGCATTCGTATTAATGGCTCAAGTAGTTCTATACTTTTTGTTATTCTTTGAAACTCCTGTTCACAGTCACTTGTTTCCTCAGGGCTGCCAGCATATAGCGCTCAGTTGTTAAACATCTGACAATCGCAATTCGCTTTCCGTGTATAGACAAACCTGCAATGTACGTATTTCTGTAAAGGTTTGCTTCAATTAATTTGAAGTAGACTTTCGTACAGGTACAGAAAGTTATATAAATGTAACAAAGACTTATGAATTAACTCTGTCATTTGTATCAATAACGAATATGTGCAGAGCTTTTGTCTGGAAGTTCACTCCTCGCACAGATCTGATGTGATATATCACACGACTCTCTCTTCTCAGTCTTTCAGAAACTATCCTTACATATGCTTATATCTTTATTTCTTGTTAATTGAGGTAACGCCGCTTACATCTCATAGTCGTTATAACACAGCCAAATGACTGACTCCGTGGTGGAGTGGTCAAATGAAATGATTTCTCGTCTAGAGATCTCGGATTCGATTCGTGGCTTTAGGGTGGACATTTTTATAAATCAATATTACTCCCTATCCTCCATAATATCAAAATATGAATGTCAAAGTGAATGAACGTGAGAAAATAAGGTGTAAAACCGAAAACTTACAGTAACATAACTTAAAACTTCAAAGATTAAAAACACCATCAGATGTTTCACACAACTTAACCAAAGCATATAAAGGGGACTCTCTACCCCAAAAATTCTAAATTGATAGTCAATTTTTATTAAAAAGAAAAACGAGAATATTATTTGGTAAGGTATATTTATTTTAAAACGCAAACCAATACAAAATAAAACAAGAGTTTCGTTTTGTTAAGGATGCTATCAATGGATCGTATCCGTTCAGCAGGTGAGCCGGAATTTCGTCCCACAGTTTTTTACATGCCAGTAAATCTGAGGATGTCGCTTATAAGCGCACTTATACAAAAGCCATCGCGCCGGGATTGAACCCGTGATGTTGAGATCCAGATGGCCAACACCTTACCGAGTCACCTTCAACATGAACATCATGTTTCTCTTATTGGTGTAAACACAAGCTTCGCTATTAGTTGTGCATATATTATTGTTTTTTGATAACAGAATACGTAATTAACAACTTATCAGTTAAACAGTCATGAAAGTTCTGTGGCCCTGGGTATAAAATAATATATATTTTCAGGTTAGTTAACATGTGTGGAGGTCATTAACTTATCTATACTTTTATTTCTATTTCTTACGTCATTAATCCAGATTTGAAACAGCAACTTTGTGAAATGTAATTACTTTTCTTTATTTAAATTAACTTATTAATTCAACAACAAATAATAACCATTACTTCTATCACATAGCAGCATTATACGCAAAAATTCAGTTCCGAAATTTCACTGGAAACAAATTGTTGCTTTGGGCACCAAAATAAGCAAACATTATAGAAAACTTCTTAGAGAACATCAAACACTGTTAGAGACGTTTTTTTTTTTAATTATTTTTCATATGAAGAAAGAGTAATATGAAATACAAATGCTTTGGATCGATCTTGGAAGATGATGAATTCAAATACCATCTTCGTTATTGAACCGACTTGTCTTACATTATGCTGTTCATAGACTCGTAGACAGGCACAAACACGTCGCAGCCAACCCATTTCCAACGAATTTCTTCAATATATACGTAACGGATTTGGAGAATTACGTGCATATTTCCCTGTTTTTATTTTCGTTTTAATTGATACTCACACAGGCATATAAACACTCTTGCCCCAATCGGGAGTCGAATCCTTGACCCCATGCGTCACGAAGCACCAAAGTTGAGCATTTAAGAGAGCGCGGCCATTGCCTTAGGTGAGAGTCCTTAGGTTGTGGTGCGGATTTGATTCCCGTGGCCGACCTGCCTGACCCATAGGGTTCTTCTTTTTTTTTTTTAGTTTTTTTTTTCACGGGTCGTCAGGCGAATACTGGGTAGGTTAATTATATGCCCCGATTTTCCTGTCCCTCCATTTCATCTCCATTATCATTTCATAACATCTCTCTACCGATGGTCTCTTTCAGGATAGAAATGTCGGCGAGAGCCTCGGCGCTGCATGGCAGGATGATATGCTCAACACTTCCTTCTCCGGTAGGATGGTCTCTTAGTGGACCACGGCGGGTGGCATTCCGGCTGTGCTGACCTGCTGGGGGAGTTTCTAACTGGTCAGTTGTAGAGACCTCGCCCTCCGCATTATCGTGACTCCTTTGGTCGGCAACTGTCTCTTTTCACCTCATCTTTCCTCCCTTGATGGCCGTACTTGGGGCATATGTGCAATAGACCAAGGCTGGAAGAGCGCGCCGAGTCCAACCCAATGTATCTGTAAAATTTAGCGGGAAAACTCATGTTTTCAATTGGTTTTCGCATTTTTATCATACTTATACTTTTCTCCTACACAGTTGGTTTTTAATATAAACAATTTTAAAGACAAATGCCTTGTTAATGGGTTATGTACCTAACATTTAGGTAAAGCGACACGTCGGGTTTTAATCTTAATTTTTAAGAGTGATTTTTCTGTGTGCGCCATTTTCTAGTACTCAAATTGTTTCTTGAACCACTTATTCAGAACATCTTCAGAAATTTCGTATTTAATATGTATTAATGCCAACTACTTAAAAACATAAAACACGACAGCCTGAATTACTTTCCCACATTTTCTTTTGAGCTTTCAGATGGCGTTGTTATCAAAGAGGGCGACAGAACGTTTTATGTCTTTTACGTAGTTATACGAGGGCTGTTCAATAAAGAATGATCATAATTTTTTTAGGGTCTTAAGTTTTCGCACTAAAATTCAGTCTTATTATATTCTGTTAGCTTAATGTGAAGCAAACATGCTGTAGTAGTTTCATTGTTGGTACTCCTGGTTCCACCTGTGAGAACCGGGCAAGTTCAGACATGTTCAGAATCGCCTACCGCTGCAATGGAGCTAACACGTGAGGAACAATATGCGGCTTTGAAATTCTGCTTTTGCCTCAAATCTTCATTTAAGGCCTATACAATGTTACAGGAGGCCTATGGAGAGTCTTTTGTTCCCTACAGCACAGCTCGAAGGTGGTTTAAAATGTTTAAAGAGGCAGAGACAATGAATTTCAAGGAAGGTGGACCCGGTGCTCCAGTTACTGCTCCTACGGAAGAAAACATCAACACTGCTGCTGCCATTGTAGAGAGGATCGACGAATTACCTTAAGATCACTTTCTGAAATACTGAACATTTCATTGGGTGCCACATTTCCGTGAAGCAGCCTGGATGCTGCACCAAGATAATGCGCGACTGCATATTGCCAATTTTGTTGCTGAATATCTTGCAAAAATCAACATGAAGTGCATTCCTCAGCCTCCCTATAGTCCGGATTTAGACCCATGTGACTTTTTTCTATTCTTTAACTTGAAGAAACGCCTTCGTGGGAGGTATTATCCATTATCAGAAGCAGTGGTGAAGGCTGCGGAGGCGATTTGGAAGGATCTCTAAAATGGTTTCCAGCAGTGGCGGCTGGTGGATTAATTATTGGTGTTCCACAATTGAAAAATAAAATACAGAGTAGTAATGACTCACCTATTTATACAGATTCTCTGCTCTACTCTCCTTAGACCTGGCGAATCTATCGATAACTTTTGCGTTGAAGTCGCTGATCTTCATAACAAACTCCCTCTCAATTGAAAGCATTGCTAATGCTGACAATATGTCCTGTGACGTTGTGTTCCTAAGGAAAGCTTTTACTCTTTTTAAAGTTGAGAAACAGCGTTCTGCTTCAGCGGTAGACATTGGCATAGTTAACAACACTCGCAGGAATTTGACACATTCGCTGAATGTAGCACATAAATTGTTTTCCTTAATGAAGCCCATCAAGCACAAAGCACCGCACATTCAACGAAATTCCTCTCGACTGTAAATTAGTCAGTTCTCTACGAATTTTTGTTCCAATGATTAAAGGATACAACGTTATTGTTTCTCTAAGGGAATCCTCTGGAAATGTCTTATCATAGTCTGAGAAATTTTGTTAATGAAATAAAGTCGAGGCTACCAGATGCCCCGTGAAGCTAAATCTGTCCTTTGCTTCTCTAAGAATAATGTCACAGACTTCAATAGCTTCTCTTCTTTTCACATCATGATCTTCTATTCTTCTCCTCTTAATTGCAGTTTCTTCCTGTTCCTCAATATCCGCGCTATTTCTTAGTTTTTGCACTTCCCTTTCAAATGCCTTTAGCTGGGCGAGGGCAAATGTTGCATTGCAGTCTCGTTTCTGCAGCTAATTGTACAGAATGTCCACATGGGGCATGATCTTGTGGAAGAAAGATAGCCAGAAAAGAAAATTATCATCTTTCAAAGTGGCCATAAACCCAGAAGCCTGACCAAGTGTGGCATTGTTGTTTAGCAGAGCTCTCTTCTGAATGACCTCCATGCATTTAATTAAATTCTCCCTGTGTTCGACAATGGCATTGACGGTCCGTGAATGAAAATTCCATCGTGTCGGAACAGAACGTGGCAATTGTTTTTGCACAACTTCATCAAGCATAGCTGTTCTTTGAGGAGAATTTGAAAAACATGTGCATATTCCTTGTAAATTGGCAAAAAATATCCTCACAGTGTTGTTTACTGAGGCTGTATTCAGCATTATTAAATTAAGTTGATGTGCATGGCAGTGTATATAGGAGGGATAAGGATAATTCTCTTTTGCAATTGCCCGAACACGTGTTTCCTACCTCCCATGACGGATGCACCATCATAGGTCTGTGCTATAAGTTTATTCGGGCACCCTGACAGTTGCAGATCAAGTTCAGATTTAATGACTGTGGCATGAGAGTTTGCATCATGGCCAGCAGGTCGAACAAAACTCAAAAATCGTTCTACGGGTTTGTCATTCACAAGATATCTGTAGATAATAACCATTTGATACACTGAGGAAACATCAGTGGGTTCATCTGCTATGACAGCAAGCAATTCTGCACCCTTAATCTCCTTCATTATTTAATCTTGGCATACCTCTAACATACACTGAAGAATTTCGTTTTGTATAGTTTTTGAAGTGCCCTTAAAAATAGTTGCTTTTTCCATATGGCCCTTCAGGACACTATCGAGATCAGCGCTGAAATCTATTAGGCCTCGAAAGATACCAGGGTTTTATCATGTATCAGATCCATCATGACCTTTCAAAGCCAGCTCAAATGAGCTGCAAAACCGTATACAGTTTATTATGATATTTAGGACATATCTATTCTGCGTAACTTTATCGTTATGCAGCTGTATGTTCCTTCTGTATGCACTGTCCATTTGTGCAGCAATATTAATATTGACATACATTGCTAAACTTAATGCATTTTATATGAGACGAAGAGGACTCATGCTTTTTAACACGGCCGTGCATGTGTTGTATGTCTTTCATTCCTTGCTTCACGCAGGAATCATCTCCTCCAAAGAGCAGGCATGGAGAACAGTATAAAGAGTTATTAACCGCACATCCACATAGTCGTGCTTCTTATACATGTCAGGGTTGAACTTCCTATTGAATGTTCTAGCTTTTGACTTAATGGTTTAAGTTATAGAAATGTTTGGCGTGGGCCTACCAATTCGTTTCACTTCAGATTTTTTTCAGCACTCCGTTGCGAAAAGGGTTGTTCCAGAAAAGTTTGCACGGGATTCATTCGATCAGAATTTTAAAACCGTACAAAAACAACACCTCACAATAAGCACTATAATAAAATGTTAGAATATTCAGTTTAACCTTAAACAAAGCTTTCTCAAAGCTCTGAGAGCACGAAACCACACCACAGAACAAGCAGACACACAGTTACACGCTAAGCGAAGCCTGAAGGTCACGCTATAGCCGTTGCTAAGAGTAGGAGGAGCTAGGTTTATAAACCTCCATTTAAGCAATGTATAAGAAGCCACTTCAATCTCTTCACCTTGCCGCAACCCCCTCAGAAAGCCAACATTTGGGTGAAATCTGTGGTTAACACTTCGCTGCAAACCTGGCGGCTCCTACAGCTAACCTCTGTTTATTTCGACTTCTGTGGTCATAGACAGCTACAGACGATAAGCGTAACTGAAACATGTTTGTATATAAAACAATGCAAACAAGTACAGCTTTAATGTGCAAAATGCACCTGTTGTACATTCAAAATCAGTGGGTGTAGTGCAAACCTGCAACCTTATGGAGGAACCGCCTCTGGTTTCCAGCATGTGTTTGAAGACTGGCACGCTGGGACGACTGCATCGCATTCAGGGGAGACTATTTTGAGAAGGACCATCAAAATTATGAGGATGAGTAAAGGTACGTTGTGAAAAACAAAATTGTGACCATTCTTTATTGAACAGTCCTCGTATTTTAAAGTTTGTTTATAGCTGCGGCTATACGATGGCTTTGAAATTCTGTACTTTTTGCATGTGTACCAAAAAGAGAAAAAATAAAAATAATGAATAGTGATTCGTAAGTATTAATATTTATTATTATTAATTATTATAATTGTTATTATTATTATTTATTATTATTATTATTATTATTATTATTATTATTATTATTATTATTATTATTATTATTATTATTATTATTATTATTATTATTATTATTATTATTATTATTATTATTATTATTATTATTATTATTATTATTATTATTATTATTATTATTATCATCATTATTATCATCATCATTAATTATTATTATTATTATTATTATTATTATTATTATTATTATTATTATTATTATTATTATTATTATTATTATTATTATTATTATTATTATTATTATTATTATTATTATTATTATTATTATTATTATTATTATTATTATTATTATCATCATCATCATCATCATCATCATCATCATCATCATTATTATTATTATTATTATTATTATTATTATTATTATTATTATTATTATTATTATTATTATTATTATTATTATTATTATTATTATCATCATCATCATTATTATCATCATCATTAATTATTATTATTATTATTATTATTATTATTATTATTATTATTATTATTATTATTATTATTATTATTATTATTATTATTATTATTATTATTATTATTATTATTATTATTATTATTATTATTATTATTATTATTATTATTATTATTATTATTATTATTATTATTATTATTATTATTATTATTATTATTAGTCTAAATTCTATCGTCTAGGGTTAACATGCTAACCTTTATTTCCCGAAGCCGTGGGTTCAGATATTGCACAGGATGATTGATTTTCTTTTTCCTTTGTGTAAACATCTTTAGCATGGCTTTCTTCAGGTGTTATGTTGAGCCATTGATCCCGTCGTATATAGATTCACGCATAAAAGAACCTCAAGCTTGATGGAGACCTCTGAGCAAAATTAGGCTGTCTTTCACGCTTTATATAGAATGGGACGTTAAATAGCAGTTGAAAGACTGTCCATAAAAATAAGCTCAATGTTAACACTTGTAAACGATAAAAAAGGAAAGCGAATGAAATCCTGATATATGAGAAGCCCTATCTACCACCAAAAGCACGAAAAACGCCAGGGTGGTGCATCGCCGGAATGGAACGCCTGACCTCTGGGGAAGTAAGGAAACATAGATTCCTCTTGACATAACCTTTTTAAAGTCATACATTTTAAGCACCAATAAACTTGTGACTCATCTGTGGACGGCAACACGTCTGGTAACCTAAACAGATTTCAGGAAGTAGACAGTCGCAGAAAATGTTATGAGATTTTTACTTAACCAACATGGACAGTGGGAGTTATAAACACGCTGAAGGATTTATTGCCTTACGTGACGCAGCTGTCTTTCTTGGTGCGTTGTTGATTCGCTTTTGTTTAGAAGAGCGGTATCGCTGTTGCCAACTGCCCCTAGGTATGAACTTGAAGCTACAGGATTTCAAAGATGGCGAGTAAGTCACTTTAGATGATAATCGGTTTTTAAATATGAAATGGTATAAACACGCTTAACAAATTGCTTTCGTGTGAAGGACTACAGTGGAATACCTTCTCAGATAAGTGAAAGAGAGAATCTTTGGCGTAACTTAAAAGCATAAAAGACCAAAACATTTTTTAGCATGTGATAATAAATAAAATGGTCTGAAGTTTAAATGTGATTCTTACTCACGACGTATTCCAGTCCTTAAGAACACTAATGCGGCATGTTATGATCAGAGATAGGCAAAACAAAAACAAATATATATTTAAAAAGTTTTAAAAGTCAAATAATTTAAGGTTTGGGGGCAAAAAGTTAGAATTAAATATTGTAGGCTTCTGTTCATGTTTAACAATGAAATATTCAAATTAAACACAGCAAAACGTATCAGGCTGAAAAGGGACCAACTGAGTTCTGAAAACATGTTCTATTTTACAAAAATATGATATAATGTCAATCAACCAATCCATACACATTATCATTAACCTGCATGTATTATCAGGCCCTCAATAAGCTGAACTTTTGCTGTTATTTTCAATTTTCTCAGTCTCTGTTTAAAAATACCCCACAGATTATCTACTGGATTTAAATCAGGGCTATTTCCCAGCCATGGTAGCACTTTTACATTGTTTTCTTTGAGGAACTGGGTTACAGATTTTGCTCTATGGCACGGAGCACTGTCATGCATGAACACAAAATCACCATTTGGAAACCATTCTTTACTTTGCGGAAATAGTCTTATTCCTAATACACTTTTATACTGTTTCTGCTCCATAGATCCCACAACTATGTATAATCTTCCAGGTCCATGGACAGACATACAGCTCCAGACCATTTTTGATGTTGGGTGCTTTACTCTTTGATCGACACACTGTGGGGAAAATGCTTCTTTATCTGTCCTTCTCACATATTAGCTGCTCTCTTCACATACTTCAAACATGGATTCATCTGAGAAAATTACCTGAAACAATAAAAGCCTCTGTTAATATTATACAGTTTTAAAATTGCTCAAAGATAGTATAACAAAACCAACAATGAGAGAAACAAAATTTAGGATGTTTAGTTCCTTTCCATAAAATTTATATGTACATATTTTAATTTTATGCTATATACAATTTTCATACTATTTACCTTTCTCCAAAATTCCACTGGATGTTTCTGCATCTCTTTGGCCCATTATAAACTTTTTTTTCAGGCGTCAGTTTAGCCTTTTTGCGAGGCCTGCGTGCTGGTAAACCTGCATCACATAATCTTCTGCGAAGAGGCTGATATTTCCGTACCGTACTGCTTTAGTTGATTACTTAGGTCAATGCTGGTTGCTCTTCTATTTTGTTTTGCCACCTGCAAAAGTTTTCTTTGCATCCTTGGTGATAAATGAAATGAAATGTGTAGTGTTTAACGCCCGCTTTTACTATATACGGCACCGCAGGCGATGACACTGATGATACATGAGATGAAGATGGAGCACCGGTGGAATGAGATGGTGGGAGAAACCGGAGATCCCGGAGAAAACCCGCCCCAGCGCCGTATTGTCCATCACAAGTCTCACTTTGCGGTCGCCTGGGATCGAACCCGGGCCGCCTTGGTGAGAGCCAAGTGGTCTAACCACTGAGCCACGGCGCGGCCTGCTTGGTGATAGTTTTCTTTTCCTCCCGCATTTTCCATCCCTTTGTGAGGTCAACGTCTCACCGAATGTTAAAAGCTTTTTATTTCAGTTGGCAGTTTATTGTAGATATGAATTCCGTTGAATTTAAAACTGTGCTCATACATTTTCTTTTTATGATAAGTGACATGTAAGTTTGAACTATTTCTCGTGTTATGGTCATGAGTATCATTGCTTTTTTGAAATTTATCTAAGTTCGTTTTAACCGGTACTATTATTTCTAAAAGGTTGGTTGGTAATGACAATATGCCTAATTTTTTGAACCATCGCTTACAACTATCTGTTCTCTTTAAATTCATCATAATTCTAATTACCCTTTTGGATTCTAAATACTTTGATAATGCTACTACTATTTCCCCATACTGTTATACCATAAGAAAGAGTTTCCTTCAACAAACTCTCAGTTACAGCTACTTTCCTTGGGGATAAGTCAGCAGTTTTACCCGCAACCTCACTTTTGAATCAATGTGAATGCTAAGGATAAGATACACAATGTTACCTGGCTTTAGATCAATTAATAATAAATACTGAGGATATATTAGCCATAAAACACAATAAAGGCAAATATTAACAATCTCTAGTTATTACATTCACCAAATGAAAGCAATATCACCAAACAGACTTGAAGAAATTGGATGCTCTTAATTCAGAGCTACCACTGCAAGTAAAAGAAAAATCCCCCAGCTAGTATTAAGAGAGTAATTTCATTGAATATGCTTCATATTATAGCAAGGAAAAGAATTACGACAAATTGAAATAGGTTACGGCAGTAAGTAACTATTATTTTGAATGTTAAACTGAAGCAAAGTAAAAAAAAAAAAAAAAAAATGAATGAGTCTAATAATTTGCACACGTCTGTAGAAAGCCGCAGACATTTCGAGAGCTTTAGCGGCAGCAACAGTGGGCAGAACAGATAGAGTCGACATGACAAATTCAATGCCATGGCCGGGATTAAATCATGGATCTCCTGGTTTCCGTCCACTCTAACTCATTGAGCTACCATGGCCAATATGCCGTCACGACATTAAATTCTCCAGTTGACTCGTATATTTCCCCGGTAGACCACTAGGGGCTCTCGCATCCGAGATACACCGTTTGTGACTACTTACTATCGTAAGCACTTGAGTCCCAGGCTTCATCATTTAACTCATGGTAGCTCAATGGGTTAGAGCGATTGGACGGAAGCCAGGAGATCCGTGGTTCAGATCCCGGCCGTGGCATTGAATTTTTCATGTTGACTCTATCCATCAGAAACCTTAGCCTATGTACGGCTAGTGTGGAGAAATGATTAATTTCCATCCGTTAACTAAAATAAGAGTTAAATGATGAAGCCTGGACTCAAGTACTTACGATAGTAAGTCGCTACAAATGGTATATCTCGGATGCGAGAGCCCCTAGTGTTCTACCGGGGGAATATAGAGTGAAAAGGAGAATTTAATGTCAAGACGGCACGTTGGCCATGGTAGCTCAATGGGTTAGAGCGACTGTGCGGAAACCAGGAGATCCGTGGTTCGGATCCTGGCCCTGGCATTGAATTTTTCATGTTGACTCTATCCATCAAAAACCTTAGCGTATAAACGGCTAGTGTGCAGAAATGATTAATTTCTATCAATTAACTAAAATAAGAGTTAAATGATGAAGCCTGGGACTCAAGTACTTACGATAGTAAGTCGCTACAAATGGTATATCTTGAATGCGAGAGCCCCTAGTGGTCTACCGGGGGAATATACGAGTCAAATGGAGAATTTAATGTCAGGACGGCATGTTGGCCATCGTAGCTCAATTGGTTAGAGTGACTGGATGTTTGACACTTCCCCACTTTCTGTTTTTCATACCATACTCCCTGAATTAAATGTTTAGGGCTTGGATAGTAATTAATATTTTTAGTTTTAATATCTGTACATAATGACCTAAAAAACCTGGATCTATAATTTTTTTCTGGTTCATACTTGTTTTCACTTATATTATATTTAATAATGTTGATTTTCTCACAATAATTCTAGTAGCTGTCCTTTTTGTATTTATTAGCACATATGAGGTTAACAAGATATCCAGTCTAGTTAGACTGCCATTGTTTACCAAAAAGTCAATGTTCCACTCTCCATACAACACCAGCACTTGCTTTTTTGGTGCATAGTAATTAACTAAGAGTTCTAATCTCTCTAAAAATGCTTCAAAATCTCCACCAGGTGATCTAAGTGAATACAGTTATAATGTCTTTCTCATATGCTTTAATAATGATAGTTAAAAGATGTTATGCCCTGTTAATGAGTCAAAAGTAATAATATTTTTAATAATTAACTGCAAAAGTATTTTCAACCTTCAGACCTTCAAGGTTGAAAATTGGAGCTCCCAAAACAATAATTTATAACAAATAATGAAATTCATAAAATAAACACTAGATGAAAAGTATAACATTCATTACATCATGCTGAACATTTTTGCTTCCAGAAAGATATATATTAGAAACCATCCTAATGATCTCATAGGAAAATCTGATAATTTCAGAGCTTTTAAAATTGCTGCTAGAGAGTACCTATGCACAAAATCATTTTATTCTGTAAAATATTATCTGAATGACAAATTAGCCTGATAATACCCCGTCAGGAGAATTTAGAATCGCTAACTTGAAAGATGGCAATATAATTAAAGAATGTTTTCATACTCAAAGGAGAAGTAACTGGGGAGGGTACTGGGCACATAAAATGAATGACGTAGTGAAGCAGATAGGTATGGGTCATTCTTGGATAAATGCAGAGTTTGGGCATAGAGGCTTCTGGAAAGATGTTAAGATTAGAAGATATTGACAGACAAGACATTTTTGCCAGTATAAGCGCCAAAAGCTTGCTGAGGTTATATAGAGAAATAAAAACAACCTGTGGGAGGGAAGGATATATAGACATACGTAATAAGACAGGGCGAGAAGGTTTTGCTTGGGTGAGAACAGGAGTTTGAAACTTGAAAGGTATAGGTCAAGATAGGGAGCTAGATAAATGTCCATTGTGTGGAGAAGAGAATGCAGACTTCCATTGTATATTATATTGTAGTCAAACAAAAATATGGAGAGAGCAGGCCTGGCTACGTAAATGGGACAGAAAGGTATAAGTCAAGAGAGGGAGCTAAATAAATGTCCATTGTGTGGAGAAGAGAATGCAGACTTCCATTGTATATTATATTGTAGTCAAACAAAAATATGGAGAGAGCAGGCCTGGCTACGTAAATGGGACAGAAAGGTATAGGTCAAGATAGGGAGCTAGATGAATGTCCATTGTGTGGAGAAGAGAATGCAGACTTCCATTGTATATTATATTGTAGTCAAACAAAAATATGGAGAGAGCAGGCCTGGCTACGTAAATGGGACAGAAAGGTATAGGTCAAGATAGGGAGCTAGATAAATGTCCATTGTATGGAGAAGAGAATGCAGACTTCCATTGTATATTATATTGAAGTCAAACAAAAATATGGAGAGAGCAGGCCTGGCTACGTAAATGGGACAGAAAGGTATAGATCAAGAGAGGGAGCTAGATAAATGTCCATTGTATGGAGAAGAGAATGCAGACTTCCATTGTATATTATATTGTAGTCAAACAAAAATATGGAGAGAGCAGGCCTGGCTACGTAAATGGGACAGAAAGGTATAGATCAAGAGAGGGAGCTAGATAAATGTCCATTGTGTGGAGAAGAGAATGCAGACTGCCATTGTATATTATATTGTAGTCAAACAAAAATATGGAGAGAGCAGGCCCGGCTACGTAAATGGGACAGAAAGGTATTGGTCAAGATAGGGAGCTAGATGAATGTCCATTGTGTGGAGAAGAGAATGCAGACTTCCATTGTATATTATATTGTAGTCAAACAAAGATATGGGGAGAGCAGGCCTGGCTACGTAAATGGGACAGAAAGGTATAGATCAAGAGAGGGAGCTAGATAAATGTCCATTGTGTGGAGAAGAGAATGCAGACTTCCATTGTACATTATATTGTAGTCAAACAAAAATATGGAGAGAGCAGGCCTGGCTACGTAAATGGGACAGAAAGGTATAGGTCAAGATAGGGAGCTAGATAAATGTCCATTGTGTGGAGAAGAGAATGCAGACTTCCACTGTATATTATACTGTAGTCAAACAAAGATATGAAGAGAGCGGGCCTGGCTACGTAAATGGGACAATTTGGGGGGGGGCAAAGTAGTAATCAGAAAAATTTTGTCAGTAAAAGGGGAAAAGAACAGGAAAATTATTAAGGGGCAGTTAAAGAGAAATAGCTAAGAACAATTAAGAGAAAAATGTAGATTAGAATAGGTGAAATGTGTAATACGTTTTCTTATTACAATCCCTTGGTGAGGCGACTTACCTTCCTCAGGATGGAGAATCGATGATCTCTCCAGCTTCCTTGTTACTGCGATGATGTAAACTTGATGATTCACCGGCAGCTCCGTCGATGAGCGATGAACTCTGTAATCTAGGGCAGTGGTACTGCGCCAGCAACAGAATGGTAGATGGTGGCAATAAAATTGATTTTAAAACACTGCTTCACTTTTTGAGAATTTATTTTCCAGTATGGATTTTATAATTGTAATCTTGATTTTGTATTTCCATTTGATGATGTAAAAGAAAAGACGAGAAATAAATCACAAATTACTTACTCAAGTAGAATCTAGCTGTTCTAATGACAAATCATTGACAATTTACCTTTGATGTCTGTTCAAAAGCTATTTAATGTATGTATATTGAAGAACTGGCAAAATATAAAATGTTGAGATGTACTGGCAAAAGCCAGATTGTAATAGATAGTCAACATGAAAAATTCAGTGTCACTGCCGGGATTTGAACCACGGATCTCCTGATTTCCGTCCAGTTGCTCTAACCCACTGAGCTACCACGGCCAACTTGCCGTCATGACATTAAATTCCCCATTTGAGTCGCATATTTCCCCGGTAGACCACTAGGGGCTCTAACATCTGAGATACACCATTTGTGGCGACTTACGTTGTAAGTATTTAAGTCCCAGGCTTCATCATTTAACTCTTATTATTTTAGGTAATTGATGGAAATTAATCATTTCTTCATTTTTCTCTATCATTTTCGATAGAGTCAACATGAAAAATTCAATGTCAATGAAAAATGTGAGTCAAATGGAGAATTTAATGTCCTGATGGCTCAATGGGCTAGAGCAACTGGATGGAAGCCAGGAGATCCGTGGTTCAAATCCTGGGTATGACATTGAATTTTTCATGTTGAGTATCAAAAACCTTAGCCTATGTATGACTAGTTTAAAGAAATGATTAATTTCCATCAATTAACTAAAAAAGAAAGTAATCTTTATTTCCATTTCAATTACAAATGATTATACATTTACATACTTATTACTACACTGATTTGCTGGTTATCCTTGAGCCCAATAGGCTCAAAGTCTGAGGCTGTCGAGCTGATGGGTCCCTATTGGCAACTTATATAAATTAACTTCATTTTTGTCATATTTGCTTATCTTCCTCAACCATTTGGCTCTTACTTTGCCCAAAAATTCCCAATTTCAATTAAATTTTTGCTAGTTTTTACACTCATTAACTTCATTGCTTGAATTTCTTTTGGTAGCCTTGCCCATTCTTTTCTACCTATCTTCTCTCTAAGCAACCAAGTTTCCTCACATCCTAATAACAAATGCCATTCTTTATCCCTTTGGTGATACAATGGGCATTTCTCCAGATCCCTTCCTCTTCCCAAACCCTTCAATTTTACCACCCCTGTTCTGGCCCATGCAAAGCCTTCTCTTGCTGCTTTATCAACAATATCAATGTATTTTTCCCTGTTCCACACCACTTTCATCTCTCCATAAATTTCCAGTGGCAAAACCCAAGTGAAAGTTATTAAAAAATAAACAATAGATAAAATAAAATAAGTGATTTTGTATAATGTATAACTATCCCTGCCTTATTTTTCATATTGCCTGTATATAATATGTCTTATGTGTTCAATGTTCAAATATATATGCTATTAAACTGTACACTTCTTAGACAATATTCACTGGTTACTAGCAAATCAGTCTAATCTAATCTAGTTCCACTGCAATTTCTGTTGGATGTAGCAAAAAGGAATTTAACTCTATACTTGAAATGACCAGCATGGACTTCTGCAAAAAGTACTAATGTGTTATTGACGTAACTTCACAAGTTTCCAACATACAATCATGCCATTGATCCAAATCCAAAATGATTAAAAGGAGTGATAAACCAAAATAAACTGACCACATGGGAGAACATATTCATATGGTAAATAAGGATCGCGTAATGAACTTTGAAATCCCACCAGTAGGTAATTTGACAAAAAAGTTCATAGTTCCACCACCAGAGAGAGGAGAGCAGACGACAACTGATATCAGTTGGAGAGAGGTTGAAAATGGAGACAATGGCCTATGCAACTAGTCTCTCAATAATATGGCAAGAGTCAATAAACTGACTACAAATAGTTTTTGCGATACAATCATACATTTCATTTTGGATGAGTTTTGAAATCCTCAAGAAAGCCTGATTATCTGCTGCATGTTCTTTCATTGTACTGTCTGTAACAGAGGTTATATAGGAGTATATAATAGTTAAAAAGACACCTAGATCTTATAATGTTATACCCTCACAAAGCTAAGTCAAAAGCAATATAAAAAGATTGAGCGAGATTGAAAAATTCAATACTATAGCCGGGATTTGAACCATGGATCTTCTGGTTTCCATCCGGCCACTCTACGGAAGAACCAGAAGATCCATCATTCAAATCCTGGCTATGGCATTGAATTTTTCAGTCTGACTCTATCTTTCCATACTTTCACCTACACACGGCCAGTGTGAAAGAACAATTAATTTCCATTAATTCACCTAATAGTGGTTAACTATAAAGACCGGCCTTAAAGTACGTACATATTGTAAGTCGACATTAAGGTAGTTGTCTCATGTGTTTATGAGAACTCCTAAGTGGTTTAATGGGAAAAATAAGAGACAGTTGGAGAATTTAATGTCATATCGGCACGTTGGCCATAGTAGATAGATAGATAGTTTTATTCACCTTAGGAATATACAATATTCATGGCTTCGTCAAATTTGTACCCATAAGAATAATACATTTCTTATGAGTAATACAATTATGAATAATACAATAGTAATTAAATAATACAATAGTAGTTAAATAATACAATAGTGATTAAAGTAATGCAGTAGTAATTAACAGAATAATAATACAAATAGTAATTAAGAATAAGGCAACTTAGGTCACATAATAGTTTAAAGTATTACATTTTTAAGAACTAGGCTGTAAGAGACAATTTTTACAAAAAAAAAAAAAAATCAATATTTACTTTATTATTTAATTTTATTTCTTAGAAACTCATCTGTTGTCTGTGACATTACTTTTAGTAGGATATTTTTTACAGCTTTTCTGAATATTACAAGTATCACCTCCGAAGTTGCACAGGTATTTATTCACAAACATCATTTTAGGAAGCATTGATATGTTGATCATGTTTTAAGTATTCTTCCACTGAATAATAGCATCCTTCTCTTAGAAATGATTTTACAGTCAGTTTAAACCTTTTTTCCGATGTTATACTTTTAATGCCATTGGGTAGTTTGTTATATAATAATACTGCTTTGTGTTCGAAGCTATGTGTGAATAAAGTTGTATTGTGGCTTATAATGCGTAGATCTGATTTACTTCTTGTATTATGTGTATGTATCTGTGAATTTGTTTCAAGTAGTAGTAGTAGTAGTAGTTTTATTCATCTGTTAAGTCAATACAATGACATTGGATACGTCAATACAAATATTTAGAACAATACAAATAATATAAGTATAAAAATAAAAAAATAAGTTGCATCAAGTATCTAAGCATGAACTCATAATTATATATAGTTGCATGGCTCTACAACTACACAGCATTTAAAATGCATCACAAATATATACAATTATATGGCCAGCTACAGTGTATCTAGAAATTCACTTATATCATAATATGAATCACTTAATAAAATTTCTTTCAACGATAGTTTGAAACACCTCATGGATTTTATGTTTTTCAGATTGGCCGGTAGTTTATTATACAGAGTAACTGCTGAATATCTAACTCCTTTGGAATAAAGTGTAGTTCTATGTGTTATTGTTCTTAAGTCTGTTTTACCTCTGGTGTTATGATGATGTATTTGATTATTTGTGGTGAAATTTTCAAGGTTTTGTTTTGTATAACATAGCAAACAGTATATATACAGACTGGGCAGAGTCAAGATTTTCAACTCCTTAAAGAATTGAGCAAGTACAATTCTTGTCCTAACTAGAGGCTTCATATATATACACACAGGGTAATGGAAGTATTTTGAGTAGTTTAAAATATGGTTTACAGCTGGTGGTGAAAGGAATATTTACTATATAACGAATAGCCCTTTTCTGCAGTCTAAATATTTTTGATACATCTTTAGCATTTCCCCAGCCAAGTATACCATAAGACATTACAGAATGAAAATAAGCAAAATAAATAATTCTCAACACATTTGTGTTTACAGACTCCCTCATTGATTTAATAGTGAATGTAATTCTGCTTAGTTTCAATTCTAGTTGCTGAATTTGTTTTTCCCATTTTAAATGTTCATCTAACCATATTCCTAGAAATTTGGTATTTGATTCATAGAGTAGTGATTTATTCCCTAAATATATACTTGGGAATTGAGCAGTGTTATTTAGTTTGTGGTGAAAGCCTATAGCTACTGATTTTTCTTCATTTATTTTTAGCTTATTTTTTAAAAACCAATTGACAATTTTTGTATTAAAAGTATTATTATAGCTTAATACCTCATTCGAGGTTTTCCCAGTCATTAATATGCTGGTATCATCGGCAAAGAGTGTCAAATTGATGTTCTCGCCCGTTTTATTTAAACCTAGACCTAAATCATTAATATATAAGAGAAATAAAAATGGGCCCAATATTGAATCCTGGGGCACACCTTGCTGTACTATTTTCTCTGAAGATGTTTTACTTTGAATTACACCTAAGTTTTTATCTACATAGTCTAGCTGTACAAATTGACGTCTACGTTCCAGATATGATCTGAACCATTCGTAACATATTCCTCTAATACCAACTGCATGCAACTTATCCAGTAGAATGCTATGGTCTACAAGATTGAATGCCTTTGTGAGATCAAGGAAAATACTCACAAGACACTCTTTCCTATCTAGTGCCCTATACACATTCTCTAAAAATTTGGTTAATGCCGAGGTAGTGCAACTCCCTTTCCGAAAGCCCAATGGTTAGAGCGGCTGGACGGAAACCAGAAGATCCGTGGTTCAAATCCCGGCTATAGTATTGAATTTTTCAGTCTGGCTCTATCTTTACGGCTAGTGTGAAAGAACAATTAATTTCCAATATAAAGTTATACAATCAATAATTCAAGACAGTAAATAAATTATTTCCCTACCAACATCTCTGATTGGGTTTACTGTCTCCTCACAATAGTTATGATTTAATGTTATTGCAATATTATTACATAATGCACTAAGATGAAGTGACAGTTTATATCTTTATTTATACCTTTGTTTCTGTACAGTGCATTTCGAGCATCACTCCAGCATATCCATCTGTTTTCACAGACCGTCACATTAAATTTCTTTGTATACTCATTGTTTTTATTATATTCTGACTTACTTTGGCTCTATAATTCTCATTTTCTCCTTCAAGATGTCTTCAGTAGACCAACTAGAGAATGTACTCATGAGTGAAGCAGTGTCGATATCTTCTCGATTCACTTTTGTACTAATGTAATCATTGTTTACACATCTTCTGAGTGACCTGGAAGTTTTCTTCAGAAATTAAGAGTGATACTTGCTGTATCTAATATCAGTCTAGTTTAAAATTTAGCTTTTATTAAACCCAATTTAGAAAAAGCTTGTTTTACAAGAAGCATTGCTATGGTTAATAAATCAATGCCAGTGCAAATTCCATTATTTCAAATCATAATTTACATCAAGTGGTCTGTCCATGGGGGAATCACAAAAATCAGTTATGCATCAGGAATACTTTTTAGGAGGGGCAAAAGAAATTTATAATTTAGAAATACAAAACATTGAAGTATATTAAGGGAATGTAAACAATTATTACACAAATATAAATATTTGTAACAGAAGGCTTCATTTATCTTAAGAAAATGGTGTTAATTCTTCTTTCTAATGGAGATTGATTTAAAAAAACAGATTGTTTTCATTAAGTCAACTTCGTAGTCAAGGATTCCGGTCACCATGTTATTATACTTTTACAGTATTACCAACATCTGAAAATGAAACAAACCTAAAAAGAAACAAATGCTGGTATTTCAAAGCTCATTACGCGATGTTTATTTTTTAACATAAATATCTTTTCCCAAACCATTAAATCTATCAGACCATTTAATTGTTTTAATAATATAACTTCAGGATTTGTTTCATGATTTAATGACAAAAAAAAAAATCTGCTACGACCAATTTATCAGTTTGGTTTAATGCTTAATCAGTTTAATGGCTATTTTAAAAGATAAACATCGCATAATTAAATTTTAAATACCAGCATTTGATTCTGTTTTCAGGTTTGCTTCATTTTCAGATGTTGGTAATAGTTAAAAAAACATAAGAAAAACATGGTAACTGGAATCCTTGACTACGAAGTTGACTGATGATAAAAATAATGTTTTTTAAATTGGTCTCCATTAGAAAGAAGAATGAGCATCATTTTCTTAAGATAAATGAAGCCTTTTGTTACAAATAATTTATATTTGTGTAATATTCATTGCTTTACTGTAGCTAGCTTCATTTTCTACGTAATGAATGTAAACAAATTTATTACAACTTTCAATTGAGTGATGTGATTGTTGGTTTGGTTTGTATCTTGAAGTTTATTAATCTGAAGGCGCTATAAAAAAGAGGAATAATTTCAAGTACAATCTATACAGTTATGTGACATATGAAATGAATAACATTATAGACTGGTATGTGTAGACATTCAGAATGTTATGCTAGCAATTGTTTATTTACCAGATCTAGGATGCGAGTTTTAAGTTCTCCCCATACCCTCCTTCATATTTTTATGTTCTCGAGAAGTATCTGCTGCATCCAACATAGTTCAAATTCATAGTAAAAGATGTATGTCATAATATTCCACTGCAATAAGAGGTAATAGACTCCATCAGAATGCCTTTACCTCACAAATGGGTCATTTTGAGATAGAATAAGGTTACTGGAAAGTGGGGGTTCATTGAAATATAAAATAATAAAATACATTGATATATGCTAAAATATTTTTATTTGAAATTTGTTGTAAATATTATGACTTATTGTGTTTAGCTTTCCAGAGAATGTGTGGCTTAAAACTGCTGCAACTACCGGTTTAACAATTAAAATTCAGGTTGAAAGAGGTATCAATGCTGAACTATGCCATACAAAATTACTGGAAGCTTGTGGGAGACAGACATTACCACATCATCCTTCCAACGTTCTCCACCATACTTGAAAAGATTGTTCATGCACAACTCATGCCTTATTTTGAACAATTTATTTATTTATCTGCCGTAGGAGTCAGCCAGACTCATGGCAACCTCAAAAATGCAGTTTCAAAGATATAAAAATGAATTAAAAATATGATTGAAAATGTTACAAATTAATATAAAGTCTAATACACTAGTACATTTTAAAAATACATACAGAAAAATAAAATTTATTATTACAATTTTATATTAAAAGTTAACTGATGCTAAAAGTTTTAACAATATAAGTTGCACTGATTGTCTAAACCTTCTGTATTTCCTTTTACACAAAATCTGTATAAGAATCAACACTAATTTTACTTGTCAGCTTAAGTATTCCTCAAGTGTATAAAAACTACCATTTATACACTACCATTTATACAGAACTTCTTTAACTCTCTTTTAAATCTATTTGTTACTTGTATACTTTTTATTTCTCCTATGAGCTACAGCACGAAAGTTATTGATTTCCCTAGTTTCATATTGTTTTCTGACTTATAAATTTTGTTTTTGCAAGCATTATTACTTCAAATTTATATAGAGATTGTAAGGTCAGGATATTTAGCTTTCTAAATGCATCTCTACAAGAGTCAGTTTGTTTTAAACCTAACATGATCCTAACTGCTCACTTTTGCAGGGTGAAAATCATCTGTATATACTTTTTTGCACACTGTCCCCAATTTGCCTATAGACATACTATGTTTCAAGCATCATCACAGTATAATTTCAAATGACAATCATTATTCACAAAATACAATTTATATAAAAAATATACAATTCATGAAACAGTTTCCATTATAATTCATCAGTTCTATATATACATCTTTCTATTAAATACATTTTTAATTACTTTTTGAAGCTATTTCCAGGTAATGTTTTTAAATAATTTGGCAATTTGTTATAAAATATAATTCCCTTCAATAATGGATCTTTTCCAGCTGATTTTGTTCTTATAGTAAGTCTATGAAAGTTATCACATCCTCTAGTATTGTAGCCACAGAGTTTACCATTTCTATTGACATTATTTACATTACATTCTGTTTTATGTACAAGTAATATTAATTTTACAATGAAATTACTGTCAAGATTCGCTCCTTTCTGAAAGTTGGTCTACATGATGTTCTATTTCCTAATTTAAACATTATTCTTACACATATGTTTTGTAGTATTAGAATCCTATTCATGTTGATAATTCCACTACTGCCCCAGATTTCAATTCCATAACTGAGATGGCTATGTATTATTGCATAGTAAGCTAATTTTAATACTTCTGTATTCAAGTATTTAGAAAGATTTCTGAGCAGATATACACCACTACTAATTTTGTTGCATATGCTGTCAATCTGTTTGTGGAAATTCAAGTTTTTGTCTAGTTTGTTACCCAAAAAGTTTGTTGAATCTTAACCGATCTTTGAACCAATTTATATCGAAGTTTAACTGTATTGGAACACCACAGTGAAGTGAAATAATTGTTAAATTATAGATGAGTCGTACGACTCATCTATAATTTAACAATTCCACTTCTTGTTTGTTACAGAATGTTCCAGAAATGTCTAGTAATAGGAGTAGTGGTATATATAAAGAAGCTGTGACTCGCCAAGCTGCAAACGTAAACAGAGTAGTTGTAAATGGAGTTGTAATGAGAGTTGTAAACAGTGTACTTGTGAACTCTGGTCAATGACCTTGGAAGATTGCATGTGTATGTGACGAAATTCTGCTACTGTAAGGATTGTCCAAAGTGTATTTCTACGCATATTAAGAACATTTTGAATTTCTGCAACTTTGACTTTAAATTTTACGAACCCACAAAGTCACAATACATATAACTATCCTGAATTTTAGATAATCTAAAAAAGACAAATTTATACTGTCTTTACCGCTGGCATTGTATCCATGAAAGTCACTTAAAATGTGGCTATCTCAAGAGTCATACATAAAAAGTAAAACATCCAAAACATACAGATTATAACTAGTTAAACGCCTGGTTCAATAAACTTTGGTTTACAATGACCTAAATAAGAGCAGTTTTAAATTTTTCTAATAACTTATTTCTGAAAGACAAATACTTCATTTACTTTGCTGCTTCTTCCTATGGCTCTACAGATCGTGAAGTGTGACTATGTTATACAAATAAAAATATTTACCACTTAGCTTCACTTATCGTAAGAAGTGTTGATACTTCTTTTCAAACAGAAATTGATTTCGCAAACAAATCGTTTGCATCCTCAGTCCACAGATAAAATGTAATCTTGGCACCTACTAATGGACATTCAATTTTAAAATTGCTAAATTCAAAAACAAAAGATGAAATACCAACAGTTAACAGATCCAAAATATACAAAATAAGTTGTACAAATTGTGAAAAATGCTACATAGGTCAAACTAAAAGAAATCTAAAAAACCAGAGTCAAAGAGCACTTTAGAAACATCAGAGTGAAACAAGAAGAAAAGCCAGCAGTAGCATTTCATTTTTGAAACGAAAATCATGACATTGATCCAAATCCAAAATTATTAAAAGGAGTGATAACCCAAAATAAACTAACATGGGAGAACATAATATAAAAATTGTTTGTGGTTGGTTTATTGACACTCGTCACTTACTTTTTCATATATTTATGAGAGACTAGTTTCAAAGGCCCTGGCCTCCATTTTCAATCTCTTCCCAAGTAAGTGACGAGTGTCAATAAACCAACCACAAATAATTTTTATATTAATTTTGACGTCACTGTTACTAAATTCCTCCAAACACACATGGGAGAACATATGCATACTGAAAAATAAGGACTGTAATGAACTTTGAAATCCCACCAGTAGATAATTTGATAAAGAAGTTCATAGTTCCACCACCAGAGAGAGGAGAGCAGACAACAACAGATGCTAGTTGGAGAGAGGTTGAAACTGGAGGCAACAGCCTTTGAAACTAGTCTCTCAATAATATAGAAAAAAGTGACAAGTGTCAATAAACCGACAACAAATAGTTTTTACGATTAAGTGCAAGGCTGTTTTGCTTAGGTTACTTGAATTTTGTATAAAATTAATATTACTCAATACTCTATTGTCTTCAAAATTTAGTCTATAAAACTTATGTAAAGAATATGTTTCCTTTGCCAACACTGAACTTGTTTCAATGGAAATATGATAAATTTTTGGTCTGATTCTGAGCAGCAGTAACAGAAATTTTAACCGTATTTCCTGAGTTAGCATTCTTGTTTTTAAATTTCCATTTCCATTACAGATTAAATTTCCATCAATTACCCTAATATTAAGAACTATAAAGTGTGGGACTACATACTTACAGCTTAGTAAGTCGAAACAAGCTGCACATCTCAATGTATTAGTTGACCACAATATGAATGCACTCGGCGAGAAGCGTTACTAAACAGTTACATCGCAAGTGGACGGAGTACCCCAGGTAAAGTGTGGATAACGCAAACAACACCGAGACACTTCCAATGTGACATGCAGAAGTAGTGTAGTTCAACACGGTGCTTCTTCGAACCTTTCCTTGTGCAGTTAAAATTCGAATATTATAGTGGCAGTTGCAGTGCTTATTGCAATAAAATTGGCATTTAATTGTGAACAATTTAATTACGGAAGCACCTACAAAGCTAAAAACAAGAAAGTAACCCATTCTGATGAAAAGCACATCATATCAGGTTACAGTTCTGTAGAAAAGAAAAGCAGGAGAAAAGGTTACTCGTACCCTGAAAAATCAGCAGTTAGGGTAGCAAAAATAGTGGGAAGGTCTGGGAGAACCATCATGACATAAAATGCTTCAACAAGTGGGGTTAAGGTTTCAAAAAATCGAAAATCATGCACAACTATATCTCTTTATGAGTTTGATAAGTGCGTGGAAAATTTTTGGATTACTATGAACAGAAAAAGGAAATTCCTACTTTGAGGAAACTCCTGCACTTTGCTAAAGAATAAATAAACTTTCAAGGTGGCAAAGAAACATTTAGAAAAATATTGAGAGAAATGGGATTTCAATTTGAGAAATGCAAAAACAAACAATCTTTGCTAACAAAGAAAACACAAATTGTTGCAGAATACTGTTGTTGTTGACTAATGGCACTGTGAATTAGTTGATTTGCATCATTTTCCCCCTAGCTTCCCAATATAAAACCTGTAGGTTCCCACTTTTGAGACCATTACATTTGTCCAATGGTGTTTGATCATGATGACATCCTCTTTACAGATAGTACATTTGGGCTTAGGTATGCAGTGTATTTTATAAAGGTGTTCTGCAGTCATGGCCAGTTTCCATTCTAAATAGGGCCACTGCAGTTTTTCTTGGTAGTTTTTGTATGTCAGTTTTGTCTCCAATGTTGCAGAATACTTAATGGCTATAATTAAAACTGAAAAAGGGCCACGTAAACCAGTATTTTACAGTCGCGGCTTGGGTTCATACTCACTAAACCATCAAGATGTGCTGGCAATATGAGGAAGTGGCAGGTGTTTTGACTAATACTAGGACTGTTCAAAGAGCAATTTGTACATAGAGGGGATCTATGGGAATAAATGAGGGAACTGAATTGGTTTAAGTTTCAAAATGCAAATCAGCAGATAACCATGATGAAATTAACAGTCAAAATTATAAAAAGTGGGTAGAAGAGAAATTAATATCAAATATTCCACCTGAAAGCTTGTTTTGCCATACTGTACAGGAAAATAAAGCTCTTAGCACCTCATGTCGAAAGGCACAGGTTATTCATTGGCTATCACAAAAGAAAATTAAACAAGATTCGCAAATGGCAAAAAATGAGCTTCTGGAGATAGTGAAAATTAATTAAAAAAGCCTGTTTATTGACTTGATTGAATAATGGAACAAAGGGATGTTGCAGTCTTACACCTTCCTCCGTAGCACTGTGACCTTAACCCTATAGAGCTATCTGGAATTAAAAATTGCACCAAAGAAGTATCATCGATTACTTTGAGTAATCTGAAAGCTATGACAAGCTGCATAGCTCAAATTACACAAACTAATTGGATAGAAGCATGCAGACAAGTGAAAAGAATTGAGTGAGATTTTAAGCACCAAGATGGGGTAATGAAGGAAACAATTGAAGATATAGTTATAAATGTGGGTCCAGAGAGCAATGATGATGATAAAGATTGCAATCATGATGAATGTTATTTTGAGAATATGAATATTGAAGCAAAAGGACACAGTGACACTGATACAGCTGATTAAGGGAACAGTGACACGGATATAGCAGATGGACATGAAACAAACATTTCCAGACTTGCTGCTTCCGAGTACTAATGTGAAGACATCAGCAGGCATGTACTGTTCTAATTGTGAGACTGTACATTTCCAGTACCGCCTTTCCCCTCACTTCCCTCGCTCCGGGCGGTTCTCTAAGCTTCGTGTAGTAAACAAAACAGTGGCGCTCTCCTTCAAGTGCATTTATATCTTGGCCGACTATTATATGAGCACCCCTAGTGGTTTACAAGGAAGCATACGAGTCAGTTGGAGAATTTAGTGTCATGATGGCATGTTGGCCATAGCAGCTCAGTGGTAAAGAGCAACAGGACAGAGACCGGGAGGTCCGTGGGTCAAATCCTGGCCATGGCATTGAATTTTTTCAATCTGACTGATCTATCCTTGAAACATGTTCTCATTTTCCTTGGTTAGGACGAGTGATACTACTTTCAGCTCATCTGAAAGTACCCCATCTACATTAGAGAGGGTACTTGTAGTATGAGTGGTGTACACAGATCACCTTTCTTCTACAGTTCAAATGTTTCAAGCAAGTAGTAGTGCATCTTCAAAACACTAAGTTAAATCAAGTAATAAGTCACATCTTCAGCTATAGGTGAATTAAAAGCCAACATGTGTAGATCACTGTTCAAGCCACTGAAAATTTATCTGGAAATAAGCATGTTACTAAGACTCATGTGAATTTACAACATATAGACTGTACAATAACCCAAGAATTTATGCTAAGAATTAGGTTTAAACAGTACTTTTTTTCCAGCTCACATAGCACTCAAAAACAAAATGGACAATAGTACTGAATAAATGGAGCAATAATACTAAATAATGGAACAATACTAATTAAATGAACACTGAACTATAGATGACTCAACATTAAGAAATACCTTCCAAAGCCCTATAATGAAACTTTGCAAAAAAAGTTGGTTGGAATGTTAAAAGGAGGACCTTCAGCACTTAAATCTTAGAAGCAGGGCTAGAATTTTGATGACTGAATCCTTAATGTAACCCTAATTCATAAATGAGTTGTATATGAAATGGTTACAGAGTAAAGAAGTTATTTTTCTGCAGTTTGTGTTATAGTGCATTATATAGGGGTTCAGTTCTTTAGGGACCCCTTCCAAAATGAGCCATAATAGTCAAAAATGAAAAGCTTTTGTGTTAGCATTCACAAAAAATGTTACTGAAAAACAGGAGATATTGGTTGATGGTAAAGAGCCATCATAACAAACAATAAAACATTATGAGATCACTCATATTGTCAAATGATAAAACAAACACTTTCTCAGACTGACAAAAGTAGGTCATTCCCTCTATCATAACTTAAATCACCATTGACAATAGATCTCTTCAGAGAAAAACATTTTATCTTCCTCTTTCCATGCACCAGTGGTAATGGGCCAGAGCCTCGTTTAGTACAGTTTAGTAGTAAGGAACAAATTCTACATCTGCTGCAAATTAGTTGGACATAAATGATGCATGATCTAAAGAAATAGTTCACAGTATGTCCAGATGGCCAGTAATGATTAAGAATTTACTGAGAGGGCCAATAGAAAAATTATTTTGCATTCATAACTGCAGTCCGATTTATCAAAGAAGATATGTGAAGGTCATCAAGCAAGCGATACAAAGGGTAACAATGGAAGGTCATTGCTATGGTAATGTAAACAATGGTTGCCAGATTGGATACACTAGTGAATCACATACTCCTCAGCTCAGTTGTGGGAAACAGTTTGCTTGAGTGATCAGTTACATTGTGTATTCAAAGTATAAACTTGAAAGAAGCGTAGGGACAGTGAAGCACAAATTAGTACAAAATTGAAACGAGAATATATTGACACATTGCTTCACTCACACTGTTTATTCACAGGACATGTTTCAAGAGCTCTTGCTCCTATCCTCAGCTGATACTCGACTAGTGTAAGTTGTAGTGGTTTCTTCTTTCTCCCTATTGTCAATAGATGGCGTGATGTACTTGTCAAAGATGTCCGGTGGTGGAGTTTCAAAATTCATGACTCCATGACGATTTTTGTTAATGAAGATTTTTTCCCATACGGAAAGGTCTATGGGGTGATTAACGTATTTTATTAGAGATGTTAATCACCCCATAGACCTTTCCGTATGGGAAAAAATCTTCATTAACAAAAATCGTCATAGAGTCATGAATTTTGAAACTCCACCACTGGACATCTTTGACAAGTACATCACGCCATCTATTGACAATACGGAGAACGAAGAAACCACTACAACTTACACTAGTCGAGTATCAGCTGAGGATAGGAGCAAGAGCTCTTGAAACATGTCCTGTGAATAAACAGTGTGAGTGAAGCAATGTGTCAATATATTCTCGATTCAATTTTGTACTACATTGTGTATTGTTGGCCTAGTTTGTTAAAATAAAAATTAAAATACGTTTTTATGGAAGCAAGACGTAGTGGCGGTAGGATTAGAGGTGGACCGAGGATTCATGGCCCAAAGCAAAGATCAGCTTACAGTCGGGTTGTTACATTCCATAGCCAGGCTAGAGAATTTGTCTGTTCTCTTAGAGAATTCTTCCAACAGGAAGATCAGAGTTTGCTCCTTATCAATGAACAGCTTATTCCGTTCATCCAAAAGCGACAACCCCATGTCAGTAGATATGCTTGCACATAAAAGAATTCCTGTGGGTCAAATTTCCGGCATATCGGCAGCATTAATATGAACATGTCAATTAACAAAGTCGTTAATAATAGTATACTGCGATACTAATGTATACAGAACGAGGAAACGTTTGAAAAAACGAGGCACTTGCACAGAGTTTTATTAAATTCTCGAGACTCATTATGTGCTTACAACATGTGTTTTGCTCATTGCACTATATGTATTTATCAATCTGTATTTTAGTAGTTAAGATATTAGCTGAAAAGATATTAGCTATTAAATTAGATTAGCTATTAGATTTCAGCTGAAATATTAATAAATATAACTGAAGATAAATATTAGATTTTAGAACATGTATCTGATGGGCAACATTGCAGCATTCTCGTGGAGAAACAGATGACCTTCACGTATCTTTTAAAAATCAGAATGTAAAAATCGAAACTTCTCTGGTTCTCCATACAAGATCCAAAAAAGCCTCAATAAATTTGTTAGAGGGATGAAAATACTTGAAAATTGTTACAAGAAAGTAATGGAGGTCAAATTTAAGAATTAGAGAAAAACCAAAGGTTTCCGGTCATGGAAGGCGATCAAGTGGGTAATTAGTGAGAGTTGGCGATATTCCTTACTCAAAATATGCCAGACTGATGTCACTATGTAGGAAAATTACGATAAAATGAGCTCCTGAAGGACAACCTTATACATTCATTAAGTAAAGTATGAAGAGAAGGTTTTAGTTGGCAAATGCAATTTCAAAGAAGAAGCTGCCATTTAACAATGTGGTGTACTTCTAATACTGAAAGTTTTCTTATAATCTCTGAACATAAGAAAAACTTGTAAGATTTGTACCTAATAGCTTCTTTTTAGCACAAAGAAAATTTTAAACAATTATATCACATAAAAGACTGTACCTTAAGATGAATTCCTAAGAAATCGCAACTGGTCAAGAGTAACTGATATGTCCTCTCTGAGTGTGGTAATAAAATCATTAAATTTTTTAAATGACCATTCACTTTTATTAAATAGCTGCACTTTCTCTTCATCTTTTTTGGCATTGAGTTGTTTAGTCAGTATATCTAGCTGGTTGCTGCAATTGTACAGTTGTCCATTCACCTCCCCAAGTTGTATCCTTATGTGTACTAGTCGTGCATGTTTATAGTCAGTTGGTGCAGTTTTATCCACCAAAACTTTGACTCCTCTGACGATATGTTTCAGTAATGTTTGTCCTTGAAGTGCTAGTTCCGAAAGAATGAATAATTTACCACTGACAGCACAGTCATGCTTGTACCTTTCTTTCAAAATGGAAATTTTGGAATAGAGAAATTCACATTCAGTAGTACAGTTATCCAGCTGAACGTTCAAGAAGTCCACCTCTTCTGCTGTTACCGATGTCATTTCACCACTCTTTGGATGCTGTAATAAAGAAATAAAATTGCTCAAATTAGGTAAAGATAAGGAAACAAAAAAATTTTAGATTTCTTTAAAATGATCTCTGCATGATAGCTAAAACGAACATCAAACTATTTTAACAAAAGCTAGTTATGGTAACATGTACATAGCAGGCAGTAAAGGTATCTTATTCCATCCAAAACTTGAACATTCTCTCACAAAATATACCTTCAATCAGAACGGTGCTTTTGAGAACAACAATACTGGTAACTTGGCATACAGTTAAATAACCTTAATGATGACAAATGCATAATATATCTATGTGTTTCAAATGGGATGATGTTTGTTCTTGTGCGCTATTAGGTGAACAACCAATCAGGAGTATAGTATAGCAACTCAAGAAGATCCCTGTAAGGAATGTGCTGTGGGACAAGGACAGCAAATGTGTGTAGCAGAGAACGCCTGCTACACAAAGAGCAGACTGTTAAAAAAACATGTGCCCTATTCACTCTGTACATTAAAACCGAGAAGATTCATTCACAAAAGTAGAAGCTCTCAGAATGTTTTTGAATGGTCTGTAACTGTACTGACATGGGGTGTCATAAACCTGTCCAGGGAGAGTGTGAAATGATATGTGTAGTGCTTAACGCCCGCTTTTACTACATACGGCACCGCAGGTGCTGATTGATAGTACACGAGATGAAGATGGAGCACCAGTGGAATGAGATGGCAGGGGAAACTGTAGGTCCCGGAGAAAACCCACCCCAGCGCCATGTTATCCACCACAGGGAGTGGTGGATTCCCCCTATGCGGTGTGACGAGCGCCAAACTGACAAGAATTCTATTCACGCCAAGACAAAAATTCAGATTTTGCAAAAACTAATTCATGAGGAAGGAGAGGGTAATGTATTTAACATAACCATAAAAATTCCATATTTTAGCTCAAATAGATATTCTGTTAAATTAATTGGGAGTCGATTAATAACACAAAACAACACTTGTGTTATTAATCGACTCCCAATTAATTTAATTTATACAACAACACTGTTTTCAACACTTCCATGAAAGGATTTAGATATTCTGTTATTTGTTATCAATTTTTCAATAAATGATTTTCATTTATAATTTTAATATGGTTATTGATATTGTACCTAATACAGATAAATAAAGTAGATACCATTATATTATAACAATTCATTGCAGCGTAAGCACTGTAATGAATATCATTATTGGTTGGCACATATGCATGAACGTATATTTGAAATTACTCAGAACTGAAATGTAAACATTTGACATGACGTGATAAAAGAAATATGGACTTTGAATAAGCCAAGGTGTTTGTTAAATTCGATGACAGGAAACAATACACTTCCTGCTGGTCTGGCAGAACATCTGATTACATTGTAACATTGTTTATAAATGGTTCGTAATCTCTATTTACTCTAGAGAGTTCACAGCAGTGCTATTCAGTTACTCTTCCATGAAAAAGTGTATCAGCTGGATCAATGAGACACAATCCACCTTTCCCCTTACTACCACCACAACAATCCAATTGAGTTAATGTGGGCTCAAATTATGTTGCAAATAGAAATAATATTTTTAAACTGAGTGACATTGAATGACTTATTCCTGAAGAAATTAACAGCAAACACAAGACTGGGAAAACTGAGATCAGATAAAGTACAAGATGAATTTTGGAAAGAAATAGTACGTAATGAGATTTTGGAACCTATCATCATAAATTTACATTACTCAGACATTGAAGACAATGACAATGATGAATATTCTCAACATAAGTAACGTTCACAGCTATATGTGTGCACTGCTGGCATTTTCATTGGATTAGAAAAATAAGTAATTCATGAACTATAATATTAAACTAAATATTTAAACCATTTGCGTAATATATGAATATCCACGTTGCAATTGTAATTTCAACAACTGCATTATTATAAAACTTACGAACATTCAGTTTGTGTTAGTGCCAAGAACACTCACATGTGTGCAAGAGAGAGAGAGAGAGAGAAAGAGAGAGAAATAGAGAGAGAGAGGGAAATATAAAGAGTGGTGGTAACGAGATGGCAACGCTGAAGGCTCTAATGCATCTGATTCGCTATAGGCGAGAACTCTTCCCATTTGAAACACATAAGTAATAATTGTAATATTGCTCAAACAATGAAGAGTCTAAACCCTCTTTAACCTCCAAAATGTGCATTGTAAAAAAAAGAAAGAAAAAAAAAAAGAACTGATGTGGTCAAACAGCAGGAACAATTTCTATAAAGATTGACCCAACTGGGAAAGGCATGATGCTAAACATCACATCAGCAGTGCCCTTCCTCAGTCTCTTTGTTGCTGTGATAAAAATCAACCAAGATGATCTTTAATTCACTCAACTAACCTTTTCCAATCATACATCAAATCATGGAGACTTAGCTTCAAAAATTTAAGCTCAGGCACAAGTGGAAATTCTTTCAGACTATTTACTTCAGTAAATACAGGAAGTGTATGCTAATAAAACAAATTTCGAGAAATATTAATAAAAATTCTCAAAATTACTTTTTTGAGCATAGATGTCCCACACATAGCAATCTTCAGGTAGAAGTTAGAGACTGATAAACAGCAGAACCCAGACTTGTTCCTTAATGAAAATTGCCTCCAACTAAGACCAAGTTTCAATTTATGAGACAACCAAAAATCGCAGGCAGTGAAGTCAGGTGAATACAGAGAATCTCAGTGTTGCAATGCATGTTCAAGGAGAAATTCTATAACACATGCCCTGTGGGGTGGGGCTTTGTGTTGATGCAAAATGAAATTTCCCACCAACTCTGGTGGCTTTTCTGCAATTGAAGGCAACAGTTTATTCTTCAGGATGTCTTAGTAATGTTCACCAGTGACTGACCAGCCCTAGGGAAAAGGATGACTGGGGATAAACCCTTTTTGGTAATTAATATTCTTAGCTGAGGTGCCAATTTAATTTACCAGATGTACCTGGCTTCCAGCCAGGTGGAAAGATTAAACATCAACATTTCGTGAGCATGAATCTCTCTCATCAGGATGATAAATGAATAAAGCTCTGAAAAACCCAGAAACATCAGGCTTTAAGCTAGAGAATATCTTGAACACATTCATTGCTGGAAAGTTTCAAGACTTAATTCAGTTTTGAATTCTTTGAGAGATTGTGATTTTGCAAATTTCCACTGGCAGGAGTCTTTGTTTCAGGACTGAACAGAGGAATCTATATAAGTTGATTGATGGAAATTCATCATTTCTTCTCACTAGCCATATATAGGCTTAGGTTTTAGATAGTCAAACT
Source organism: Mantis religiosa (assembly GCA_030765055.1). Classification (NCBI taxonomy): domain Eukaryota; kingdom Metazoa; phylum Arthropoda; class Insecta; order Mantodea; family Mantidae; genus Mantis; species Mantis religiosa. The sequence continues at coordinate 127,866,321 of CM060956.1, read as the reverse complement.
GAAAAATTCAATGCCATGGCCAGGATTTGAACCATGGATCTCCTGGTTTCTGTCCATTCGCTTTTACCCATTGAGCTACAATGGCCAACATGCCGTCCTGACAAATTCTCCAATTGACACACATTTTCCCGGTAAACCACTAGGGGCTCTCATATTCTAGATACACTATTTGTGGCAACTTACGAAAGTACTTAAACCCCAGGCTTCATCATTAAACTCTTATTTAAGTTAATTGATGGAAATTACTCATTTCTTCTCACTAGCCGCAAATGAGGCTAATGTTTTAGAAAAGAGTCAACCTGAAAATTTAAGGCCATGGCTGGGATTTGAACCACAGATCTCCCAATTTCCGTCTAGTCCCCATAGAAAACCCCAGCCATGGCATTGAATTTTTCAGGTTGACTAACTAGAGGTATCTAGTATATATGTTTCATCCATAGTGATCAACTATCAAAAAAAGGTGATCTGAGTGGTGTCTCGTCAACATCTTGTCAGAGGAAGTATTCTTCCCCCCCCCCCCCCCCCCCAACCATCACCCTTTAGCATCCTGGGCACCCAACGTGCACTCACTTTCAACATGCAGTTCCTTACTGTTCCAATGCTTAAACCCGATTCAAGATAAATTTGTTCAACAGTTACACAGCAATCACCCACAATAAGTTTTAAATGTTTCCATATCTGATTGGAGTGCGCTGAAGATGGCCTTCCTTCTCGTAGCAGATCACTGGTGGACATTCTTCCCAATATAAGATTTAATGTTTGTCATTTGGTAATTACAAACAACTTCGTCATCCAGAACTCCCACCCACCCACACAACAAGCCATCATAAAAACCCTAGAAAACCTCAACGAATTAAAAGATATAGAAAAGGAAAAGACAACTGTAACAATATGTACTGATAGTCAAGTAACATTGGATTCCATCAATAATCCTAAAATCCACAAAGCATAAATACATAACATTCGGAATCAACTCGGGAAGCTACAAGAAAGGAATTGGAAGATTAACCTAAGATCGATTAAGGCACATGTAGGGCATCATGGGAATGAAATAGCGGATCAATTTGCAAAGGAAGCAGCACAAGATAATGTGTTAGAAGTAACCTTACAACAAAATATTGAAAAGTGAAGTAATCAGCAGTCAAAAGTGCTCAAGTATGGAAAATGGCAACACGAATGGCAACAGGAGAAATTACAAAATCCTTTTAAAGTGACAGGACAAAAACTAAAATAAAATTAACATCAAAGCTAACTATTTTAGTTAATTGATGGAAATTAATCATTTCTTCACACTAAGCGTACATACGCTTAGGTTTTTGATGGATAGAGTCAACATGAAAAATTCAATGCCATGGCCAGGATTTGAACCAGGGATCTCCTGGTTTCCATCCAGTCGCTCTAACCCATTGAGCTACCATGGTCAACATGCCGTCCTGACATTAAATTCTCCATTCGACTCATTTTCCTTGCAGATCACTAGGGGCTCTCGCATTTGAGATACACCGTTTGTGGCGACTTACTATAGTAAGTACTTGAGTCCCAGGCTTCATCATTTAACTCTTATTATTTTAGTTAATTGATGGAAATTAATCATTTCTTCACACTAGCCATACATAAGCTAAGGTTTTTGATGGATAGAGTCGACATGAAAAATTCAATGCCATGGCCAGGGTTTGAACCACGGATCTCCTGGTTGACTATCCATCAAAACCTTAGCCTATATACGGCTAGTGTGAAGAAATGATTAATTTCCATCAATTAACTAAAATAATAAGAGTTAAATTATGAAGCCTGGGACTCAAGTACTTGCGATAATGAGATCAGAAAGATTCATGGCTAAACAAGATAAAGGAAATTTTAAAAAAAGGGTTGGGTTTCATGTGGGATAACAGGTAATTATTGCAAGGTGGATTTTGGAAAGAACTTAAGAGTGGAAGATATTGAAAAGCAAGAAATGTTAGGAAGCTTCAACTTCAAAAGCTCACTGGAAATTTATAGAGATGAAAGTGATCTGGAACAGGGTAAAATAAATTGATATTTGTGATAAAGCAAGAGAAGGCTTTGCATGGGCAAGAACAGGGGTGGTGAAACTGAAGGGTTTATGAAGAGGGAGGGATATGGAGAAATGCCCATTGTGCCACCAAAGGGATAAAGAATGGCATTTGTTTTTAGAATGTGAAGAAACTAGGTTGCTTAGGGAGAAGATAGGTAAAAAAGAATGGACAAGGCTACCAAAAGAAATTCCAGCAATGAAGTTTACGAGTGTAAAAACTAGGACAAATTTTATTGAAATTGGAAACTTTTTGGGCAAAGTAAGAGCCCAATGGTTGAGCATAACTAGATATGACGAAAATGAGGACAAAGTTATTTTAGATAAGATGCCAATAGGGACCCATCAGCTTGACAACCTCAGAGTTTGAGTCTATTGGGCCCAAGGAAACCAGCAACTCAGTGTGGCAATAAGTATGTAAATATATAATAATTTGTAATTGAAATGGAAATAAAAATTACTTACAATTAATTACAGTTTTCTATAACTTCATCTGTGTAAAAACAATGCTGTTGTAGAAAGTTTAAATTTAAATTTAAAATGTTTGGCATTATTGCTTCTGAATGTAAGGGGTAATAATTAATTAGTCCAATGTATATATAGCTGTCCTCAAAAAGTTTAAATTTATTTCGTCTGCCTGACTAGATTATTTTTATTACGCCCATTGTGTGAATGTACCTGGGATACTGTGTTATACATATGCAAGATAGTTTATAGTTAAATAATTCAAGCACATACACAGAAAGCAACGTTAGAATCCTTATCTGCTTGAAGTATTGCCTGCAACTGGTTCTAGATTGTATATATTTAATTTATATTTATTAAATTTACATTTATAAATTTATATTTATGTTAAATTTAATTTAGATTTATAATGCCATGTCGGCATGCTGACCAAAGTTGTTAACTATGAAGCCCGGGACATAACTACTTAGAGCAAAGTAAGTTGCTACAATAGATGCGCATCTCATTGCAGATATGAGAACCCCTAATAGTTTACTGGGAAACATACGAGTCAGTTGGAGAATTTAATGCCATGTGGACATGTTGACCATAGTTGTAACTATGAAGCCTGGGACATAAGTACTTATAGTTAGTTGCTACAAAAGGTGCGTATCTCATTGCAGATATGAGAACCCCTAATGGTTTACTGGGAAACATACGAGTAGATGGAGAATTTAATGCCATGTCGGCACGTTGACCATAGTTGTTGTAACTATGAAGCCTGGGACATAAGTACTTAGAGCATAGTAAGTTGCTACAAAAGGTGCATATCTCATTGTATCTCATTTAGTCTACAAAACTTATGTACAGAATACCTTTCCTTTGCCAACACTGAATTTGTTTCTTCGGAAATATGATAAATTTTAAGTCTGATTCTGAGCAGCAGTAACAGAAATTTTAACCGTATTTCCTGAGTTAGCATTCTTGTTTTTAAATTTCCATTTCCATCACAGAATAAATTTCCATCAATTAACCTAATATTAACTATAAAGCCTGGGACTACATACTTACAGCTTAGTAAGTCAAAACAAAAGTTGCACACCTCAGTGTATTAAATGACCACAATATGAATGCACTCTGTGAGAAGCATTACTAAACAGTTACATCACAAGTGGACGGCATACCGCAGATACAGTGTGGATAACGCAAACAATACCAAGATACTCCCAATTTGACGTGCAGATGTAGTGTAGTTCAACACGGTGCTTCTTCGAACCTTTTCTTGTGCAGTTAAAATTCGAATATTATAGTGGCAGTTGTAGTGCTCATTGCAATAAAATGGCATGTAATTGTGAACAGTTTAATTACAGAAGCAACTAAAAAGTTAAAAACAAGAAAAGTATCCCATTCTGATGAAAAGCATAAAATATCAGGTTACAGTTCTGTAGACAAGAAAAGCAGGAGAAAAGATTACTCGTACCCCTTGAAAAATCAGCAGTTAGGGTAGCAAAAATATTGGGAAGGTCTGGAAGAACCATCATGAACATAAAATGCTCTTATCAAGTGGCCTTAAGGTTTCGAAAAATTGAAAATCACACACAATCATATCTCTTGAGTTTGGTAAGTGCATAGAACATTTTTGGATTACTATGAACAGAAAATGGAAATTCCTACTTTGAGGAAACTCCTGAACTTCACTAAAGAATAAACTTTCAAGGTGGCAAAGAAACATTTAGAAAAATAAGGAGAGAAATGGGATTTCAATTTACGAAATGCAAAAACAAACGATCTGTGCTTACAGAAAACACAAATTGTTGCAGAATACTTAAGGGCTATTATTAAAAATGAAAAAAGGTCATGTAAACCAGTAGTTTACAGACGCGGCTGGGGTCCATACTCACTAAACCGTCAAGATGTGCTGGAAATATGCGGAAGTGGCAGGTGTTTTAACTAATACTAGGGCTGGTCAAAGAGCAATTTGTACATAGAGGCGATCCATGGGAATAAACTAGGGAACTGAATTGGTTTACAATTCAAAATCCAAATCAGCAGATAACCATGATGAAATTTACAGTCAAAATTATAAAAAGTGGGTAGAAGAGAAATTAATATCAAATATTCCACCTGAAAGCTTGTTTTGCCATACTGTACAGGAAAATAAAGTTCCTAGCACTTCATGTCGAAAGGAACAGGTTATTCATTGGCTAACACAAATGAAAATTAAACATTATTCGCAACTGGCAAAAAATGAGCTTCTAGAGATAGTGAAAATTAATTATAAAAGCCAGTTTATTGACTTGATTGAATAATGGAACAAAGGGATTTTGCAGTCTTACACCTTCCTCCGTAGCACTGTGACCTTAACCCTATAGAGCTATCTGGAATTAAAAATTGCACCAAAGAAGTATCATCGATTACTTTGAGTAATCTGAAAGCTATGACAACATGCTGCATAGCTCAAATTACACAAACTAATTGGATAGAAGCATGCAGACAAGTGAAAAGAATTGAGCAAGATTTTAAGCACCAAGATGGGCTAATGAAGGAAACAATTGAAGATCTAATTATAAATGTGGGTCTAGAGAGCAGTGGTGATAAAGATTGCAATCATGATGAATGTTATTTTGAGAATATGTATATTGAAGCAAAAGGACGCAGTGACTCTGATACAGCTGATTAAGGGAACTGTGACACGGATACAGCAGACCTCAAACAAACATTCCCAAACTTGCTGCTTCCGAGTACTAATGTGAAGACATCAGCAGGCATGTACTGTTTTAATTGTGTGACTGTACATTCCCCGTATCGTCTTTCCCCTCGCTCTACACGGTTCCCTAAGCTTCATATAGTAAACAAAACAGTGGCACTCTCCTTCAAGTGCATTCATATCTTGGCCGACTATTATATGAGCACCCCTAGTGTTGGCCATAGTAGCTCAGTGGTTAAGAGCAACAGGACGGAGACCGGGAGATCCATGGGTCAAATCCTGGCCATGGCATTGAATTTTTTCAATCTGACTGATCTATCCTTGACACATGTTTTCATTTTCCTTGGTTAGGACGAGTGATACTACTTCCAGCTCATCTGAATGTACCCCATCTACATAAGAGAGGGTACTTGTAGTATGAGTGGTGTACGCAGATCACCTTTCTTCTATAGTTCAAATGTTTCAAGCAAGTAGTAGTGCATCTTCAAAACACTAAGTTAAATCAAGTAATAAGTCACATCTTTAGCTATAGGTGAATTAAAAGCCAATATGTGTAGATCACTGTTCAAGCCACTGAAAAGTTATCTGGAAATAAGCGTATTACTATGACTCATGTGAATTGACAACATATGAACTGTACAACAATCCAAGAGTTTATGCTAAGAATTAGGTTTAAACAGTACTTTTTTTCCGGCTCACATTGCACTCAAAAACAGAAAATGAACAATAATACTAAATAATGGAACAATACTAATTAAATGGACACTGAACTACAGATGACTCAACATTATGAAATACCTTCTGAAGTCCTATAATGAAACTTTGCAAAAATAAGTTGGGTGGAATGTTAAAAGGAGGACCTTCAGCACTTAAATCTTAGAAGCAGGGCTAGAATTTTGATGACTGAATCCTCAATGTGGTAACCCTAATTTGTAAATGAGTTGTATATGAATTGGTTACAGAGTAAAGAAGTTAAAACTTGCAATAATTGGGACGAATTTTTCTGCAGTTTGTGTTATAGTGCATTATATAGGGGTTCAGTTCTTTAGGGGCCCCTTCCAAAATGAGTCATAATAGTCAAAAATGAAAAGCTTTTGAGTTAGCATTCCCAAAAAAAAAAAAAATTGTTACTGAAAAACAGGAGATACTGGTTCATGGTAAAGAGCCATCATAAACAATAAAACATGAGATCACTCATATTGACAAATGATAAAACAAACACTTTCTCAGACTGGCAAAAGTAGGTCATTCCCTCCATCATAACTTAGATCACCATTGACAATAGATCTCTTCAGAGAAAAACATTTTATCTTCCTCTTTCCCTGTACGAGAGGTAATGGGCCAGAGCCTTGTTAGTACAGTTTAGTAGTAAGGAACAAATTCTACATCTGCTGCAAATTAGTTGGACATAAATGATGCATGATCTAAAGAAATAGTTCACAGTATGTCCAGATGGCCAGTAATGATTAAGAATTTACTGAGAGGGCCAATAGAAAAATTATTTTGCAATCATAACTGCAGTCCGATTAATCAAAGAAGATATGTGAAGGTCATCAAGCAAGCGATGCAAAAGGTAACAATGGAAGGTCGTTGCTATGGTAATGTAAACAATGGTTGCCAGATTGGATACACTAGTGAATCACATACTCCTCAGCTCAGTTGTGGGAAACAGTTTGCTTGAGTGTTCAGTTACATTGTGTATTGTTGGCCTAGTTTGTTAAAATAAACATTAAAATACGTTTTTATGGAAGCAAGACGTAGTGGCGGTAGGATTAGAGGTGGACCAAGGATTCATGGCCCAAAGCAAAGATCAGCTTACAGTCGGGTTGTTACATTCCATAGCCAGGCTAGAGAATTTGTCTGTTCTCTTAGAGAATTCTTCCAACAGGAAGACGAGAGTTTGCTCCTTATCAATGAACAGCTTATTCCTTTTATCCAAAAGCTACAGCCCCATGTCAGTAGATATGCTTGCACGTAAAAGAATTCCTGTGGGTCAAAATTTCGGCATATCGGCAGCATTCATATGAACATGTCAATTAAAAAGTCGTTAATAATGGTATACCGCAATACTAATGTATATGGAACGAGGAAATGTTTGAAAAAATGAGGCACTTGCACCGAGTTTTATTAAATTCTCAAGATTTAGATTTATCAATCTGAATTTCAATAGTTAAGATATTAGCTGAAAAGATATTAGCTATTAAATTAGATTAGCTATTAGATTTCGGCTGAAATATTAATAAATTTAACTGAAGATAAATACTAGATTTTAGAACATGCATCACCTAAATGAGAATCTATGGAGAAATACTTATCAATACTTTTAATGAATACTTATTAATGGAGAAATGCTTCTTCACGCATTGTACAGGAATGTCAACTTACGATACATAACAATGGTTAGTATGGAATACTAGTTACATAGTGCAAAAATTATTTAAAAGAACACATGTGAAGACGCTATAACAGAGTGAATGTGTGAACAACTTATTTCTGTTTTTAAAGTAGGCTAATACAGATTAACTGTGCATATTTTTGTTTAGGTGAGAGAACTGAAACCCTTGTTTATGTTTCGAGTGTTGAGAGGATAAAGAAAGGGGATCTGATGGGCAACATTGCAGCATTCTCATGGAGAAACAGATGACCTTCACGTATCTTTTAAAAATCAGACTGTAAAAATCGAAACTTCTCTGGTTCTCCATACAAGACCCAAAAAAGCCTCAATAAATTTGTTAGAGGGATGAAAATACTTGAAAATTGTTACAAGAAAGTAATGGAAGTCAAATTTAAGAATTAGAGAAAAACAAAGGTTTCCAGTCATGGAAGGCGATCAAGTTGGTAATTAGTGAGAGTTGGCGATATTCCTTAGTCAAAATATGCCACTCACGATATCACTATGTAGGTTAATTATAATAAAATGAGCTCCTGAAGGACAACCTTATACATTCATTAAGTAAAATATGAAGAGAAGGTTTTAGTTGGCGAATGCAATTTCAAGGAAGAATCGGCCATTTAACAGTGTGGTGTACTTCTAATACTGAAAGTTTTCTAATAATCTCTGAACATAAGAAAAGCTTGTAAGATTTGTACCTAATGGCTTATTTTTAGCATATAAAGTACATTTTAAATATTTATACCCCATAAAAATACTGCACCATATTCCTATGAAATCGCAACTGGTCAAGAAATAGCATTATGTCCTGTCTGAGTGCGTTAATACATTCAATAAAGTTTTGAAACGACAATTCAATTCCATGAAACAGCTCCTGTAACTCTTTCTCTCCATATTTTTTGGCACTGAGTTTCTCTTTTAGTAGCTGGATGCTGCAGTTGTACAGTTGTCCATTCAGCTCCCTATGTTGTATCCTTATCTGTATTAGTCGTGCACGTTCATAGTCATTTGGTGCAGTTTTATCCACCAAAACGTTGACTCCTCTGACGATATGTTTCAGTAATGTTTGTCCTTGAAGTGCTAGTTCCGAAAGAATGAATAATTTACCACTGACAGCACAGTCATGCTTGTACGTTTCTTTCAAAATGGAAATTTCTGAATACAGATATTCACATTCAGTAGTACAGTTATCCAGCTCAACCTTCAAGAGATCCACCTCTTCTGCTGTTACCGATGTCATTTCACCACCCTGGATCCTGCAATAAAGGAATAAAATTGCTCAAAGTAATTATTCGTTCAATAAAATTAGGTAAAGATAAGGGAACAAGAAATTGGGGATTTCTTTAAAATGACCTCTGCATGATAGCTAAAACTAACTTCAAACTATTTTAACAAAAGCTAGTTATGGTAGCATGTACATAGCAGGCAGTAAAGGTATCCTATTCCATCCAAAACTTGAACATTCCCTCACAAAATATACAATAGTAGTGACCTTCAATCAGAGCGCTGCTTTTGGGAACACAATACTGAAATGTGTTTCATATGGGATGATTGTCCTTGTGCGCTACTAGTTGAACAACCATCGGGAGTATTGCAATGTTGTCATATTACATTCTCCCTAAGTGGTATGACGAGCACCAAACTAATCAATCTCAAATAAATACTATTCATGCCAAGACAAGAATTCTATTCATGCCAAGACAAAAATTCTATTCATGCCAAGACAAAAATTCTATTCATGCCAAGACAAAAATTCTATTCATGCCAAGACAAAAATTCTATTCATGCCAAGACAAAAATTCAGATTTTGCAAAAACTGATTCATGAGGAAGGAGAGAGTAATGTACTTAACATTACCGTAAAAACCCCATATTTTAGCTCAAATAGATATTCTGTTATTTGTTATCAATTTTTTAATAAATTATTTTTAATTATAGTTTAAATATTGTTATTGATATTATATTGTACCTAATACAGATAAATAAAGTAGATACCATTATATTATAACAATTCATTGCGACGTAAGCACTGTAATGAATATCATTATTGGTTAGCATATATGCATGAACGTATATTTGAAATTACTCAGAACTGAAACGTAAACATTTGACATGACGTGATAAAAGAAATATGGACTTTGAATAAGCCAAGCTGTTTGTTAAATTCGATGACAGGAAACAATACACTTCCTGCTGGTCTGGCAGAACATGTCTGATTACATTATAACATTGTTTATGAATGGTTTGTAATCTCTATTTACTCGAGAGTTCAAAGCAATGCTATTCAGTTACTCTTCCATGAAAAAGTGTATCAGCTGGAACAATGAGACACAATCCACCTTTCCCCTTACTACCGCCACAACAATCCAATTGAGTTAATGTGGGCTCAAATTATGTTGCAAATAGAAATAATATTTTTAAACTGAGTGACGTTGAATGACTTATTCACAAAGAAATTAACAAGGAACACAACAAGACTGGGAAAACTATGCGAGATCACAAAGTGCAAGATGACCAGACACGCCTCTTTCAGGATAAAGGAAAACCTCCAGTGTTAAGTCATATCGGATGATGAATGAAACAATGTTGAAATGAGTACAGGGTACTTAGAGCATAGTGTTACACGAATTAAATTATATTTAAATGTACTCTACAGTAAAAAGGTCATCCTTAAATAATATTACTCTACATCATACTACATCATAATATTCTACTACCAGTTACTGAATTTTTGAAATTAATTTGCACTGTTCAGTTTTATACATTCATTAAAAATACTGAAATGCCACTTTCCATCTGAACGTTAGCACTCCCTTCCCCTCTCAACTGCCATTCTTATTCAGCACATTCAACTTGAGCACATTCTTTCAACCACAGAGCTTGGATCCTTACTGTACAACATTCCACAAAATTACTTGCTTGTTATTTTAGTTAATTGATGGAAATTAATTATTTCCTCATACTAGCCGTATATATGCCAAGGTTTTTGAAAGATAGGCAGCATGAAAAATCCAATGCCATGGTCGGGATTTGATCCATGGATCTCCTGGTTTCCGTCCAGTTGCTCTAACCCATTGAGCTACCATAGCCAATGTGCCATCCTGACATTAAATTCTCCATTTGACTTGTATACAAAGCTGTGTAAAATGAAAAGGTAATTTTAATAAAACACAGCCATGATTTAAATAACCCAGAAACTCTACCTCGATCCTTGCCTAATATTGAACATGTAATAAAAGCAATGCAATAGTTTGCAATTTAATCCTCATTTAAATAAGCTGGAAATAAAGCCATCCAGAACAAAGAGGACTTCAGTGGACATTCCAGAACATCTAAGATACATTTTTCATAGGACTTGAGAGTATCTTTATCTGCACATATTTTAAATTATAGCTAATTTAAAAAAAAAAATAGGAAGTTTTAAAAATGTTTTCATGTAAAGAGTAGTCTGAGCTGGCAGGATCTTGTCAAAAATATTGTCATATCTTAAGGAAAACATAGGTATGTGCATTGTAATATGTGAAGATTAAAATATTTTCTCTCAATACATACTATAAATTATAGAAACCACATTATGATGCTGCTCCTTAGTGAAGTAGCACAAGAATAGTTTTGCATACCGTGTGAGATTCCATCATTCAGAATTCAAATTAAAAACTCATTACATGTCACGTGTACGCATGACATTGCAGTAAAGAATTACAGAAATCGAGTTTTCAGAAATCACTTTAATGACTTTTCAAATAGTTGCTATTAGCCATTTATGATGAAGGGTAGAACAGAGGATAAATTATTAATTTATAGAGGAGTCGTATTTATTACACATCTGTTTCACTTACGTACCTAAATATTATAAACAAATTTCAGGACTAGCTATGGGAAGCCCACTATCACCATTTTTGGCCAATTTATACATGAGCTTTTTCGAAACACATAACTAAAGCCTTCCCTCATATTTTTAAATCATGGTACAGATACGTAGACGACATCTTTGCAATAGTGCCCTACAAACAAATAAATGATGCTTTGAAACTACTCAACCTGCAAGAACCCAGCAGACAATTCACAGTAGAAACTGAAGAGAACTGTACTCTACCTTTTTTTGGACCTTAAAATCACAAAAAGCAATGAAAAACTAGAATTTGTTATCCATAGAAAAGCAACACACACAGATAACTACATCAAAGCAAATAGTTTCAACCCAATTCCACGCAAACATGCCACCATCAACAGTCTCACACACAGATTAGTATATCTACCCCTCTGCCAGCAAGAATATAAAAAAGAATACCATCAAATCTTAAAAACTGCAATTAAAAATGGATATGGCAAAAACCTTGTAGATAAAAAACTAAAATAATTCAAACTTCAAAAGAGATTAAAACAGACCACAGCTCTCACACCAATAAAACAAGAAATTAGATTTGCTAAATTTACTTACCACCCCTGGGCCACAAAAAAATTCCAAAGAATATTCAAGAAATACGATATAACATTGGCATCAAAAAACAATTACAACATTAAAAACCTACTTCACAGTAATAATACTGATAAGATAAAACCAAAGGAAAAGTCAGGCATTTACAAGATTAAGTGTAAAGATTGTGAAAAAATTTACATAGGGAGGACAAAATGAATAATCCTTTATTCACCATTAAGCTTACAAGGAGCAATAGGTTTCATCACTAGGTGAAATCAGATTATTTGCATGATTTAAGCTGGTAATTATCGTAAGTTAACTTTACTATAGTACTAATAAAATCAAACAATAAGGTACCTACTACTTTAATTTACAATAGTTTTACATACATTCACTAGCATGTATGTTATATTCTAAGTATTCTTGTACAGTATAAAATGTTTTGTTTAAACCAGTTTTTTAATACTATAACAAATCTGTTTTATAGCAGTTCTTTTATTTCCAGAGGAAGCTTATTGAATAATTTTAACTGTTGATAACAGTGGCTATTTATGGTCTTGCTCAAAGGGTAACATAGGCACAGAAAGAACACTTCACGCCCTTAAGAAACAAAAATATTGATAAATCCGCAATAGCAGCTCATTTCTGGTCTGAAAATCAAGAAATTGAAGATAGCACCAAATTACTAAAATATGTACAAAAACATAGTGAACTCATCATATGGGAGAGAATATACATAGAAAAACATAAAAACCAACTAATGAACTTTGAAATCTTGCCAGAAGAGAATCCCTCATTTATGTTCATCACTAAATCAACAGATGGCAGCAGCAACTCCAGAATTACCCACACCACTGGATCAAGCTTTAGCTGCATAAGAGCCGAAGATGCAAACGATTATTTGCGAAACATGTCCTCAAAATAGGTACGTAAGCGAAGCAGATGTGTAATAACGACTCATCTATAAACTAATATTTCGCTTCACTGTGGTGTTCCAGTGCAGTTAAATCTCGATATCTTCTGTATTGTCTTGCTACTCAATAGGTTACCATAGCTTCATCTTTGTTAATAGACTCCTTTCAGATAACGCACTTATTCCCTTAAGAGTAGGAGTAGTGGTGGCACTCTTCTCGAACCTGTGCTAAGCACTAATGATTGCATCACTTCACACAATGGAATCACAAAAGGATACCATGGCTTTATCTTTGTTAATAGAAACCTCTCAGATTACGCACTGATTATTCTCGTAAGAGTAGGACTACTGGCGCTCTTCTCGAACGTATGCTAGGCAGCAATGATCACATCACTTCACCCAATGGAATCAAATAGGTTACCATGACTTTTTTGTTAATAGAATCCTCCCAGATAACGCACTTATTCTCTTAAGAATAGGAGTACTGGTCCTCTTTTTGAACATGTGCTAAGCAGCAATGATCACATCACTTCAGCCAATGGAATCACAAATGATAATATGTCCACATGGAGTAATCAGTGCATTATCTGAAAGGTATCTATTAAAAAAGATGAAGTCAGGGTAACAATCTGAGCAGCATGACTATAACTATGTACTCAATAGGTTACACTAAAATTCTGATGTGTGCACACGAGATGTCTGCCCTCGACAAGAAGGCAAGTAGGTCCTGAACTGGTAATCTCCTCTGGTAGTGGACGTGTTTACTACAAAATAAGTGTGCGAGTGCTCGCAAATCACCCATGCTGCAAGTTCTAATGCTCCTTACAGTAACTGCAGTGATAGATATGCAAGGGTGAGTTATGTTACAGCACTGTATATTTTACAAGAACCTATCATCCTTAAATCTGGAAGGCGAGCATAAACACAGTGAAACTGATTACGTTACACATTCCTCTACCTTGTCTTCTTGTGGTGGGTAGACAATAACTACTCAGAAACAGTAATTATTAAATCCACTTATTGCTAATCAAGACAGTTATTAATAGAAATGACAATGTATAATTCTGAACCTACAATAGAAATAGGGGAATACAGAACTGTACGCCCACGACAAGAAGGCTGGAGGGGAATAAGAGTAGAGGAGCTTGAACTGTTATCTGCTCCGATAGCGGATCTGTTTACTAGGAAATGAGTGTAAGAGAGAGTATGAGTCGAGTCACCCATGCTGCCAGATCTAATGTTTGTTGTAATAAATGCAGCGATAGGTGTTATGTATGGGTGAGCTATGTGACAAAAGTTGTGTATTTTAAACAAGCCTTCCATCTTAGTCATACTCGGAAGGCGAGCATACACCACGAGGAGACAGCAAAAGTGATTACATTGCACATTCCTCTAGCTTCCCTTCTTGTCCTGGTCAATCAGTACGCTTAAGGCCAAGTGCAGTAAGAGCATGACACTAAATTAAAGCTTTGAAATTGTTTTGCTCTGTTCACTTAGTATAACTTGGAGTAAAATATCCGATCTTACACTCGCATGACTTTTTCTACTCTTGTGCAAATCATACATATTGCTCCATCCATTTCATGAAAATTAAGATAAATATTTGCAAACATAATCTCATTAATTATTATTAGAAATTTTCTTCCCTTTGCATGACCAAGTATAAAAACAAATAGCTTAGTGAAAAGTTTTGAGAAAATACTAACATTTTGCAAGGGATCATCTCAGAAATAGTCCAATCCACAAAAAAATATTTAGACAAATAGTGATTCAACAAGATGTACATTCTGTACAGTTCAGATTTTAAGCATCTCCTCACAGCTTATGTTTAGAAGAAGATTTGGCACCGAAACCTGTAATCCTTGTTTCACGTAAGCTTGCCCCGTATCTCTTAACGGCACGTGACCTAATCACTTCATTGGTTCCTGTTGTAGTATGGACTATTGTATGGTAAAAATTAGTTTGTCATTTAACATGGTGACATATCTTTATATGTTGGAAGAGAATTGTCAAATTTATATTTTCGTAACTGTTTGAATTAAATATATTACGCAACAGAGTTGATTTTTCTGAAATGCATGTTAATTCTTAAACAAAGTAAAGAGGAGGTTCCTTTGCTCTCAAGCCCGCCTTTCATATGACATGATAGCACCTGCTTTAGCAGTAGTGGTGACATTTGTTAAATGACTTATCACTGACCTTGTTTTGAACTGGATTAGTCATATATTGCCATTCGAAGGTGTGCTGTGCCAAGTTCGAGAGACAAATTAATTAATTGATCGTTTATTGCACATGTACTTATGGCAGTCTACCGTCAGTTTTTCGCTGTAGCATCGCAAGGGTAAAACCTTTACAAAGCGGCAAAAAAAGAATTGTGGTGCATGTGTTTAATGCACTCACAGAGAAGAATCTGTCTTTGTCAGTGAGAAAAGTCGGACAGCTGTGCTCTGAACTTACAGGTGTGAGTGTTAGATCCGTAGGAACATTGCGAAATGAAATTGCAACAGGAAAACTTACCACTCCAGGCAAAAGCATGAATAAACAAAAGTGCATGCTCGGAATATGCGATGAGCTCATGAAAAGTGCTGTGTGTCGTTGTGTGCATAGTTTTTTCTTTAGAAACGAACTCCCTAACATAAATAAAATTTTGTCTGCTGTAAATGAGGATGCAGATTTACCCAATTTCAGCAGATCTACTCTGTATAAATTGTATATACAGCTGGGGTTTGTGAATGAAAAAAGGAGCAAAAAAAAAAAATGTGCTAAGAGACAGGCAATATTGCTGTGTGGCGAAGACATTATGTAAGGACAATCAGACTATACCAGGATACAAATCGCAAAATATACTACCTCGACAAGACTTGGGTGAATTTAGGACACAAAAAGTAAAGTATGGTGTGACACGACTTAAGACTAAAAGACAAGCAATTTTGCAAGGTATGTGTGCTGGTTTTAAAAAATCTCAGTGGAAAAGGCTGAAGACCTTTCATTATGAAGTTGTTTCATTATAAACTTGTATTTTTGCATGCCTTCATGTCCTTATTTGTATGATTTTATCTATCTTCCCGGCAATCATTATGTTTACTGCAGGTTTAAATGTGACAGGAAGGCATGGCCTATGGCACGAAGCATTAGCCAATTAGGGTGAGGGGGAAGGTAGTTTCACGCGGAGTGATACATGTCAGCGGGGCAAGTTTATATGAAACATTAGTTTATTGCATATAAGCCCCAAGTGGGGCATCCCCAGGAGGAAGCATTAAGTGAGAGGAGATAGAGGGCGAAACAAGGTGCGAGACACCTGCCGACACTTCTACCCTGAAAGATACCAGCAGATGAGAGATGATAAATAACTGGGGGCAGGAAATTCGGGGATGTAATTAACCTACCCAGCATTCACCTGGCGGCCCGGGAAAACCTCCAAAAAAAAACATTGAGTCAGGTAGAATCCAACCTGGACCTCCCAAATATGGCCATATGTGTAACATGAATCTCAGTCTTCAGTTTACAAGTTCAGCAAATCATCCAGAATTAAGACTTCTAAGGACATTCTCAGAAAATTTACTACCTTAATATCATAAAAAATATCTTAAACATAATATTTAAATCAAAATTGGAAGAGCTTTTTTCTGACCCTTGCCTGTCCAAAACTTCTCCTACACACCAAAGTTGAAAGAACAATTCTGATTGCACGAATAAATTATTCCTCAAAGATACATGGAAAATTTTAATACGCTTAAGCCAATCAGATATAAGAACTGGCTGCTAAGTGTGGGCTTTGATGTTCTCCAAAGAGAATGGGTTCCTGTAGTGACAGTTGTATTTAAAAATTAAAGCAGTAGCAAGGAATATATGAATATGATATATGAACATAATCTGTGGTTTACATAAATACAGCAGCAGTTTCTCAGTTTAAGAAGCTACTTAATTTAAAATACAGATATAAATACAGACATATATATTATCATATAAATGTGGAAAAATTAGAATATTTACAATTTATTAAAAGAGGGGAAATGGTACTGGCAAGGAAGTGAAATTGATGAAATTGAGTTGGTTAATACATTTAATCATCTAGGAATACAATTAGGCAGTAAGGAGGGTTGGAAAGAGCAGAAGAGAATGGCAATGGCAAAAGGTAAAATTGCATTAAAAGCTATTAAAGTTTGCCAAGATAAATTACCAGGAATGCCAATAAAATAGCTGGAGAGAATTTACACAGCTGTAGTAGAAGCAAAAATGCTGCATGGGGTAGATATGGGGTTTGTAGGAAGGGGGTGAAAATATTATTGATACATAGAAACTTTTGCAAACAAGATTTGGGCTCACCACGAGCTTCATCAAATGGTGCAAGCACAATTGGGAAGACTGCAAACTAGAGGAATAGTAGAGGAAAGGGCGTTAAAATATTGGCAAGAATTAGGAGTGTAGATGAGCAGAATATTCTGATTCAATGCTTGATAGTACAGGAAAGACTAAATCAGAAAGATTCATGGCTAAATAACATAAAGGAAATGATGTTAAAAATAAGGTTGGGTGTCATGTGGGAAAACAGGGAATTATTGCAAAGTGGATTTTGGAAAGAACTTAGGTTAAGGATGGAAGATATTGAAAGGCAAGAAGTGTTAGGAAGCTTCAACTTTAAAAACTCACTGGAAATTTATAGAAAGATGAAAGTGTTGTGGAATGGAAAAATACATTGATATTTGTGATAAAGCAGCAAGAGAAGACTTTGAATGGGCCAGAACAGGGGTGATAAAATGAAGGGTTTGGGAAGAGGAAGGGATCTGGAGAAATGCCCATTGTGTCACCAAAGGGATAAAGAATGGCATTTGTTTTTAGAATGTGAAGAAACTAGGTTGCTTAGGGAGAAGATAGGTAAAAAAAAATGGGCAAGGCTATCAAAAGAAATTCAAGCAATAAAGTTAATGAGTGTAAAAACTAGGACAAATTTAATTGAAATAGGGAAATTTTTGGGCAAAGTAAGAGTCAAATGGTGAGGAAGATGTGTAAAAACAATGCTGTTGGAGAAAGTTTAAATTTAAAATGTTTGGCATTATTGTTTCTGAATGTAAGGGGTAATTTGTTATAAATAATTAGTCCAATGTATATATAGCTGTCCTCAAAAAGTTTATATTTATTTGTCTGACTGGCTAGATTATTTTTATTATGCGCATTGTGTGAATGTACCTGGGATACTGTGTTAAACTTATGCAAGATGGTTTATAGTTTAATAGTTCAAGCACATACACAGAAGGCAACGGTAGAATCCTTATCTGCTTGAAGTATTGCCTGCAACTGGTTCTAGAATGTATATATTTAATTTATATTTATTAAATGTACATTAATAAATTTATATTTATGTTGAATTTAATTTAGATTTATAATGCCATGTTGGCATGTTGACCATAGTTGTTAACTATGAAGCCTGGGACGTAAGTACCTAGAACATAGTAAGTTGCTACAATAGATGCGTATCTCATTGCAGATATGAGAACCCCTAATGGTCTACTGGGAAACATACGAGTAGTTGGAGAATTTAATGCCATGTCGGCACGTTGACCATAGTTGTTGTAACTATGAAGCCTGGGACATAAGTACTTAGTGTATGTTGCTACAAAAGGTGCGTATCTCATTGCAGATATGAGAACCCCTAATGGTTTACTGGGAAACATGGAGAATTTAATGTCATGTCGGCATGTTGACCATAGCCGTAATTATGAAGCGTGGGACATAAGTACCTAGAGCTTAGCAAGTTCCTACAAAAGGTGCATATCTCATTGTATCTGAGAACACCTATAATGGTTTACTGGGAAACATACGAGTCAGTTGGAGAATTTAAAGTCATGTCAGGATGTTGACCATAGTTGTTTTAACTATGAAGCAGGGCGCTGATGACCGACGTAGTTGAGCGCCCTTATACACACATCATCATCATAACTATGAAGCCTGGCACATAAGTACTTAGAGCATAGTAAGTTCCTACAAATGCTGCATATCTCACTGTATATGAGAATCCCTAATGGTTTACTGGGAAACGTACGAGTCAGTTGGAGAATTTAATGTCATGTTGGCATGTTGACCATAGTTGTTGTAACTATGAAGCCTGGGACATAAGTGTTTACAGTAAGTTGCTACAAAAGGTGCATATCTCATTTCAGATATGAGAACCCCTAATGGTTTACTGGGAAACATACGAGTCAGTTGGATAATTTAATGTCATTTTGACCATAGTTGTTGGGACATAAGTACTTAGAGCATAGTAAGTTGCCACAAAAGGTGTGTATCTTATTGTAAATGAGAACCCCTAATGGTTTACTGGGAAATATATGAGTCAGTTGGAGAATTTAATGTCATGTTGGCATGTTGACCATAGTGCTGGAACTATGAAACCTGGGACATAAGTACTTAGAGCATAGAAAGTTGCCACAAAAGGTGCGTATCTCATTGTTTATGAGAACCCCTAGAGGTTTACTGGGAAATATACGAGTCAGTTAGAGAATTTAATGTCATGTCGGCATGTTGACCATAGTTGTTGGGACATAAGTACCTAATAGTAAGTTGCCACAAAAGGTGTGTTGGGTCCGTTACTATATGCTTTATACATGCATGATAAAAAAGATAGCACACCAAATGCCAATGTAATACAGTATGCGGATGATGCAACAATTATAATTAGTGATAAAGATGCAAATGCACCCAAAAAATACATGAATGCTACAGTAAATTCCTTAAATAAATATTTCAGTGAATCAAACTTAACTATAACCCCCGAGAAATGTGAAATTATAATCTTTGGTTACAGGAATACCCCCATTTTAACCATATCTAATAATATAAAAAATGTAGATTATGTAAACTAACTAGGATTAAATATAGACAGGACATTAACTTATAATAGCCATATCGAGAAACTGGCACTACAAATTAGCGAAAAGTTATTTGTTTTGAGAACTTAAAAATTTACAGTCCACGTACAAGAACTGAAATTATATATTTTGCCCTTATCCTATGGGATAGAAATTTGGGGTAACACCAGTAAAACAAACCTCAGTAGGATATTCATACTCCAAAAACGTGCTATTAGATATATAGGGAATTTAAAACAAAGAGATATTGCAAAAATACCTTTTGGCAAACAAAGATACTCACACTCCCGAGCTTATTTATTTACTGATCTATTCTTCACTTGGTTAATCATAAGTTTCCAATGAAAACAAAACCGGATATCCATAACTATGATACAAGTGGCAAAAATAATCTCGCTATTCCAGGACACAGAATGCACTTATATGAAAAGATGCCTAGTTATACAGGAATAAAATTCTATTAGTACGTCCCGCTTCAATTAGAACCTGTAATAATTTAAATACATCTAAAACACATTTAAAAGCATTTTTAATAGATAATCTATTTTATACCATTGAAGAATTTATGTATCACTGTAAAAATAAGTAGGCTTTATTACTGATTTTAGCATATTATATTTATTTTTAAATTCTATACCATTAAGCAATTTATGACTAGCTTGTATATTTAATTTGATCTCTCAATTATTTTGTTATTTCTAATCGTTTGCTTTTAAGAGAGTATGTATTACAAATGACATGGCTTAATTGTGTTCAAACACTGTGTTAAGTTGCAATATATATGAATATCTCATTGTTAGGGGTGGTGATTTTTCGCAAATGCGATATACCGCGATAAAGTGCGAAATAGACTCAAAATGCTATATAAATGCGAAATCGAAGATTTTCTTCCTTCTGGAAACTTTAACCGAAGAGACTGTAGAACCTTTGCATGTTTAGAAAGACAAAGTGACGACTCTTGTGGAATGTGGAAAGCAACCCTTCCCGCTAAATTAGTTTATTGTTCCAATATTGCCCATATTACCTAAAGTTTGGTACATTGCTTTTGCACGTCCACTCATCACTATTACGAATACCGGATAACTCTTTATCGATGTGTTGGGGGTAACCTACATTGATTAAGAAAGAAGTTCGAGTAAAATGTAATCCAGATTATACAATTAATTTATATATTACGAAATCGGAGTCATAAAAATCACCTGAACACAAAAGATCTCTTGACTCTTTCTGAAGGTTATTGATCGTTACTCCTCAATTCATTTTGTGATTGGCCGTTTTACTGCTACGTCATCACAATACGTAATATTATGGTATAATGGGACATTATATATATATATATATATATATATGTGTGTGTGTGTGTGTGTGTGTGTGTGTGTGTGTGTGTGTGTGTGTGTGTGTGTGTGTGTGTGTGTGTGTGTGTGTATGGAACATTATGGAATAAGGGGCACTGCAGGTAAATTAACACATACTTACAAGACCGGGTACAAAGAACAGAAATAATATGTAAACTAAACCAAATAGAAACAAAATATGAATCCTCATTAGCAACTGTTAAATATGGAGTCCCACAGGGATCTGTGCTTGGGCCTTTACTATTTACATGATACACTAACAATTTACCTGTGATTAATAATGTTAAAACTGTATCATATGCTGATGACACATCTATAATTTGTTGGGGAAAAGATCTAGACAACTTAACTAATAATATACACTCAGGTACAGATGTAATACTTAAATTTCTTGCTAATAACAACCTAGTTAATTTAAACAAGACAAGCATAATATATTTTAAAATTAGTAATTGCATGTACAACAATATGAAAATTAAAATTGGAAATGAAGAAATAGATACAACAGATGATCACTTATTTCTAGGATTGAATATTGACAAAAACTTATCATGGACAAAACATGTAAATTATATATGCAATAAAATAAGTAAGCGTATCTATCTATTAAATTACGTGGCACACTATTTGGATAAACCTAATTTAAAATTGATTTATTATGGAATAATTCATCCTCATTTGAATTATGGTATTGAATTATGGGGTACAACGGTTAAAGAGAATTTAAAACGATTACTGGTATTACAGAAGAGGTGTGTAAGGATTGTTTGTTCATTAAAATCAAGGGATTCATGTAGAGAAATGTTTAAAAAAGAAAGAATTCTTACAGTGGTTGCATTATATATTTTTAGAGTTGTTTTACTACTTAGGAGAACTACAAATATAAGGAGTAATAGCAATATACATAAATATGACACAAGAACTAAAGCGAATATGTATAGGGAAGCAACGAGTAAGAAATTTTTTGATAAAAATCCATTTGTAATTGGAAGAAGTTTATACAATAAGCTGCCAGCCACAATTAAACAATCAACTCGTTTCAAGTTTAATAAATGTTTAAAACATTACTTAATTGAGAGAGCTTTTATGACATAGATGAATATCAGCAATTGTAATTTGAAAAGTTTTTTTTTTTTTTTTTCTGACGCATGTAATTTGTAAATATTTCAATGAGGGTATAAATGGGAGATCAAACTGTCAATCTGCCTAGTAATTTCAACAAGTGAGTATAATCTTTAAAATATATTTCTGAAATCAGTAAATAAGTACATATTTATGAATTATTATTATTATTATTATTATTATTATTATTATTATTATTATTATTATTATTATTATTATTATTATTATTATTATTATTATTATTATTATTATTATTATTATTATTATTATTATTATTATTATTATTATTATTATTATTATTATTATTATTATTATTATTATTATTATTATTATTATTATTATTGGTACTATTATTATTTATGTTCAATCATTATATAACAAATAAGAAAATACTAATACAGTTTATTACATCTTCTGTTTCATATTATTGAGATTTTCACCTTATGATCAATGGACAGGAAGAACCGCGAGACCCTCCTCAAAGAAAGGGAAAACCGAAGATTGTTTTTTTTTTTTTTTTTTAACCATAAAGACAGTTACATTATTTATTAATCTCTGTATATGCTCTGTAAAATTTGTAAATCTTGATGTATGTAACTAAATATTGTAATATGTAAACTTGTTCGACGAAACTTGAACCATGTATGTCATTTCTATAAGTGAATAAACCATTATTATTATAATTATTATTGTTATTGTTATTATTATTATTATTGTTATTATTATAGCTATTATTATTATTATTCTCAATTATAATATAATTTCTGTTAATGACCAAATATTGATTTTCCATTACAAAACTTTTATATTCACTGCGACATTTTTCCATCGTCATGAAACAAGATTAAAGAACATATCTCTATAAAGATTATTGATTTTCCGTAACTATCGTTACTCCCGTTAGTCCTCTATAAATTTTGTGATTGACCGATTTACTGCTACGTCATCGCAATACGTAATACAATTATTACTACGCCAATAACAAAATTACACATATATTTTTTTTTTTCTATATTGTCATTACATGGCCCACTAATAGTCATATCAGAAAACAAGAATTTCGAACTGGATATTCATATAAAAACTTTTAACTACAACATATCGTTACAGTCTGCATACTGAAAATGGTGTAGAATGTTTCGGTTAGTACTTAGTAGGCCCTCCATTCCTCTTTATAATCTCTTGGTATGGATTTCACCAAAGATTCTGTTTCCACTGTAATTTTACGCCATTGCTCTATTACATCGTTCTTTAGATACTTAAGATTAGATATCTCATAAGTCCTAATATAGTATACACCACAAATTCTCTATTCTGGGTATTGCTGTGGTGTCGGCATCCATCGTGAGCTATTATACAACCAGTCCTGCATCTAGAGCTGTGTGTTTTGGATCATTATCTTATGTGAAAATATAATCCTAAGACACACCCACATTTTTCACATTTCTGGGCAGATGTGTCTTTAGGCTGTTTATATAAACCTTATGGTTCATAATTCCATCAATAAAACAAATCCCCCACACCATTTGCACCTATGAAGCCCCAGACAAGTACTGAACCGCATCCATTTTCTATGGGCTGTTTGGCCTCCATTATCAACTTCATAAAGCACGTTTCTTATAGTTTGTGCTGAAAACGGACGTTCTTGTGTGTACTGCAATAGCAAGTTTTGGAGTACTTAGTTTAGAACTTTTCCTAATTTCTCAAATTAACTGTCCTTTTTCCATCTCGGATAGAACTGCAGGACGACCGTTTCTTCATTAATTTTCGTAAGTTTTGTTTTGATAAAACAATAGTCTTCACTATACTGGTAGGTCTTGCAATGGTTTCTAAAATTTCTGGAAAACATTTTTTTTTTATATAAATAACCTGGTGCAAATTTCTCTCTTTTGTAGTTTCACGATGTCTTCGACCCATATTACTTACATAGCAGTCAACGACTTTGAAAACAGAGATGGAGCTGTCGACAATGGATCAAACAACTGCATAAGTAAAGGTAAGGGGCTTGTATCAGCGAGGCACCATACCTTGGATCTAGTTTACACGGTACATGATTTTAAATAACGTAGAGCTGTTCACTATTTAAGCAATATATGAAACCCAGTTTTTGTTTCATTTTTAAATCTAGATATCAACCGATGTAAGGAAATACTTATTGTTCGTTTCTTGTTTTGTTTTTTGTAATTTACGTCCTCTAACGTTAAGTCATATCGAACGATGAATGGAATGGTTGAAATGATGCTCAAATGATTCCGGGGTACATGGAGCTTAGAGTTACCCGATATTCGTCTTTCAGGATATGAGAAAACCCCGGAAAAAACCTTATCCAGGTAACTCACCCTGACCGAGATTCGAACTCGAGACCTCTTGAACGTGAGGCAGACATGTTACCACCACGCTACCAAGGCGGGCTTGTTCGTTTCTTATCTAAATATTTCTGATCGTATTTCCGTTGTTTAAGGACTATGATACAATGAAGCACAAAATTAATACAATTTTGAGTCGACTAATACTCAATGCTCCATTTATTGCTAGCATTTACCTAGTACGCGTTTCGTTAGGATCTTCCTAACATCATCAGCTGTTGTCGACTAATGGATGCCGGTTCAGTGAACTCCGTGGAGGTGATAGGTGCGTCTCTGTCTGTATCTTGATGAACTTGAAATTTGGGTATTCTTCAAAGGTAGTATCGAAATTAAACAATTTACTTTCATATTTCTTTATAAAGATTTTTTCCCACGTGGCTAATGCAGCTGGACCTTGGACACTTTAGTAAGTGAATTTCTCGTTCTATGACATGATTTTCCTTCCAAAAATGGTACGCTACCGCCGATTTATCTATTTCTTTATTCCTAATGTTCCTAAAGTGCTCTTTAAGCCTAATGTTCACGTTCCTTTTTGTTTTTCCAATGTAGAATTTGTCACAGTCCTTGCAATTTATCCGGTACACTCTTGATTTTTTGCCTGTGGGTATCTCCTTTGTATCTGAATTTCATTTTAAAAAAATGTGAAAATTTAGTCTTCTCTAGAAAACATTTGTGCATATGACTAAAATGTGAATTCCTAATTCGGTTTACGTGCTAAGTTACTCCTAAAACATTACTGAAAAGAAACCATTGCCACGTTATCAACTGAAAGAACTAGCTTCGTGAATGCACGAAATGTTAAATTCCGCCTTAAGTTTGATGGAATAATAGAAGATGTCGTAATACAAACTTACGGGCGCTATGGAACCCGGAGTCGCTTCGTTGGACTATCCTAATAAGATCAACGATCAACATATCCTTGTTGATAAAATGTGAATAGATTACAGTAGCCCTAGGCGATACAGTAAGAGCTTACCTGTGCAAAGGCTTTGAATTCCTCTCTCACTGCATGGCCCGAGCGAAATGTTGAGCCTTAATTAAATATCAGAAAAATAGTAGATGAAAAAACAAATCACTTTCATACCTCACAGTCCCTCAAAAGATATGTAACATATGGTGTTCCGCAAGGATCAATTCTCGGACCAGTACTTTTTCTGATATACATAAATTTCCCCTGTTTAAACTGTCTAAGGTAATGAATAGAGAAGCACTTTTATCCCTGTACTAAGCATACTTTCACTGTATCATTTCTTATGGTATAATACTATGGGGGAACTGCGAAAAAGCGATTACCATATTTAGATTACAAAAGAGAGCTATACGCACCATACTAAAGGTAAACAAAAGAACTAGTTGCAGAACACTTTTTCAAGAATTAAGAATATTGCCTCTACCTTGCTTGTATATCCAAGAAATAGTAACCTTTGTTAAATTAAATATCCATTTATACTCCACTAATACACAAACACCCGAAGTAAAGAGCAAATAAGTATAATCCCCCATAACACCAGTTTGTTTGGTAAAAGCTTTATATATACTGGACTTTGCCTTTATAACGGCCTACCTGAACACCTAAAGAGCATATCTGCACTTCCTAAATTTAAATGCTGTGTGAAAAAGTTCCTGTTAGAACATTGTTTTTATAGTATAAGTGAATTTTTTGAATATGTCAACTACAGATAAATTGTTATATTGTTCATACAGTTTCTGAATTTTCATTTCTAAACTTGTGTTGTGTATATGTTTATTGTATAATTTTTAGTTATAAGTACTTGACGTGTCCTATATCATGTACTATGATCAAAAGGATGAATAAATACAAATACAAATATACAAGAAACGTCTGGTAAATAACTCTCACGCGCAGTCAAAAGGGGTAGATATGTGCCCTAACGATGTCTAGGTATGATATACGGTTTACCAATTGCAGAATTCGTTTAGAATAACTTCCAAGGTTGTCTCCAAAAACATACAAGTTAAACTGTAATGTATAATTTAATCAAAATTCATAAAGCCGTAATTAAGAAAATCAAAACTTACAAAAAAGTTTCCATTAAAATCGTTAAGACACGAGAGAAAATCAGAACTTTCAAAATTTTGTCAATGGAAGGATCAGTTCGGAACTTTTGTGCAACTCCTGTCAATTTTGGATGCCAACTTAATTACCAACTTTTGGAAAAGGACTTACGTATCGTACAACATACATTAACGTGGCAGCATAATACTTCATAGGTGAATTGGCTGAAATGTGATGCCTTCACCGCAACACGTAACTACTAAGAGATGCATTTGAAATAATTAAAAAATAGCGTTTTTAAATACTTTTTGAATTCATATAATCCCGATAATGTATAGAACTGATACGGAATATACCATTCAAATAACGAAATGCACAGACGCAAGTCTAGGAGCGTCTAAAAATGACTGATGTAACTTATACAGAGCCTTGATTAATTTTGAAGGACTAGAAGTAAATCTTATAAGTGAGTTGGTTCATTACCTTGCAGTTGATGTCTTGCTGACCGGATTGTTGCACTGATATTCCTCTCTGGAACGTTCAATAATTTCAAATGAAGTCACACCACAGAGTCACACTGAAGTCGCATTCGACGGCTACAACTTGAGGCCACAACCCTTCCCTTACGTCTGGTTCAAACTCCTCCCATCTCCCACTTCCCCGCGTCTCATTGGTACTTCTTTACCTTCAATTGTTTGTCAGGAGCCATGTGGAGGGGGTAGCATGCAGAATACATAACCCCTACCCCTTGTAGAATTATGATATTTTATATAATCTGTTTATTTTACTGCTGAGCTGTTGCTGTCCACAGATGAGTGAGAAATTCATGGCTGCCTTAAACGTATCGACTTCATAAAGGCTATGATAAAATCTTAATCTTTTTTTTTATTTTAATAGTAAATATTTCCCTACCGAGTGGTATGGGAATATAAAATCATTCTCAGAAATGTATCTAAATATATGTGTGTGATAGTTTTGGATAAATATCAAACTTCATACTTAATCTTGCGAACAGACGACAGGAACATTTTGAAGAAAATGCTCTATTCCAAAGCATCTTTATATGGAAAATATTTCAGTATTTTTTATATTCCCCCCCCCCCAAAAAAAAGGCTAAACGATTTTGATTGAAATATCATATACTATTTAAACTGCTTACATGACAAATACAAAATATTTGTACCTTGAAATTTATGGGAAAAGCCTTCTTATGCTTCTTTTTTCTCTATAGAAGCTGAAAGTTCAAGCAAATTTGTATTTAAATGAAAGCTAGATTTCTTCTTCTTCTTCTTCTTCTTCTTCTTCTTCTTCTTCTTCTTCTTCTTCTTCTTCTTCTTCTTCTTCTTCTTCTTCTTCTTCTTCTTCTTCTTCTTCTTCTTCTTCTTCTTCTTCTTCTTCTTCTTCTTCTTCTTCTTCTTCTTCTTCTTCTTCTTCTTCTTCTTCTTCTTCTTCTTCTTCTTCTTCTTCTTCTTCTTCTTCTTCTTCTTCTTCTTCTTCTTCTTCTTCTTCTTCTTCTTCTTCTTCTTCTTCTTCTTCTTCTTCTTCTTCTTCTTCTTCTTCTTCTTCTTCTTCTTCTTCTTCTTCTTCTTCTTCTTCTTCTTCTTCTTCTTCTTCTTCTTCTTCTTCTTCTTCTTCTTCTTCTTCTCCTTCTTCTCCTTATATTATTATCATTATTATTATTATTATTATTATTATTATTATTATTATTATTATTATTATTATTATTATTATTATTATTATTATTATTATTATTATTATTATTATTATTATTATTATTATTATTATTATTATTTATCATTTATTATTTATTACATTTGCATCCTGCAACTTAAGTCATATCAGATGATGAATGAAATCTAGAAATGAGCCCTGGTCAGTAGAGCTTAGACATTCATCTTTCAGGATAAGGGAAACCTCCAACCTGTGCTTTCCCCCAAGTAAATCCCCTGTCTTGAACTATCCTTTGAGATATATTTGACTAATGAAATGTAATACTTTTCTCGAATACGATGTCGTTAATCATTTTTACTTCCTCTTACTACACAAAAAATGGATAGAACACACAATTCATATAATACTTTTTCGTGTGAAGGTGAATTATTGGAGATATTCCTAGTTATTTGTCTGAATTTTCCAATCTGTAGGTAATACCTACCTTTCTCGAGTGTGAAGCCGTTATTCACAAGCAAAAACATTGCTATTTGCAGACGATACAAATATGATTTTTAAAAGCAGTTGTGTAGCTGAACTTCAGTCTGTAGTAAATGAATCCAATAAGGCATTGCAAGACTGGCTAGTAAAGAACAAACTTCAACTAAATATTAGTAAAACTGTATATACACTTTAACCGGCAGGTAACACAAAATCCACTGAACATTTTTATGAATAGCTCAGTAATCCAAAAAGTAAGTGAAACAAAGTTTCTTGGTGTTTGGATTGACTCAGGTCTCTCTTGGAACACCCACATTGAAAAAATAATGCATAAGCTCACTCGACTATGCTACGCATTTTTATGCACCATTTCACCAACAGATGTTGAGACGAGTTCAGCAATAGTTAAAACAAAAATTGCATTTCACCAATTAATGTTTGCGTAACACTCGTGTTAAATCTCTTGTTAAACTAACACGCCAAATTTCTGATGTTAAGTCCTTAACAATTGTAAATAGCCAAGATGGCGAGCATGAACTCAGCTGTTGATGTCGATTTGCTATATTTAAGACCGTCTAAATGGCATTCGTAATAGAGTACGGCCTATGAGGAGAAATGATTTTGAGAAACTATCCGAAGAAAAATTTTTCGGAGGTATAGACTGTCGAAACATGTTGCTATGAAGGTTACTGCGGAAGTACAAGAGAGGTCAGAACATGCATCGAAAGGAATATGGCGATCTCGTCTTTGCTTCAAGTATTAATAACCTTGCGATTTTATAACTCACTGAATTATGTGGATAATACATTGTCCACCTCACGTCTAGAAACGTTCAAGTCACTTGCCCTTCTTCGCTCCTCGTTTTAAATTTACGTAATACTGAGTTAGAACATGCATCGAAAGGAATATGCCGATCTCGCCTTTGCTTCAAGTAGTAATAACTTTGCGATTTTATAATTCACTGAATTATGTGGATAACACATTGTCCACCTCCCGTCTTGAAACGTTCAAGTCACTCGTCACTTGTACTTCTTCGCACCTCGTTTTAAATTTACGTAATACGTTTCGTATTTCTAGTAATGACACATGCATTTGAATTAAGTTTGTTTCCAATTTTTCCCCGTGTGGCATCTTTGTCTTTTACATTCACTGCATCCCTCCTATTTTCCACGATATCGTTATACTTCGTCACCAATTCAATTAAAAATCCTTTCTCCATTTATGAGAAATTTGTTTCACGGCTTTTGCTTATGATTTTGTTTATCCGCCATTTTTTAGCTGTGTGCAGACGAAAATGAAAACAAAAGCGCATCGCAGTCATCCACAGCCTTCTATAACTGTAATATTTACAAGTTTCTTGGTGTTAGCACGTGTATGTTAACATTTTCAGAAAACAGGTTGGTGAAATGCAAGAAATTGTTAGCGCTGTTACAATAGTTACGTTACATTTGTTAACGTCGATTTTAACATCTGTTGGTGAAATCGGACATTAGTAATATTGTAATGCTTGATGCTTTGGCTATGTACAAACCCATATTTCTGATGCCATACCACTATGGGGTTCATCTCCAAAAGTATCTCAGGTATTTAAGATACAAAAGAAAATAATAAGAATAATGAAAAAGGTACCCCTGCGAACTCCAAACAAAGCCATCTTTTCTGAATTTAAGATATTGCCCGGTATGTCTGTATACATTTTAGAGACAGCATGCTTTGTTCATCGAAATACAAGTTCATTTAAAAAGAATTCAGATTTTAATATGTATAACACAAGAGCAGCTAATGACTTATATTTAACCTCACATAGGATCAATAAAAGTCCCCCCAGGGGCCTACTTCGGTAGGTACGGAGTAGTTGATTTGTGGGGTTTCAAAAACACCTGCGTTAGCTGTTTTTGAAACCCCCTTGTTAAAACTCGACGCGAAATCCGCCTGTCCAAATATCGAAGAGGTTGTGTGTTGGTTGTGTTAGAATCCCCATGTTAAAATATCGAAGGGTTGGTTGTGTAGTAACACGTGTGTCACGTGTTAATGAAATCCGAGCCTTGAAAGTCGAGTAGAAATCTGTGTTTAAAAAAAATATATATATATATATATATATATATTGATGTGCTGGCGTTCGTGTGCCACCCCCCCTCCAGGAGCTTGACTACGACGACGACGACGACGACGACGACAACGACGCATCTCTCCCAAGCCTGCAAGGGCAATCGTGTCATTTTGTTGTATGTATGTGAAATGTAATTAACTGATGAATGTAATTACTGAAAAAAATGTGAATGGATTTCAGTATTCACACACACACACACACACACACACACACACACACCGTTCCGTCCCCCCCGGCACTCCTGCAATAGGGGTGATGCATGTTATTTATATGTGAATGCTGTAAGACTGAATTGTCAATCGCCTTCACCTTTGTCGACATTTGCAAAAAGGAACGCGTCGAGTGTAGTTATTTAAATCACTAAGTATTGATTTTATTATCGGGAGCCGTAGGAATCAAACACTATGGATCCTCCCCTCCTACACGACGCAATAAGGAATGCAAACCGATTCCGTGAGCAGATGAATCCGTAGCAGTGCGCCAATGTACTGCAGGGAGGGTGCGCGATCGATCACTTCCATCTGTCAGTTGTCATCTAACACTCAGCAAGATGAGCAGCGAAACAAGTAGAGTGGAGAGCGATATCAACTTCTGGGAACATCTGCAAGATTACGAGAGCATGCAGCAACACTGGATGGATCATCACGAGGAAATGTGTGATGGAAAGACTCATCAAACCGTCTGCAAGAATCCTGCACATCATGACAAAGTCACTTCATACGGCAAGTGTGGGATGCAGTGCAAGGTATATCTCAGGTAAGTGGAAAGAAAAAGCACTGGAAATTAGTGAGCTATAGTGTTTTGTGTACGGGTAAAAAAGATTTCTCTCATTGTGTAATTACAGAAGCTTGGAAGGTGAAGACATAACACCTCCAATCCGTGACGAGAAACAAGCCGGCCCGTCCAAAGAACTAGATAAAGAAAAGTGAGTAAAAAGAAAACGTCACACTTAATATAAAAGCGTGTAATAATTCGTATCCTCATAGCCGTGCATGTTCGCAGGTCCGACAAGAAAGCAGAGAAGAAGAGCTGTAAGCCGAGGGTGCTCAAGAAGAAGAGGATCTTCGACAAGGACAGCTTTATAATAATGATGTTCGAACCCATGGCCCCCGCTCCTGAAGAGGTGACAAAGAGTGATGGCGAATAGTGTGTTCATGGTAGACGACATCCCCGTCAACTCCGGGCACCGTGTGAACATAGGCTTATACCATGAACTCCCATCCCTCTATATCAGAGCTACAGATGAAACTTTTGTATACATCACAAAGAAAGACTGGCTAATAATAAAGAAAAATATGGATGTGTTGGAAACTTACTTGAAAGATGGTAAGCATCCAAAAGTGTCGTACAGTGAGAATATAATATATGCGTACAATATATTACTGTGCATGAATAAAGTGAATGAAGTAACGTTTGTGAATACGTGCTTAAACTTAAACAGCATAAATCTAAATAGCATTGCCATAAGAGGACTTAAGAGACTAATCCCATATATTGAAAGAAACTTATTTCAATTACATGACATATATAAATCAATGTGTTCATACGATGCAAAAAGTAGGAGTGACAGGGAAAAGGTTAAGGAAATGTATGTTAAAATCAATAAAAAGATAACATAAATTTGAGTTTCGTTTTCATTTTTATTTCCACAAAATTACATCCTTATATGATAGATTGAACAACATGCGTTAGTGGTTTATAGGTGAACAATTTATCATGAATAATCAGGCAATATAATGATGTATGTGCAGGAAAGTTGGATGAGGCTTGAACTTCCAGTCTCACATTCACGGCCCCGGTCACGGTCTCCTCAGGCTGATGCGAGCAGTCGATGACAAAGAGCGGTGCATAATTCAGAAAGTCACTTCTCTTCAAAAGTGGGTAATTTTCTTTTCCATAATAGGATGATTGAAATTTCGAATACTGATCATACAGAGATGCAAATTTAGAGTTTCCAAAATCCAAGTTCATATCGTGATAAGGATAACACTCGCTGTTGAGATAAAGCTTCAGATTGGTGATGTTGCAATGATCAAAGAGTGAGCAATCCTTACTAAGCTTATTCAGTCTGTCGGTTTGTGCACCGACTATGACGAAGCGAGGTTTCTCAAGTTTCGTTGTAGTTGCAATGTTCCAGGTGAAGGCCTTAGTTTGCGGTACCGCAGGTTGAGTGTGAAGGTCCAAGGTTCGAAAGGCTACGTGCAGTGGCTTATCGGATTTGACGAGTTTAAGCTTTTCGACTCTCTCTCCATCTGAAAGTCGAAGAACGGGCATCCTCCATTCGAGTCTAGTTAGTTGAATAGTAGCTGGTTCGTTGCCCGATATACAATTATTAGAATCTTTAGATCTAATGAGAACCAGTTCAAATTTGCTATTGAGAATGACTTCCTTGTGATCGTCTGCAAAGCCCAGCAGCATCGAAAGAGGAACTACAGCATTGAAGACACCATTCTTTGAATTCACGATGTCGACGTCAACTCCCGGATAGGTCCATCCGGCATTCTGCATTCGATCGGATTCCAGTGCATTCAGAGATGCATAGTTGCGCATCGTTGAAGAAATGCCCGGATTCCTGGTTCTGTCTATAGTAATGCCGTTCATATCTAGACGAATTTCGTCAAACAGAAATGCCATGGCATTGTTGGTCAGCTTTGAGGAGGAGGGTCCGCCACTTGTTTTGGTGAGAGAGCCCTCTATGTAGAGATAACTTCTACTAGGAAGAGTGTACAAATCTTCTGCTTGACACGGTATTCTAATTTCATCGTTCGCGTCAAGAGCCGATGTATTGTATGGCAGGAAGACGTGCTCCTCCTCTTTACTAATCTTATCATCAAAGGTCGGTACTCCTGTTACATCGAGGACATCCATTATAGCACTTTGAATCCCAAAGCCTCGAGGAACCTTCGATTAGACGACGTGATCGGACGCCCTGTCAATGAGCGAGTATAGCCCAATCTCGAAAGAGGCTTCTTAATATAGGAACGATGCTTAAAATTTATTCCCATTGCGACGTATGTGTAATCGTACGGTTATGGTTTCGTTCCTGAAGTCGAGCACGTCACCGTTCTGATCTACCACTCTAATGTCGAGATGATCAATGAGATTCGTATCGATGATTGGTAGATATATAGGGCTAGATGGTTCTTGCGAAATGTGGTAACCGGGAGGAACCGACGGGAAAAACTCGTACAGAGAATGACCGTGTTTACCGTCAATGAAGGATCCCGTGGCTAGGCTGCACTCGATGCGTATGATGCTAACTTTGAAGATGTTCACCAAATCATCAGACTCAGTCATCACGTTCGGTTGAATCAAACGCTGTGCTTTGAATCCGAGAAGAGAGCCAATTGATCTGTCTTGAGTAAAGTCGATAGTATATGGGCATTTTATCTCAGACTTCATGGTATTATTATTAGCACGTAAGATAAACCCGTCTTCGACGTCGAGGGCTCCCTTGAGAAAATGCGCGATATCATCTAATTCGTAAGTTCCAGGAGGAATCTCGATACTCTCGTTCTTGTCATTACGAGCGAAATGGAATAAGTTGTTGCTCTCATCCACATTAGGAATGGAATAAAAGGTTTCGAAATTCAATAGAGCTATTTCGTAAAGTCCATTCGGATCCAGATGAAGAGGCGGGTTGAGAAAGCTAGAGAAGCTGGCATTCGAACCGCTCACGGTGATTGTGTAACTCATTTTGATCAAACATTCAAGTCGGTAAATCCGTTTTATAAGAGAAACTGCAGGCACAGATGACCGCAAATCACAGATCCAAAATTCTGAAACCTCTTGGTGTTGAACATGAGTTTAACACCCTCGAGGTAGGACTCAATCTGTTTCGGTGGTCTTAGATTACCGAAGCTATCAAAGTAGAATGCA
Source organism: Mantis religiosa (assembly GCA_030765055.1). Lineage (NCBI taxonomy): Eukaryota > Metazoa > Arthropoda > Insecta > Mantodea > Mantidae > Mantis > Mantis religiosa. The sequence continues at coordinate 127,831,530 of CM060956.1, read as the reverse complement.
ACATCTCCATCCTTGCGTATCGCAACCCAGTGTGTTCCCGGGTTACGCGAGATATCCAAATTTACGATAATCCTTTCTACATGTCGAGGACGTGAAGGTAAGTTGTCTATCATGTACACACCTCTAAAATGAGGAATGCGCAGTCGTCGTGCATAGGCATCGATCTCTGCAGCACTTAGGGCTTTTTCCGGGATAAATACAGGCCTCGCCCCGAGTTTTTTGCACGAAGATGCAATCCTTTGCCCTTGCGCTTCTTACGTCGAATGCCTTTACCCCTAGCTAAACCCTCCATGCTCTGATTGTGACGACTCAACTCTGCAAGCTGTCTTTCCGCGGAACGTTTCTTATTCACAGCCGTGGCGATCTGAGCAGCGCCACCGGCTAGGCTACCTGCAGCACCCAAAGCCGCCAAAAGCGGGATCAGAGGTAAAAAACCGCCTCGAGGGCTCGGTATGATCCTCTTGCGTCGCTTACGCATTCCAGCGCCCATGGCAACTTTCCCCTTCATGATGGCTGTTACAAGTCGGGCTGCAAGTCGCTCACCGAAAGATGCGTCAGCAGACTTTACTCGACTCCAAGCCTTTTCAACGAGTTCCTTATCGGCCAAACGTCGCGAATCTGCGTCCTGATGAGTGGCGTAAGCGAGATCGTGAGCGAGGCAGGCTGAGTCCAAAGCGTTTCTGGGAGAATCCCCTCTCTGCAGACGCTTATGTAGTTTCGTTCCAGGTCCACAGAATCGGTACCCTGGTAAATGAGCCTCAAACGGAAGAGAATTAATTAGCGAATTAAGGATTCCGGATCCCTTCTTTACGCCTGCAGAGTTCATGGCTTACTATGAAATAAAAAAGCAAACGTTATGATTTATATGTTTAGTTGCGATATGGAAGTAGTGAAGCAAAAGTGCAAGTTGCCTATACAGGTGCTCGATTTCGACAACGACATACGCAAAGGACGACACGGCGCGCTCTTCCCGTGCAACGTCAGAGCACTCCTCTTGGGTAGTTCGAATGCTGGAAAGACGAACGTTCTACTGAACTTGCTCATCCATGAAAATGGTCTTAGGTTCGATAATCTCTACATATATTCAAAATCGTTGCACCAACCGAAATACCAGTATTTGCTCAAGGTGCTAAAAACCATACCCGATATTGGAGTTTTCACGTTCGAGGATGGCGAGAAGGTGGTTCAACCATCCGAAGCCCGAGGAAACTCCATATTCGTATTCGATGATGTCATAAATGAGAAGCATGGAAAAATAGCGTCATATTACAGCATGGGTAGACATCGCAATGTCGATGCCGTATACTTAGCACAGTCATATGCGAAGGTGCCTAAACATTTAATTAGAGATAATGCAAATATGATCGTGCTCTTCAGACAGGATAACCTCAACTTAAAGCATATATATGATGATTACGTAAACACAGATATGACGTATGCGGAATTTAAGGACATGTGTAAACAAGTTTGGGAGAGTAATGACGGATCGAACTCGCGACCTTTCGTTGTCATAGTACCCGAGTTCCCTTTGAACGAAGGACGCTACCGTCACGGTTTCGACATCTTTATCAGAGTGAATAAATAACGCGCATCCTTCATTGTAGTCATGAGTATCGATAGGTTCGGATCTCGGAGAGTCATACCCTCCCGGGGCGTGATTAACCGGTATACCATAAGTAGAGATGGATCGGGAAACTATCAATTCAAGGGAAAGCGATTGCGCAACGTTCACGATCCTGAGGAAAGTGATGACGCGTCAACTAAGAGCTATGTGGACGCGTGTACGAGTGATGTCGAGAGTCGAATGCAGATCTTCAGCGAACAGGCTTCATATCAACGCATGGGCCAGTTTGAAGCTATGCTTAGGAATCACATACAAAAATCCCTCGACCTCCAATATGAACATCTAATGGAATACTTAACAAAATATGCATTTAAACGTGATTCGGATAACAATGTCATTCTGGATGCTATAAGGATGAAAGTTCTATTGGATCCCATTGACGATCACGATGTTATCAATAAAAAGTATATAGATGCCAGAATGCCAATTCTAGAGTCTGATGCTAATCTATCATTTCGAATGAAACGATTAAAGGATATAGCCGATCCTGCACAGGATAACGATGCTGCAACCATGAAATATGTTAATCGGTTCTATATACAGAAACAGAATGAACTGCAAACCGGTTTAACTAGAACGATAACAACCGTTGCCGAAACTATATCTACAGCGGTGGAAAAGGCCGTGAAAGATATAACCGAGCGACAGACGGAACTGGATAAGAATCTAACCAGTGCAGTGAACGATATTGACAACATGAAAATACAGACGAGACATATCGTAAACGGCATGTTACAACAACTGAAAGGTCAGCTCATCATTTCACTGCATACACGACCCTTTAGAGGTCCCTCGTTAAGGTATACGTTATCCTCGGGTCTTGAATTCTACAAGTCTCCAGGAAATGGGAATGTAATTTCTTGTTCTATGCTTTCATCAATACACCCTCATACGGCGCATGACACAATGTTTGCAATAAACGATAAATTAGTTGAAAGGTATCCTGTCCCTATTCGAACTGGTGATTTACTCACTTTCACAGCACCAGTGGAACGTGCTAAGGATGGTCACATGTTAAGTATAGAAATTATAATTTCATATAAAATATCTGCAGTAGGTTAATTATACATTCAGTACAATATGGATGCCGAAGGTATAAGTCTCAAACAATCAATCGCTCGTCACAGTAGGGCAATACGAGAAAAGTTACGCTCCCTGAAAGGTCTCAAGTTCGAAACTCACCGCGTCATGTCCGAGGTTCTCCAGCCTGTAACCGAGCCCTTGAAGGTTATAGCCGACAGGGATTGTGACAAGTCAAAACCACTCGTTAACGATGCAGAAGAGGATGGGGATGAGGAGGAGGATGATCTACTTGCAGAGTACCTGAAGAAGGTTCGAACCGCTAGCTCCAGCGACATGGATGCCACCTACGGCGTGCGGTATGAAGATGGAGAATATAAACTAGGGAATAAAACTATCGATTTCACCGATGACGGTATTCAGATAGGGCAAGAGAGCTACGATGCAAGTCCTGGATTGTACGAATTGCTCTTCAAGCGATCGCCGCTCAATTCATCATATACCGAAGAGGATCTGGACGCCTATTCGCAGATATTGCAGAATACTCAGGTTTACAGGCACGGATACGCTAGGAGCGGGCGTATAAGAGCAAGCCGCGGTTACAAGTATCGCAATATTATTCGAGATCTTGTTTCCAGTCGCACGGGCTCGGCTCTCTACTGGAAGGAGCACGTACCCGGCAGAAAACTGGATTACATCTATTGGACCGATCCCAACGTTCTAATAGACAGATTGAGATTACTCATTGCATCGAGGGATGCGGGTAACTTTAACCATTCAGCAGAGATTCAGGAAATAATCACAGAATTAAAAAACTCGAAAATCATAGCATGATTAAACGTGTCATAGCAAGCGAATTACACTCGCCGGCAAGAAGGCGCTTCTTACGCCGTAAAATAATAAGTAAAGGTCTTAATGATCTACTACAAATAGATCTTATTGAAATGATACCTTATGCAAAAGAAAATAGAAATTATAAGTATATTCTTATTGCTATTAATTTCTATTCTAAAATGGCTTATGCACGAGCATTGAAAGATAAAAGTGGCATTAGCGTGACAAGAGCTATGCACGGTATCCTATCAGAGTTGAATTCACCTCCTAAGAACGTTCAAAGTGATAATGGGAAGGAGTTTTACAATCGTCATTTCAGGCAATTAATGCTTAGGAATGGAATCAATCATTACAGTACTTTCAGTAGCATCAAGGCTGCAGCAGTGGAAAGGTTGATTAGAACAATTAAAATGAACATGCATAGAGAATTCCTGATTCAGGGTTCGCATCAGTGGTTACAAATGCTACCTAGAATCATCGATTCATACAACAATACCTACCATACGACGATTCGCATGAAGCCCCGTGACGTCAGCAACAACGATCTGCTCCTTAGTGTATATCGTTATGGCGGGCGTGAACGTCGAGAGAAAAGGAATGCAAGGAGTTTTCATGTCGGTGATCGTGTAAGGATTTCCAGGTACAAGGGACTACTTGAGAAAGGTTACACGGCCAATTGGAGTACGGAGATCTTTCGGATTGTTCGTACAAGGAATACTAACCCAGTTGTCTATTTTCTGGAGGATGCAGAAGGAAATGAAATACAGGGCGGTTTTTATGGTCACGAACTACTAAAAACACTCCATCCTAATGTATACCTTGTTGAGAGAGTGATACGCCGACGTGGTAATCGTGCGTGCGTTAAGTGGCTGGGTTTTCCTACAAAGGAATGGATCGATGTTAAGGATATTGTGTAAAAAGGAATGTATGTTTTATTGATAAATAAATAAATAAATACACAAGATATTTTCCCAAAAATTTAGTGTTTTTATTTTATAATTCCTTTCCAGCTAAATCCTCTAAACATAATGGTTATATTTTTTAAATAGTTTCAGTATACGTGGCTACATAAACAGAATTTTTTCAGTAGAACATCACAACTAAATCCTCTAAAAATAATGCTTACACTGTGTTTTAAACAGCTTCAATACATGTGTATATAAATAAAAGTAAAGTGTTTTACATGTTAAATTCTTTTAATATTAGTGCAAATTAATGTTTAATCTTCAAAAGAATTTCAATATACCTACAAACATAATCAGAAATGCAGTCCCCCCAAAATTATATGTTTACCCCAACTAAATCCTCTATATATAATACATCGACAACAGGTTAAAACTCCTTACACCTAAGTTCAAAGTTCATAGTGAATAATGTATATATTTTCTTAAAACATACATATATAAGCAGAATTGTAACCCATCCCAAGAAACCATACTTTTATTCTAAATAAATCCTGTAGAGATAATGCATCCACAACAGGTTAAAACCCCCTAAATTAACTTCAATTTAATAGAGAATAATGCTCACATTCTTTATAAAATGAGCTTCAGTACACATGCATACATAAACACATTAGGTATTTTCACATGTTAAAACTCCTTACATCCAAGTTCAAATAGATGCTTACATTTTAAAGATGCGTACTAGCGAAAATGTAGTCCCCAGCACCGTAATTATAATATTATCCAATCAATATCCGGTAAAGTTAATGGTTAATGATGCTTACATTTTAAAAAGTTTCAATGCGCGTGCATACATAAACACAAATTGAGTGTCTTACACTTGAAAAATCCTTAAATCTAAGTTCAAATTAATGGTTACTTTTAAAAAAAAAAAAAAAAAGAAATTAACGACGCATCAATAGAATAGTAAACCCCTGTCCAAATTATAGCTTTATCCCAATATGCATGTATACATAAAACAAATTAAGTATTATGCACGTTAAAGTCCTTAAACATAAGTTTAAAATTAATTGTTACCTCTTTTAAGGAATTGAGAGATGCAATAATCTCATATTATATATCATATTATATCCCCATACATAAGCGGGATTATAGTCCTCCAAAGGTATTTATACATACCATCAGCAACTCAAAGCAATGAATGAGCACCAAAACTTGACAACGTATTTCAAGACTTGCTTAAAATGACATCATGACTCATGTACATAAGTTTTATAAAGTGTAAAGATTTATCTCAAATCACAAAAAGCATTACTTCAATCACGCTTGCACTGCTGCATGTACACATGTTGAAAAATTAAATATTTGTGTCAAATCATTAAAAAGCAAATTATTTCACATGTTTTTGCTAGCTTTAAAATACATTGTCAACTTATTTACAAGATTTTTTCACATATTTTTTTATACGATTACTTATCCAATGGTACAGAATGATGACCCCAGGCCAAGGTTTCATGTGAATTTTTCTGTATAAATCGCTTCGTGTCGAATCCTCTAAGAGCAACTTTATTACTCTCGATGGTTCGAACAACGTGCTTATAACTTCTAAAGCACGTCTGTTTAGCATGACGTACGGCTGTCATATCATTTACACAGGATAGATAATCCTCAAACGTTATGCACCGCATGCCATCACTCGTAACGCCTTTAGATTTCTTGACCGTTTTGCCATCGTATCGATATGAATACAATTTTGAACGTAAACCTACGTATTCTGTCATAACTTTACCCGATAATTCATCTTTAAATAGACCAGCGACTTTTTTATTCATCAACGGAATACCGTACACATTATCGATCGGGTAATTAGATGTATCGAAGAGATGTATATTAGATTTAATAAATTCATAAATGTCACTACTGGTTTCAAACAGAAATGCATCGGTATCCGTATAATTCAACATAACATCTTTTAACTGTTTCTTCAAAATATTATAATAAAAATTATACATCAAGTGTTTTGAAAGATCTAGAATGGCCTGTCCTATATAAATCGGTTTCGTCATCTTAATTTCTTCCCTTACCAGTTCGAGTCCTATAAGGTTCTCGTCAAAAATTACGTATCGTATGAATGTCTGTCGTGATATTAACTTTCTTGCCTGTTTCCAATTGCTCGCTAGGTGAAAGGAATTGTAACGTCTGACGTTCTCAATAAATTTACCATATACGCAATTATTCATTTTCTTCCATAAATTTTGACCGAATTTTGTTTTATCTTCAATACGTTTAGCAGCATTTAAATCAATGTACGTCTTAAGCCAAAAGGATTGTTTGTAGGATACCGCTCGATGTATACGCTTCATTTTCAAACCGAGCTCTACACACTGCTGCAAGTTTCTGTAATGTAATATATATTTTTCCTTATGATTCAACGTTGCAAGTAACTTTTTGTAATTATCACCCGGAGCTATCTCACTCTGCGGACATAATGGCAAGTCGTTATGCAACTCGTGAAGGTTCTCCGGATATTCCAGGTCTACTTCTAAAACATAACCTGTATCTGAATCATGTTTGATGCTCAAAAAATCTATAGAATTAATTTCGTTATCGTTTAACCATCTCAATTGAGCATACGGTAAAGCGTTCCCAGTCATAATGTGTGAATAAAGTCCGTTGCAATCCAAGTATGATAGGTATTTAATCGATTCCGCTTCATTGTAAGCAGATATGTATTTATTATTTGCTTTGGAATAACGTTTTGATACAGTGCAGATACCGCCTCTAATCGCAGATTCGAAAAATTCCAGCATATTTTGATCGGTAATCAGCGATATTTGCACGCGGCTCGTTCGTAACATTGCGTCATATGATAGGCCAGGAGCTGTATAGTAATGACAAGGATCTAAGCCATACATATCGATACTTAAACTTCGGAATTTTTCATAGATGTCTGTTAATAATATCGTATCCGTCTTGAGATAAAGATCAGAGTATTCACCGAGATTTTGTATACCAAATTCTCTCCATACCGCGCATGCGTGCATGTAATCATCATTGCTTATATTATCAAAACACTCTTGAGGAGGTAATTTGGAATCATTTAATTTTTCCTTGCAATCTAAATATGTATATGGGAAAATACCTTTCCGTTGCATTAACAAACGTTGCTTAGGATCAACGTACATCTTATTTGTGTACCGAAAATCTTGAGGTTCTAGCATATCAGAAAGATCGCTCAGTTTAGAATCCAGAAAGCGGTAGCTATCAAGAAATCTGAGGAATATTGATTTACCATTAGATGTGTATCTTTTACTAAATGACAGATAATTCTCCGATGTTTGCGAAATACATGTAATGGGTTCGTTGTCATACGATAACTTTTTTACTATGAAATGCGAATCATACTTTGATAGGCAATGAAAAAATATCGGGATAAAGTTTGGCGTTTTTCTATTGAGGTTGCATGATTTATGAGCAGCCCCTATATATAATCCGGTCTGATGATCGTGGTCACGCACCCTAATCGAGTCAGAATCGAAATCCTTTTTGCATACGTGACACTGGACTGCATTTCTGAAATTTAATTCATCCTCATCACTCATATGCATCTCTGTCACATCACCGTATATCCTAAGCACATCCTCGGCAATCACAGTTAATTCTCTAAGAAACTCTTCAACTGCATGCGAACCTCTAAATATTTTGAATTTTGTTAGTGTCTCGTCATAACTGCACACCAGGTGCAACGAAACGGATATCGCCTCGTGCACGTGCATATCACGTGTCCAACTATGCATCGCATCGGGCTGACACGATGGCACTTTTATTAACATAGTCTCGATATCAGCGTATATCACAAAAGGGCGTATATCACGCATTTTGAGTAAGCCTGAAACTCGATAACATCATTTATTCCTTCGCGAGGCATGCTAATAATTTGACATTTCATACATCTCAGTTTATGTTTCTTCAGAATAACTTCAGTCGAAAACGATGCATTACAAGATTCACACACAAATTTTTTACTTTTATGTTTGGTTATCTGCTTACTTACTAGACGCGACATATCGGTTATGAGAGAATAATGCGAATTGATCATTAGAAGATTCACATGGTTTATCTTTTGCTCCCACGTCTGATATAAGATGATAATGGATTCTCTCTCTAACCCGTATATGTTCACCGAGATATCATGATTTTGCTTTTCGAATAATTCAGTGTCATGAATGGCGCCGGGGAAGTTTATTCCTTTAAAATTGAATTCGCGATATATATCATATTTACTGTACGTGCTAGCTCTATGCCTGTTCTGGCGAGCTGGATATTTTGCTGCCAGCATACAATATGCAAAACATTTAAAGTCAGTATTCCGAATATTCACGACAGCTCTCTTTGATTTTATCCACGATGGCAGCGGCTTAAAGCAACCTGCGTTCAACGGATCGTACTGACATGCGTATAAAGTTAGCGAATCTATCCTGTAAAGCGCTTTCGAACTGGCTTTTGTTTCAAAATTTTCTAGATGGGTGATTATAGGCTGTTTCAGTTTAATTTCATACCATTCAGATTTGTTTGTGGATTGCAATATAGCATCCATCTTACTGTTAAAATTAATCGATTCAACTGTTTCATTATCGGGTGAAGTTATTATATATTGACATGTTAAAGTACCGGCTAATTTAATTCCTGATTTGTAAGTTCTTATGGCCTTCTGGATTTCACTGGTAACAAGGGGTTTGCACAAGTTCAAGAACGTTGATGGATCTAGCTCGTGTATAGAATTTTTTATGGTACCTGTGAAGATCCTGTGCTGGAACGCTGATTCTACAGTAATGCATTCCAATGTTTTGTCGTTGCGTTTCGCCTGCTTTGCACTACTTGCTTGAATATCTTGCATGCCCGGTCTCTTGCGACTCGTTACACCTCCTGAAATTATGGATTAAACATGTCAGAAAACACGAATAATTACACTTTTAAAATAATAAACATTTGAACACTCATGGCAATGCTATATTTTTAAGCTTTAAAATGATTACTTTATTAACATTGCTGAACTTTGAATTTGATTTACATAACATGTTTTCCTTAAAAGAAATAAGTTGTATGTTATTTGCAGTGGAATTAAATGATAACTGTATCTTTTGAATAACAAAGATTTAGAACATTCAGAGTACTGCATTCCCTAATATGGATTTTTTTTTTAAATTGCACCTCTGTCTTTTATTGAATTTTTTTTTTTTTAAATTGCACCTCTGTATTTTATTGAAATTTTATCCTGACTTACGTAACATGTTTTCTGGAAAAGAAATAAGATTATACACGTAACATGTTTCCCTGAAAAAAAACGTTATACATAATGCATCATCACAATATACTCATTTGTATATGGCTACTGGCTGTTTAATTAGTTAATTGAATTCCTCAACTTCCCGTCGATTGGCTGCAGATATGCATTAATGACTTTTAAAACGTTAAATTTGCTTGCATTATTACTCTTATCGATTTGCCTTTTATATAGAATGACTAATTCGTTAGGTATTCCATTCACAAATATTAACAGATTAACGCTAATTACTTTAACTTACACTGAAATATTTGACATCAAGAGATTGACACTTCATAGCAGTAGTGCAGCACGATTTTAGTTTTTTTGTAAAGTCTTACCTTCACTGGTTACTCCCGACTGTTTAAAAAAGTTGATTTGTGCTTCTTGAATCCATTTTCCAGAGTTTCTTCACCGGAATACACGAAACTCCAACCACCCTGATTAACAGCATCCACTTGAGCTGCTGTCATCTTCTTAAATCTCTCGGGCAAAAAAACCTGGCATTCTTGCAGCTTAAGTACGACTCTATCACCGTATCTCGTCTTCACGATTTTGACATCGTGTATGGCTTGTGGCACGTCTCGGGGAATCTCTCGTAACTTCTTCGTCGGGAGATAGGAACCTCCTTCCGCAAGCTGATTTAAATCGTGAAGAATCGATTCTGGAATTATAAATTCACGCATATTATTCAACGCTTCGATTCATTACGTGGAAATTACTGTACATAGACATATGCATATTGCTTACCTTCATTCATGTTGATGCTGTCTGCTACGTTTCAGTTGTTGATGTGCTGTTTTATTCGCTCGGTTCACTGTTTTGTTACCTCAGCACCCCCTCCCAAAATTTCCATTCTGGCTGTAACCTGTTTGCACACATCCTTAAGTTTATGCTTCTGCTTCTTTCGCTATAAACTATTAAACTTAGAGTAGAGTTTTAACCTGTCATCTTATGTATCTAGTAACTAAAAATTAAATAATATAAGATCTATAGCTATTAACTGTAAGTATATATATACTCTTTAGAAAGTTTCCACCCCTTTTACGTTGCGCACACACTCGTGTGGCGATTGGTCGTTTATACCCTTTATTACGATACTGCTACCTGCACCCTGATTGGCTAGCTTGGATGAAGTGGAATATGTCACACCCACTGTTCACCTTAGTGCATTCATGGTAATTACCTCATTGAACAATATTTCAAATTTGTATTGCAGCAAACTAATAATATCATAATGCCATCTATAATATGAGTATAACCTTTTATTGCATTTTTAATTATTGCAAGCTGTATTTCGAGTTTGTATTGCTACTTAATGCAACTGTATTATTCCGAAGGACCGTTTAAGTGTGACCGTTAGATAATTTATGTTTTTATTCCTTCCAGTGATATTTTGCTTCAATTCGGTAAGCCTAACGCCTCGAACGGATTAGTCTCTCGTATCAGATTTATTCAGAAGCGTGTCTCTCGTAGTTATTCACCAAATCGATGTACAGACGTTTTAAGAGGCACTGGCATTATTATAGCAGACTTTGCATAGCTTTTCAACGTTTTGGCATGTTTCTACTCAGCTGATTTATATCATTACAATTATCCTTAATACATTATTTATTACGTTTGCATAGATATCTCGTTTACTTGTCTCCTTTACGCTCGAGTGAATTTTTAGAACCCAGCCGCGTTAATTGATTCCTACCCGCACGTGTACGTAATTTTTTCACCCCAAGTAAGTTATACGGATTCTCTCTTCCGTTGGGGTGGTTTTAGCTGCAGCGAACAACATTATTTCTCAATAAATCTTTACCTACCTTTCCTAACATTTCACTGCATGCGCATTATTTTTAACAGAGGGAATGGCTCGGTTTTACCACACATTTCCATGGAGTATGATTCATCGGGCTCCCAATAACTGAATACATTAACAGATAAATAATAAATAGGTAGCTAAATAAATACAAGTTTTCAGTTCGACGTTCCTACCTGCGCTGCCTTTTGAAAACGTCGACGATGGGACAGAGACGGCATAGTCTTACAACATTTGATGTATTATTAAAAGTTTGATACTGTCCAATTCGTATTTGCATTCTTAGTTACTTATATATGCTATATTCGACGCGTTAAGCCTAGCGGACTACTGTCATTATCTCTAAGTAAAATTGGTTTTAATGTTTTATTTTTGCGAATCCTATTTTAGAATCCTTTTTTAACTTCAATTCGTTAAGTCTAACGCCTCGAGCGATTACTGCATTTTATTAGATTTATTTAGAAACATTTTTCTCGTAGTTATACGCCTATTTGGTGTACAGACGTTTTAAGAAGCACTAGGATTGTTATAGCTGACTTTGCATGGCTTTTCGACGTTTTGGCATCTTTCTACTAAGCTGATTTATATCATTACAATTATTCTTATTACATTATTTATTTCATTGCATAGATATCTCGTTGGCTTGTCTCCTTTACGCTTGAGTGAATTTTTAGAATCCAGCTGTGTTAATTGATTCCTAGCGCAGGTGTGTGTAATATTTCACCCCAAGTAAGTTATATGGATTCGCTGTTCCGTTGGGGTGGCTACAGCTGTAGCAATAAACATTCATCCTCGCTAAATCTTTACTTGACTCTCTTAACATTTCACTGCATATGCATTTATATTTTGAACAGAGGGAAAGGATCGCTTTTTAGCACACATAGAGTGCCAGATTCCTCAGGAGCCCAATAACTGTAATGGATAACTCAATAAATACTTAAATAAACAAATAAATTAATTAATAATGTATACTTAGTTACGTGAATAAATACATTTTTTCCATTCGATTTGCATGCGTGCCGGGAGGGACGGAGCGGTGTGTGCGTGTGTGCATGCGTGTGTGTGTGTGTGTGTGAATACTGAAATCCATTCACATTTTTTTCAGTAATTACATTCATCAGTTAATTACATTTCACATACATACAACAAAATGACACGATTGCCCTTGCAGGCTTGGGAGAGATGCGTCGTTGTTGTCGTCGTCGTCGTCGTCAAGCTCCTGGAGGGGGATGGGGGTGGCACACGAACGCCAGCACAAAATATCATTTAAACACAGATTTCTACTCGACTTTCAAGGCTCGGATTTCATTAACACGTGACACACGTGTTACTACACAACCAACCCTTCGATATTTTAACATGGGGATTCTAACACAACCAACACACAACCTCTTCGATATTTGGACAGGCGGATTTCGCGTCGAGTTTTAACAAGGGGGTTTCAAAAACAGCTAACGCAGGTGTTTTTGAATCCCCACAAATCAACTACTGTACGGGTTTGGCGCACCCGGGGTCCCGAGCCAACAGTCTCCCTCGTGTGGGCTCCTGTTCGTGGTTGAGGGAGACGGACAACATGCCCACCCACGTGTAGGCCGTGCTTGGAGACCCGTGGAGAAGGTTTTTAGATTCTTGTCTATTTTAGAATTTAGGATTTAGTGAACGAAATTTTTAGTAGGTTTTGATTGATGTCTTTTATGTACGTGTATTTTTAATAGGTTTTGTTACACTTGTATAGTTTTTAGAAAGCTTTATATCTGGCTTTTGCCATGACTAGTTTTTTTTAAAGGGCGCTGATGACCGCCGTAGTTGAGCGCCCTTATATATCATCATCATCATCATCATCATCATCATCATCATCATCATCAATAAAAGTCTTAACAGCAGCATCGCCCATATGGGAATTAGTTTGTATAACAAATTACCATTTACTTTAAAATCACTTGATAAGAAACATTTTAAAACTAAATTAAATGAGCTACTCTTAGTCCATATGCCATATTCAATACAGGAATTTTTAAATCTTAGGTATACATAATGGTGGTCTTCTGGTCTTGAAATGCTTCTGTATGTTTATGTACATATAGCTGTAATTCTTGTAGCCAATAAAGATGTTATCCTATCTTACCTTATTACTTTTCAAAATTCTCAATTGAAGAATGTTTTTATTCTGTACAAGAGTTTTTTAGTTAGTTTTCTCTTCTGCTGTATGATATATTATGTTCTTATACATTTTTGTTTTTTAAATTACTATATTATCTATTTCTTGTAATGACTTATTCTTTTGTATATTTTTTACCTGTTACTATATTAATGTCATTCTTTATATTGTGCTTGACGTGTCCATTATCTTGTACAAGATATCAAGGATGAATAAAGATGAATATGAATATATCTTGGTCATAGAAAAAAAAAAAAAAAAACCAAAGGAATCACACTGTAACAACTGACTATCGCTTGAAGCTTTAGGTATTCCTGTATTACCATGGTAGGTGCCTATAACAATTGCAATAAACCCATTTCTACACGTGTTTATCTGGATTATACAATACAATACAATGTTTATTAGCCACAGGAATCCATACAGAATTATAGGCATTGTCAATGTAGTTACAGTATTTAACAATATTTACAGTTCATCTATGAGGTATTTACAATCTAAAGTTTTCAAATAATTTACACAATTACACTTAATTTTAATGCTTTGGCCAGCTAAAATTCTTCATTGATGAGTCTTCCAATCTCGGACACATGAAACAAGAAAAGAAATAGAATACATCAGTATAATTATACACACAAACTGATTAATTTATGCTTTACCTGATTTGTATTCTAAGTATTCATTTACTGAGTAAAACTGATTTTTTTTTAAAGAAATTGTGTAGCTCTGCCTTAAACTTATTTATAGAGTGTAAGTTTTTTAATTGATTTGGCAAGTGGTTGTATAGCTTTAAACCCATGTATTTGACTGAAGTCTCAAAGAGCTTTGTTTTATGAATATAGGTGTGTAATTTGTCTTTATTACGTGTGTTATGGGTGTGTATTTTACAGGGGTGGCTGGTGGCTCTGTAAATAGGTGGTTCACAACCATAATTCGTAACTCTTTCTTTGTAGCTTAAATATCAACTTACTATTTGTAGCATTTCCCCACAATGGTAGTCCATATGACAGCAGTGAATGAACGTAAGTAATAGGTTCTAAGGGCAGTAAATTCTACCCGAGGCTTCAGCTGATGAAAGACAAAACAAACACGGCTCAGCTTCTCTGCTAACTTTTCTATATGTCTGTCCCAACTTAAATTTTTGTCTACCCATAGTCCTAAGAATTTAGTTTGCTGTTCAAAATTTATTAATCTGGAGCCAATTCTGATGGAAGGGTTTTCCATTTTCCTACAAGCCTTATGCTGAAAATTTAGTGCTATTACTTTTTCTTCATTTACAAGCAACTTATTGACTGTAAACCAATTTAAAACATTTACTATAGCTGGTGTTATATTTTGCTGAAGGCTTTCGTCATCCTTTCCTGCAATGAAAATACTTGCATCATCTGCAATTTTTAGCATCTAAGTTGTTCATAAGACATAAGAGTGAATGCTTTAAGAGAGTTTATACAAGACTCGATAATAATTAGAAACTTAGAAGAGAAATTATTTCAAAAGTGATAATGAGATTTGGCATAAACTTTCACAGTAGATAAATGAAGTGTGCAAATGCAGCCAGAATGATAAAATGCAGGGGCAGAGAAATCAGGGAATGAATAATTCTTCCCAGAATTCATATAGGGACTAAAAAAACATAAAAAAAATAAATTCTGAATTGGCTTCTAGATGCTATACCAAGACACAGTTTTTGCAATTTTATTATTTCTCAAACTTAAAGGTTACATTGATATTTCACAAAATTTTGCCGGTAATTCTAACGTAACCTATACTAATCTAATCTAATTGCCACTATTGTAGCTTACAATTTCCTCAGTCAAATGTAGTTCTACCTTGCTATTCCTTGCAATTTGTATGCTAACACATTACGTTCTAACTTGCTTTCCCTGCTGTAACCTTCTATTATGAAGCGTACAAATGTAAAATGTAAATTCATCTTGAGTTATAGTTGGTAGGTAGAAAAAGTTTTTGTAAGAAGTTTATAGAAAAGTGTTTAGAGAAACCATGTGAATGTTACAGTTAAGATAACTTACATGTTTAGCAGAGGAGCAATGTTTACTGCCTGGAAGGTTATTGTCTATTTCCACAGACGTGTGCAAATTATTAGACTCATGCCCGATTTCACCAACAGATGTGAAAATCGACGTTAACAAATGTAACGTAACAATTGTCACGGTGCTACAACTAATGTTATATTTCTTGCATTTCACCAACCTGTTTTCTTAAAATGTTAACAAACCTGTGTTAACGCCAAGAAACTTGTAAATATCACAGCTATAGAAGGCTATGGATGATTTTCTGAACGTACTCCGATGCGCTTTTGTTTTCATTTTCGTCTGAACAAATGGCGGATGAACAAAATCATAAATAAAGCCGTGAGACAAATTTCTCATCGACGGAGAAAGAATTGTTAATTGAAATGGTGACGAAGTGTAAGGATATCGTGGAAAATAAGAGGAAGGATGCAGTGAATGTATAAGAGAAAGATGTCGCGGGGAAAATATTAGAAACGAATTTAATTCAAATGCATATGTCACTATTACAAGCACCAAACAACTTGTCAGTGTTACGTAAATTTAAAACGAGGTGCGAAGAACAAGTGACTTGAACGTTTCAAGACGGGAGCTGGACAGTGTATTATACACAAAATTCAGTGAATTATAAAATCACAAGGTTATTAATACTTGAAGCAAAGACGAGATAGTCATATTCCTTTCGATGCATGTTCTAACTCAGTATTACATAAATTTAAAACGAGGTGCGAAGAACAAGTGCCTTAAACGTTTCAAGACGGCAGTTGGACAGTGTATTATCCACATAATTCAGTGAATTATAAAATCGCAAGGTTATTGATACTTGAAGCAAAGGCGAGATCGGCATATTCCTTTCGATGCATGTTCTAACTCAGTATTACGTAAATTTAAAACGAGGAGCGAAGAAAGGCAAGTGACATGGACGTTTCCAGACGGGAGGTGGACAATGTATTATCCACATAATTTAGTGAATTATAAAATCGCAAGGTTATTGATACTTGAAGCAAAGGCGAGATCGGCATATTCCTTTCGATGTATGTTCTAACCTCTCTTGTACTTCCGCAGTAAACTTCATAGCAACATGTTTCGACAGCCTATACCTCCGTAAAACAATTTTCTTCGGATAGTTCCTCAAAATCATTTCTCCTCATAGGCCGTACACTATTATGAATGCCATTTAGACGGTCTTAAATATAGCAAATCGACATCAACAGCTGCGTTCATGCTCGCCATTACAATTGTTAAGGACATAACATCAGAAATTTTGACTTGTTAGTTTAACATGAGATTTAACACGAGTGTTAGCTAACACTTGTTGGTGAAATGCAATTTTTGTTTTAACTATTGCTAAACTCGTGTTAAGTCTTAATATTTATTGGTGAAATCGGGCATCAATGATGACATTTTTAACATATACCGTTTATTTTCTGTTTATTTAACAGAAATAATATTTCAAAACATTTTTTCCGACTCTTATGCCCGATTTCACCAACAAGTTAAGACTTAACACGAGTTTAGCAATAGTTAAAACTAAAATTGCATTTCACCAACAAGTATTAGCGTAACACAAGTGCTAAATCTCATGTTAAACTAACAAGGCGAATTTCTGTTGTTAAGTCCCTAACAATTGTAAATAGTGAAAATGGCAAGCATGAACTCAGCTGTTGATGTCGATTTGCTATATTTAAGATCGTCTAAATGGCATTCATAATAGTGTACGGCCTATGAGGAGAAATGATTTTGAGGAACTATCCGAAGAAAATTGTTTTACGGAGGTTATAGACTGTCGAAACATGTTGCTATGAAGGTTACTGCGGAAGTACAAGAGAGGTTAGAACATGCATCGTAAGGAATATGGCGATCTCGCCTTTGCTTCAAGTATCAATAACCTTGCGATTTTATAATTCACTGAATTATGTGGATAATACATTGTCCACCTCCCGTCTGGAAACGTCCATGTCACTTGTCCTTATTTGCTCCTCGTTTTTTAATGTAATACTGAGTTAGAACATGCATCGAAAGGAATATGCCGATCTCGCCTTTGCTTCAAGTATCAATAACCTTGCGATTTTATAATTCACTGAATTATGTGGATAATACATTGTTCACCTCCCGTCTTGAAACGTTTAAGGCACTTGTCCTTCTTCGCTCCTCGTTTTAAATTTACGTAATACTGACAAGTTGTTTGGTGCTTGTAGTAGTGACACATGCATTTGAATTAAATTCGTTTCCAATATTTCCCCTGCGACAACTTTCTCTTTTACATTCACAGATTTCGTCCTCTTATTTTCCACGATATCCTTACACTTCGTCATCATTTCAATTAACAATTCTTTCTCCGTCGATCAGAAATTCGTCTCACGGCTTTATTTATGATTTTGTGCATCCGCCATTTGTGCAGACGAAAATGAAAACAAAAGCACATCGGAGTACGTTCAGAAAATCATCCATAGCCTTCTATAGCTGTGATATTTACAAGTTTCTTGGCGTTAACACAGGTTTGTTAACATTTTAAGAAAACAGGTTGGTGAAATGCAAGAAATTTAACATTAGTTTTAGCGCTGTGACAACTATTACGTTACATTTGTTAACGTCGATTTTAACATCTGTTGGTGAAATAGGACATTAGTGTTTTGTGTGCATTCCTTTAGCCTTTATTCCCATTTTGATGCGTTTAGGCATGCTCTCTACTTTTCCTTTATTTCTTCATCTCTGTGCCAAATGCTTATCAGGCCCTCAATAAGCTGAACCATTGTTGTTATTTTCAATTATTTCAGTCTCTGCTTAACAATACCCCACAGATTCTCTATTGGATTTAAATCAGGCCTATTCCTCGGCCATGGTAGTACTTTAACATTGTTTTCTTTGAGAAACTGGGTTACAGATATTGCTCTATGGCACATAATTTTCACCTGACACCTATCCTTCTCTAAAGTTACTGACTATATCCTATACCTATCCCACAGTTTCTATTCTAACCTCCCAAACAGCTTCAACAACCCGATCCGAGGACTTGGAGAGTATGATCTCGACCCAGGAGAAACATATAAGAAACCCAGACTTGTGCTAGGACCCCCATAAATTCCAATCTCCTAAATCTTCCTGTACTGTTCTCCATCATTACCTTAATCAACCATTCACATCCTTAACTTAATTACCACCATTAGCCCACCGTCATTATATAAATTTAACCCTCAATATGCCAGTAAGGGACCTAGTCCCGGTATGGCAAGAGTTGAAAGACCCTCCTTTGCGGAGGAGGACTCTCCTTCAACGACGTCAAGGCTGTGTATGGTTCACCTGACATCCTGCAACATGCACATCCCGTCACTACGTGGTTAAGTTCTTTCCAGGGCAGGTATACACGACTTGACCCCCTTCGGGCTGTTCCCCTGCCTGCAAACATGCTTTCTCTCTCCCTCCCTCCCTCCCTCTCTCACTGTCATGCATGAACACAAAATCACCATTTGGAAACCATGCTTTACTTTGCGGAAACAGTCTTGTTTCTAATACACATTTATACTGTTTCTGCTCCATAGATCCCACAACTATGTATAACCTTCCAGGTCCATGGGCAGACGTACAGCTCCAGACCATTTTTGATGTTGGGTGCTTTACTCCTTGATCGACACACTGAGGGGAAAATGCTTCTTTATCTGTCCTTCTCACATATTGGCTGCTCTCTACACATATTTCAAACCTAGATTCTTCTGAGAAAATTACCTGAAACAATAAAAACCTCTATTAATATTAAACAGTTTTAAAATTTCTCAAAGATAGTATAACAAAACCAGCAACGAGAGAAAAAAAGTTTAGGCTGTTTATTTCATTTCCATAAAATTTACATGTACATATTTTAATTTTATGCTATATACAATTTTCATACTATTTACCTTTCTCCAAAATTCCACTGGATGTTTCTGCATCTCTTTGGTCCATTCTAAACTGTTTTTTACCATTGCAGGTGTCAGTTTAGCCTTTTTGCGAGGCCTGCGTGCTGGTAAACCTGCTTCACATAATCTTCTGCGAACTACTGAGGCTGATATTTCTGTACCGTGCTGCTTTAGCTGATTACTGAGGTCAATGCTGGTCGCTCTTCTATTTTGTTTTGCCACCTGCACAAGTTTTCTTTGCATCCTTGGTGATAGCTTTCTTTTCCTCCCGCATTTTCCATCCCTTTGTGAGGTCAACGTCTCACCGAATGTTAAAGCTTGATTAATGCGACTAACAGATTTTTGTGAAATACACAATTTCTTAGCTATTTCACGTTGTGAATAAAGAGTTTCCTTCAAAAGACTCTCAGTTACAGTTACTTTCCTTGGGGATAAGGCAGCAGTTTTACCCATAACCTCACTTTTGAATCAATGTGACTGCTAAGGATAAGATACACGATGTTACCTGGCTTGATATCAATTAATAATAAATCCTGAGGATATATTAGCCATAAAACACAATAAAGGCAAATATTAACAATCTTCAGTTACTACATTCACCAAATGAAAGCAATATCACCAAACAGTTGGATAAAGACATGAAGAAAACGGCTGCTCTTAATTCAGAGCTTCCACCGTATTACTATAAGTAAAAGAAAAATCCCCAGCTATTATTAAGAGAGAAATTTCATTGAATATGCTTCATATTATAGCAAGAAAAAGAATTACGACAAATTGAAATAGGTTACGGCGGTAAATAACTATTATTTTGAATGTTAAACTGAAGCAAAGTAGAAAAAACATGAATGAGTCTAATAATTTGCACACGTCTGTAGGTGTTGCATCTTCTACTTTACGGCTTTGGACTAAGTTTATGGCAATTTTAGGTATTCTGTTGTTATCCATTCTTTATACACGTTTTCCCATTGATTTCCGTTGTTAGCAATAATATTATTTATTTCTTCTAATTTTAATTCTTTCGTAATATACTGACTCCGTCCCCCTCCCCCCTTTTTAGTGTACCCAACTGTTGCTGTTACAAATTTCATATCTTATGACTGTATTCTAGTACTATTTATTTTTGAATTGGAAAGAATGATATTAAAGATAGGCATGGGAGATCTATAGAGAGCGGAGGAGACAAATTATAACGGTTTTGGAAGGAAGTGAGAAATAGACTACAAGACATAGATAGGCAAGAGATATGGGAAAGTGTACAAGAAAAGAAATCTTTGAAACTTTATAAGCAATTAAAGACAGAATGGGGTAGAGAAAAACATATAGATCAATGTGACAAAACTGGAAGAGAAGGCATAGCATGGATGAGAGTAGGAATATTATACTTAAAAGGGTTGAGAAGTAATGAGGTAGGAATATGTGAATTTTGTGGAGATGAAGGAAGTATCAATTCTTGCTAATCAGGGTGTCAGACAAGGGTGTACTTTATCACCTACACTTTTTAGTATTTATATTGACGACCTAGTGTGCAAATGGAAGGAGCTAGTGAATGCAGGTTTTAAAATTTCAAATAAAAACTTTTTAAATATTTTATTGTTTGCTGACGATTTAGTTATTACACAAAATAGCGAGTCTGCCCAGCAAAATTCTATTCTTAAACTTAGTGAACTTTGTAAGCAATATAATATGAAAACTTCTTTTATAAAATCAAAGGTAATGGCATTCATTGGGAAAGAGCCAATTAGAACACAAATAGTTATAAATGATCGTTGCGTTGAACAAGTAAGCCATTTTAACTACTTGGGAACTGATGTTAGTTATGACAAGGAATATGATGTCTACAATAAAATATGCAAATTTCAAAGAGTGTGTGGAACAATAAATAGAACATTTAGAAACAAAATACATAAAGAAACAAAAGTAAAGTTCTACAAAGTTACGGTTGTACCTATACTGACATACGGCAGTGAGACTTGGACGTTGACTAAAAGCAACAGAGTAAAATACAGGCTTCAGAAATGAAATTCTTGAGAAATGTGAAAGGATGCACGAAGAGGGACTTAATAAGAAATGAAAATATAAGAGAAGAGCTGGACATTTTTAGTATGAATGATAGGTTAAAAGATCTCAAACAAAAATGGAAGGAACATGTTGGAAGAATGCCAGATAATAGACTTAAAAAACAAATATTACAGTATCATCCTAAAGGTAGGAGATCGGTGGGCAGACCCAGGAAACGATGGCTGGAGGACTTCGAAGACGCAACAGGCACTTGATTGCCTATGCCATGAAGTGAAGAAGAAGAAGAAGAAGAAGAAGAAGAAGAAGAAGAAGAAGAAGAAGAAGAAGAAGAAGAAGAAGAAGAAGAAGAAGAAGAAGAAGAAGAAGAAGAAGAAGAAGAAGAAGAAGAAGAAGAAGAAGAAGAAGAAGAAGAAGAAGAAGAAGAAGAAGAAGAAGAAGAAGAAGAAGAAGAAGAAGAAGAAGAAGAAGAAGAAGAAGAAGAAGAAGAAGAAGAAGAAGAAGAAGAAGAAGAAGAAGAAGAAGAAGAAGAAGAAGAAGAAGAAGAAGAAGAAGAAGAAGAAGAAGAAGAAGAAGAAGAAGAAGAAGAAGAAGAAGAAGAAGAAGAAGAAGAAGAAGAAGAAGAAAGCACTGTTCATTACCTAATAGAATGTAAGAAGTTAACAAATTACAGGAGAAAAATGTGGGATAAGAAGTGGGATAGTGTAAGTAAAGAGATATTGGCAGTACGCATGCTTACGGGGATGGGAAAAAAGAAAAATAAATGTATAGGAGATTTCTTATACAGGATAAGAGAAAAGTGGGTTAGGGTAAAAGAAGCAAAGGTCAGGAAGGAATGACAACAAGCAGCTTAGGAAAACCAAAAGGCTTATAGCCAGGGGACCTGAGTCAGCAAGTAAATCTTAGTGTCAGCAATTTCCTATATTTGTACAGGAGATATAATACAGCATGCTCTATGTTAAATTTTATTGTACTGAATTTCTAATGGATACTGCACAAATAAATAAATATCAAATATAAATTACCAGAAATGGCCACATCCGTCAGACATTCCAGAAATAAAACAAACAAATGAAAATGAAAACTATAACATTGAAGTTTACACTGACGAAAGCAAAACAGATCAAGGAGTAGGTTCTGGAGTGGTAATTTATGAAAACAAAGGATTAACTAAACTACTGCAGTATAAACTAAACAAAAGCTGCTCAAATAATCAAGCAGAACAACTTGCAATCTTAAAGGCACTTGAAGAAATAGATAATATGGTAATAACACAAACTGACTTGAAAACAGCAGCAATATATACAGACAGCAAAATTACACTGCAGTCATTACACAATACTAAAAATCATAACCAACTGATAGAAGCTGTAAGAAAAAAAACTACAATTAAATAAAAAAATAATGGCTGATAAGAATAGCATGGATAGAAGCCCACACAGGAATAGAAGGAAATAAAAAAAAAAAAAAAAAAAAAAAAAACTTGCAAAACGAGCAACAACAAATGATAGCACAGAAAGCTACAATAGAATCCCAAAAGGTGCCATCAGGAAAAAAATACGAAAATGGGAAACAGAATGGCAAAACACATCAAAAGGACAAGAGACAAAACAATATTTTCCCACAGTAGCACAACAATTGGAACGAGGACTTAACATATCAACAAACCTCACTACCATTTTAACAAGACGTGGACGGCTGAAAGCCCATTACAAGAGATTCAACATAACTGATGATGCTACATGCACCTGCAACAGAGGAGACGAAACCACAAGTTAGTTAAGTGCAGAAGTTTGTAACAGTAGTTTCGAGTTGTCTTTGGAAGGGTTATGAGGGATTTATACATTTCTAAAAAAAAATGATTGTGTGTTTAGTAATTTAAATAAATAAAAATATATGTAATTTTGTGATTGGCCGTAGTAATAATTGTATGACGTAATGTTGTGAGGTGGAATTAAATCGGCCAATCACAAAATTAATACAGAAGTAACGATAGTTACGAAAAATCAATAATCTTGGTAGAGATGTTTTGTAATGTTGATGCCCAATTTCACAAACAGATGTTAAAATCGACGTTAACAAATGTAACGTAACAATTGTCACAGCGCTAACACTAATGTTAAATTTCTTGCATTTCATCAACCTGTTCTCTTAAAATGTTAACAAACCTATCTTAACGCCAAGAAACTTGTAAATATCACAGTTATAGAAGGCTATGAATGATTTTCTGAACGTACTCCGATGAGCTTTTGTTTTCATTTTCGTCTGCACAAATGGCGGATGAACAAAATCATAAATAAAGCCGTGAGACAAATTTCTCATCGACGGAGAAAGTATTGTTAATTGAAATGGTGACGAAGTGTAAGGATATCGTGGAAAATAAAGAGGACGGATGCTGTGAATGTAAAAGAGAAAGATGTCACGTGGGAAAATATTGGAAACGAATTTAATTCAAATGCATGTGTCACTACTACAAACACCAAATAACTTGTCAGTATTACGTAAATTTAAAACGAGGTGCGAAGAAGGACAAGTGGCTTGAACATATCAAGACGGGAGGTGAACAATGTATTATCCACATTATTCAGTGAATTATAAAATCTCAAAGTTATTAATACTTGAAGCAAAGGCGAGATCGCCATATTCCTTTCGATGTATATTCTAACTCATTACGTAAATTTAAAACGAGGTGCGAGGAAGGGCAAGTGACGAACGTTTCAAGACGGGAGGTGGACAACGTATTATCCACATAATTCAGTGAATTATACAATCGCAAGGTTATTTGTAGTTGAAATAAGGAGTCAATTATTATGTAGTTCTCATCTGTGTATTAAATGGGTCAGAGAACACGTAGGGATTGCCGGAAATGAACGTGCAGATGAGCTTGCAAAGAGAGCTGCGACTTCAGATCTTCCAGAGACATACACTCTATGCCCTATTTCTTATGTGAGGCAAAGATTAAAGTAGATTATCATCAACGACTGGAATGAATACTGGTTAAAAAGTGATTGTGGTGCTTTGACTAAGGATTTATATTTCCCAACTCTTTCTGACAGACATAAATGTAAATTTGTTAATCCTATGTTCTCACTCAGTTCTTAACTGGACATGGCAAATTTTCAGCTTATTTGTTTCGATTCAAAATCAAATCCACATGTGATTGTATTTGTGGAAATCATCTTGAAGATGTCCCTCACATTTTGATTGCCCATTTTTCTGTTTTGAAAGATACGAACTTGAATTATTGCTTCAATCCTTAGGTTACACTTTCTCAAAACCACTTACACATATTCTGATGAGTTACAAAACTTATCAATATTTCATGGCTTTCTTAAACAAAATATTTCTTAAGCTAAATGCCTCATCTTGATGTTTACTGTTGGTCAGCTTGATATTGAATTTATGTTTTTGTAAATTGTGTTGTATTCATAAATTTGTAAAATATATTCTTAATATACCTTTGGGTAAAATAAGAATCAAAAATTGGATAATAAATAAATAATAAACGGGTAATGTGCATTGAGATGGTGGCCACTGGTCAATACATATTAAATGCGTCTCTGAATTTTGCTCTCATCTTTTTTCAGTAATTTGTTTCTGACGAGAGCAAGAATTAGCCTATGTTGCGACATCTAGTGGTCGGTTATAAGTTTATCGAAATTTGAACACAGGCGACCAGCAATAAACAGGATATTACGTCAAGTTTCGAGTTGCATTGATGCAAGCCAAAGTGACACCAGATAAGATTGTCGAAATTTGAACACAGGCGACCAGCAATAAACAAGATGTTACGTCAAGTTTCGAGTTGCATTGATGCAAGCCAAAGTGACACCAGATAAGATTGTCGAAATTTGAACACAGGCGACCAGCAATAAACAGGAAATTACGTCAAGTTTCGAGTTGCATTGATGCAAGCCAAAGTGACACCAGATAAGATTGTCGAAATTTGAACACAGGCGACCAGCAATAAACAAGATGTTACGTCAAGTTTCGAGTTGCATTGATGCAAGCCAAAGTGACACCAGATAAGATTGTCGAAATTTGAACACAGGCGACCAGCAATAAACAGGATGTTACGTCAAGTTTCGAGTTGCATTGATGCAAGCCAAAGTGACACCAGATAAGATTGTCGAAATTTGAACACAGGCGACCAGCAATAAACAAGATGTTACGTCAAGTTTCGAGTTGCATTGATGCAAGCCAAAGTGACACCAGATAAGATTGTTGAAATTTGAGCACAGGCGACCAGCAATAAACAAGATGTTACGTCAAGTTTCGAGTTGCATTGATGCAAGCCAAAGTGACACCAGATAAGATTGTCGAAATTTGAGCACAGGTGACCAGCAATAAACAAGATGTTACGTCAAGTTTCGAGTTGCATTGATGCAAGCCAAAGTGACACCAGATAAGATTGTCGAAATTTGAACACAGGCGACCAGCAATAAACAGGATGTTACGTCAAGTTTCGAGTTGCATTGATGCAAGCCAAAGTGACACCAGATAAGATTGTCGAAATTTGAACACAGGCGACCAGCAATAAACAAGATGTTACGTCAAGTTTCGAGTTGCATTGATGCAAGCCAAAGTGACACCAGATAAGATTGTTGAAATTTGAGCACAGGCGACCAGCAATAAACAAGATGTTACGTCAAGTTTCGAGTTGCATTGATGCAAGCCAAAGTGACACCAGATAAGATTGTCGAAATTTGAGCACAGGTGACCAGCAATAAACAAGATGTTACGTCAAGTCTCGAGTTGCATTGATGCAAGCCAAAGTGACACCAGATAAGATTGTTGAAATTTGAACACAGGCGACCAGCAATAAACAGGATGTTACGTCACGTTTCGAGTTGCATTGATGCAAGCCAAAGTGACAGCAGATAAGACTGACAGGGAGCAAACAGCTTGTGACAAAACAGTAAATAATGTCAAAAGTGTCTCATATTTAGAAGTCTTCCAGAATAAACCGATGCCATTCCCAGAAAACACTAGATCTACATTTCATGAAAGTATCCACCTATGTATGAGTTCTTATCAAAGCCATTTTTGAATTTAAAAAAATAAATAAATTTTACAACAAAAAAGTTCAGCCGACCTCAAATCATGTGAAGTATCGATATTGCATATTGGGTGGAATGCAATACTATTGAAGCTGATATTGCATCCATGGACATATTAGGTAAACATGGCCATCTGTAATTCAACTTAAGTTAATAACCAAGCAGGCCATATAGATGATGCAACAAATGCTTACGTTTATTGAAATCCCAAATTGTGACGTACCACCAATCAGAATTAATTATTACGGTATCTTAGCAACAAAAACAGAAAAATGAACCAATGATTTTATTTTTAAATTTTTTCTTCTGGCTTTAACTCTCGAAGAGGGTAGACGTGTTTTCGGTAAAAGACTTCTTGTAACTACGAGAAGTTATTGGAGTTCATCATTGATGAACTTTTAATAAACGCTTAAAATATACATCGAAGACGCGACGCTACGATAAATAATTTAATACCGTTGCATCATTTATAAATAACATTAGAAAATTAATATACAGTAAAGGGCTATGTACATCAGTGGAAAAAGTCGCATGTAAAGAAGAAAATTATGTCGAGAAATATAATTCCAAGTAAAGTAAAACGGTGTAAATTATTTTATTCCATAGTTGCCCAAAAGTGAAATCCCTTTTGTATCGATACCACGCCAGAGAAGTTTCACATCTCATCGCTCGCCGCAGCTGCCGGAGAGAGGATTTATAGAAATCTTAGAGAACTTCATCTTCACGACTTTTACACGAAAGGTTCATCGCTTCTACATCAAGGTAAGGTTTGGCTTCTTCATACGTCGCCACACTGAGGGAGCGCGAAACTTTTGCACGTGTGGGGCGTAGACCTCACGAAGGGGCGAATCCAACTTCAGATATGTCACCGCTCGTGTGATATAAATCCAACCCAAAAGAAGGGGAACCGCTCCACTATCCTACTTACTATATGAGCCGAGGGGAGTGGCTGGCGGTTTGGATTGTGGCTCGCACTCGGGAGGTCCTGGTTCGATTCCCGTGGCCGGCCTACCAGACCCATGGGTTTTCTCAGGAAGCAAATGCTGGGTAGGTTAATTATATCTCCCGATTTTCCTGTCCCACCATTATCATTTCACATCTCTCATCAGGTGGTCTATTTCAGGGTAGTAGTGTCGGCGGGAGTCTCGGCGGTGCATGTCAAGCTGATATGCTCATGTTAAGCACTTCCTTCTCCGATAAGACGGTCTTCGGTCTCCGAGCCGACCTGGTGGGCCATTTCAGGACCACGATGGGTGGGATGCCGGTAGTGCAAGCCTGCCGGGGAGTTTCCAACTGGTCAATAATATGAACACTGAACACACAGCCGTGAAGTCGTTGAAGGAGAGTCCTCCTCCACAAAGGAGGGTCCTTCTACCCTTGCCATACCGGGAGTAGGTCCCTAACTGGCAGTGAGAGGGCTTCATTTATGTAAATGACGGTGGGTTAATGGTGATGATTAATTTAAGGATGTGAGTGTTTGATTAAGGTAAAGATGGAATGCTATATAGGAATATGTAAGAATTCTGAATTTTATGAGGGTCCTAGCACAAGTCTGGGTTTCTTATATGCTTCTCCAGGATCGAGATCATATTCTCCAAGTCCTCGGATCAGGTTGTTGCCATTGTTTGGGAGGTTAGAACAGAAACTATGGGACAGGTGTAGGATATAGTCAGATACTTTAGGGAAGGATAGGTCTGAATGGATATTAGCATTTCGGATATACCAGTCGGCTGCTACTGGGGACCGAAGGTAACTGTTTTAGAGGACTTGGAGTTTGGAGAAGTGTGTTTTAGCTGCAGCACCCCAGACTTGGCAGACGTAGGTAAAATCCGGCCTTAGTATTTGTTTGTACAGTAAGAGCTTGTAAAGAACAGCCATAGGTGATTTGGGATTGCCCGCCTCGGTAGCGTAGATGGTAGCATGTCTGCCTCACGTTCAAGAGGTCCCGAGTTCGAATCTCGGTGAGAGTGAGTTACCTGGATAAGGTTTTCTCCGGGGTTTTCGTGTCGGGTAACTAACCTCCTTGGACCCTGGACACATTTGAGCATGATTTCACCCATTTCATTCACCGTCCGTTATGACTTATCGTTGGAGGACGTAAAATTACAACAAAAAAAAAATTGTATAGTGGATACAATATAGCCACCCTTCCGCTGATACAGCCACCAGATGCGGCCGGTGAGGCATTGTATTGGCGGTGCAGTGAATATATGGATGGATGGATGGATGGATGGATGGATGGATGGATGGATGGATGGATGGATGGATGGGTGGGTGGATGGATGGGTGGGTGGGTGGATGGATGGATGGATGGATGGATGGATGGATGGATGGATGGATGGATGGATGGATGGATGGATGGATGGGTGGATGGATGGATGGATGGGTGGGTGGATGGATACATAAATACATAAATAAATATATAAATCAATAAAACAATAAATAAATAAATGAACGAACGAGTAAATAAACAAATCAATCAATCAACAAACAGACAAACAAATAAATAAGTAAAATAAAGGTTTGTTAAAATATAAATATGTGTACCAATTTCGAACGAATTAGGTGATCTTATCAGTAATCCATCCTACTTTATAATATATTGTACCAAACAGAACGTACAGGGAAACGGAAGTAGACATTTATTACATCCATACTCTAGTTACGCACAGATGTAAAGAGTACAGTAAAAGTTTGATAATACAATTCATGGTGAATGTGATACGAAGCGTTCGTGTACAATTTCGCGACAGAGGGACAGTTATCTTAAGTCTCGTGCTTTACTGCACTCTAGCGGATAAAATGTAAGTTACGCACCAGACGAACCTCGGCACCAGGTTCTCCCATAAGAAACCGTGTATACGCAGACATCCTAGCCCTTAACACAGGCACTTATGAGCGTAGATGGTACCGTTCTGGAATTGGCACCAAGCCACGGAAAACAACCAGGACAGAGCGCTTGCGTTTAACGCGGCGCCTATTCACACGAGGGAGCAGATACTCGGAAACAATCTTTTTTGAGCAATTCCTTTACACTTCTCTTTCTTTCGTTTTCATTCAGATGGTGTCATGGCACAGAGGCATTACCTCAGAAGACGCCCCTGTTAGCCACAGCTGTTATGTGCTCTTTCCAGGTAAGGCGCATGTCCAGAGGAACATCAAGGTATGTTGCCTGCGTAGACCAGGGTATATTTGCAACTCCTACGTCCTGTAGTGCTCGCCGTGTAAAGATGACGGCTTGGGACATAGTGGCATTGAGTTTTAACCGCCAGGTCGCAAACCAGGCATACAGCATATTCGCAAATATCTGAGCCCGTTGCACTGCGATTGTTGTTATGACAGTATCGTCGGCAAACAGGTAGAGGTTGCAGCCTCTCTGGGTTGGAAGTGTGTTTATGTATGCAAGGAAAAGTAGGGGCCCAAGGATGAACACTGCCCTCTGCACTGGCGTGACTCCTTGGGGTGGCCGTCCTGTCTTCTCTTGGCTCATCCTTCTTTCTGAAGCTGCCCCACTTGGGGTTAAATACAATAAACCACAGATTTAGGTACTGAAGCCCTTCCGTAGCAATCTTAATCCTGTACAAGTACATACCTACAGTTATGAGTTAGGTTAGATGCAGATTAGTCCTGGACCCGTAGGACCAAGGACCCGGTCCTCCTTCTACCCGGGAGCGATGGATACTCCGGGGCTCTTTCCATAGGGCAATACCTGATTTCTTCAACCCCCCCCCCCCCCCCGCTGAGCACAACGTCAAGTCGGGATGGAAGTTTGTTTGTTTGTAATTTTACGTCCTCCAACGTTAAGTCATATCGAACGATGAATGGAATGGGTGAATGATGCTCAAATGAGCCCAGGGTCCATAGAACTTAGAGTTACCTGATATTCGTCTTTCAGGATAAGGGAAAACAATGGGAAAAACCTTATCCAGGTAACTTACCCTGACCGAGATTCGAACTCGGGACCTCTTGAACGTGAGGCAGACACTCTACCACCACGCTACCGAGGCGGGCTGGGATGGAAGTGGATACGCCACTTACGCGCCTCAACCTCGCAGGGAAGACTACCGAAAACTTCGGTAGGGCCGCCTCGTGATCTAGCACACCTTCTACTAGCTCTGCAGAATAGTACCCGGAACTTATTAGGCAACCCTCTACTTCCTCCGGGCGGCCGTAGCCTGGCTGGAGGTACTCAATTCCCCGTAGGTGTCGGGAACACACTGCTCCCTCGAGCCCAACCCTATCCGAACAATTCCCCGACGGCAGGGGCTCGGCAGTTCGGCCCGAGGTTCCTCTAGTAACGTCAGAGGTAAACTCTGTTTAGTTAGCGCGTGTGCAGTTCGGAGTCAAAGGAACCTGAGCCTCCCGCCTACAAATGACCGTCATAAATCTATTTCCACACTTCAGAAATGGAACACTGTCATTGAGGTCCAAATAGCAACCCTGATTTTCTCGAAGTGACAGTCGCATGTCTACTCCACGTGGAGTCTCATTTGCCAAAGTTCGAACTTCCAGTTGATCTGTTTCATTACGTGCAGAAATTCGTTGTGTGTCACGATGTGGAGACCGTGGGAGGGAAATGCAGTGGTAAATGCAAATGAAGTAGTAGATTACTTTCAGTCAAGTAAAAATAATCAAAGTGATGACAATAATGTGACTAACTGGGCCGAGTTATATTACTGGAAAAGCCTCAAAAAACAAAGTTATAACGGGAACTGTTTCTAAGCAAATTCAAGCGCTTGTTTTGCACACATATAAATATCTCCTGACAAATAATCTTGGTAAGGGGTCGTGCAATGAACCTGATGATAAATTCTGGGTATTCACAGAAATACAGTAAGAAATATTGTGACGAAAGGAATACCAAAGACGCCGATCAAGTGTGAAAACAAAAGGAAACGTTTCTCTAAAGTAGATAATTTCACATGCGATTTAATTCGTCGAGAAATTTATAGATTCCATGTAAAAGGGGGAGCACCCACCTTAGACGAATTAGTTGCACATTTGCAAGAAATTTGTGATTTTTCTTATGGACACTGCACTTTGCACGGCCTCCTAAAGGAGCTGGGTGCCAAATACCGCACTTCGAATAAGTTAAGGGTTATTATGGAATCCAGTAGAATTGTAACTTGGCGATATATATATATATATATATATATATATATATATATATATATATATATATATATATATTTGTCAAAACTAAGGAAGTAATGGACATAAGATAATTTATTTAGACGAAACCTCGTACGATACCCATGACGTATCGAGAAAGGTGGCAACCTTGCAGAAAGGGAGAAGGAGGGTCTGTGTTGTAAAACGATTATAAGGGTTCGTCAAAGGCAGCATTCTTTGGCGCGCATTCGGGAGGCACGGGTTCGATCCCCGCGGCCGACCTACCTGACATAGGGTTTTTTCGGGGGTTTAATCGGGGTCGCCAGACGAATGCTGTGTAGGTTAATTACATCCCCCGAATCTCCTGTCCCTCCATTTTATCTTTATTATCATTTCATATCATCCATTATGATATAAACAGAATTATTACTTTAGTTAATTGATGGACATTAATCATTTCTTCAGACTAGCCGTATAGAAAGAGTCAACATGAAAAATTAAATACCACGGCCGGGATTTGAACCAAGGATCTCATGGTTTTCGTCGGGGAGTTGTTCGGATTGGGTTGGACTCGAGGGTGCAGTGTGTTCCTGACACCGACAGGGAATTGGGTACCTCCGGCCAGGCTACGGCAGCCCGCAGGGGGTAGAGTGTTGCCTAATAAGTTCCGGGTACTAGCCTGCAGAGCTAGTAGAAGGTGTGCTAGATCACAAGGCGGCCCCACCGAGGTTTTTGGTAGTCTTCCCTGCGGAGTTGACGCGTGTAAGTGGCGTATCCACTTCCATTCCATCTTGACGTTGTGCTCAGCGGGGGGGGGGGGGGGTTGAAGAAATCAGGTATTGCCCTATGGAAAGAGCCCCGGAGTATCCATCGCTCCCGGGTAGAAGGAGGCCCGGGTCCTTGGTCCTACGGGTCCAGGACTAATCTGCATCTAACCTAACTCATAACTGTAGGTATGTACTTGTACAGGATTAAGATTGCTACGGAAGGGCTTCAGGACCTAAATCTGTGGTTTATTGTATTTAACCCCAAGTGGGGCAGCTTCAGAAAGAAGGATGAGGCAAGAGAAGACAGGACGGCCACCCCAAGGAGTCACGCCAGTGCAGAGGGCAGTGTTCATCCTTGGGCCCCTACTTTTCCTTGCATACATAAACACACTTCCAACCCCAAGAGGCTGCAACCTCTACCTATTTGCCGACGATACTGTCATAACAACAATCGCAGTGCAACGGGCTCAGATATTTGCGAATATGCTGTATGCCTGGTTTGCGACCTGGCGGTTAAAACTCAATGCCACTATGTCCCCAGCCGTCATCTTTACACGGCGAGCACTACAGGACGTAGGAGTTGCAAATGTACCCTGGTCTACGCAGGCAACATACCTTGATGTTCCTCTGGACATGCGCCTTACCTGGAAAGAGCACATAACAGCTGTGGCTAACAGGGGCGTCTTCTGAGGTAATGCCTCTGTGCCATGACACCATTTGAATGAAAACGAAAGAAAGAGAAGTGTAAAGGAATTGCTCAAAAAAGATTGTTTCCGAGTATCTGCTCCCTCGCGTTAAACGCAAGCGCTCTGTCCTGGTTGTTTTCCGTGGCTTGGTGCCAATTCCAGAACGGTACCATCTACGCTCATAAGTGCCTGTGTTAAGGGCTAGGATGTCTGCGTATACACGGTTTCTTATGGGAGAACGTGGTGCCGAGGTTCGTCTGGTGCGTAACTTACATTTTATCCGCTAGAGTGCAGTAAAGCACGAGACTTAAGATAACTGTCCCTCTGTCGCGAAATTGTACACGAACGCTTCGTATCACATTCATCATGAATTGTATTATCAAACTTTTACTGTACTCGTTACATCTGTGCGTAACTAGAGTATGGATGTAATAAATGTCTACTTCCGTTTCCCTGTACGTTCTGTTTGGTACAATATATTATAAAGTAGGATGGATTACTGACAAGATCACCTAATTCGTTCGAAATTGGTACTCATATTTATATTTTAACAAACCTTTATTTTACTTATTTATTTGTTTGTCTGTTTGTTGATTGATTGATTTGTTTATTGATTCGTTCGTTCATTTATTTATTGTTTTATTGATTTATATATTTATTTATGTATTTATGTATGTATCCATCCACCCATCCATCCATCCACCCATCCGTCCGTCCGTCCGTCCATCCATCTATCCATCCATCCATCCATCCACCCACCCACCCATCCATCCACCCATCCATCCATCCATCCATCCATCCATCCATCCATCCATCCATCCATCCATCCATCCATCCATCCATCCATTTATTCACTGCACCGCCAATACAATGCCTCACCGGCCGCCTCTGGTGGCTGTATCAGCGGAAGGGTGGCTATATTGTATCCACTATACAACTTTTTTTTTTTTGTAATTTTACGTCCTCCAACGATAAGTCATAACGAACGGTGAATGAAATGGGTGAAATCATGCTCAAATGTGTCCAGGGTCCAAGGAGGTTAGTTACCCGACACGAAAACCCCGGAAAACCTGATCCAGGTAACTCACTCTCACCGAGATTCGAACTCGGGACTTCTTGAACGTGAGGCAGACATGCTACCATCTACGCTACCGAGGCGGGCAATCCCAAATCACCTATGGCTGTTCTTTACAAGCTCCTACTGTACAAACAAATACTAAGGCCGGATTTTACCTACGTCTGCCAAGTCTGGGGTGCTGCAGCTAAAACACACTTCTCCAAACTCCAAGTCCTCTAAAACAGTTAACTTCGGTCCCCAGTAGCAGCCGACTGGTATATCCGAAATGCTAATATCCATTCAGACCTATCCTTCCCTAAAGTATCTGACTATATCCTACACCTGTCCCATAGTTTCTGTTCTAACCTCCCAAACAATGGCAACAACCTGATCCGAGGACTTGGAGAATATGATCTCGATCCTGGAGAAGCATATAAGAAACCCAGACTTGTGCTAGGACCTTCATAAAATTCAGAATTCTTACATATTCCTATATAGCATTCCATCTTTACCTTAATCAAACACTCACATCCTTAAATTAATCACCACCATTAACCCACCGTCATTTACATAAATGAAGCCCTCTCAATGCCAGTTAGGGACCTACTCCCGGTATGGCAAGGGTAGAAGGACCCTCCTTTGTGGAGGAGGATTCTCCTTCAACGACCTCACGGCTGTGTGTTCAGTGTCCATATTATTGACCAGTTGGAAACTCCCCGGCAGGCTTGCACTACCGGCATCCCACCCATCGTGGTCCTGAAATGGCCCACCAGGACGGGTTGGAGACCGAAGACCGTCTTATCGGAGAAGGAAGTGCTTAACATGAACATATCATCCTGCCATGCACCGCCGAGACTCCCGCCGACACTACTACCCTGAAATAGACCACCAGACGAGAGATGTGAAATGATAATGGTAGGACAGGAAAATCGGGAGATGTAATTAACATATCCAGCATTCGCTACTTGAGAAAGCCAATGGGTCTGGTAGGCCGACCACGGGAATCGAACCAGGACCTCCCGAGTGCGAGCCACAATCCAAACCGCCAGCCATTACCCTCGGCTCATATAGTAAGTAGGATAGTGGAGCGGTTCCCTTCCTTGTGGGTTGGATTTATATCACACGATGCGGTGACATCTGAAGTTGGATTCGCCCCTTCGTGAGGTCTACGCCCCCACACGCGCAAAAGTTTCGCGCCCCCTCGGTGTGGCGATGCGTGTAGAAGCCAAACCTTACCTTGATGTAGAAGCGATGAACCTTTCGTGTAAAAGCCGTGAAGATGAAATTCTCGAAAATTTCTATAAATCCTCTCTCCGGCAGCTGCGGCGAGCGATGAGATGTGAAACTTCTCAGACGTGGTATCGATACAAAAGGGATTTCACTTTTGGGCAACTATGGAATAAAATAATTTACACCGTTTTACTTTACTTGGAATTATATTTCTCGACATCATTTTGTTCTTTACATGTGACTTTTTCCACTGATGTGTATAGCCCTTTACTATATATTAAATTTCTCTTTTTATTTATAAATGATGCAAAGGTTTTTTACTTAAATTATTTATCGTAGCGTCGCGTCTTCGATGTATACTTTAAACATTTACTAAACGTTCATAAATGATGAACTCCAATAACTTCTCGTAGTTACAAGAAATCTTTTACCGAAAACGTGTCTACCCCCTTCGAGAGTTCAAATCAGAAGAAAACATTTAAGAATAAAATCATTGGTTCCTTTTTCTGTTTTTGTTGCTAAGTTACCGTAATACTTAATTCTAATTGGTCTTACGTCACAATTTGGGATTTCAATAAACCTAAGCATTTGTTGCATCATCTATATGGCCTGCTTGGTTATTAACTTAAGTTGAATTACAGATGGCCATGTTTACCTAATATGTCCATGGATGCAATATCAGCTTCAATAGTATTGCATTCCACCCAATATGCAATATCGATACTTCACATGATTTGAGGTCGGCTGAACTTTTTTGTTGTAAAATTTATTTAATTTTTTAAATTCAAAAATGGCTTTGATAAGAACTCATACATAGGTGGATACTTTCATGAAATGTAGATCTAGTGTTTTCTGGGAATGGCATCGGTTTATTCTGGAAGACTCCTAAATATGAGACACTTTTGGCATTATTTACTGTTACGTCACAAGCTGTTTGCTCCCTATCAGTCTTATCTGGCGTCACTTTGGCTTGCATCAATGCAACTCGAAACGTGACGTAACATCCTGTTTATTGCTGGTCGCCTGTGTTCAAATTTCGACAATCTTATCTGGTGTCACTTTGGCTTGCATCAATGCAACTCGAAACTTGACGTAATATCCTGTTTATTGCTGGTCGTCTGTGTTTAAATTTCGACAATCTTATCTGGTGTCACTTTGGCTTGCATCAATGCAACTCGAAACTTGACGTAATATCCTGTTTATTGCTGGTCGTCTGTGTTCAAATTTCGACAATCTTATCTGGTGTCACTTTGGCTTGCATCAATGCAACTCGAAACTTGACGTAATATCCTGTTTATTGCTGGTCGCCTGTGTTCAAATTTCGACAATCTTATCTGGTGTCAGTTTGGCTTGCATCAATGCAACTCGAAACTTGACGTAACATCCTGTTTATTGCTGGTCGTCTGTGTTCAAATTTCGACAATCTTATCTGGTGTCAGTTTGGCTTGCATCAATGCAACTCGAAACTTGACGTAACATCTTGTTTATTACTGGTCGCCTGTGTTCAAATTTCGACAATCTTATCTGGTGTCAGTTTGGCTTGCATCAATGCAACTCGAAACTTGACGTAACATCCTGTTTATTGCTGGTCGTCTGTGTTCAAATTTCGACAATCTTATCTGGTGTCAGTTTGGCTTGCATCAATGCAACTCGAAACTTGACGTAACATCTTGTTTATTGCTGGTCGCCTGTGTTCAAATTTCGACAATCTTATCTGGTGTCACTTTGGCTTGCATCAATGCAACTCGAAACTTGACGTAACATCCTGTTTATTGCTGGTCGTCTGTGTTCAAATTTCGACAATCTTATCTGGTGTCACTTTGGCTTGCATCAATGCAACTCGAAACTTGACGTAACATCCTGTTTATTGCTGGTCGCCTGTGTTCAAATTTCGACAATCTTATCTGGTGTCACTTTGGCATGCATCAATGCAACTCGAAACTTGACGTAACATCCTGTTTATTACTGGTCGCCTGTGTTCAAATTTCGATGAACTTATAACCGACCACTAGATGTCGCAACATATGCTAATTCTTGTTTTCGTCAGAAACAAATTACAGAGCAAAATTCAGACACGCATTTATTATGTATTGACCAGTGGCCACCATGTGAATGCACATTACCCGTTTATTATTTATTTATTATCCAAATTTTTGATTCCTGTTTTACCCAAACGTATATTAGGAATATAGTTTACAAATTTGTGAATACAACACAATTTACAAAAACATAACAAATTCACTATCAAGCTGACAAACAGTAAACATCAAGATGAATCATTTAGCTTAAGAAATATGTTGTTTAAGAAATCCATGAAATATTGATAAGTTTTGGTTGTGCTTATCTATAAAACTACTGCAGCTACAAGTCTACATTTTTTCTAGAATTAAAGCAATACTTAAACTGTTTTTAAAGGTAGATGTAGAAAGATATGTAAAAATATGAAATTAAAAAAAAGCTTGAATATTTTAGAACTAAACTCAAGACATTTATTTAAAAAAATCATATATTCTTTATTGAATCTTGTAACGATATGTTTTAGTTAGAACTTTTTATATGAATATTGTTTTCTGATATGACTTAGTAGGCCATGTAATGACATATTTCATGACGATGGAAATATGTTGCGGTGAATATAATTGTAACGGAAAGTTAATAATCTTCAAAAAGAGTTATTCGGTATTCGTAATAGTGACGAGTGGATGTTAGATTATACAATCAAATTAAATAATATATCAAACTCAATCATCAAGAAACAATTCGACCAGCAATGATTAAGAGGGACGGTCACAAAGGTCGCCCCCAACTTTGGGACTGATTAATCATCGAGAAACGAGACGACCTGTTATATCGCCACAAATATTAACTTAAAAATAAGGATTTATCAATGTGTTGGAGGTAATTTGCAGTGACTGATTAAGAAAGAAAGTTCGAGTGAATTGTAATCCAATTATACAATTAAATAATATATTACGAAATCGGAGTCATATAAAATTTTATTTCTGTCACCAAAAATCTACAACTGAGGACAGATCTCATGACTCTTATTTAATCAAATATCGACCTGGATCTTCCAAACAGTCTGCGTGCTTCCTATCTGCTGCGAGTGGAGCAAAACGCCACAAATATAGCTCCCGAATGTGTGGCTAGATTAAGATGGAGAGAAACTAAGCTGCAAAATAACGCCAAAGGAAGATCTATTATCTTTAATAAATTGTGAAAGTACTGTAAACTAACAAGTACAAATTTCAAAATGATACGTTTAGTGGTCCTTGAGCTAAACGCACCAGAAAACCTCCAGTTCCCGTTATAACTTTGTTTTTGGAGGCTTTTCCAGTAACATAACTCGGCCCAATTATTACTATTGTAATTATGACTATTGTCATCACTTTTATTATTTGCACTTGACTGAAAGGTATCTACTACTTCATTTGCATTTAGCACTGCATTTCCCTCCCACGGTCTCCACATATGACACACAAGGAATTTCTGCACGTAATGAAACAGATCAACTGAAAGTTGGAACTTTGGCAACTGAGACTCAACGTTGAGTAGACATGCGATTGTCACTTCGAGAAAATCAGGGTTGCTATTGGTCCTCAACGACAGTGTTCCATTTCTG
Organism: Mantis religiosa; assembly: GCA_030765055.1. NCBI lineage: Eukaryota > Metazoa > Arthropoda > Insecta > Mantodea > Mantidae > Mantis > Mantis religiosa. The sequence goes on along the minus strand of CM060956.1, from coordinate 127,792,386 downwards.
AAGTTTGGAGACAGTGGGCGGTCGGGTCAGGTTCCTTTGACTCTGAACTGCACACCCGTTGACTAGACAGACTTTAAATAAGTACAGTTGGTGGAACAAAATAGGAATGGGAGATATATGGAAGGTAATGAGAGAGGATTTTGGAAAAAGGTAAGGCCAAGATTGGAAGACATAGAAAGGCAAGAGATATGGGGAAGCATGGAAAACAGAAGTTCATTGAAGTTTTACAGAATTTTGAAAAGGGACTGGGGAAGAGAAGGTTATATAGACAACTGTAGTAGGATTGAAAGGGAAGGATTAGCATGGATGAGAACAGGTGCAATATTTATGAAAGGATTAAGAGGGAGTGAGGTAGGAATATGTGAATTATGTGGGGGAGAAGAAAGTGTAGAGCATTACGTAGTAAGATGTGAAGAAGTTGAGAAGTGGAGGAAGGAGGCATGGGAGAACAAATGGGAGGAAGTTGAGGGTAAAATTGTAATAATAAGAATGACGACAGGGAAGTAACGGAAATGGAATAAAAATGTAGGAAGATTTCTTGGTAAATTGAAAGATAAATGGTTGAGGATAGTTAGAAGCAAAAATTATGAAGGGAGGAAGGAAGTAGGGGCGGAGGAAGTATTTTGTAGGGAAAAGTAAGGGATACAGGTAATCCCTCAGCGAAGCATAACCTGAAAGATGAATGTATGGTAACTATAAGCTCTATGTACCCTGTACTCATTTAAACATCATTTCATTCATCGTCCAATATGACTTAACGATGGAGGTTTTCCCTTATCCTGAAAGATGAATGTCTGGTAACTCTAAGCTCTATGTACCCTGTATTCATTTAAACATCATTTCATTCATCCTCCAATATGACTTAACGATGGAGGTTTTCCCTTATCCTGAAAGATGAATGTCTGGTAACTGTAAGCTCTATAGACTCTGGACTTATTTGAACATGATTTCATTCATCGTCCGATATGACAACGTTGGAGGATTTCCCTTATCCTGAAAGATGAAATGTCTGATAACGCTAAGCTCTATGTACCCTGTACTCATTTAAACATCATTTCATTCATCGTCTGATATGACTTAACCTAGGAGATTTTTCCTTATCCTGAAAGATGAATGTCTGGTAGCTATTAACTCTATGTACCCTGTGCTCATTTGAACATCATTTCATTCCTCGTCCGCTATGACTTAAGGTTGGAGGTTTTCCCTTATCCTGAAAGATGAATGTCTGGTAACTGTAAGCTCTATGGACTCTGAACTTATTTGAACATGAATTCATTCATCGTCCGATATGACAACGTTGGAGGATTTCCCTTATCCTGAAAGTTGAATGTCTGATAACGCTAAGCTCTATGTACCCTGTACTCATTTAAACATCATTTCATTCATCGTCCAATATGACTTAACGATGGAGGTTTTCTCTTATCCTGAAATATGAGTGTCTGGTAACTGTAAGCTCTATGGACTCTGGACTTATTTGAACATGAATTCATTCATCGTCCGCTATGACTTAAGGTTGGAGGTTTTCCCTTATCCTGAAAGATGAATGTCTGGTAACTATAAGCTCTATGCACCCTGTACTCATTTGAACATCATTTCATTCATCGTCTAATATGACTTAACGATGGAGATTTTCCCTTATCCTGAAAGTTGAATGTCTGATAACGCTAAGCTCTATGTACCCTGTACTCATTTAAACATCATTTCATTCATCGTCCAATATGACTTAACGATGGAGGTTTTCTCTTATCCTGAAATATGAGTGTCTGGTAACTGTAAGCTCTATGGACTCTGGACTTATTTGAACATCATTTCATTCATCGTCCAATATGACTTAACGATGGAGGTTTTCTCTTATCCTGAAATATGAGTGTCTGGTAACTGTAAGCTCTATGGACTCTGGACTTATTTGAACATGAATTCATTCATCGTCCGATATGACTTAACGTTGGAGATTTTTCCTTATCCTGAAAGATGAATGTCTGGTAGCTATAAACTCTATGTACCTTGTGCTGATTTGAACATCATTTCATTCATCGTCCGCTATGACTTAAGGTTGGAGGTTTTCCCTTATCCAGAAAGATGAATGTCTGGTAACTATAAGCTCTATGCACCCTGTACTCATTTGAACAACATTTCATTCATCGTCTAATATGACTTAACGATGGAGATTTTCCCTTATCCTGAAAGATGAATGTCTGGTAACTGTAAGCTCTATGGACTCTGAACTTATTTGAACATGAATTCATTCATCGTCCGATATGAGAACGTTGGAGGATTTCCCTTATCCTGAAAGTTGAATGTCTGATAACGCTAAGTTCTAAGTACCCTGTACTCATTTAAACATCATTTCATTCGTCGTCTGATATGACTTAACGTTGGAGATTTTTCCTTATTCTGAAAGATGAATGCCTGGTAGCTATAAGCTCTTTGTACCCTGTGCTCATTTGAACATCATTTCATTCATCGTCATCTATGACTTAAGGTTGGAGTTTTTCCCTTATCCTGAAAGATGAATGTCTGGTAACTATAAGCTCTATGCACCCTGTACTCATTTGAACATCATTTCATTCATCGTCTAATATGACTTAACGATGGAGATTTTCCCTTATCCTGAAAGATGAATGGTAACTGTAAGCTATATGGACTCTGGACTTATTTGAACATTAATTCATTCATCGTCCGATATGACTTAACGTTGGAGATTTTTCCTTATCCTGAAAGATGAATGTCTGGTAACTATAAGCTCTATGTACCCCGTACTTATTTGAACATCATTTCATTCATCGTCTGATATGACTTAACGTTGGAGGTTTTTCCTTAATCTGAAAGATGAATGCCATGTAGCTACAAGCTCTATGTACCCTGTGCTCATTTGAACATCATTTCATCCATCGTCCGGTATGACTTAAGGTTGGAGGTTTTCCCTTATCTTGAAAGATGAATGTCTGGCAACTATAAGCTCTATGCACCCTGTACTCATTTGAACATCATTTCATTCATCGTCGAATATGACTTAACGATGGAGATTTTCCCTTATCCTGAAAGATGAATGTCTGGTAACTGTAAGCTCTATGGACTCTGGACTAATTTGAACATGAATTCATTCATCGTCCGATATGACAACGTTGGAGGATTTCCCTTATCCTGAAAGATGAATGCCTGGTAACTGTAAGCTCTATGGACTCTGGACTTATTTGTACATGAATTCATTCATAGTCCGATATGACAACGTTGGAGGATTTCCCTTATCCTGAAAGATGAGTGTCTGATAACTCTAAGCTCTATGTACCCTGTACTCAGTTGAACATCATTTCATTCATCGTCCGATATGACTTAACGTTGGAGGTTTTCTCTTATCCTGAAAGATGAATGTCTGGTAACTCTAAGCTCTATGTACCCTGGACTCATTTGAACATCATTTCATTCATCGTCCGATATGACTTAACGTTGGAGGTTTTCTCTTATCCTGAAAGATGAATGTCTGGTAACTGTAAGCTCTATGTACCCTGTGCTCATTTGAACATTATTTCATTCATCGTCTGATATAACTTAACGATGGAGGTTTTCCCTTATCCTGAAAGATAATGTCTGGTAACTCTAAGCTCTATGTACCCTGTAGTCATTTGAACATTTCGTTGATCATCTGATATGACTTAAGTTGGAGGGCCTAAATGTAATAATAATAATAATAATAATAATAATAATAATAATAATAATAATAATAATAATAATAATAATAATAATAATAATAATAATAATAATAATAATAATAATAATAATAATAATAATAATAATAATAATAATAATAATAATAATAATAATAATAATAATAATAATAATAATAATAATAATAATAATAATAATAATAATAATAATAATAATAATAATAATAATAATAATAATAAACAATAAGAGTAACAATAACAAGAAGAAGAATAGGAAGAAGAAATCTAGCTTTCATTTAAATCCAAATTTACTTGAACTTTCAGCTTCTGTGGAGAAAAAAGAAGAATAAGAAGGCTTTTTCCATAAATTTCAAGATACAAATATATTTTATTTGTTATGTAAGCAGTTTAAATAGTTAGGTATATGATACTTCAATCAAAATCGTTTAGCCCTTTTTGGGAAAATCAAAAATACTGAAACATGTTCCATATAAAGGATGCTTTGGAATGGAGCATTTTCTTCAAAATGTTCCTGTCGTCTGTTTGCAAGATTAAGTATCAAGTTTGGTATTTATCCAAAACGCTTACACACATATATTTAGATATATTTCTAAGAATGATTTTATATTCCCATACCACCCAGTAGGGAAATATTTAGTAATAAAATAAAACAAAAGCTAATTTTTTTTATGGTGTTTATGAAGTCGATACGTTTCAGGCAGCCAGGAATTTCTCATCTGTGGACAGCAACGGGTCAGGGGTACAATAAACAGATTTCAGGACGAAGCCAGCAGCAGGAAAAGTTTATGAGATTAACTGCCATGGTGGGTCGGAGTTATTATAAACAAGCTGAAGGATTTATTGCCTTGCGTTACACTGCAGGGTCAGCTGTTTTGTGCGGTTTACTCAAAACACTTTCCAGACTGCTGTCGATATGCTTTTGTTTGGAAGCGGTTTCGCTGCTGCCAACTGTCCAGAGTTATGACGCTGCAGAATTTCAAAGATACATTTTAGAATCTTGACAAAAATGTGAAGATGCATTGTCATTCTTATGTCAAACAATTTCGTAGCGGCTCGTGGCCGAAATGTTTGAGAGGCGCGGAAACGGTTTTGTTTGCTAAGTTCTGACAATAATAAATTATTACACCTGTAAATTTTAAGAACATTTTGTTTTAAATTCTACCCCTATAAATAATGGTTCTCAAGTTGTAATATATAGCTCAGAAATAAGTACAGCAAGTCTAAGACGCTCTTTACCCAAAGCTGCTATATTAATTTGCATGCAACATATGAAAGGATGGTATTAGAGCATCATTCAAACTGAACCAAATCCAGAAGTAATGTTCGCCACGTAAGCTGCCACAGATTCACGCACTGTATGTATACACATTAACTCGTATTTTGCATTTGTTCAGTTTATCATGAATTTTACTTTTGGTCTATTTATATACAAAATCAAGTCTTCTGTTCTTTAATTTAATGAAACTTTCCATCACTCTTTCATCAAAATCCTGCATGTTACTGACAAGTTCCTTATTTATTGAGAGCATTGTTAAAGCATCGAGTCTGTCATTGTATTTCTTAAAAGGGTTTTTATACTATTTAGAGTGGAAAATCAACTTTCAGCCTCCGCAGTCGCCATTGGCCTTCTTATAACAATTTTCAAAATATGTGACTTCGCTGAACACTGACGAAAGGTTATCTTCATGAAAACGTTCAATGCTCCTTGAATGTTTAACTCATTTCGTAAGTCGCCACAAACGGTGTATCTCAGATGCGAGAGCCCCTAGTGGTTACTGGGAAAATATACGAGTCAAATGGAGAATTTAGTTTCCTGACGGCATGTTGGCCATGGTAGCTCAATGGGTTAGAGCGACTGGACGGAAACCAGGAGATCCATGGTTCATATCCCAGCTATGGCATTGAATACGAAAACCATCTGACAGTGATTTGAAACGTCAGTTGGCACATTACACTGAATGGCAACAAACTCAGAAGCCCGTATTTGTTGCTCTATTTTCTCCCTACACACTTTTAACATGCAGTCTAATAGATCATTGTGCACTGTTTTCGTTTAAATACTGTGGATGTTTCTAAATGTTCCTTCATTACTGTATCTGCTGCATAGTTCAGCTGTATAGTTGCCTGCCTCGGTAGCGTACAAGGTAGGTAGCACGTCTGCCTCACGTTCAAGAGATCCCGAGTTCGAATCTCGGTCAGGGTGAGATATCTGGATAAGGTTTTTCCTGGGTTTTCCCGTATCCTGAAAGACGAATGTCAGGTAACTCTAAGCTCCATGGACCCCGGACGCATTGAGCATCATTTCACCCATTTCATTCATCGTCTGATATGACTAAATTTTGGAGGACGTAAATTACACACACACAAAAAAAAAGCTGTAAAGTTAATGAGGCTAATTTCATTTTTACTAGTTTCTATTTTTCTTCTATCAAGAATTCCGGCGTTGGTCTACCCAACGATTTCAATTGTACTTTTTCTTAAGTAGGTCAACCTTAAAAATTACACTTCCATTAGTGATTTTACAAAGTAATCCATCATTCTTTAGTCATTGGATTTTACAATGCCACCTGTAACACTCTGCTTATGCTCCTAACTCCACAAAGAACACTAAAATAACAAGTAGTGCATTCTAACACTATAATACTATTACGTATTTTAAATGGGATGATGTTTGTCCTTGAACGCTACTAGGTGAGCAACCAATCGGTGTCCTGCGGTGTTGTCGTATTGCATTCCCGCTAATTGGTGTGTGACGAGTGGCAAACTAATCAAAATGTATGAAATATTATTCGCGCGAAGACAAAAATTCAGACTTTGCCAAAACTGATCCATGTGGAAGGTAGAGAGTAATGTGTCTAACATAACCATGAAAACCCCATATCTTTAGCTCAAATAGTTTTTCTAATACAAATAAATAAACCACTTCTACCTGTATTATAACAATAAATCACGACATAAGCACTGTATGAATATTTGGTTGGCATGTATGCGTGTACGTATATTTTTAATTAGTCAGAACTGAAACGTAAACATTTGACATGACGTGATAAAACATTTGACTTTGAATAAACCAAGTCGAGCCCTGGCAGAACGTGTCTGGCCACATTATATCTTTGTTTATGAATGCTTCGTAATCTCTATTTACTCTAGAGAGTTCAAAGTGGTTGGTGTGTATGTATGTACATATACTTTTAATTACTCAGAACTGAAATTTAAACTACTGACATGACGTGATAAAAGAATTACTGTGAATAAGTCAAGGTGTTAAATTCGAGAAAGAGCAATCACTTCATTTCCTGTTAGCCTGTGGAATGCTGTATGCTTATGTTTATGAATAAATGCTGGATAAGAAGTGTTTATTTACCCTGGAGAGTTCAGATCAATATCATTCACTTGTTCTTTACACAACAGTAGAATAAGAGTTAAATAGTGCAATGGCTTTTTGCGGTGAATTTAGTGGCGAGTCAAAAAGAGGTATTGCGGAGTCAGGCTCGAAGTATTATTTTTAAGGTGTACACGTTCTTCAAAAAATTTTCGGAAACAGAAACTAAAACTGAGTTATTGCAAAGAGTACTGCCATTTAAAAATACGGAAAAAGTGTATCAGCTGGATCAACTTGCAATTGAAACGGGACACGAGGTAATAGGCCTCCCACCTTACCACTACCTATATAATCCAATTGAGTTGATGTGGGTTTAAATAAAAAGGGGGGCTGCAATCAGAAATAATACTTTTAAACTGACGGACGTTGAACGACTAGTTCACGAAGAAATTGACAAAGTAACACAACAGGACTGGGACAACTGCGTAAGGCTTGCGGAAAACCTTCAAGATGATTTTAAGAAAGAAATAGCACAAGACGAGATTTTGGAACCTGTAATAATAAATTTGCAAGACTCAGACGATAAAGACAGTGACAATGACAAATTGTCTCTTAACGGAAGTGACATTGACAGCGATATGGATGAGCCATTGGCAGTTCCACTGGAATAGATAAACAGGTAATTCATAAACTATAATTATATAGTATTTAAAACTATACATAATTTGCGAAAATGCTTTTTCCAATTTTGATTTTGGCAACTGCATCATTGTAAAAGTTTGTAAAATATAATTTGCTTACCCTTATGTCTGCGCCAAGGAGACCTGCATGTTGTATGAGTGTGCGAGAGAGAGGGAAATATAAAAGGAGTGGGGTAACAAGCGGCAACACTGAGCGTGATACGGCATCTGATTAGCTGGACTCCAGAACTCTTTCCATTTGAAACACATAATAGTCCAGGGCAGGCCATTCCCGCCTTCCCGCGCAAAACACTGTCACTGCTGACTGAGGGGCGTGACGTCACTGAGAATACAACGCAAGAGCGCTTACACGTGAATGTGCGTAATGCAATATTGTGATTGCACATTATAAGATAAGATAAGGCGCTGATGCATGCAAATTCCACAATCCTTGTGATGAAATAAACGAGATGCAGTTGCTTATGAGCTATTGTAGTTGTTGGCTGTGTTTTTTGTCGTAACATTATGAAAACCATTGCGCTGTTGCTGAAAGCAAACATGCTTCGTATAAAACTACGAATGTGATTTTCCATTGTTTGCCTTAAGATCAAGAACTACGGCGCAAGTGGGTTTTACGCTGTAAAAGAACTGATCCGGTTAATGTGAATAATGCAAGGATTTGTTCCGATCACTTCCTGCCCGAAAACTATGAACGGGATTTAAAAAACGAGTTGTTAGGTTTGCCGCTGAAAAGAAAATTAAAGGGCGACGCTGTACCGTCATAGAAAATTCCTAATTGGCATGGGGATGTATTTGAGGCGGTAGTAGCAAGTACAAGCAAAACCAATTTGCAGGTAATTATCAGATACACATTCCATTTATGTATTTGTTTCTATGTGTACACTGAGTTTATTCGCTCCTTTTTTATAAGAAAAGTTTGATGCGTGGAATAATAATAATAATAATAATAATAATAATAATAATAATAATAATAATAATAATAATAATAATAATAATAATAATAATAATAATAATAATAATAATAATAATAATAATAATAATAATAATAATAATAATAATAATAATAATAATAATAATAATAATAATAATAATAATAATAATAATAATAATAATAATAATAATAATAATAATAATAAAACTGTTTTTATTAATAGGTAATATCAGCAAGAGATCGCCGGTGCGAAGTTAGGACCGTGCGAAAGAGGGCGCTGTCTATTATAGTATCTTTATCTCCCAAAAAAAAACAAAATTTGACCCGTCGACCAGCACGGAGGTAGCTCCTGACCACTCTGTTGTTGCTGAAGAGGAAATAATTAGACTAAAGACTCGAATGCAAGCCCTGAAGAAAGAAAACAGTGTTTTGAAACGGCAGAACAAGGTACAGAAGTAATATTTTGTAGCTTCCATGGACAAAGTGCTGCGAAGTGTAATGGAGTGATGCAAAACTTATTTTCTATAATAAGTTCCAAGTTTCCCGAAATTCATCACAAAGTGATCTCTCTTAATGTGAGGACAAGAACCTTCATTAGAATTAGGCACTTAAACAAAAGAGCGAAGGCAGAAATAATCAGGAAACTTGCAGCAAAGAAAAATCTTCAATGGGTTGCTTCGTCATTTTCTTGAGCTACACTGATTAAGTACATATGAATAGTAACATGTTCTAAACTCTTAATACAACTGCTAGAAGGAACATTCATTATAATACACAAGTGGATGTTTATTCCTTCCGATTTTACACGTAGCAGAGCTTAAATAACACATACTGAGGGGCTAGTGTTTAACTCTCGCGGCTGAACTGTATTCTCAGTGACGTCATGCGCGTTAGCCAATGGCAGCGCGACTCTCCGGAATGGCCTACCTGAGTATTCTAGTTGCCTTGATAATAGTCTGCGGACAGAATTGCGCCTATAAGCACATATGCCAAGTGCTTCCCCCACTCCCTCACCACATGCGTTTCGTTACGTGGAAATGCAGCAGGCGGGCGCTATTCGTTCCGCGCCGAACCGTATGCTGTAGGTATGAAAACATCACTCTTACACCCTATGAAGCTTTCTCATAGTTTAAAAGTAATCTGTCCTTAATAGTCGCAAGGCTATGGTTCATTTAATTTCATGAGATTTTTAGGGGTGCGCGCGCCTTCGCGCCCTTTTCGCGAACCGCTCCTGGTTGAAAGCTATTAATGAGAACCTCAGAATTTTCACAAAAAGACTCATGTTAAGTGTAGTCTGGGTGGGGAGATTTTTTTGAAATTTTCGTGGATTCTCTTTGTAAGATATTCTTAAAGTACCAAGTTTCGTATTTAACTGACTTTTTGTGTACCTGTTTGAGTTATACCGTCTCTCTCACACATTTTTTTTTTAAATCATTGTTTTGAATCCGGATAACTTTAGAACAAATGTTTCCAGTGAAATTTCAGTTTCAACGTTTTGGGCGTATTTCAGTAACTTTTGTACCTACTATAAGGGATGTTAATGTACATGCAAATATTTTGAGAGCAGGTGGAGATTTCTTAATCGAGTAATTTGATGTATGAGACTTATGGCCTGTTAGTTCAAATGCGGAAGTTACGGCTACAAGTCTCTAAAATGTCAGTACGCCACTGCTAATGATAATACCACTTGCATGCACAACACGAAAATGGAGACACGTGTCGGAGCACTCCCTCTGGCGCAATGGTTATGACATTAATTCAGGTGAAAATTAAACGAGTTCAAGTCTCTTTCACTTTTGTGTAATTTGTTGCTTTTAAATATTAAATGTATGCATTTTACGAGTAATTTCACCTTGTCAGTGCAATTACAATTCTTTCTAACAAAGACTGAATCTTGCTTAATACTTTCACATGCTGTAGGTCTAAATGGAAGGTTGTTTAAAGGGTGAACGAAAAGTAAATGTAACTCTTTACGTCAGGTTTATAGGGACGGCTCGAAATGGTGACCTGCGTTTTCAATGCAAAGTTGACAGCAGCTGTCATACTTTGTCCAAAATTCCATGTGTGTGTCGAATAACTTCACATGCTGCTATTATTCGCTCGAGCCTCACCAAAGTGGCCCGGATTCCATCTCAGATGACCGCAAAGTGAGTTTTGTTATGGACAACACGGCGCTAGGAGGGGTTTCCTCCGGGATCTTCGGTTTCCCCCGCCATCTCATTCCACCGGTGCTCCATCTTCATCTCATGTATCATCAGTTTCACCGCCTGCAGTGCTGCATATAGTAAAAATGGGCGTTAAGCACTACACATTTCAATTTCTTCTGAGGTAATAGGGGTTTATACACCAGAAACTTCAGGTGACGGAAATCACTTGGGTTAAGATCGGAAGAGCGTGCTGGCCAAGTACAGTTGGACTCCCCATGCATAGGCCAATCAGACTCACGTGCTTAGTTGCCAATCACTATTACAAAGACGAAGAAAAAATTAACTACATGACAGGAACCAAACCAATGACCTTTGAAACGCATTTTTTGGCGTTACAGATTGGGTCACAGAGCACTTATAGAACAGCACCAGAGTAGGCTACATGATGCAAGGAGGCAGTTAATCGCTGTTCAGTGTCAACTGGCAGGTGATTAGTTCGAGACGTAAGAGATCTTTGAGGCATTAAATATTGAGAATGTCAATAACGAGCTACTATGAATCGATATTTCTGTACTCGAGAAGCAGCTTTAAAGACATTCTAATTCAATAATTTCAGCTACCTTGTTTAAATATCAACTTACCAATATCTGATGCCAATTAGGTTTAACACAATTAAATGTGTTATGGAAATTAATTGTTCTTTCACACTAGCCGTGTGTACGACGCATGGAAAGGTAGAGTCACACCGAAAAGTTCAATGCTATAGCTTGGATTTGAACCACGGATCTTCCGATCTCCGTCCGGCTGCTCTTAACCATTGAACTACTATGGCTAATATGCCGATACATTAAATTCTTCAACTGACTCGTGTTTTTTCAGGTAAACCACTGGGAGTTCTCTTGAACACATGAGACAACTACCTTAATGGCGACTTACCATGCTTTAAGTATTGTCCACCAACAAGAAGGCAACAGAGAAATGAAGGGGACTGGGGTTTCAACTGTTTATCTGCTCTGTTATTGGATCTGTATATTAGAAAATGAGTGTATGAGAGTGCATGAGTCAGCCATGTTGCCAGATCTAATGCTCTTTGCAGTAAATGCAGTGATAGGTATTACATATGAGTGAGTTTTGCAACAACGTTTGCAAATTATAATCAAACCTAGCATCCTTGTCATACTTGGAAGGCGAGCAACACTGTGTGGACAGCAAAAGTGATTGCATTACACATTCCTCTAGCTTGCCTTCTTGTGCTGGGCAGACAGCACTTAAAGGTCTGGGCTTTATAGTGGACCACTATTGTGTCAATTAATGGAAATTGTTCTTTCACACTAGTGTGTAGGACGTGGACTGAAAACTGTGTTATGGTTAGCCACAGACTATGCATTGCCTATCTCGACTTGCTTATATTAGTCCAGTCTACATTTGCTGAGATTATTTCGGTGTAGTTCATTAACTCCTTTATATACGGTTGAGAAGGTGTAATACTGCTCTCTAAATGTGCTAGTCCCATCTGATATATAGGACTAGCACATTTCTGTACAAGCAAGGATGTTCTCAATAATGGAGCGATACACTTTGGGAATCATAGAGCTTATACATAAGGGTCTGAAGATGGGATACAAAGAAAATGATATTGAAGGCATTGCTTTATTGTTTAGTGTTGCACACAGGTAATATTTCAGAACATTCTCTTATATCAGGTACACTAATATTTAAGGACGATGACTAAGCAACTTCTTCAGGCTGCAGTTTGCAGACATTGCCGAATGCAAACCTGATCACTGTCCGTCCGTGGTGCTGATAGGGTGTACACAGACTGAAGGTTTTTGTGCCTGCCCTTAATATGACAATGCTTAGACGTCGAGGCCAGCCGAGCAGTTTGTCTGTAGATGATGCTGCTTTCTGTCCTGCTCTACTGAGGTATCCCTATTGTGGCACCCCTAACCTTACTGCAGACTGCACAGCTTAAGACTTGGATCAGCATCGTCGGTGATGGCTTTGGCAGTGCCATGCTACCCTTGAAGCAGATGTCGGCCATCAGCTTTCAAAAACACTTGCTCTCCAGCATATAGCACAATTCACAATCACAGATCCAACAGCAACTACTGCATCAAACTACACTGCAGATAGATGGACCATGCAGGCTGCTATTTAAGAGTTGTGTTCAGAGGTGCTTAATCCTGGTAAACTTAACTGCCACCAACCAGCCCACAAGGAACATCAGGACCTGCTGTGCACAATTCAAAAAATCAAATAGACTACATGGTGACACCTGAGCACACATCAGGATAGCACATTGAAAACGTAAAAGAGTCTTCTAACAGACAAAAGCCACACAATTGACCACCACCTACTGAGCCCAACTACACAATCGAGACCACTCTCTGCTAGGCACAACATACAACACATTCTGACCACTGTCCTCCCAAGCACCAAGCTGCACAGTATACACAATTTAATAAGGAATGCTATTATTCTCCTACTTTACACCCTTGTCACCTGTCTGACCGCTTGGCTCTCACCAAGGCAGCCTGGGTTCGATCCCAGGCGACCGCAAAGTGAGATTTGTGGTGGACAACACGGCGTTGGGGCGGGTTTTCTCCGGGACCTCCGGTTTCCCCCGTATATCATTCCACCGGTGCTCCATCTTCATCTCATGTATCATCAGTGTCACCGCCTGCGGTGGCGTATGTAGTAAAAGCGGGCGTTAAACACTACACATTTCATTTCATTTTGTCACCTGTCTGTTTCAACAAACCCATGTCACTTGCTACGGTCAGGACCATGAGTCTTGTTCATAGCCTAGCCTCTTATTTTTCTGTCCTGCATCTTAATTGTGCAGCAGCAGCAACAGCAGCAACTACACAGACTAATGGAGGTGCACTAACAAAACGTAGCGTGGTAGCGTGTCTGCCACAGGTTCAAGAGGTTCCAAATTTAAACTTAATTAGGGTGAGTTATCTGGACAAAGCTTTTTCTGTGGTTTTCTCTTGTCCTGAAAGATGAATGTCAGGTAACTATAAGCTCTATGGACCCTGACTCATTTGAGCACCATTTCACTCATTTCATTGTGCGATATGACCAAGCCAATTAAAGAACATTCCAAATGAAAAAAGGAAAATACAAATGCCCACTTCTGTAGTGTAGGTATAACATGCCTCACATTCCAGAGGTTCTGAGTTTGAATCATGGTTAGAAAGATGTTGTTGTTGTTGTCGTTTTCAAATGCTAGGCTTTGGCAATGAAGCCATTAGCTCTCTTGCTCTCCAATATTTCTGTGTAGTGGGTCCGGCAGGTAGGGCTTCACAGGTTAAAAGATGTTCTTCAGTCATTTCCTCTTCTTTGTTGCACAGAGGACAATTTGGACTTGTATAAATTCCTATTCTGTGTAAGTGTTTGGCCAAATAATCATGTTCCCTAAGTAATCTAAAATTTGCTACTGCAGCTTTACGTGGGATTTCTGGAATAATTTCTGGATTTTTAATTAAAATGTTCCAATTTTTATCTTTGGCTTTGTTAGATATTGATTGGTTTTGTTTGTTTTTATATTTGCTTTTGATTAATCTTTTTATGGATGTAAAGGGTTAGTTTTTACTTTTGTTCTGAATTAAGTTTGCACCTTTTTTGGCAAGAAAATCAGTTGATTCATTTCCAGCAATTCCACAATGTGCAGGTGTCCACTGTAATATAATTCTTTTCTGTAGTTTTTGAAGTTGTTGGATCATTTTGTGACATTTTTAATTTGGATTGACCTCATTTTATATGAACTTATTGCACATAATGCTGCTTTAGAATCAGAAAGTATGACAGCATTTTTTAATTTATCTATTCTGTATACAAGGATTTGGAGTGAAATATGAATAGCCGTTACTTCTGCATCAAAATTTGTTGTGTGGTATCCTGCTGGTTGATAGAATGAGAACAGTGCACACTTAATTCCTGCTCCTGAGTTGTTGTCCAAGTTAGATCCATCTGTGTAGATATGTAACCATTCTTCAGGTGGGTATCTATTGTTCACAATTTCCAATGCTAGTGCTTTTAGTACAGGTTTGGAAGTTTCAGATTTTGTAACTATTTGTTCTAAATCTAATTGAATATTAATTGGTTCAAAAGTCAGTGGGTTTTCTTTGATTAAAATGTTTTCTTTAGAATTATGAAGATTCAGATCTGTTTTTAATTCCATAAAGATAAACTTACATTTAACATTAGGAAGATTTACTCCAATGAGTTTGATTTTCTTCTCGGTGAGTTTCCTCTTATCTTGAAAGGATAAATGTCAAATAAGAACTTATTTTTTATTTACCAGACCAACGTTTTGTTTAAAGTATAAAATGTTTGAGAACTTTTAACTCAAAATATACTAATAATTTCTATGATCAAGGTCCAATTCATATATTAACCCTTTGTTGCGCATGCCATATTAGTTGTTTAATATCCAAGCAGACATCTATCCATTTAAATGTTAAAGATTTAAACTAAAAATTACTTATATATCTACATAGTATCTCTTACCACTAAATTAAATTAACTGCCTCAAATGATTTGAAATAAACAAAAGCCTTACATTTTATTTCAACATGTGTACCCTTTTGTAACACTTCTTTGTAATTGCACAATATTAAGGCAATTAAATCTATTGCTTTAAAATATAAAAAAAACTGGACTAAATTTTTTCTACATAGCTAAAATAGTAATCTCTGCAAAAATGTTATAGTACTTACTCTAATAATGTTTAACAACCCAGTGGCTGAAACTTTGGTGAGTAACTGTCAACAGATGAACAACGAAATTCATCAGCTTTTATTTACAAGTGCTGCCATTTTCATGTTGAGGTTGGAAACTTTTCAGACCACCTTCGTATGAAACTTGAGCTAAAAAATTTTGTTAATGCACTCAACAAGGATGGTAGTGGATTTGCATATTTGCAAGGCAAGTTTCCACATTTAACTTACGCAAAATTGAAAGAAAGAATTTTTGTTGGACCTCAAATTGAAAAACTCGTGAGGATGAAATGTTTGAGAAAACATTACAAATTAATGTATTAGCAGCTTGTCATTGATTTACAAGGGCTGTGCGTGGTTTTCTTGGAAACACAAAGGAAAGTTATAAAACTTTGGCCTCAAGTTTGTTGAAATGCTATAAATGAGTTGTAATGTATTTGAAAATCCATTTCCTTCATTCGCATTTAGACCTTTCTCCAGAAAATCTGAGTGATGTTAGTGATGAACAAAGTAAATGGTTTCATCAGGGCATTTCTGCCATGTAGAAGAGGTACGAAGGTTGTAAGGACCCAGTAATGATGGGGGATTACTGTTGGTTGGGGGATTTCTTGTGAGGGAAAGCAGACAGGAGTACAAGAGGCAATCACATGCTATCAAGAACTTTTAAGCATAGTTACAGGTATATCCCTTAAATACAAGGGCTGTTCAATAAAGAATGATAATTTTTTGCACTAAAATTCAATCTTATTATATTTGGTTAGCTTAATGTGAAACAAACATGCCATAGTAGATTCATGGTTGGTACTCCTGGATCCTGGCTGTGAGAACAAGGCAAGTTCAGACATGTTCAGTATCGCCTACCGCTGCAATAAAGGTAACACGCAAGGAACAATATGTGGCTTTGAAATTTTGCTTTCGTCTCAACAAATCTTCAGTTGAGGCCCATACAATGTTACAGGAGGCCTATAGAGAGTCTGTTCTTCCCTACAGCACAGCTCAAAGGTGGTTTAAAGTGGTTAAAGAGGGAGACAATCAATTTCAAAGGAAGGTGGACCCGGTGCTCCAGTTACTGCTCTTACGGAAGAAAACATCAACACTGCTGCTGCCATTGTGAGAGAGGATCGACGAATTACCTTAAGATCACTTTCTGAAATACTGAACATTTCATTGGGTGCCACCCACACGTTGGTGACAGAAACACTACACATGAGACATGTTTGTGCGGGATGTGTTCCAAGACTGTTGATTCCCGAACCAAAGGACATTCGCATGCAGGTCTACGTGAAGTTATAGTTGATGTTAGAGGAAGATCAGGAGTTTCTTTCAAACGTAATCACTGCTGATGAAACTTGGGTACATAATTTTGATCCTGAGAGCAAAAAGCAAAGCTCAGTGTGGAAATCTCCTTCACCACCAACCCCCAAAAAAGAAAAAATGGTTGCTTCTGTTGGGAAAGTTATGGTCATCTCATTCTTTGATATTCATGGAATGGTTTATCAGCATGTTGTACCTGCACACACATCAGTAACTGGGACGTCCTGAAAACATTGCAAGTCCATATCAGATGCAAAAGACCACATTTCCGTGAAGCAGGCTGGATGCTGCACCATGATAATGCGTGGCTGCATATTGCCAATGTTGTTACTGAACTTCTTGCAAAAATCTATGTGAAGTGCATCCCTCACCCTCCCTGTAGTCCAGATTTAGCCCCTTGTGACTTTTTTCTATTCCCTAACTTGAAGAAATGCCTTCGTGGGAGGCATTAACCATCATCAGAAGCAGTGGTGAAGGCTGCAGAGGCAATTTTGAAGGATCTCTGAAAAAATGGTTTCCAGCATGTCTCTGAAGACTGGCAGAAATGCTGGGACAAGGGCATCGCATTCAGAGGAGACTATTTTGAGAAGGACTATCAAACTTTCGAGGATGAGTGAAGGTACGTTGTCAAAAAGAAAAATTGTGATCATTCTTTATTGAACAGCCCTCATATATTGCCCAAATACTTTTGTGTGCATGTGAAGCAACATTTTGAATTAATCTTAATTCACTATGAGATATGTAGGTAAGAACCTAAATGTCTTATCATTTTATCTTGAGGTGTTAAAATTTGTACCAATTTTCAAAATTAGCACATCTTTTTCCTTATGAATAATCTACTTTTATCGCAAAGGCATGAACAAGTTTTTTTGTTTGTTGGGTAGTGGAACTGAGGAACCATTCAACTTAACATGAGACAGTAAGACACTTTTTACTGTGCTTGTATACCATGATCTAATGGGAGTTCTTGTTTTCTTAACCATGAACTGAGCATATGTTTTGACCAGACCTACAATATTAACGAGGTTCTGAAGAGAAGTTGGTGCAGAAACGGCAGAAGGCAGTTGAAATCCCATGTGTTTATATGATGTGAAATGTACATTACAAATTTCTTAACAATAGCAACTTGCACTAGGAACAATATTTCCACCATATTTGACAGCCAGTTGTCACCTCTTGTCGGCTTGGGTCAATCCCGAGTATAGTAACGAGTATAGTTTATCACTGCATTAGGACGATATATCCTTGTTCTTTCCCCTGCTACTCTTGTGTTCTCCTTCCCATCTCTTCTAAGATCAGAGTAGGTAGATAACAAAAGAAAAGCCTTATGTCAAAAACTGCATTTACACCTTTATGTTCAGTATGTGAGATTCATCAGTTTTCAGCTTCAGTTGTTTTGGTTTTGGAAATTCGTTTTGCAGTCTTTCCTTCCAGCATGAGTTACAATTTTAATGGCAGCTTGAGAGTAAAAAAACTTATCAAAACAGATGTGATGCCACAAACCCATATATTTTTGTTCACATATCTGGAACAACCTGTTCACTAATTAGAGGATCATTGTTTCTTGTCTCTTTTTTCCTCGACAAGTTTTACATGCCAATAAATACCCAGTTTTACTATCTGCAATATCTCATTTTGTTGGTTTAACAGGCAAATGCTGTTTTAGAAAGAATCTTCCTTTGACGCTGGCATTGCTTCATCAAGAGAGGGATCACGATTTATTTCATAAACATTAGCAAATCATCTAATGGCCTGCCTCTGTTGCGTAGGTGATAGGGAGTCTGCCTCATGTTCAAGAGGTCCCAATTTTGAATCTCGGTCAGGTTGTGTTATCTAGGTAAGGTTTTCTTCCAGTGCTTTCCCTTTTCCTGAAAGATGAATGTTAGATAACTCTTGAGATCTATGGACACTGGGCTTATTTGAGCATAATTTCACTTATCATTAATTCATCATCCCATCAGACTTAATGTTGGAGGGCCTAAATTTAAAAAGAAAACCTGATTATATCCAACTACTGGGCTTAATAAAACCAGATAATCTTCCTCAAATTAATTTAGATAATAACCTACTGTCTCTCATTAGAGGCACAGGTCTGTTAAACCATAACTATGTGAGTAGATACATTAAACCTTTAGGTTTTACTGCTAAGAGCATAGAACCTGGCTCCTTTATAATAAGTCAAGTTTATGTCTAAAGCAAGTTGTACTTCGTATAGGAAACCATATCAATTCTCTCTTAATTCTGACTTTGCAAATTTATTATTTAGCTGATGGTACTGTGAAATCTTTAGAGAATAGAGCAAGTTCATTACTTATCTTGTAATAGGACACATGTAAAAGTGGCACTCCCCCCAAAACTAATTTCAGGTAAATCCACCATCCCAGTATATAATCAGGGCTATTATACTTCTGGCTCAGAATAACGCTAACAATTACTGTTACAGCTAACAACTGAGCACTAACAAGTATGGTGGGTTTTCATTTTCTGTAATCATGACGGATGGTTTCTGTATTATTCTGTAACCATGATCCATGATGGATCTTCTCAATCATGTTGTTACGCACCTTGAGCGACTCATCGCAAATTCATACACTTTGCAGGTGTGTTTTGTTTTTCATCACTCTCGGCATGGCAGTTCAAATAGTGCAATTGCAATCACTTAAAGACATCTGTTCTGCACAGACCAAGTTGGAGCACAAGCAAGCTACAAGTCTTCCGAAGAATGCAAAATATATACTGATTATTGCAGAAGTAATGCCATTATTAATTTGACATAATGATTTATAAATATAAGAAAAGATGCTGTTTTCTAGGGTAGTACATAATTTTTAGTAAATATCGTCTTATATGAACTACGAATTTTAAACTTTTATTTGTTTGGTATATCAATGATTTATTGCAAAGCAATATAATAACTTCTCTGTACTTCTTGAAGTACTAATAGCATAATTAAAATTGGACTTCATATTTTCATTGTAATAACCTCCAACCAGTACTGGAATGAACTATAAGCTCTAGTGCATCCTAAACATGAACTTTCTACTTTCATACCTACTACTTAGCTGAAAAAAGTATACCATTTTACAAACATTTTGATAATTGTGTGCCATATAAAAGATGTATTTCTCCATTAGGAATTACTGTAATTCGTCAGAGATTAGGTTAGGAAATTCTTCCGCTCAAGCATAGTGGTAGGATGTTATATTCACACTTAGCACATACATATATGGTTTCACTTTACCAGGATTAATGTTTAAGCAATTGTTGTAAAGTAATACAAACATGAAGTAACAGCTAAATATTTGAAATGCTTTGCATTTAATAATACTGTCCTGCGACACTTTCCCGGTTTTGATGAACCATGAATGAACCGCATCCATGGTATACTTTCAAAGCGGTAGTCAATAAGTTTCTTATAAACTATCTGTGATATGAAAACATTATGAGAAATATACTACAAAAGCTATTATGAGCTTCAGGGCGAAATATGAGTTTAAAGCTTCAGTACTTCTACTCTCAGCTTAACTATTTTCTTGATAATTTTGGATCCCTCAGAAATGAACAAGGTGAATGATTTCAGCAAGAAATCAAGGAATTGGACAGGAGATGTCACGGTCGATGGAACAATGCAGATTACTGTTGGTACTTGAAACATAAGTTCCTTAAGCACGACTTAAACGTAAATCAGTGCAACACACTTTCCGGCCAAAGGAAATAAAACTTCACACCTTATTTTACAGATAAACAGGTATTTCTGTATATTTATTACTCAGAAACTTTTCTTTTCGTATTGATGTTGTAATGCACAATCTTTGCGTAAAAACACCACTTTCAAATTATTTGTGATTTGTGAGAAAACATTTTATGATAGAGAAAAATGGACAGCATGATTCAATCTAGCACACCAAAATTAGTAAACATCACTTTTCAGATGGCAACCTGGTGAACAGATGTTATATTTTGCAGGACAGTATAATTCCTTATAATAATCAATACTGAAATGAAATACGAGTTCTGGTGATTTTGTAATATACATATTCTATCTTCTAGCATTTAATTTGAAAGAAACTGCTTTAATTTTGGATATTTGTTTACTCTGGCATCAGCTGCTAAAGAAATGTGGAAGTTATAGTTTGTAGGACTATCTGACCCAAACCAGCATTCCATAGGTTACACGGCAGAAAATTAAATGTAAGTGCTTGGTTACAAGATAATTCTCAAGGAGAAATGAATCTCAGAGCAAACATGTCTTCAAGATGTTCTTTACTATCATGTAAATGACAAGAGATCAAAAGTTAGGTTAGGAAACTTTCTACATATTTCTCGTGTAAACATGCACTTTTCATATATCAAGATTTAACTGTGTAATAAATACGACTCATCTAAAAATTAATAATGCACTTTTCATTTAAGTTAATTGATGGAAATTAATCATTTCTTCACACTAGCCATATATAGGCTAAGGTTTTTGTTAGATAGAGTCAACATGAAAAATTCAATGCCATGGCTGGGATTTGAACCATGGATCTCCTGCTTTCCGTCCAGTCGCTCTTACCCACTGACCCATCATGTCCTGACATTAAATTCTCCAATTGACTCTATATATTTCCTGGTAAACCACTAGGGACTCTCGTATCCGAGATACACCGTTTGTGGCAGTTACTATCGTAAGTACTTAAATCCCTGGCTTCATCATTTAACTCGTGCCATGGTAGCTGAATGGGTAAGAGCGACTGGACGGAAATCAGGAGATCCGTGGTTCAAATCCTGGCCATGGCATTGAATTTTTCATGTTGCCTCTAACAAAAACCTTAGCATATATATGGCTAGTGTGAAGAAATGATTAATTTCCATCAATTAACTTAAATAATACAAGTTTAATGATGAAGCCTGGGATTTAAGTACTTAAGATAGTAAGTTGCCACAAACGGTGTATCTCAGATATGAGAGCCCCTAGTGGTTTACCGGGAAATATATGTATTAGTCAATTGGAGAATTTAATGTCAGGACAGCACGTTGGCCATGGTAGCTCAATGAGTAAGAGCGAGTAGAGGGAAACCAGGAGATCCGTGTTCAAATCCCGGCCATGGCATTGAATTTTTCATGTTGAATATACTTCTTCTTCTTTATCTAACTCCTTTGTGCTGTTAAGCGTGGAGTACAAGCTTCTTCTACCCATTTCCTCCACTTTTCTCGGTCCATAATCATTCTCTTCATTTGTGTCATGGTTTTCCCTCTGTCCTTCCCCAACTTCTCAATGTATTCCTGATACAACATGCGTGGCCTTCCCCTAATTCTTTTACCTTCTGGTCTTGCTTCTAAATATTGTTTGGGTTTTCTTTCTTATGACATGCGGAGTACAGGTCCATACCATTTAAGTTGTCTTTTTTCCAATATTTCTTTAACAGAGTGTGTGCCCAACTCTTCCCTTATTGTTACATTTCTAATCATATCTCTTCTTGTCTTCCCCACAACTCGTCTTAAATATCTCATTTCCATAGCTGTTATTTTGCTTTCTTGTTTCTGTAGGAGAGTCCAGCTCTCTGCTCCATATAATAGAATTGGTAGTATTATTGTTTTAAATACTATAATTTTTGTATCTTTTGTTATTTCCTTTTTTCCCACAATAGTATTATTAATCTGATAGTAGACCGAATTGGCCTTTCTTATTCTGTTTAAAATTTCCTGCTCTATTATTCCATCCTAATTTATAATTGTACCCAGGTATTCATAACTGTCTACCTGTTCTAAGATTTCATTACATTTAATTTTAACTTCTTCTTCTTTCCTTCCTATATACATGGTTTTACTTATGGGTATGTTTAATTCTAAACATCTTCTAGTTAATTCTTCTTTCCATTCATTTAGCGCTAATTGTAAATTATTATTACTATTTGCTAGCAATATGATGTCATCAGCATATATCAACGATTGTGCCCAAACTGGTCTTAAATTTCTATATCCTATCATAGTTCTTGCTGTTCTTCTTTTGCAAATTTTCCATATTTCATCCATCACAATAATAAATAAGAGTGGGCTGAGACTATCTCCTTGTTTAACTCCTCTATTCATCAGAAATGGTTCTGATTCTTGTTCATCTAATCTTATTATCCCTTTTGGTTCTTGATAAACTGATTGTATTGAATCAAATGCTGCTTTCAAATCTAAGAATCCTAAATAAATACCCTTTCCTCTATCTATAGCTTTTTCTACTATCATTCTCAATGAGAAAATTTGGTCTTGGGTTTGTCTACCCATTCCGAAAGCAGCCTGTTCTTCTAAATCTTGTTCTACTATTTTCCTCAATTTCCTTTCCAGGATTCTAGTGTACACTTTATATACAACCGGGGAGAGACATATAGGTCTATAGCTTGAGCAATCACTTTGATTGCCTTTCTTATGTATTGGAACAATTACATTTAATTCCCAATCTCTTGGTATTTTTTTTCCCATCCATATCTTCTGAAATAAACTTTTCAGTATTTTTATTAATTCTTTACCTCCATATTTAATCAGTTCTGGTGCTATTCATCCCTACCAGCTGCTTTAAGTAGCTTGATTTCTTGTATTGCCATTTGAACTTCAATTCTATCAATTTCCTTTTCTTCTTCCTCTCTTTCTTCCCCATAATTATTAATTATTCTTCTCCTTCTTATACCTGTATTCTCTGCATCTTCGTTTATGTATGAATCTAGAGGGGTATTCATAAACTTTTCTTCATAATATTCTCTCCATGTATTCAGAATTTCTTTGTGTTCGGTCACTAACTTTCCAGACTATCTATATCTACAGTTTTCATTATTTTCACACACAAATTTGTTTCACTTTACGATGTATGAATAACATAAGGTTATCTATCTTCTGTGAGTTCTACAATCCTTTGTGCTTCTAATCAAATTTCAGCAAGGAAAAAGTAGTATTGCTGGCTAACAACATGGTCTCGCCTCTTGTTATGCTTAACCATAACTTTCTTCCTCTCAACAAGATGTCATTACAGTTATGATGTAACAGAATAACAAATGGCACATAGCTAGTGGTTAGCGGCTTTAACAAGTGGTTCAG
This sequence comes from Mantis religiosa, assembly GCA_030765055.1. Taxonomy (NCBI): domain Eukaryota; kingdom Metazoa; phylum Arthropoda; class Insecta; order Mantodea; family Mantidae; genus Mantis; species Mantis religiosa. The sequence goes on along the minus strand of CM060956.1, from coordinate 127,768,499 downwards.
CTTCAACCAGATGTTACAGAATAGCCCTCATTGTGACAAAATGACAACACTAAGACGTGCAAAACTCCTCTGTCAACAGAATCGTTAGCCCAAATGTAACTTTCAGTCACTTTCACTTTTTGCAAATACAGACACACAGAACAAGCATAGTATATCAGTCTAATGTTTCTCTACGTCTCTGTTGCAAGCACCAACTTCACACTACTTTGCTTGGCAACTCTGACAGCTTTCAACAAACTGACAAAAAATCAGGTGTGTACTGGATAAACTGCGAAGGCTGTAACAACTTTTACATTGGAAAACTAAAAGAAATTAGAACATTAGGCCTAAAGAGTATTTTAGGAACTTCAGGAATAAAGAATTTACAAATCGGCGGTAGCGTACCATTTTTGGAACGATAATCATGAAATCCATTTATTAAAAAGTGTTCAGGGTCAATGGCATTAACCATGTGGTAAAGATATCATAAGGAAATATGAAGGAAAACTGTTCAATTTCAACATCACCTTTGAAAAGAACTCAAACTTCAAGTTCATCAAGATATCAACAGAGATGCCCCATCACCTCCAGGGAGTTCACCAAATCATAATTCAATAGTCGACATTAGCTGAGAATGTTAGGAAGGCCCTAACGAAATGCATTCTAGGTAAACACTAGCAATATATGTTGTTTTCAAATGCTAGGCTCTGGCAATGAAGCCATTAGCTCTCTTGCTCTCCAATATTTCTGTGTAGTGGGTCCGGCAGGTAGGACTTTACAGGTTAAAATATGTTCTTCAGTCATTTCCTCTTCTTTGTTGTCAAATGCTAGGCTTTGGCAATGAAGCCATTAGCTCTCTTGCTCTCCAATATTTCTGTGTAGTGGGTCCGGCAGGTGGGGCTTCACAGGTTAAAAGATGTTCGTCAGTCATTTCCTCTTCTTTGTTGTCAAATGCTAGGCTTTGGCAATGAAGCCATTAGCTCTCTTGCTCTCCAATATTTCTGTGTAGTGGGTCTGGCAGGTAGGGCTTCACAGTTTAAAAGATGTTCTTCAGTCATTTCCTCTTCTTTGTTGCACAGAGGACAATTTGGACTTGTATAAATTCCTATTCTGTGTAAGTGCTTGGCCAAATAATCACGTTCATAAGTAATCTAAAATTTGCTACTGCAGCTTTACATGGTATTTCTGGAATAATTTCTGGATTTTAAATTAAAATGTTCCATTTTTTATCTTTGGCTTTGTTAGATATTGATTGGTTTTGTTTGTTTTTATATTTGTTTTTGATTAATCTTTTTATGGATGTAAAGGGTAAGTTTCTACTTTTGTTCTGAATTAAATTTGCACTTTTGGCAAGAAAATCAGCTGATTCAAAATAGCAATATATGAAGTATTGAGTACTAATGTGACTCAAAATTATATTAATTTTGCGCTTCATTGTATCATAGTCCTTAATCATAGGAATTATTTCATACTACTGTAATAATTTACTATCTAGGGCACTATTCACTATACTCATAGTGCTATGCACCTGAAAATGTGATGGTGTAATACTTGCTGTATATGAACCAGGTGCACCAAAATCCACCAAAAATTTGCTGTAGAATAGAATCACAATTACCAAAACTGAAGCCTGGAAAGTACTGCATGTGACCACTTGTAAGTAGATGCTGAACATCCCTCATCAGCTCTGTTCTGTGTGTGGGGGACGGCATCCTTATGTATTCCATGTGTAGACCGCAGCCCATCAGTGGTAAACAATCTCTAATGTACAATTCTGTGTTACTATGCCTATATGCTCCTATGTATTCTGGACTCATTTTCGGGTACTTCCAGCTATACTCCGCACCTGGTTTTGGTACACAGATTCCACACAGAGCAGAGATGATGCCATCAAACTCTCAACCATATAGAGGTGTGAGCATAGTGACAGTTCCCTTGTGTGAATAAAAAGCAAAATGTGTAGAACTGTAGTCAAATTTAACCTTGTCATCAAACATGGGTGCTACAAGCCATTAACATAAGCAAAATTGACTACAGTCGTGGAACTTGATGTCTGGCTTTAAACAGAAAGCCGGTCTGCTTCAGTTTGCCTTAACAGTCAAGGTTATTTGAATCATTTTCATTTAGGTGCCTGCAATGGATATACGAAGGCTGTTCAATAAAGAATGATCATAATTTTTTTTTACGGTCATAATTTTTGACACTAAAATTCAATCTTATTGTAGTCTGTTAGCTTAATGTGAAACACACTGTAGTAGTTTCATTGTTGGTACCCCTGATTCCCGCCTGTGAGAACCAGGCAAGTTCAGACATGTACAGTATTGCCTACTGCTGCAATGGAGATAACACACGAGGAACAATATGCAGCTTTGAAATTCAACTTTCGTCTTAAATTTTCAGTTGAGGCCTATGGAGAGTGTGTTCTTCCCTACAGCACAGCTCAAAGGTGGTTTAAAATGTTTAAGGAGGGGAGACAATTTCAAATGAAGGTGGATCCGGTGCTCCAGTTACTGCTCTAACGGAAGAAAACATCAACACTGCTGCTGCCACTGTGAGAGAGGATCGACGAATTACCTTAAGATCACTTTCTGAAATACTGAACTTTTCATTGGGTGCCACCCACATGTTGGTGACAGAAACATTACACATGAGACGAGTTTGTGTGCGATGGGATCCAAGACTGTTGATTCCCGAACAAAAGGACATTCGCATGCAAGTCTACGTGCAGTTAAAGTTGATGTTAGAAGAAGATCCGGAGTTTCTTTCAAACGTAATCACTACTGATGAAACTTGGGTACATAATGTGTGTTTGGAGGAATTTAGTAACAGTGACGTCAAAATTAATATAAAAAGAGATTGAAAATGGAGGCCAGGGCCTTTGAAACTAGTCTCTCATAAATATATGAAAAAGTAAGTGACGAGTGTCAATAATTTTTATATTGGGTACATAATTTTGATCCTGAGAGGAAAAAGCAAAGCTCAGTGTGGAATCCTTTCATGGAAGTGTTGAAAACAGTGTTGTATAAATTAAATTAATTAGGAGTCGATTAATGACACAAAACAACACTTACTTTTTTTTAAGTGTTATTTTGTGTCATTAATTGTCTCCTAATTAATTAATTAAACTCAGTGTGGAAATCTCCTTCATCACCAACCCCCCCAAAAAAGCAAAAATGGTTGCTTCTGCTGGGAAAGTTATGGTCATTGATATTCATGGAATGGTTTATCAGCATGTTGTACCTGCACACACATCAGTAATTGGACAATACTACAGGGATGTCCTGAAAACATCGCAAGTCCATATCAGGCACAAAAGACCACATTTTTGTGAAGCAGGCTGGATGCTGCACCATGATAATGCACGGCCGCATATTGCCAATGTTGTTGCTGAATATCTTGCAAAAATCAATGTGAAGTGCATGTATGTATGTATGTATGTATGTATGTATGTATGTATGTATGTATGTATGTATTACAAATGACATGGCTTTATTATGTCAAACACTGTACTAAGTTGCAATAAATATGAATATGTATTGTCAGGCTGAAGGTATGGCCCCGTCACTGGGCTTAAAAATAGCGATGCTATTCTGGTGCAAGGGTTGTCCAACTAATAAATTCATTATATTGTTTGGCTTATTCAGAAATATCAAGTAATCGTTTCCAAATTATGCACATATCTTTTAAATATGCACTAAACCTCAAAATATGCATTTATATATGCGCATATGCATTTTCGAAAAGTCTGGGCCCCAGTCGTGATACATTGTGTAATTCAATTGATAACATGTTGTTTTAAATGCTTCGTAAATTTATGAGTCCCTGTTGAGATGAAAAATTAGATTTGAAACGTAATTATACTTTTCTCAAGGTCATGGCTCAAATACAATGGAGAAACTTGGCGTGGTTTAACAAATAATTATGAATACAATTCTTCTTTCCACATGCTTTATATTTACCAAGTAAATATAAAATACATATTTACACTAACAATTACCTAAAAAATAAATCTAGTTACTGTGAAGCAACAAACACCACACAAATATAACTATTTGCAACAAAAAACTTCACTTATCTTAAGGAAATGATGTAAATTTTTCTTACTAATTGATAAGATCGATTTCATAAACCTTCATCTTCAGCCATTAAAATGAAAAAAAAACCTATGATACGATTAGAAAACAAAACCTTCAAATCCAAAGGTTTTAGCACATGACCATTGGGCAGAGATTGAAATATCACTGAGCTTGAAAATTAATATTATAGCTTGAGGAAAGTCAGTAAATGATGTCACTGATTTTAACAAGAGCTAAAACTGTGATTACTTAACAAGCTGTAATTCACACATATTAAAAGGGGTTTACGCGCCAATTAAAATGTAAATATTAAAGTTTCTGCAAAAAGCCTGTGAAGACCTCTTCATCTGATGAGATTTTGTACAATATAGTAAAACAGGTGAACATTATGGGACAGACAAAAACGCACTACACACTAAATGCAAATCTCTTTAAAACAATTTACTTTAACCTGTGCTATTAACTACTTCCAGGGCATTCGTATTAATGGCTCAAGTAGTTCTATACTTTTTGTTATTCTTTGAAATTCCTGTTCACAGTCACTTGTTCCTCAGGGCTGCCAGCATATAGCGCTCAGTTGTTAAACATCTGACAATCGCAATTCGCTTTCCGTGTATAGACAAACCTGCAATGTACGTATTTCTGTAAAGGTTTGCTTCAATTAATTTGAAGTAGACTTTCGTACAGGTACAGAAAGTTATATAAATGTAACAAAGACTTATGAATTAACTCTGTCATTTGTATCAATAACGAATATGTGCAGACCTTTTGTCTGGAAGTTCACTCCTCGCACAGATCTGATGTGATGTATCACACGACTCTCTCTTCTCAGTCTTTCAGAAACTATCCTTACATATGCTTATTTCTTTATTTCTTGTTAATTGAGGTAACGCCGCTTACATCTCATAGTCGTTATAACACAGCCAAATGACTGACTCCGTGGTGGAGTGGTCAAATGAAATGATTTCTCGTCTAGAGATCTCGGATTCGATTCGTGGCTTTAGGGTGGACATTTTTATAGATCAGTATTACTCCCTATCCTCCATAATATCAAAATATGAATGTCAAAGTGAATGAACGTGAAAAAATAAAATCTAAAACCGAAAACTTACAGTAACATAACCTAAAGCTTCAAAGATTAAAAACACCATCAGATGTTTCACACAGCTTAACCAAAGCATATAAAGGGGACTCTCTACCCCAAAAATTCTAAATTGATAGTCAATTTTTATTAAAAAGAAAAACGAGAATATTATTTGGTAAGGCATATTTATTTGAAAACGCAAACCAATACAAAATAAAACAAGAGTTTCGTTTTGTTAAGGATGCTATCAATGGATCGTATCCGTTCAGCCGGTGAGCCGGAATTTCGTCCCACAGTTTTTTACATGCCAGTAAATCTGAGGATGTCGCTTATAAGCGCACTTATACAAAAGCCATCGCGCCGGGTTTGAACCCGTGATGTTGAGATCCAGATGGCCAACACCTTACCGAGTCACCTTCAACAAGAACATCATGTTTCTCTTATTGGTGTAAACACAAGCTTCGCTATTAGTTGTGCATATATTATTGTTTTTTGATAACAGAATACGTAATTAACAACTTATCAGTTAAACAGTCATGAAAGTTCTGTGGCCCTGGGTATAAAATAATATATATTTTCAGGTTAGTTAACATGTGTGGAGGTCATTAACTTATCTATACTTTTATTTCTATTTCTTACGTCATTAATCCAGATTTGAAACAGCAACTTTGTGAAATGTAATTACTTTTCTTTATTTAAATTAACTTATTAATTCAACAACAAATAATAACTATTACTTCTATCACATAGCAGCATTATACGCAAAAATTCAGTTCCGAAATTTCACTGGAAACAAATTGTTGCTTTGGGCACCAAAATAAGCAAACATTATAGAAAACTTCTTAGAGAACATCAAACATTGTTAGAGACTTTTTTTTTTAATAGAGAATACTGCTATTTTTAAAAAAATATTTTTCATATAAAGAAAGAGTAATATGGAATAAGGGGATCTTATAGAAATGCTTTGGATCGATCTTGGAAGATGGTGAATTCAAATACCGTCTTCGTTATTGAACCGACTTGTCTTACATTATGCTGTTCATAGACTCGTAGACAGGCACAAACACGTCGCAGCCAACCCATTTCCAACGAATTTCTTCAATATATACGTAACGGATTTGGAGAATTACGTGCATATTTCCCTGTTTTTATTTTCGTTTTAATTGATACTCACATAGGCATATAAACACTCTTGCCCCAATCGGGAGTCGAATCCTTGACCCCATGCGTCAAGAAGCATCAAAGTTGAGCATTTAAGAGAGCGCGGCCATTGCCTTAGGTGAGAGTCCTTAGGTTGTGGTGCGGATTTGATTCCCGTGGCCGACCTGCCTGACCCATAGGGTTCTTCTTTTTTTTTTTAGTTTTTTTTTTCACAGGTCGTCAGGCGAATACTGGGTAGGTTAATTATATACCCCGATTTTCCTGTCCCTCCATTTCATCTCCATTATCATTTCATAACATCTCTCTACTGTTGGTCTCTTTCAGGATAGAAATGTCGGCGAGAGCCTCGGTGCTGCATGGCAGGATGATATGCTCAACACTTCCTTCTCCGGTAAGATGGTCTCTTAGTGGACCACGGCGGGTGGCATTCCGGCTGTGCTGACGTGCTGGGGGAGTTTCTAACTGGTCAGTTGTAGAGACCTCGCCCTCCGCATTGTCGTGACTCCTTTGGTCGGCAACTGTCTCTTTTCACCTCATCCTTCCTCCCTTGATGGCTGTACTTGGGGCATATGTGCAATAGACCAAGGCTGGAAGAGCGCGCCGAGTCCAACCCAATGTATCTGTAAAATTTAGCGGGAAAACTCATATTTTCAATTGGTTTTCGCATTTTTATCATACTTATACTTTTCTCCTACACAGTTGGTTTTTAATATAAACAATTTTAAAGACAAATGCCTTGTTAATGGGTTATGTACCTAACATTTAGGTAAAGCGACACGTCGGGTTTTAATCTTAATTTTTAAGAGTGAATTTTCTGTGTGCGCCATTTTCTAGTACTCAAATTGTTTCTTGAACCACTTATTCAGAACATCTTCAGAAATTTCGTATTTAATATGTATTAATGCCAACTACTTAAAAGCATAAAACGCGACAGCCTGAATTACTTTCCCACATTTTCTTTTGAGCTTTCAGATGGCGTTGTTATCAAAGAGGGCGACAGAACGTTTTATGTCTTTTACGTAGTTATACGAGGGCTGTTCAATAAAGAATGATCATAATTTTTTTAGGGTCATAAGTTTTCGCACTAAAATTCAGTCTTATTATATTCTGCTAGCTTAATGTGAAACAGACATGCTGTAGTAGTTTCATTGTTGGTACTCCTGGTTCTCGCCTGTGAGAACCGGGCAAGTTCAGACATGTTCAGAATCATGAGAGAGCGTAGGCTTTCACGGCCGGAGTCAATATAACTGGAAGTTATTTCCGGGCTGTTAAGCCGTGGTCTGCTGGATTTGTAGTTGTTGTAACTACAAATCCAGCAGACCACGGCATAACAGCCCGGAAATAACTTCCAGTTATGTTCAGAATCGCCTACCGCTGCAATGGAGGTAACACGTGAGGAACAATATGCGGCTTTGAAATTCTGCTTTTGCCTCAAATCTTCATTTAAGGCCTATACAATGTTACAGGAGGCCTATGGAGAGTCTTTTGTTCCCTACAGCACAGCTCGAAGGTGGTTTAAAATGTTTAAAGAGGCAGAGACAATGAATTTCAAGGAAGGTGGACCCGGTGCTCCAGTTACTGCTCCTACGGAAGAAAACATCAACACTGCTGCTGCCATTGTAGAGAGGATCGACGAATTACCTTAAGATCACTTTCTGAAATACTGAACATTTCATTGGGTGCCACATTTCCGTGAAGCAGCCTGGATGCTGCACCAAGATAATGCGCGACTGCATATTGCCAATTTTGTTGCTGAATATCTTGCAAAAATCAACATGAAGTGCATTCCTCACCCTCCCTATAGTCCGGATTTAGACCCATGTGACTTTTTTCTATTCTTTAACTTGAAGAAACGCCTTCGTGGGAGGTATTATCCATTATCAGAAGCAGTGGTGAAGGCTGCGGAGGCGATTTGGAAGGATCTCTAAAATGGTTTCCAGCAGTGGCGGCTGGTGGATTAATTATTGGTGGTCCACAATTGAAAAAAAATACAGAGTACTAATGACTCACCTATTTATACAGATTCTCTGCTCTACTCTCCTTAGACCTGGCGAATCTATCGATAACTTTTGCGTTGAAGTCGCTGATCTTCATAACAAACTCCCTCTCAATTGAAAGCATTGCTAATGCTGACAATATGTCCTGTGACGTTGTGTTCCTAAGGAAAGCTTTTACTCTTTTTAAAGTTGAGAAACAGCGTTCTGCTTCAGCGGTAGACATTGGCATAGTTAACAACACTCGCAGGAATTTGACACATTCGCTGAATGTAGCACATAAATTGTTTTCCTTAATGAAGTCCATCAAGCACAAAGCACCGCACATTCCACGAAATTCCTCTCGACTGTAAATTAGTCAGTTCTCTACGAATTTTTGTTCCAATGATTAAAGGATACAACCTTATTGTTTCTCTAAGGGAATCCTCTGGAAATGTCTTATCATAGTCGGAGAAATTTTCTTAATGAAATAAAGTCGAGGCTACCAGATGCCCCGTGAAGCTAAATCTGTCCTTTGCTTCTCTAAGAATAATGTCACAGACTTCAATAGCTTCTCTTCTTTTCACATCATGATCTTCTATTCTTCTCCTCTTAATTGCAGTTTCTTCCTGTTCCTCAATATCCGCGCTATTTCTTAGTTTTTGCACTTCCCTTTCAAATGCCTTTAGCTGGGCGAGGGCAAATGTTGCATTGCAGTCTCGTTTCTGCAGCTGATTGTACAGAATGTCCACATGGGGCATGATCTTGTGGAAGAAAGATAGAAAAGAAAATTATCATCTTTCAAAGTGGCCATAAACCCAGAAACCTGAACAAGTGTGGCATTGTTGTTTAGCAGAGCTCTCTTCTGAATGACCTCCATGCATGTAATTAAATTCTCCCTGTGTTCGACAATGGCATTGACGGTCCGTGAATGAAAATTCCATCGTGTCGGAAAAGAACGTGGCAATTGTTTTTGCACAACTTCATCAAGCATAGCTGTTCTTTGAGGAGAATTTGAAAAACATGTGCATATTCCTTGTAAATTGGCAAAAAAATATCCTCACAGTGGTGTTTACTGCGGCTGCATTCAGCATTATTAAATTAAGTTTATGCGCATGGCAATGTATATAAGAGGAATAAGGATAATTCTCTTTCGCAATTGCCCGAACACCGTGTTTCCTACCTCCCATGACGGATGCACCATCATAGGTCTGTGCTATAAGTTTATTCGGGCACCCTGACAGTTGCAGATCAAGTTCAGATTTAATGACTGTGGCATGAGAGTTTGCATCATGGCCAGCAGGTCGAACAAAACTCAAAAATCGTTCTACGGGTTTGTCATTCACAAGATATCTGTAGATAATAACCATTTGATACACTGAGGAAACATCAGTGGGTTCATCTGCTATGACAGCAAGGAATTCTGCACCCTTAATCTCCTTCATTATTTAATCTTGGCATACCTCTAACATATACTGAAGAATTTCGATTTGTATAGTTTTTGAAGTGCCCTTAACAATATTTGCTTTTTCCATATGGCCCTTCAGGACACTATCGAGATCAGCGCTGAAATCTATTAGGCCTCGAAAGATACCAGGGTTTTCTCATGTATAAGATTCATCATGACCTTTCAAAGCCAGCTCAAATGAGCTGCAAAACCGTATACAGTTTATTATAATATTTAGGACATATCTATTCTGCGTAACTTTATCGTTATGCAGCTGTATGTTCCTTCTGTATGCACTGTCCATTTGTGCAGCAATATTAATATTGACATACATTGCTAAACTTAATGCATTTTATATGAGACGAAGAGGACTCATGCTTTTTAACACGGCCGTGCATGTGTTGTATGTCTTTCATTCCTTGCTTCACGCAGGAATCATCTCCTCCAAAGAGCAGGCATGGAAAACAGTATAAAGAGTTATTAACCGCACATCCACATAGTCGTGCTTCTTATACATGTCAGGGTTGAACTTCCTATTGAATGTTCTAGCTTTTGACTTAATGGTTTAAGTTATAGAAATGTTTGGCGTGGGCCTACCAATTCGTTTCACTTCAGATTTTTTTCAGCACTCCGTTGCGAAAAGGGTTTTTCCAGAAAAGTTTGCACGGGATTCATTCGATCAGAATTTTAAAACCGTACAAAAACAACACCTCACAATAAGCACTATAAATAAAATGTTAGAATATTCAGTTTAACCTTAAACAAAGCTTTCTCAAAGCTCTGAGAGCACGAAACCACACCACAGAACAAGCAGACACAGATACACGCTAAGCGAAGCCTGAAGGTCACGCTATAGCCGTTGCTAAGAGTAGGAGGAGCTAGGTTGATAAACCTCCATTTAAGCACTGTATAAGAAGCCACTTCAATCTCTTCACCTTCCCGCAACCCCCTCAGAAAGCCAACATTTGGGTGAAATCTGTGGTTAACACTTTGCTGCAAACCTGGCGGCTCCTACAGCTAACCTCTGTTTATTTCGACTTCTGTGGTCATAGACAGCTACAGACGATAAGCGTAACTGAAACATGTTCGTATATAAAACAATGCAAACAAGTACAGCTTTAATGTGCAAAATGCACCTGTTGTACATTCAAAATCAGTGGGTGTAGTGCAAACCTGCAACCTTATGGAGGAACCGCCTCTGGTTTCCAGCATGTGTTTGAAGACTGGCACGCTGGGACGACTGCATCGCATTCAGGGGAGACTATTTTGAGAAGGACCATCAAAATTATGAGGATGAGTAAAGGTACGTTGTGAAAAACAAAATTGTGACCATTCTTTATTGAACAGTCCTCGTATTTTAAAGTTTGTTTCTAACTGCGGCTATACGATGGCTTTGAAATTCTGTACTTTTTGCATGTGTACCAAAAAGAGAAAAAATAAAAATAATGAATAGTGATTCGTAAGTATTATTATTTATTATTATTAATTATTGTTATAATTGTTATTTATTATTATTATTATCATCATCATCATCATTTATTATTATTATTAATATTATTATTATTATTATTATTATTATTATTATTATTATTATTATTATTATTATTATTATTATTATTATTATTATTATTATTATTATTATTATTATTATTATTATTATTATTATTATTATTATTATTATTATTAGTCTAAATTCCATCGTCTAGGGTTAACATGCTAACCTTTATTTCCCGAAGTCGTGGGTTCAGATATTGCACAGGATGATTGATTTTCTTTTTCCTTTGTGTAAACATCTTTAGCATGGCTTTCTTCAGGTGTTAAGTTGAGCCATTGTTCCCGTAGTATATAGGTTCACGCTTCAAAGAACCTCAAGCTTGATGGAGACCTCTGAGCAAAATTAGGCTGTCTTTCACGCTTTATATAGAATGGGACGTTAAATAGCAGTTGAAAGACTGTCCATAAAAATAAGCTCAATGTTAGCACTTGTAAACGATAAAAAAGGAAACCGAATGAAATCCTGATAAATGAGAAGCCCTATCTACCACCAAAAGCACGAAAAACGCCAGGGTAGTGGATCGCCGGAATGGAACGCCTGACCTCTGGGGAAGTAAGGAAACATAGATTCCTCTTGACATAACCTTTTTAAAGTCATTTTAAGCACCAATAAACTTGTGACTCATCTGTGGACGGCAACACGTCTAAACAGATTTCAGGAAGTAGACAGTCGCAGAAAATGTTATGAGATTTTTACTTAACCAACATGGACAGTGGGAGTTATAAACACGCTGAAGGATTTATTGCCTTACGTGACGTAGCTGTCTTTCTTGGTGCGTTGTTGATTCGCTTTTGTTTAGAAGAGCGGTATCGCTGTTGCCAACTGCCCCTAGGTATGAATTTGAAGCTACAGGATTTCAAAGATGGCGAGTAAGTCACTTTAGATGATAATCGGTTTTTAAATATGAAATGGTATAAACACTCTTAACAAATTGCTTTCGTGTGAAGGACTACAGTGGAATACTTTCTCAGATAAGTGAAAGAGAGAATCTTTGGCGTAACTTAAAAGCATAAAAGACCAAAACATTTTTCAGCATGTGATAATAAATAAAATGGTCTGAAGTTTAAATGTGATTCTTACTCACGACGTATTCCAGTCCTTAAGAACACTAATGCGGCATGTTATGATTAGAGATAGGCAAAAAAAAAAAAAAAAAAAAAAAAAAAAAAAAAAAAAAAAAAAAAATATCTTTAAAAAGTTTTAAAAGTCAAATAATTTAAGGTTTGGGGGCAAATAGTTAGAATTAAATATTGTAGGTTTCTGTTCATGTTTAACAATGAAATATTCAAATTAAACACAGCAAAACGTATCAGGCTGAAAAGGGACCAACTGAGTTCTGAAAACATGTTCTATTTTACAAAAATATGATATAATGTCAATCAACCAATCCATACACATTATCATTAACCTGCATGTATTATCATGCCCTCAATAAGCTGAACTTTTGCTGTTATTTTCAATTTTCTCAGTCTCTGTTTAAAAATACCCCACAGATTATCTACTGGATTTAAATCAGGGCTATTTCCCAGCCATGGTAGCACTTTTACATTGTTTTCTTTGAGGAACTGGGTTACAGATTTTGCTCTATGGCACTGTCATGCATGAACACAAAATCACCATTTGGAAACCATTCTTTACTTTGCGGAAATAGTCATATTCCTAATACACTTTTATACTGTTTCTGCTCCATAGATCCCACAACTATGTATAATCTTCCAGGTCCATGGACAGACATACAGCTCCAGACCATTTTTGATGTTGGGTGCTTTACTCTTTGATCGACACACTGAGGGGAAAATGCTTCTTTATCTGTCCTTCTCACATATTGGCTGCTCTCTTCACATACTTCAAACATGGATTCATCTGAGAAAATTACCTGAAACAATAAAAGCCTCTGTTAATATTATACAGTTTTAAAATTGCTCAAAGATAGTATAACAAAACCAACAATGAGAGAAACAAAATTTAGGTTGTTTAGTTCCTTTCCATAAAATTTATATGTACATATTTTAATTTTATGCTATATGCAATTTTCATACTATTTACCTTTCTCCAAAATTCCACTGGATGTTTCTGCATCTCTTTGGCCCATTATAAACTTTTTTTTCAGGCGTCAGTTTAACCTTTTTGCGAGGCCTGCGTGCTGGTAAACCTGCATCACATAATCTTCTGCGAAGAGGCTGATATTTCCGTACCGTACTGCTTTAGTTGATTACTTAGGTCAATGCTGGTTGCTCTTCTATTTTGTTTTGCCACCTGCAAAAGTTTTCTTTGCATCCTTGGTGATAACTGAAATGAAATGTGTAGTGTTTAACGTCCGCTTTTACTATATACGGCACCGCAGGCGATGACACTGATGATACATGAGATGAAGATGGAGCACCGGTGGAATGAGATGGTGGGGGAAACCGGAGATCCCGGAGAAAACCCGCCCCAGCACCGTATTGTCCATCACAAGTCTCACTTTGCGGTCGCCTGGGATCGAACCCGGGCCGCCTTGGTGAGAGCCAAGTGGTCTAACCACTGAGCCACGGCGCGGCCTCCTTGGTGATAGTTTTCTTTTCCTCCCGCATTTTCCATCCCTTTGTGAGGACAACGTCTCACCGAATGTTAAAAGCTTGATTAATGCGACTAACAGATTTTTGTGAAATACACAATTTCTTAGCTATTTCACGTTGTGAATATTCATATTCATTTATTGCATCCGTAAATCATACAACTCATTATGTGGAATTGTCAAATTACTAACTACACAAAAATAGTAACAGAAAACAAGAATTACATTAAGTTCTTAAGCATAATAACCAAATTAATAATTAAAATTTACATTCCTTTTATTCCTACCCTTTGTCATTTAAATACTCTTCTACTGAGTAGTAACACTTTTGTAACAAATACTTCTTTGATGTGTTTTGAAACTTTGTAAAGGACTCAATGCTTTTTATTTCAGTTGGCAGTTTATTGTAGATATGAATTCCGTTGAATTTAAAACTGTGCTCATACATTTTCTTTTTATGATAGGTGACATGTAAGTTTGAACTATTTCTCGTGTTATGGTCATTGGTATCATTGCTTTTTTGAAATTTATCTAAGTTCGTTTTAACCTGTACTATTATTTCTAAAAGGTTGGTTGGTAATGACAATATGCCTAATTTTTTGAACCATCGCTTACAACTATCTGTTCTCTTTAAATTCATCATAATTCTAAGTACCCCTTTTGGATTCTAAATACTTTGATAATGCTACTACTATTTCCCCATACTGTTATACCATAAGAAAGAGTTCCCTTCAACAAACTCTCAGTTACAGCTACTTTCCTTGGGGATAAGTCAGCAGTTTTACCCGCAACCTCACTTTTGAATCAATGTGAATGCTAAGGATAAGATACACAATGTTACCTGGCTTTAGATCAATTAATAATAAATACTGAGGATATATTAGCCATAAAACACAATAAAGGCAAATATTAACAACCTCTAGTTATTACATTCACCAAATGAAAGCAATATCACCAAACAGACTTGAAGAATTTGGATGCTCTTAATTCAGAGCTACCACTGCAAGTAAAAGAAAAATCCCCCAGCTAGTATTAAGAGAGAAATTTCATTGAATATGCTTCATATTATAGCAAGGAAAATAATTACGACAAATTGAAATAGGTTACGGCAGTAAGTAACTATTATTTTGAATGTTAAACTGAAGCAAAGTAAAAAAAAAAAAAAAAAAAAAAAAAAAAAAAAAAAAAAAAAAATGAATGAGTCTAATAATTTGCACACGTCTGTAGAAAGCCGCAGACATTTCGAGAGCTTTAGCGGCAGCAACAGTGGGCAGAACAGATAGAGTCGACATGACAAATTCAATGCCATGGCCGGGATTAAATCACGGATCTCCTGGTTTCCGTCCACTCTAACTCATTGAGCTACCATGGCCAATATGCCGTCACGACATTAAATTCTCCAGTTGACTCGTATATTTCCCCGGTAGACCACTAGGGGCTCTCGCATCCGAGATACACCGTTTGTGACTACTTACTATCGTAAGCACTTGAGTCCCAGGCTTCATCATTTAACTCATGGTAGCTCAATGGGTTAGAGCGATTGGACGGAAGCCAGGAGATCCGTGGTTCAGATCCCGGCCGTGCCATTGAATTTTTCATGTTGACTCTATCCATCAAAAACCTTAGCCTATGTACGGCTAGTGTGGAGAAATGATTAATTTCCATCAATTAACTAAAATAAGAGTTAAATGATGAAGCCTGGGACTCAAGTACTTACGATAGTAAGTCGCTACAAATGGTATATCTCGGATGCGAGAGCCCCTAGTGTTCTACCGGGGGAATATACGAGTGAAAAGGAGAATTTAATGTCAAGACGGCACGTTGGCCATGGTAGCTCAATGGGTTAGAGCGACTGTGCGGAAACCAGGAGATCCGTGGTTCGGATCCTGGCCATGGCATTGAATTTTTCATGTTGACTCTATCCATCAAAAACCTTAGCGTATAAACGGCTAGTGTGCAGAAATGATTAATTTCTATCAATTAACTAAAATAAGAGTTAAATGATGAAGCCTGGGACTCAAGTACTTACGATAGTAAGTCGCTACAAATGGTATATCTTGAATGCGAGAGCCCCTAGTGGTCTACCGGGGGAATATACGAGTCAAATGGAGAATTTAATGTCAGGACGGCATGTTGGCCATCGTAGCTCAATGGGTTAGAGTGACTGGATGGAAGCCAGGGGATCCCGGCCATGACATTGAATTTTTCATGTTGACTTTATCCATCAAAAACCATAGCGTATAAAAGCTAGTGCGGAGAAATGATTAATTTCCATCAATTAACTAAAATTGCTGTCAACTTGTTTCCTTGTTTGACACATCCCCACTTTCTGTTTTTCATACCATACTCCCTGAATTAAATGTTTAGGGCTTGGATAGTAATTAATATTTTTAGTATTAATATCTGTACATAATGATCTTAAGAACCTGGATCTATAATTTTTTTCTGGTTCATACTTGTTTTCACTTATATTATATTTAATAATGTTGATTTTCTCACAATAATTCTAGTAGCTGTCCTTTTTGTATTTATTAGCACATATGAGGTTAACAAGATATCCAGTCTAGTTAGACTGCCATTGTTTACCAAAAGGTCAATGTTCCACTCTCCATACAACACCAGCACTTGCTTTTTTGGTGCATAGTAATTAACTAAGAGTTCTAATCTCTCTAAAAATGCTTCAAAATCTCCACCAGGTGATCTAAGTGAATACAGTTATAATGTCTTTCTCATATGCTTTAATAATGATAGTTAAAAAATGTTATGCCCTGTTAATGAGTCAAAAGTAATAATTATTTAATAATTAACTGCAAAAGTATTTTCAACCTTCAGACCTTCAAGGTTGAAAATTGGAGCTCCCAAAACAATAATTTATAACAAATAATGAAATTCATAAAATAAACACTAGATGAAAAGTATAACATTCATTACATCATGCTGAACATTTTTGCTTCCAGAAAGATATATATTAGAAACCATCCTAATGATCTCATAGGAAAAACTGATAATTTCAGAGCTTTTAAAATTGCTACTAGAGAGTACCTATGCACAAAATCATTTTATTCTGTAAAATATTAACTGAATGACAAATTAGCCTGATAATACCCCGTCAGGAGAATTTAGAATCGCTAACTTGGAAGATGGCAATATAATTAAAGAATGTTTTCATACTCAAAGGAGAAGTAACTGGGGAGGGTACTGGGCACATAAAATGAATGACGTAGTGAAGCAGATAGGTATGGGTCATTCTTGGATAAATGCAGAGTTTGGGCATAGAGGCTTCTGGAAAGATGTTAAGATTAGAAGATATTGACAGACAAGACATTTTTGCCAGTATAAGCGCCAAAAGCTTGCTGAGGTTATATAGAGAAATAAAAACAACCTGTGGGAGGGAAGGATATATAGACATACGTAATAAGACAGGGCGAGAAGGTTTTGCTTGGGTGAGAACAGGAGTTTGAAACTTGAAAGGTATAGGTCAAGATAGGGAGCTAGATAAATGTCCATTGTGTGGAGAAGAGAATGCAGACTTCCATTGTATATTATATTGTAGTCAAACAAAAATATGGAGAGAGCAGGCCTGGCTACGTAAATGGGACAGAAAGGTATAGGTCAAGAGAGGGAGCTAAATAAATGTCCATTGTGTGGAGAAGAGAATGCAGACTTCCATTGTATATTATATTGTAGTCAAACAAAAATATGGAGAGAGCAGGCCTGGCTACGTAAATGGGACAGAAAGGTATAAGTCAAGATAGGGAGCTAGATGAATGTCCATTGTGTGGAGAAGAGAATGCAGACTTCCATTGTATATTATATTGTAGTCAAACAAAAATATGGAGAGAGCAGGCCTGGTTACGTAAATGGGACAGAAAGGTATAGGTCAAGATAGGGAGCTAGATAAATGTCCATTGTATGGAGAAGAGAATGCAGACTTCCATTGTATATTATATTGTAGTCAAACAAAAATATGGAGAGAGCAGGCCTGGCTACGTAAATGGGACAGAAAGGTATAGATCAAGAGAGGGAGCTAGATAAATGTCCATTGTGTGGAGAAGAGAATGCAGACTTCCATTGTATATTATATTGTAGTCAAACAAAAATATGGAGAGAGCAGGCCTGGCTACGTAAATGGGACAGAAAGGTATAGGTCAAGATAGGGAGCTAGATGAATGTCCATTGTGTGGAGAAGAGAATGCAGACTTCCATTGTATATTATATTGTAGTCAAACAAAGATATGGAGAGCAGGCCTGGCTACGTAAATGGGACAGAAAGGTATAGATCAAGAGAGGGAGCTAGATAAATGTCCATTGTGTGGAGAAGAGAATGCAGACTTCCATTGTATATTATATTGTAGTCAAACAAAAATATGGAGAGAGCAGGCCTGGCTACGTAAATGGGACAGAAAGGTATAGGTCAAGATAGGGAGCTAGATAAATGCCCATTGTGTGGAGAAGAGAATGCAGACTTCCATTGTATATTATACTGTAGTCAAACAAAGATATGAAGAGAGCGGGCCTGGCTACTTAAATGGGACAATTTGGGGGGGGGGGGGGGCAAAGTAGTAATCAGAAAAAATTTGTCAGTAAAAGGGGAAAAGAACAGGAAAATTATTAAGGGGCAGTTAAAGAGAAATAACTAAGAACAATTAAGAGAAAAATGTAGATTAGAATAGGTGAAATGTGTAATACGTTTTCTTATTACAATCCCTCGGTGAGGCGACTTACCTTCCTCAGGATGGAAAATCGATGATCTCTCCAGCTTCCTTGTTACTGCGATGATGTAAACTTGATGATTCACCGGCAGCTCCGTCGATGAGCGATGAACTCTGTAATCTAGGGCAGTGGTACTGCACCAGCAACGGAATGGTAGATGGTGGCAATAAAATTGATTTTAAAACACTGCTTCACTTTTTGAGAATTTATTTTCTCACTGAATTATTACACAGCCGATGTTTTAAAACATGATTTAGAAACATATTTCCTGATTTTAAAGGCGTAGTGAACGCAACAGCGTGCCACTCATTATGTACGTATTCTCTTTTGCCAAGGCAACTAGAGTATCTCCTTTGCGACGCGTACTCGACAAGCCATTTCACTGATCGCTAATCCGTAGATAAAATTACTTCTGTAACTTGCAGGAACCTAGTAGTCCTCTTGCAATTTAATAGTGCGTCTGTGTCCGAGACGATATCTATGACACGTCTGACTACCTCGAAAGAACCAGAAGGAATGACACCTTTCTCAAGTGAAGATGAAATCAAATTAAATTTTTTACTGAACTCGGATTGGTTCATTCTACCATGTCTTGTTGCTAAGGGACCAAAACTTGAATTTGATTGGTTTGACGTCAAAGTTTGAATTTCTGGACAGTTCCATAACTTGTAATGATAATAAATCTAGGCAATCTGTTGCATCACAAAGGCATCTTGGTTTAACCTTTTCATCAATTTCAGAGGGCCATGTTTGCATTAGATCTCCATATATGGAAATTTTAACGAATTTCTCGAATTATATGAAAAATCGGCTTCAAATGGCAAAATGTGTAAAAAGGTGTAGAGGGACCGAGTTATTATTCAATACAAGAACAGAGTAGGATTTTCAGGATTTAGGAATATATGGCATTTTCCAGTATGGATTTTATAATTGTAATCTTGATTTTGTATTTCCATTTGATGATGTAAAAGAAAAGACGAGAAATAAATCACAAATTACTTACTCAAGTAGAATCTAGCTGTTCAAATGACAAATCATTGACAATTTACCTTTGATGTCTGTTCAAAAGCTATTTAATGTATGTACATTGAAGAACTGGCAAAATATAAAATGTTGAGATGTACTGGCAAAAGCCAGATTGTAATAGATAGTCAACATGAAAAATTCAGTGTCACTGCCGGGATTTGAACCACGGATCTCCTGATTTCCGTCCAGTTGCTCTCTATACTTGAAATGACGAGCATGGACTTGTGCAAAAAGTACTAATGTGTTATTGACGTAACTTCACAAGTTTCCAACATACAGTCATGACATTGATCCAAATCCAAAATGATTAAAAGGAGCAATAAACCAAAATAAACTGACATGGGAGAACATATTCATATGCAAAAATAAGGACCGCGTAATGAACTTTGAAATCCCACAATTTGACAAAAAAGTTCATAGTTCCACCACCAGAAAGAGGAGAGCAGACGACAACTGATATCAGTTGGAGAGAGGTTGAAAATAGAGACAATGGCCTATGCAGCTAGTCCCTCAATAAATTGGCAAGTGTCAATAAACTGACTACAAAAACTTTCAATGTTATACCCTCACAAAGATAAGTCAAAAGCAATATAAAAAGATTGAGCGAGATTGAAAAATTCAATACCATAGCCGGGATTTGAACCATGGATCTTCTGGTTTCCATCCGGCCACTCTAGGGAAGAACCAGAAGATCCATCATTCAAATCCTGGCTATGGCATTGAATTTTTCAGTCTGAGTCTATCTTTCCATACTTTCACCTACACACGGCCAGTGTGAAAGAACAATTAATTTCCATTAATTCACCTAATAGTGGTTAACTATAAAGCCCGGCCTTAAAGTACTTACATATTGTAAGTCGACATTAAGGTAGTTGTCTCATGTGTTTATGAGAACTTCTAAGTGGTTTACCGGGAAAAATAAGAGACAGTTGGAGAATTTAATGTCATATCGGCACATTGGCCATAGTAGATTGATAGTTTTATTCACCTTAGGAATATACAATATTCATGGCTTCATCAAATTTGTACCCATAAGAATAATACATTTCTTATGAGTAATACAATTATGAATAATACAATAGTAATTAAATAATACAATAGTAGTTAAATAATACAATAGTGATTAAAGTAATGCAGTAGTAATTAACAGAATAATAATACAAATTGTAATTAAGAATAAGGCAACTTAGGTCACATAATAGTTTAATGTATTACATTTTTAAGAACTAGGCTGTAAGAGACAACTTTACCAAAAAAAAATCAATATTTACTTTATTATTTAATTTTACTTCTTAGAAACTCATCTGTTGTCTGTGACATTACTTTTAGTAGGATATTTTTTACAGCTTTTCTGAATATTACAAGTATCACCTCCGAAGTTGCACAGGTATTTATTCACAAACATCATTTTAGGAAGCATTGATATGTTGATCATGTTTTAAGTATTCTTCCACTGAATAATAGCAACCTTCTCTTAAAAATGATTTTACAGTCAGTTTAAACCTTTTTTCCGGTGTTATACTTTTAATGCCATCGGGTAGTTTGTTATATAATAATACTGCTTTATGTTCGAAGCTATGTGTGAATAAAGTTGTATTGTGGCTTATAATGCGTAGATCTAATTTACTTCTTGTATTATGTGTATGTATCTGTGAATTTGTTTCAAATTGAGCAAGTACAATTCTTGTCCTAACTAGAGCTTCATATATATACACACAGGGTAATGGAAGTATTTTTAGTAGTTTAAAATATGGTTTACAGCTGGTGGTGAAAGGAATATTTACTATATAACGAATAGCCCTTTTCTCCAGTCTAAATATTTTTGATACATCTTTAGCATTTCCCCAGCTAAGTATACCATAAGACATTACAAAATGAAAATAAGCAAAATAAATAATACTCAACACATTTGTGTTTACAGACTCCCTCATTGATTTAATAGCGAATGTAATTCTGCTTAGTTTCAATTCTAGTTGCTGAATTTGTTTTTCCCATTTTAAATGTTCATCTAACCATATTCCTAGAAATTTGGTATTTGATTCATAGAGTAGTGATTTATTCCCTAAATATATACTTGGGAATTGAGCAGTGTTATTTAGTTTGTGGTGAAAGCCTATAGCTACTGATTTTTTTTCATTTATTTTTAGCTTATTTTTTAAAAACCAATTGACAATTTTTGTATTAAAAGTATTATTATAGCTTAATACCTCATTCGAGGTTTTCCCAGTCATTAATATGCTGGTATCATCCGCAAAGAGTGTCAAATTGATGTTCTCGCCCGTTTTATTTTAACCTAGACCTAAATCATTAATATATAAGAGAAATAAAAATGAGCCCAATATTGAACCCTGGGGCACACCTTGCTGCACTATTTTCTCTAAAGATGTTTTACTTTGAATTACACCTAAGTTTTTAACTACATAGTCTAGCTGTACAAATTGACGTCTACGTTCCAGATATGATCTGAACCATTCGTAACATATTCCTCTAATACCAACTGCATGCAACTTATCCAGTAGAATGCTATGGTCGACAAGATCGAATGCCTTTGTGAGATCAAGGAAAATACTCACAGGACACTCTTTCCTATCTAGTGCCCTATACACATTCTCTAAAAATTTGGTCAATGCCGAGGTAGTGCAACTCCCTTTCCGAAAGCCCAATGGTTAGAGCGGCTGGACGGAAACCAGAAGATCTGTGGTTCAAATCCCGGCTATAGTATTGAATTTTTCAGTCTGGCTCTATCTTTACGGCTAGTGTGAAAGAACAATTAATTTCCAATATAAAGTTATACAATCAATAATTCAAGACAGTAAATAAATTATTTCCCTACCAACATCTCTGATTGGGTTTCCTGTCTCCTCACAATAGTTATGATTTAATGTTATTGCAATATTATTACATAATGCACTAAGATGAAGTGACAGTTTATATCTTTATTTATACCTTTGTTTCTGTACAGTGCATTTCGAGCATCACTCCAGCATATCCATCTTTTTCACCTCCCGTCACATTAAATTTCTTTGTATACTCATTGTCTTTATTATATTCTGACTTACTTTGGCTCTATAATTCTCATTTTCTCCTTCAAGATCTCTTTAGTAGACCAACTAGAGAATGTACTCATGAGTGAAGCAGTGTCGATATCTTCTCGATTCACTTTTTACTAATGTAATCATTGTTTACACATCTTCTGAGTGACCTGGAAGTTTTCTTCAGAAATTAAGAGTGATACTTGCTGTATCTAATATCAGTCTAGTTTAAAATTTAGCTTTTATTAAACCCAATTTAGAAAAAGCTTGTTTTACAAGAAGCATTGCTATGGTTAATAAATCAATGCCAGTGCAAATTCCATTATTTCAAATCATAATTTACATCAAGTGGTCTGTCCATGGGGGAATCATCTCCATGTTCTCCATACAAGATCCAAAAAAGCCTCAATAAATTTGTTAGAGGGATGACAATACTTGAAAATTGTTACAAGAAAGTAATGGAGGTCAAATTTAAGAATTAGAGAAAAACCAAAGGTTTCCGGTCATGGAAGGCGATCAAGTGGGTAATTAGTGAGAGTTGGCGATATTCCTTACTCAAAATATGCCAGACTGATATCACTATGTAGGAAAATTACGATAAAATGAGCTCTTGAAGGACAACCTTATACATTCATTAAGTAAAGTATGAAGAGAAGGTTTTAGTTGGCAAATGCAATTTCAAAGAAGAAGCTGCCATTTAACAGTGTGGTGTACTTCTAATACTGAAAGTTTTCTTATAATCTCTGAACATAAGAAAAACTTGTAAGATTTGTACCTAATAGCTTCTTTTTAGCACAAAGAAAATTTTAAACAATTATATCACATAAAAGACTGTACCTTAAGATGAATTCCTAAGAAATCGCAACTGGTCAAGAGTAACTGATATGTCCTCTCTGAGTGTGGTAATAAAATCATTAAATTTTTTAAATGACAATTCACTTTTATTAAATAGCTGCACTTTCTCTTCATCTTTTTTGGCATTGAGTTGTTTAGTCAGTATATCTAGCTGGTTGCTGCAATTGTACAGTTGTCCATTCACCTCCCCAAGTTGTATCCTTATGTGTACTAGTCGTGCATGTTTATAGTCATTTGGTGCAGTTTTATCCACCAAAACTTTGACTCCTCTGACGATATGTTTCAGTAGTGTTTGTCCTTGAAGTGCTAGTTCCGAAAGAATGAATAATTTACCACTGACAGCACAGTCATGCTTGTACCTTTCTTTCAAAATGGAAATTTTGGAATAGAGAAATTCACATTCAGTAGTACAGTTATCCAGCTCAACGTTCAAGAAGTCCACCTCTTCTGCTGTTACCGATGTCATTTCACCACTCTTTGGATGCTGTAATAAAGAAATAAAATTGCTCAAATTAGGTAAAGATAAGGAAACAAAAAAATTTTAGATTTCTTTAAAATGATCTCTGCATGATAGCTAAAACGAACTTCAAACTATTTTAACAAAAGCTAGTTATGGTAACATGTACATAGCAGGCAGTAAAGGTATCTTATTCCATCCAAAACTTGAACATTCTCTCACAAAATATACCTTCAATCAGAACGGTGCTTTTGAGAACAACAATACTGGTAACTTGGCATACAGTTAAATAACCTTAATGATGACAAATGCATAATATATCTATGTGTTTCAAATGGGATGATGTTTGTTCTTGTGCGCTATTAGGTGAACAACCAATCAGGAGTATAGTATAGCAACTCAAGAAGATCCCTGTAAGGAATGTGCTGTGGGACAAGGACAGCAAATGTGTGTAGCAGAGAACGCCTGCTACACAAAGAGCAGACTGTTAAAAAAACATGCGCCCTATTCACTCTGTACATTAAAACCGAGATGATTCATTCACAAAAGTAGAAGCTCTCAGAATGTTTTTGAATGGTCTGTAACTGTACTGACATGGGGTGTCATAAACCTGTCCAGGGAGAGTGTGAAATGATATGTGTTAAACACCCGCTTTTACTACATACGGCACCACAGGTGGTGATTGATAGTATACGAGATGAAGATGGAGCACCAGTGGAATGAGATGGCAGGGGAAACCGTAGGTCCCGGAGAAAACCCGCCCCAGCGCCATGTTATCCACCACAGGGAACCTTTGCCAACCCCCCTGCATCTCATCCCTTGGAGACTTACTCTCCTGTGGAGGAGTATACTACGATGTTGCATTCCCCCTATGTGGTGTGACGAGCGCCAAACTGACAAGAATTCTATTCACGCCAAGACAAAAATTCAGATTTTGCAAAAACTAATTCATGAGGAAGGAGAGGGTAATGTATTTAACATAACCATAAAAATCCCATATTTTAGCTCTAATAGATATTCTGTTAAATTAATTGGGAGTCGATTAATAACACAAAACAACACTTGTGTTATTAATCGACTCCCAATTAATTTAATTTATACAACAACACTGTTTTCAACACTTCCATGAAAGGATTTAGATATTCTGTTATTTGTTATCAATTTTTCAATAAATGATTTTCATTTATAATTTTAATATGGTTATTGATATTGTACCTAATACAGATAAATAAAGTAGATACCATTATATTATAACAATTCATTGCAGCGTAAGCACTGTAATGAATATCATTATTGGTTGGCACATATGCATGACCGTATATTTGAAATTACTCAGAACTGAAATGTAAACATTTGACATGACGTGATAAAAGAAATATGAACTTTGAATAAGCCAAGGTGTTTGTTAAATTCGATGACAGGAAACAATACTCTTCCTGCTGGTCTGGCAGAACGTCTGATTACATTATAACATTGTTTATAAATGGTTCGTAATCTCTATTTACTCTAGAGAGTTCACAGCAGTGCTATTCAGTTACTCTTCCATGAAAAAGTGTATCAGCTGGATCAATGAGACACAATCCACCTTTCCCCTTACTACCGCCACAACAATCCAATTGAGTTAATGTGGGCTCAAATTATGTTGCAAATAGAAATAATATTTTTAAACTGAGTGACATTGAATGACTTATTCCTGAAGAAATTAACAGCAAACACAAGACTGGGAAAACTGAGATCAGATAAAGTACAAGATGAATTTTGGAAAGAAATAGTACGTAATGAGATTTTGGAACCTATCATCATAAATTTACATTACTCAGACATTGAAGACAATGACAATGATGAATAATCTCAACATAAGTAACGTTCACAGCTATATGTGTGCACTGCTGGCATTTTCATTGGATTAGAAAAATAAGTAATTCATGAACTATAATATTAAACTAAATATTTAAACCATTTGCGTAATATATGAATATCCACGTTGCAATTGTAATTTCAACAACTGCATTATTATAAAACTTACGAACATTCAGTTTGTGTTAGTGCCAAGAACACTCACATGTGTGCAAGAGAGAGAGAGAGAGAAAGAGAGAGAAATAGAGAGAGAGAGGGAAATATAAAGAGTGGTGGTAACGAGATGGCAACGCTGAAGGCTCTAATGCATCTGATTCGCTATAGGCGAGAACTCTTCCCATTTGAAACACATAAGTAATAATTGTAATGTTGCTCAAACAATGAAGAGTCTAAACCCTCTTTAACCTCCAAAATGTGCATTGTAAAAAAAAGAAAGAAAAAAAAAGAACTGATGTGGTCAAACAGCAGGAACAATTTCTATAAAGATTGACCCAACTGGGAAAGGCATGATGCTAAACATCACATCAGCAGTGGCCTTCCTCAGTCTCTTTGTTGCTGTGATAAAAATCAACCAAGATGATCTTTAATTCACTCAACTAACCTTTTCCAATCATACATCAAATCATGGAGACTTAGCTTCAAAAATTTAAGCTCAGGCACAAGTGGAAATTCTTTCAGACTATTTACTTCAGTAAATACAGGAAGTGTATGCTAATAAAATAAATTTCGAGAAATATTAATAAAAATTCTCAAAATTACTTTTTTGAGCATAGATGTCCCACACATAGCAATCTTCAGGTAGAAGTTAGAGACTGATAAACAGCAGAACCCAGACTTGTTCCTTAATGAAAATTGCCTCCAACTAAGACCAAGTTTCAATTTATGAGACAACCAAAAATTGCAGGCAGTGAAGTCAGGTGAATACAGAGAATCTCAGTGTTGCAATGCGTGTTCAAGGAGAAATTCTATAACACATGCCCTGTGGGGTGGGGCTTTGTGTTGATGCAAAATGAAATTTCCCACCAACTCTGGTGGCTTTTCTGCAATTGAAGGCAACAGTTTATTCTTCAGGATGTCTTAGTAATGTTCACCAGTGACTGACCAGCCCTAGGGAAAAGGATGACTGGGGATAAACCCTTTTTGGTAATTAAGATAATTTTCTTAGCTGAGGTGCCAATTTAATTTACAAGATGTACCTGGCTTCCAGCCAGGTGGAAAGATTAAACATCAACATTTCGTGAGCATGAATCTCTCTCATCAGGATGATAAATGAATAAAGCTCTGAAAAACCCAGAAACATCAGGCTTTAAGCTAGAGAATATCTTGAACACATTCATTGCTGGAAAGTTTCAAGATTTAATTCAATTTTGAATTCTTTGAGAGATTGTGATTTTGCAAGTTTCCACTGGCAGGAGTCTTTGTTTCAGGACTGAACAGAGGAATCTATATAAGTTGATTGATGGAAATTAATCATTTCTTCTCACTAGCCATATATAGGCTTAGGTTTTAGATAGTCAAGCTGAAAAATTCAATGCCATGGCCAGGATTTGAACCATGGATCTCCTGGTTTCTGTCCATTCGCTTTTACCCATTGAGCTACAATGGCCAACATGCCGTCCTGACAAATTCTCCAATTGACACACATTTTCCCGGTAAACCACTAGGGGCTCTCATATTCTAGATACACTATTTGTGGCAACTTACGAAAGTACTTAAACCCCAGGCTTCATCATTAAACTCTTATTTAAGTTAAGTGATGGAAATTACTCATTTCTTCTCACTAGCCGCAAATGAGGCTAAGGGTTTAGAAAAGAGTCAACCTGAAAATTTAAGGCCATGGCTGGGATTTGAACCACAGATCTCCCAATTTCCATCTAGTCCCCATAGAAAACCCCAGCCATGGCATTGAATTTTTCAGGTTGACTAACTAGAGGTATCTAGTATATATGTTTCATCCATAGTGATCAACTATCAAAAAAAGGTGATCTGAGTGGTGTCTCGTCAACATCTTGTCAGAGGAAGTATTCTTCCCCCCCCCCCCCCCCCCCCCAACCATCACCCTTTAGCATCCTGGGCACCCAACGTGCACTCACTTTCAACATGCAGTTCCTTACTAAAATGATTCTCATCACTGTTCCAATGCTTAAACCCGATTCAAGATAAATTTGTTCAACAGTTACACAGCAATCACCCACAATAAGTTTTAAATGTTTCCATATCTGATTGGAGTGCGCTGAAGATGGCCTTCCTTCTCGTAGCAGATCACTGGTGGACATTCTTCCCAATATAAGATTTAATTATTAAATTTTAGATGAGTCGCGTTTTTTACACATCTGCTTCACTTTCGTACCTATTTTGAGGACATGTTTCGCAAATCTTCGCTTGCATCTACGCGACTCATCTAAAATTTAATAATTTTTCGCTTCACTGTGGTGTTCCAATACAGTTGAATCTCGATATATAAGATTTAATGTTTGTCATTTGGTAATTACAAACAACTACAATAGACTTGGTCATCCAGAACACCCACCCACCCACACAACAAGCCATCATAAATGTCCTAGAAAACCTCAACGAATTAAAAGATATAGAAAAGGAAAAGACAACTGTAACAATATGTACTGATAGTCAAGTAACATTGGATTCCATCAATAATCCTAAAATCCACAAAGCATTAATATAACATTCGGAATCAACTCGGGAAGCTACAAGAAAGGAATTGGAAGATTAACCTAAGATCGATTAAGGCACATGTAGGGCATCATGGGAATGAAATAGCGGATCAATTTGCAAAGGAAGCAGCACAAGATAATGTGTTAGAAGTAACCTTACAGCAAAATATTGAAAAGTGAAGTAATCAGCAGTCTAAAGTGCTCAAGTATGGAAAATGGCAACAAGAATGGCAACAGGAGAAATTACAAAATCCTTTTAAAGTGACAGGACAAAAACTAAATTAAAATTAACATCAAAGCTATTTTAGTTAATTGATGGAAATTAATCATTTCTTCACACTAAGCGTACATACGCTTAGGTTTTTGATGGATAGAGTCAACATGAAAAATTCAATGCCATGGCCAGGATTTGAACCAGGGATCTCCTGGTTTCCATCCAGTCGCTCTAACCCATTGAGCTACCATGGTCAACATGCCGTCCTGACATTAAATTCTCCATTCGACTCATTTTCCTTGCAGATCACTAGGGGCTCTCGCATTTGAGACACACCGTTTGTGGCAACTTACTATAGTAAGTACTTGAGTCCCAGGCTTCATCATTTAACTCTTATTATTTTAGTTAATTGATGGAAATTAATCATTTCTTCCCACTAGCCATACATAAGCTAAGGTTTTTGATGGATAGAGTCGACATGAAAAATTCAATGCCATGGCCAGGGTTTGAACCACGGATCTCCTGGTTGACTATCCATCAAAACCTTAGCCTATATACGGCTAGTGTGAAGAAATGATTAATTTCCATTAATTAACTAAAATAATAAGAGTTAAATTATGAAGCCTGGGACTCAAGTACTTGCGATAATAAGATCAGAAAGATTCATGGCTAAACAAGATAAAGGAAATTTTAAAAAAAGGGTTGGGTTTCATGTGGGATAACAGGTAATTATTGCAAAGTGGATTTTGGAAAGAACTTAAGAGTGGAAGATATTGAAAAGCAAGAAATGTTAGGAAGCTTCAACTTTAAAAGCTCACTGGAAATTTATAGAGATGAAAGTGATCTGGAACAGGGTAAAATAAATTGATATTTGTGATAAAGCAAGAGAAGGCTTTGCATGGGCAAGAACAGGGGTGGTGAAACTGAAGGGTTTATGAAGAGGGAGGGATATGGAGAAATGCCCATTGTGCCACCAAAGGGATAAAGAATGGCATTTGTTTTTAGAATGTGAAGAAACTAGGTTGCTTAGGGAGAAGATAGGTAAAAAAGAATGGACAAGGCTACCAAAAGAAATTCAACCAATCAAGTTTACGAGTGTAAAAACTAGGACAAATTTTATTGAAATTGGGAACTTTTTGGGCAAAGTAAGAGCCCAATGGTTGAGCATAACTAGATATGACGAAAATGAGGACAAAGTTATTTTAGATAAGATGCCAATAGGGACCCATCAGCTTGACAACCTCAGAGTTTGAGTCTATTGGGCCCAAGGAAACCAGCAACTCAGTGTGGCAATAAGTATGTAAATATATAATAATTTGTAATTGAAATGGAAATAAAAATTACTTACAATTAATTACAGTTTTCTATAAATTCATCTGTGTAAAAACAATGCTGTTGTAGAAAGTTTAAATTTAAATTTAAAATGTTTGGCATTATTGTTTCTGAATGTAAGGGGTAATAAATAATTAGTCCAATGTATATATAGCTGTCCTCAAAAAGTTTAAATTTATTTCGTCTGCCTGACTAGATTATTTTTATAACGCACATTGTGTGAATGTACCTGGGATACTGTGTTATACATATGTCAGATAGTTTATAGTTAAATAATTCAAGCACATACACAGAAAGCAACGTTAGAATCCTTATCTTCTTGAAGTATTGCCTGCAACTAGTTCTAGAATGTATATATTTAATTTATATTTATTAAATTTACATATAAATTTATATTTATGTTAAATTTAATTTAGATTTATAATGCCATGTCGGCATGTTGACCAAAGTTGTTAACTATGAAGCCCGGGACATAAGTACTTAGAGCAAAGTAAGTTGCTACAATAGATGCGCATCTCATTGCAGATATGAGAACCCCTAATAGTTTACTGGGAAACATACGAGTCAGTTGGAGAATTTAATGCCATGTGGACATGTTGACCATAGTTGTAACTATGAAGCCTGGGACATAAGTATTTATAGTAATTTGCTACAAAAGGTGCGTATCTCATTGCAGATATGAGAACCCCTAATGGTTTACTGGGAAACATACGAGTAGATGGAGAATTTAATGCCATGTCGGCACGTTGACCATAGTTGTTGTAACTATGAAGCCTGGGACATAAGTACTTAGAGCATAGTAAGTCGCTACAAAAGGTGCATATCTCATTGTATCTCATTTAGTCTACAAAACTTATGTACAGAATACCTTTCCTTTGCCAACACTGAATTTGTTTCTTCGGAAATATGATAAATTTTAAGTCTGATTCTGAGCAGCAGTAACAGAAATTTTAACCGTATTTCCTGAGTTAGCATTCTTGTTTTTAAATTTCCATTTCCATCATAGAATAAATTTCCATCAATTAACCTAATATTAACTATAAAGCCTGGGACTACATACTTACAGCTTAGTAAGTCAAAACAAAAGTTGCACATCTCAGTGTATTAAATGACCACAATATGAATGCACTCTGTGAGAAGCATTACTAAACAGTTACATCACAAGTGGACGGCATACCACAGATACAGTGTGGATAACGCAAACAATACCAAGATACTCCCAATTTGACGTGCAGATGTAGTGTAGTTCAACACGGTGCTTCTTCGAACCTTTTCTTGTGCAGTTAAAATTCGAATATTATAGTGGCAGTTGTAGTGCTCATTGCAATAAAATGGCATGTAATTGTGAACAGTTTAATTACAGAAGCAACTAAAAAGTTAAAAACAAGAAAAGTATCCCATTCTGATGAAAGGCATAACATATCAGGTTACAGTTCTGTAGACAAGAAAAGCAGGAGAAAAGATTACTCGTACCCCTTGAAAAATCAGCAGTTAGGGTAGCAAAAATATTGGGAAGGTCTGGAAGAACCATCATGAACATAAAACGCTCTTATCAAGTGGCCTTAAGGTTTCGAAAAATTGAAAATCACACACAATCATATCTCTTGAGTTTGGTAAGTGCATAGAACATTTTTGGATTACTATGAACAGAAAATGGAAATTCCTACTTTGAGGAAACTCCTGAACTTCACTAAAGAATAAACTTTCAAGGTGGCAAAGAAACATTTAGAAAAATAAGGAGAGAAATGGGATTTCAATTTACGAAATGCAAAAACAAACGATCTGTGCTTACAGAAAACACAAATTGTTGCAGAATACTTAAGGGCTATTATTAAAAATGAAAAAAGGTCATGTAAACCAGTAGTTTACAGACGCGGCTGGGGTCCATACTCACTAAACCGTCAAGATGTGCTGGAAATATGCGGAAGTGGCAGGTGTTTTAACTAATACTAGGGCTGGTCAAAGAGCAATTTGTACATAGAGGCGATCCATGGGAATAAACTAGGGAACTGAATTGGTTTACAATTCAAAATCCAAATCAGCAGATAACCATGATGAAATTTACAGTCAAAATTATAAAAAGTGGGTAGAAGAGAAATTAATATCAAATATTCCACCTGAAAGCTTGTTTTGCCATACTGTACAGGAAAATAAAGTTCCTAGCACTTCATGTCGAAAGGAACAGGTTATTCATTGGCTAACACAAATGAAAATTAAACATTATTCGCAAGTGGCAAAAAATGAGCTTCTAGAGATAGTGAAAATTAATTATAAAAGCCTGTTTATTGACTTGATTGAATAATGGAACAAAGGGATTTTGCAGTCTTACACCTTCCTCCGTAGCACTGTGACCTTAACACTATAGAGCTATCTGGAATTAAAAATTGCACCAAAGAAGCATCATCGATTACTTTGAGTAATCTGAAAGCTATGACAACATGCTGCATAGCTCAAATTACAAAAACTAATTGGATAGAAGCATGCAGACAAGTGAAAAGAATTGAGCAAGATTTTAAGCACCAAGATGGGCTAATGAAGGAAACAATTGAAGATCTAATTATAAATGTGGGTCTAGAGAGCAGTGGTGATAAAGATTGCAATCATGATGAATGTTATTTTGAGAATATATATATTGAAGCAAAAGGACGCAGTGACTCTGATACAGCTGATTAAGGGAACTGTGACACGGATACAGCAGACCTCAAACAAACATTCCCAGACTTGCTGCTTCCGAGTACTAATGTGAAGACATCAGCAGGCATGTACTGTTTTAATTGTGTGACTGTACATTCCCCGTATCGTCTTTCCCCTCGCTCTACACGGTTCCCTAAGCTTCATATAGTAAACAAAACAGTGGCACTCTCCTTCAAGTGCATTCATATCTTGGCCGACTATTATATGAGCACCCCTAGTGTTGGCCATAGTAGCTCAGTGGTTAAGAGCAACAGGACGGAGACCGGGAGATCCATGGGTCAAATCCTGGCCATGGCATTGAATTTTTTCAATCTGACTGATCTATCCTTGACACATGTTTTCATTTTCCTTGGTTAGGACGAGTGATACTACTTCCAGCTCATCTGAATGTACCCCATCTACATAAGAGAGGGTACTTGTAGTATGAGTGGTGTACGCAGATCACCTTTCTTCTATAGTTCAAATGTTTCAAGCAAGTAGTAGTGCATCTTCAAAACACTAAGTTAAATCAAGTAATAAGTCACATCTTTAGCTATAGGTGAATTAAAAGCCAATATGTGTAGATCACTGTTCAAGCCACTGAGAAGTTATCTAGAAATAAGCGTATTACTATGACTCATGTGAATTGACAACATATGAACTGTACAACAATCCAAGAGTTTATGCTAAGAATTAGGTTTAAACAGTACTTTTTTTCCGGCTCACATATCACTCAAAAACAGAAAATGAACAATAATACTAAATAATGGAACAATACTAATTAAATGGACACTGAACTACAGATGACTCAACATTAAGAAATACCTTCTGAAGTCCTATAATGAAACTTTGCAAAAATAAGTTGGGTGGAATGTTAAAAGGAGGACCTTCAGCACTTAAATCTTAGAAGCAGGGCTAGAATTTTGATGACTGAATCCTCAATGTGGTAACCCTAATTTGTAAATGAGTTGTATATGAATTGTTTACAGAGTAAAGAAGTTAAAACTTGCAATAATTGGGACGAATTTTTCTGCAGTTTGTGTTATAGTGCATTATATAGGGGTTCAGTTCTTTAGGGGCCCCTTCCAAAATGAGTCATAATAGTCAAAAATGAAAAGCTTTTGAGTTAGCATTCCCAAAAAAAAATGTTACTGAAAAACAGGAGATATTGGTTCATGGTAAAGAGCCATCATAAACAATAAAACATGAGATCACTCATATTGACAAATGATAAAACAAACCCTTTCTCAGACTGGCAAAAGTAGGTCATTCCCTCTATCATAACTTAGATCACCATTGACAATAGATCTCTTCAGAGAAAAACATTTTATCTTCCTCTTTCCCTGTACGAGAGGTAATGGTCCAGAGCCTTGTTAGTACAGTTTAGTAGTAAGGAACAAATTCTAAATCTGCTGCAAATTAGTTGGACATAAATGATGCATGATCTAAAGAAATAGTTCACAGTATGCCCAGATGGCCAGTAATGATTAAGAATTTACTGAGAGGGCCATTAGAAAAATTATTTTGCAATCATAACTGCAGTCCGATTAATCAAAGAAGATATGTGAAGGTCATCAAGCAAGCGATGCAAAAGGTAACAATGGAAGGTCGTTGCTATGTTAACGTAAACAATGGTTGCCAGATTGGATACACTAGTGAATCACATACTCCTCAGCTCAGTTGTGGGAAACAGTTTGCTTGAGTGTTCAGTTACATTGTGTATTGTTGGCCTAGTTTGTTAAAATAAAAATTAAAATACGTTTTTATGGAAGCAAGACGTAGTGGCGGTAGGATTAGAGGTGGACCGAGGATTCATGGCCCAAAGCAAAGATCAGCTTACAGTCGGGTTGTTGCATTCCATAGCCAGGCTAGAGAATTTGTCTGTTCTCTTAGAGAATTCTTCCAACAGGAAGACGAGAGTTTGCTCCTTATCAATGAACAGCTTATTCCTTTTATCCAAAAGCTACAGCCCCATGTCAGTAGATATGCTTGCACGTAAAAGAATTCCTGTGGGTCAAAATTTCGGCATATCGGCAGCATTCATATGAACATGTCAATTAAAAAGTCGTTAATAATGGTATACCGCGATACTAATGTATATGGAACGAGGAAATGTTTGAAAAAATGAGGCACTTGCACCGAGTTTTATTAAATTCTCAAGATTTAGATTTATCAATCTGAGTTTTAATAGTTAAGATATTAGCTGAAAAGATATTAGCTATTAAATTAGATTAGCTATTAGATTTCGGCTGAAATATTAATAAATTTAACTGAAGATAAATACTAGATTTTAGAACATGCATCACCTAAATGAGAATCTATGGAGAAATACTTATCAATACTTTTAATGAATACTTATTAATGGAGAAATACTTCTTCACGCATTGTGCAGGAATGTCAACTTACGATACATAACAATGGTTAGTATGGAATACTAGTTACATAGTGCAAAAATTATTTAAAAGAACACATGTGAAGACGCTATAACAGAGTGAATGTGTGAACAACTTATTTCTGTTTTTAAAGTAGGCTAATACAGATTAACTGTGCATATTTTTGTTTAGGTGAGAGAACTGAAACCCTTGTTTATGTTTCGAGTGTTGAGAGGATAAAGAAAGGGGATCTGATGGGCAACATTGCAGCATTCTCATGGAGAAACAGATGACCTTCACGTATCTTTTAAAAATCAGACTGTAAAAATCGAAACTTCTCTGGTTCTCCATACAAGACCCAAAAAAGCCTCAATAAATTTGTTAGAGGGATGAAAATACTTGAAAATTGTTACAAGAAAGTAATTGAGGTCAAATTTAAGAATTAGAGAAAAACAAAGGTTTCCAGTCATGGAAGGTGATCAAGTTGGTAATTAGTGAGAGTTGGCGATATTCCTTAGTCAAAATATGCCACTCACGATATCACTATGTAGGTTAATTATAATAAAATGAGCTCCTGAAGGACAACCTTATACATTCATTAAGTAAAATATGAAGAGAAGGTTTTAGTTGGCGAATGCAATTTCAAGGAAGAATCGGCCATTTAACAGTGTGGTGTACTTCTAATACTGAAAGTTTTCTAATAATCTCTGAACATAAGAAAAGCTTGTAAGATTTGTACCTAATGGCTTATTTTTAGCACATAAAGAACATTTTAAATATTTATACCCCATAAAAATACTGTACCATATTCCTATGAAATCGCAACTGGTCAAGAAATAGCATTATGTCCTGTCTGAGTGCGTTAATACATTCAATAAAGTTTTGAAACGACAATTCAATTTCATGAAACAGCTTCTGTAACTCTTTCTCTCCATATTTTTTGGTACTGAGTTACTCTTTTAGTAGCTGGATGCTGCAGTTGTACAGTTGTCCATTCACCTCCCTAAGTTGTATCCTTATCTGTACTAGTCGTGCACATTCATAGTCATTTGGTGCAGTTTTATCCAACAAAACGTTGACTCCTCTGATGATATGTTTCAGTAATGTTTGTCCTTGAAGTGCTAGTTCCGAAAGAATGAATAATTTACCACTGACAGCACAGTCATGCTTGTACGTTTCTTTCAAAATGGAAATTTCTGAATACAGAAATTCACATTCAGTAGTACAGTTATCCAGCTCTATTCGTTCAATAAAATTAGGTAAAGATAATGGAACAAGAAATTGGGGATTTCTTTAAAATGACCTCTGCATGATAGCTAAAACTAACTTCAAACTATTTTAACAAAAGCTAGTTATGGTAGCATGTACATAGCAGGCAGTAAAGGTATCCTATTCCATCCAAAACTTGAACATTCCCTCACAAAATATACAAAAGTAGTGACCTTCAATCAGAGCGCTGCTTTTGGGAACACAATACTGGTAACTTGGTATACAGTTAAATAACCTTAATGATGACAAATGCATTATATACCTAAAATGTGTTTCATATGGGATGATTGTCCTTGTGCGCTACTAGTTGAACAACCATCGGGAGTATTGCAATGTTGTCATATTGCATTCTCCCTAAGTGGTGTGACGAGCGCCAAACTAATCAATCTCAAATAAATACTATTCATGCCAAGACAAGAATTCTATTCATGCCAAGACAAAAATTCAGATTTTGCAAAAACTGATTCATGAGGAAGGAGAGAGTAATGTACTTAACATTACCGTAAAAACCCCATATTTTAGCTCAAATAGATATTCTGTTATTTGTTATCAATTTTTTAATAAATTATTTTTAATTATAGTTTAAATATTGTTATTGATATTATATTGTACCTAATACAGATAAATAAAGTAGATAACATTATATTATAACAATTCATTGCGACGTAAGCACTGTAATGAATAACATTATTGGTTAGCATATATGCATGAACGTATATTTGAAATTACTCAGAACTGAAACGTAAACATTTGACATGACGTGATAAAAGAAATATGGACTTTGAATAAGCCAAGGTGTTTGTTAAATTCGATGACAGGAAACAATACACTTCCTGCTGGTCTGGCAGAACATGTCTGATTACATTATAACATTGTTTATGAATGGTTTGTAATCTCTATTTACTCTAGAGTTCAAAGCAATGCTATTCAGTTACTCTTCCATGAAAAAGTGTATCAGCTGGAACAATGAGACACAATCCACCTTTCCCCTTACTACCGCCACAACAATCCAATTGAGTTAATGTGGGCTCAAATTATGTTGCAAATAGAAATAATATTTTTAAACTGAGTGACGTTGAATGACTTATTCACAAAGAAATTAACAAGGAACACAACAAGACTGGGAAAACTATGCGAGATCACAAAGTGCAAGATGACCAGACACGCCTCTTTCAGGATAAAGGAAAACCTCCAATGTTAAGTCATATCGGATGATGAATGAAACAATGTTGAAATGAGTACAGGGTACTTAGAGCATAGTGTTACACGAATTAAATTATATTTAAATGTACTCTATAGTAAAAAGGTCATCCTTAAATAATATTACTCTACATCATACTACATCATAATATTCTACTACCAGTTACTGAATTTTTGAAATTAATTTGCACTGTTCAGTTTTATACATTCATTAAAACTACTGAAATGCCACTTTCCATCTGAACGTTAGCACTCCCTTCCCCTCCCAACTGCCATTCTTATTCAGCACATTCAACTTGAGCACATTCTTTCAACCACAGAGCTTGGATCCTTACTGTACAACATTCCACAAAATTACTTGCTTGTTATTTTAGTTAATTGATGGAAATTAATTATTTCCTCATACTAGCCGTATATATGCCAAGGTTTTTGAAACATAGGCAACATGAAAAATCCAATGCCATGGTCGGGATTTGAACCATGGATCTCCTGGTTTCCGTCCAGTTGCTCTAACCCATTGAGCTACCATAGCCAATGTGCCATCCTGACATTAAATTCTCCATTTGACTTGTATACAAAGCTGTGTAAAATGAAAAGGTAATTTTAATAAAACACAGCCATGATTTAAATAACCCAGAAACTCTACCTCGATCCTTGCCTAATATTGAACATGTAATAAAAGCAATGCAATAGTTTGCAATTTAATCCTCATTTAAATAAGCTGGAAATAAAGCCATCCAGAACAAAGAGGACTTCAGTGGACATTCCAGAACATCTAAGATACATTTTTCATAGGACTTGAGAGTATCTTTATCTGCA
The DNA here is from genome assembly GCA_030765055.1 of Mantis religiosa. NCBI lineage: Eukaryota > Metazoa > Arthropoda > Insecta > Mantodea > Mantidae > Mantis > Mantis religiosa. Next base: position 127,730,176 of record CM060956.1, on the reverse strand, counting down.
CATATTTTAAATTATAGCTAATTTTAAAAAAAAAATAGGAAGTTTTAAAAATGTTTTCATGTAAAGAGTAGTCTGAGCTGGCAGGATCTTGTCAAAAATATTGTCATATCTTAAGGAAAACATAGGTATGTGCATTGTAATAAGTGAAGATTAAAATATTTTCTCTCAATACATACTATAAATTATAGAAACCACATTATGATGCTGCTCCTTAGTGAAGTAGCACAAGAATAGTTTTGCATACCGTGTGAGATTCCATCATTCAGAATTCAAATTAAAAACTCATTACATGTCACGTGTACGCATGACATTGCAGTAAAGAATTACAGAAATCGAGTTTTCAGAAATCACTTTAATGACTTTTCAAATAGTTGCTATTAGCCATTTATGATGAAGGGTAGAACAGAGGATAAATTATTAATTTATAGAGGAGTCGTATTTATTACACATCTGTTTCACTTACGTACCTAAATATTATAAACAAATTTCAGGACTAGCTATGGGAAGCCCACTATCACCATTTTTGGCCAATTTATACATGAGCTTTTTCGAAACACATAACTAAAGCCTTCCCTCATATTTTTAAATCATGGTACAGATACGTAGACGACATCTTTGCAATAGTGCCCTACAAACAAATAAATGATGCTTTGAAACTACTCAACCTGCAAGAACCCAGCAGACAATTCACAGTAGAAACTGAAGAGAACTGTACTCTGCCTTTTTTGGACCTTAAAATCACAAAAAGCAATGAAAAACTAGAATTTGTTATCCATAGAAAAGCAACACACACAGATAACTACATCAAAGCAAATAGTTTCAACCCAATTCCACGCAAACATGCCACCATCAACAGTCTCACACACAGATTAGTATATCTACCCCTCTGCCAGCAAGAATATAAAAAAGAATACCATCAAATCTTAAAAACTGCAATTAAAAATGGATATGGTAAACCTTGTAGATAAAAAACTAAAATCATTCAAACTTCAAAAGAGATTAAAACAGACCACAGCTCTCACACCAATAAAACAAGAAATTAGATTTGCTAAATTTACTTACCACCCCTGGGCCACAAAAAAATTCCAAAAAATATTCAAGAAATACGATATAACATTGGCATCAAAAAACAATTACAACATTAAAAACCTACTTCACAGTAATAATACTGATAAGATAAAACCAAAGGAAAAGTCAGGCATTTACAAGATTAAGTGTAAAGATTGTGAAAAAATTTACATAGGGAGGACAAAAAGAATAATCCTTTATTCACCATTAAGCTTACAAGAAGCAATAGGTTTCATCAGTTATAAAAAGTATTTACAAGTACAGAAGGTATACAAATTAAGGCATATAAAATTCTAGGTGAAATCAGATTATTTGCATGATTTAAGCTGGTAATTATCGTAAGTTAACTTTACTATAGTACTAATAAAATTAAACAATAAGGTACCTACTACTTTAATTTACAATAGTTTTACATAAATTCACTAGCATGTATGTTATATTCTAAGTATTCTTGTACAGTATAAAATGTTTTGTTTAAACCAGTTTTTTAATACTATAACAAATCTGTTTTATAGCAGTTCTTTTATTTCCAGAGGAAGCTTATTGAATAATTTTAACTGTTGATAACAGTGGCTATTTATGGTCTTGCTCAAAGGGTAACATAGGCACAGAAAGAAAGAACACTTCAGGCACTTAAGATACAAAAATATTGATAAATCCGCAATAGCAGCTCATTTCTGGTCTGAAAATCAAGAAATTGAAGATAGCACCAAATTACTAAAATATGTACAAAAACATAGTGAACTCATCATATGGGAGAGAATATACATAGAAAAACATAAAAACCAACTAATGAACTTTGAAATCCTGCCAGAAGAGGATCCCTCATTTATGTTCATCACTAAATCAACAGATGGCAGCAGCAACTCCAGAATTACCCACACCACTGGATCAAGCTTTAGTTGCATAAGAGCCGAAGATGCAAACGATTATTTGCGAAACATGTCCTCAAAATAGGTACGTAAGCGAAGCAGATGTGTAATAACGACTCATCTATAAACTAATATTTCGCTTCACTGTGGTGTTCCAGTGCAGTTAAATCTCGATATCTTCTGTATTGTCTTGCTGCTCAATAGGTTACCATAGCTTCATCTTTGTTAATAGACTCCTTTCAGATAACGCACTTATTCCCTTAAGAGTAGGAGTAGTGGTGGCAATCTTCTCGAACCTGTGCTAAGCACTAATGATTGCATCACTTCACACAATGGAATCACAAAAGGATACCATGGCTTTATCTTTGTTAATAGATACCTCTCAGATTACGCACTGATTATTCTCGTAAGAGTAGGACTACTGGCGCTCTTCTCGAACGTATGCTAGGCAGCAATGATCACATCACTTCACCCAATGGAATCAAATAGGTTACCATGACTTTTTTGTTAATAGAATCCTCCCAGATAACGCACTTATTCTCGTAAGAATAGGAGTACTGGTCCTCTTCTCGAACATGTGCTAAGCAGCAATGATCACATCACTTCAGCCAATGGAATCACAAATGATAATATGTCCACATGGAGTAATCAGTGCATTATCTGAAAGGTATCTATTAAAAAAGATGAAGTCAGGGTAACAATTTGAGCAGCATGACTATAACTATGTACTCAATAGGTTACACTAAAATTCTGATGTGTGCACACGAGATGGCTGCCCTCGACAAGAAGGCAAGTAGGTCCTGAACTGGTAATCTCCTCTGGTAGTGGACGTGTTTACTACAAAATAAGTGTGCGAGTGCTCGTAAATCACCCATGCTGCAAGTTCTAATGCTCCTTACAGTAACTGCAGTGATAGATATGCAAGGGTGAGTTATGTTACAGCACTGTATATTTTACAGGAACCTATCATCCTTAAATCTGGAAGGCGAGCATAAACACAGTGAAACTGATTACGTTACACATTCCTCTACCTTGTCTTCTTGTGGTGGGTAGACAATAACTACTCAGAAACAGTAATTATTAAATCCACTTATTGCTAATCAAGACAGTTATTAATAGAAATGACAATGTATAATTCTGAACCTACAATAGAAATAGGGGAATACAGAACTGTATGCCCACGACAAGAAGGCTGGAGGGGTATGAAGAGTAGAGGAGCTTGAACTGTTATCTGCTCCGATAGCGGATCTGTTTACTAGGAAATGAGTGTAAGAGAGTGTATGAGTCGAGTCACCCATGCTGCCAGATCTAATGTTTGTTGTAATAAATGCAGCGATAGGTGTTATTTATGGGTGAGCTATGTGACAAAAGTTGTGTATTTTAAACAAGCCTTCCATCTTAGTCATACTCGGAAGGCGAGCATACACCACGAGGAGACAGCAAAAGTGATTACATTGCACATTCCTCTAGCTTCCCTTCTTGTCCTGGTCAATCAGTACGCTTAAGGCCAAGTGCAGTAAGAGCATGACACTAAATTAAAGCTTTGAAATTGTTTTGCTCTGTTCACTTAGTATAACTTGGAGTAAAATATCCGATCTTACACTCGCATGACTTTTTCTACTCTTGTGCAAATCATACATATTGCTCCATCCATTTCATGAAAATTAAGATAAATATTTGCAAACATAATCTCATTAATTATTATTAGAAATTTTCTTCCCTCTGCATGACCAAGTATAAAAACAAATAGCTTAGTGAAAAGTTTTGAGAAAATACTAACATTTTGCAAGGGATCATCTCAGAAATAGTCCAATCCACAAAAAAATATTTAAACAAATAGTGATTCAACAAGATGTACATTCTGTACAGTTCAGATTTTGAGCATCTCCTCACAGCTTATGTTTAGAAGAAGATTTGGCACCGAAACCTGTAATCCTTGTTTCACGTAAGCTTGCCCCGTATCTCTTAACGGCACGTGACCTAATCACTTCATTGGTTGCTGTTGTAGTATGGACTATTGTACGGTAAAAATTAGTTTGTTATTTAACATGGTGACATATCTTTATATGTTGGAAGATAATTGTCAAATTTATATTTTCGTAACTGTTTGAATTAAATATATTACGCAACAGAGTTGATTTTTCTGAAATGCATGTTAATTCTTAAACAAAGTAAAGAGGAGGTTCCTTTGCTCTCAAGCCCGCCTTTCATATGACATGATAGCACCTGCTTTAGCAGCAGTGGTGACATTTGTTAAATGACTTATCACTGACCTTGTTTTGAACTGGATTAGTCATATATTGCCATTCGAAGGTGTGCTGTGCCAAGTTCGAGAGACAAATTAATTAATTGATCGTTTATTGCGCATGTACTTATGGCAGAGTCTACCGTCAGTTTTTCGCTGTAGCATCGCAAGGGTAAAACCTTTACAAAGCGGCAAAAAAAGAATTGTGGTGCATGTGTTTAATGCACTCACAGAGAAGAATCTGTCTTTGTCAGTGAGAAAAGTCGAACAGCTGTGCTCTGAACTTACAGGTGTGAGTGTTAGATCCGTAGGAACATTGCGAAATGAAATTGCAACAGGAAAACTTACCACTCCAGGCAAAAGCATGAATAAACAAAAGTGCATGCTCGGAATATGCGATGAGCTCATGAAAAGTGCTGTGTGTCGTTATGTGCATAGTTTTTTCTTTAGAAACGAACTCCCTAACATAAATAAAATTTTGTCTGCTGTAAATGAGGATGCAAATTTACCCAATTTCAGCAGACCTACTCTGTATAAATTGTATATACAGCTGGGGTTTGTGAATGAAAAAAGGAGCAAAAAAAAAATGTGCTAAGAGACAGGCAATATTGCTGTGTGGCGAAGACATTATGTAAGGACAATCAGACTATACCAGGATACAAATCGCAAAATATACTACCTTGACAAGACTTGGGTGAATGAAGGACACAAAAAGTAAAGTATGGCGTGACACGACTTAAGACTAAAAGACAAGCAATTTTGCAAGGTATGTGTGCTGGTTTTAAAAAATCTCAGTGGAAAAGCCTGAAGACCTTTCATTATGAAGTTGTTTCATTATAAACTTGTATTTTTGCATGCCTTCATGTCCTTATTTGTATGATTTTATCTATCTTCCCGGCAATCATTATGTTTACTGCAGGTTTAAATGTGACAGGAAGGCATGGCCTATGGCACGAAGCATTAGCCAATTAGGGTGAGGGGGAAGGTAGTTGCACGCGGAGTGATACATGTCAGCAGGGCAAGTTTATATGAAACATTAGTTTATTGCATATAAGCCCCAAGTGGGGCATCCCCAGGAAGAAGCATTAAGTGAGAGGAGATAGAGGGCGAACCAAGGTGCGAGACACCTGCCGACACTTCTACCCTGAAAGATACCACCAGATGAGAGATGATAAATAACTGGGGGGCAGGAAATTCGGGGATGTAATTAACCTACCCAGCATTCACCTGGCGGCCCGGGAAAACCTCCAAAAAAACCATTGAGTCAGGTAGAATCCAACCTGGACCTCCCAAATATGGCCATATGTGTAACATGAAGCTCAGTCTTCAGTTTACAAGTTCAGCAAATCATCCAGAATTAAGACTTCTAAGGACATTCTCAGAACATTTATTACCTTAATATCATAAAAAATATCTTAAACATAATATTTGAATCAAAATTGGAAGAGCTTTTTTCTGACCCTTGCCTGTCCAAAACTTCTCCTACACACCAAATTTGAAAGAACAATTCTGATTGCACGATTAAATTATTCCTCAAAGATACATGGAAAATTTCAATACGCTTAAGCCAATCAGATATAAGAACTGGCTGCTAAGTGTGGGCTTTGATGTTCTCCAAAGAGAATGGGTTCCTGTAGTGACAGTTGTATTTAAAAATTAAAGCAGTAGCAAGGAATATATGAATATTGTGACTTTGTGGGTTCGTGAAATGAAAAGTCCAATTACACCACTCAACAATGTTCTTTATTTCCACCGACTTACAGTTTAACACTTGCCAATTACACAAACTTACTTGCTGCACACAATTACAATTTACCAGTTCGTCCGTTACAACTTCACTTGTACTCGCGATTACATAAACTCCGATACTCATACACAGTTCGTACAGTCTTCCGTTGCACAATCCTTTCGTACATTAACACGTCACTGACTAACTCTTACACCAAGAACTGCGACTGTCTCACTAACTGACCGACCAACTCAACACAGCACAACAACTGACTAACTAACTCTGTCTGTCTGCAACCCTCTTTATATCGGAATATCGCCGGTTTCTAGTGACCAGGAGACTGTTCCAGTAAACGAAAGATCGAGAAACAGGTGTAGAGAAAACAGGCGACCAGTCATGTTTTCCCCTAACCACAAGCCTGTCACCACTACAAGACAAACGAGGAGAAGGTGTGGCTAACGCGGTCCTCCCCCCTGCCTTCCGTTCGCAGCTGGTACAGGGTGCTCCAGCGGTCTCGTTACACTGCTCCCTCCTCAAAGCTGTTCGCCCACGAACAGCCCCATCGTAGCGTGCGAGGCGGTCCAGGTGTACCACCAGCATCTGCCCGGAGTCTGAGCCAGAAGTAGCGCTGCCGTAGTTTGTGAATCATTCTGTTCGCTCCCAGGTGTCCTCCTGAAGTACCGGCGTGCACTTCCTCCAAGACTTCCGGGACCTTGCTCCGGGGAAGTACCAACTGTCCTCTCCGCGCCTTCCCATCGGGTGACTCCCATACCCGGAACAGCACGCCCTCTCTGGTCTTCAACGAGTCCCATCGGGCCCAGTGCGACTTGTAGGTGGCGCTCCTCGGTGTGATGTCCTCCCAGGTTGGTCTCGTCCCTGCGTCCACTTCCCTCAAGAGTGACCCCAAGTCTGCGTCCGCCAGCTGCTCCCTCCTCAGGCCCGCGCTATCCCAGCTTTCAGCAGGCACTGCCACAACTACTTGGACTGCTGCGGCACGCTCCTTCTCTTCCACTCTTGTGCGCTCATGGCCGTCCTGGATCTGCGATAGGACACCTCCAATGCAATGGTCACTAGCGTCGGTGTCCACAATGAAGGCGCCACCCGGTTGCGGGAAACCCAAAGTTGGAGCACTGCACAGGGTCTCCTTCGGGTGCTGGAAAGCGTCTTCGGCGTCCTCCGTCCACTCATAAGGCCGGTTTTCCTCCGTCAGGCGGGTGAGGGGTTTTGCGATGTTGTCGGCCTTTTCCTCTAAATCATTAAGGCGGTCGTCTACTTGACCCTTCCGTTTGCCCAGGTTCGCGACGTCATCCCTCACGCCGGCCAACCGTTCCTCAAACTTGGCGGCGAGAGCCTCGTTCGCCACCTTCATTTCGGTAGCCAGACCGTCATTCGCTGCTCTCATTTCCGTGGTTAACTCGGCCTTCATTTGTTCCATCTTCTCGGCGATGTTCTCCCTAGCCGTCCTGATTAGTTTCAGTTCCGCGGCCAGGTTATTTCTAGTCTCCAGCATCTCTGTTAGTTCCGCTAAAATCTTTTCTAATGCTGCCTCCATCGTTGTAATGTTCGGTGATGTTGTTTTCCCGCTTCCTGACACCAGTGTGACTTTGTGGGTTCGTGAAATGAAAAGTCCAATTACACCACTCAACAATGTTCTTTATTTCCACCGACTTACAGTTTAACACTTGCCAATTACACAAAATTACTTGCTGCACACAATTACAATTTACCAGTTCGTCCGTTACAACTTCACTTGTACTCGCGATTACATAAACTCCGATACTCATACACAGTTCGTACAGTCTTCCGTTGCACAATCCTTTCGTACATTAACACGTCACTGACTAACTCTTACACCAAGAACTGCGACTGTCTCACTAACTGACCGACCAACTCAACACAGCACAACAACTGACTAACTAACTCTGTCTGTCTGCAACCCTCTTTATATCGGAATATCGCCGGTTTCTAGTGACCAGGAGACTGTTCCAGTAAACGAAAGATCGAGAAACAGGTGTAGAGAAAACAGGCGACCAGTCATGTTTTCCCCTAACCACAAGCCTGTCACCACTGCAAGACAAACGAGGAGAAGGTGTGGCTAACGCGGTCCTCCCCCCTGCCTTCCGTTCGCAGCTGGTACAGGGTGCTCCAGCGGTCTCGTTATGAACATAACGAGATATATGAACATAATCTGATGTTTACATAAATACAGCAGCAGTTTCTCAGTTTAAGAAGCTACTTAATTTAAAATACAGATATAAATACAGACATATATATTATCATATAAATGTGGAAAAATTAGAATATTTACAATTTATTAAAAGAGGGGAAATGGTACTGGCAAGGAAGTGAAATTGATGAAATTGAGTTGGTTAATACATTTAATCATCTAGGAATACAATTAGGCAGTAAGGAGTGTTGGAAAGAGCAGAAGAGAATGGCAATGGCAAAAGGTAAAATTGCATTAAAAGCTATTAAAGTTTGCCAAGATAAATTACCAGGAATGCCAATAAAATAGCTGGAGAGAATTTACACAGCTGTAGTAGAAGCAAAAATGCTGCATGGGGTAGAGATATGGGGTTTGTAGGAAGGGGGTGAAAATATGAATGTGATACATAGAAACTTTTGCAAACAAGATTTGGGCTCACCACAAGCTTCACCAAATGGCGCAAGCACAATTGGGAAGACTGCAACCTAGAGGAATAGTAGAGGAAAGGGTGTTAAAATATTGGCGAGAATTAGGAGTGTAGATGAGCAGAATATTCTGATTCAATGCTTGATAGTACAGGAAAGACTAATCAGAAAGATTCATGGCTAAATAATATAAAGGAAATGATGTTAAAAATAAGGTTGGGTGTCATGTGGGAAAACAGGGAATTATTGCAAAGTGGATTTTGGAAAGAACTTAGGTTAAGGATGGAAGATATTGAAAGGCAAGAAATGTTAGGAAGCTTCAACTTTAAAAACTCACTGGAAATTTATAGAAAGATGAAAGTGTTGTGGAATGGAAAAATACATTGATATTTGTGATAAAGCAGCAACAGAAGACTTTGAATGGGCCAGAACAGGGGTGATAAAATGAAGGGTTTGGGAAGAGGAAGGGATCTGGAGAAATGCCCATTGTGTCACCAAAGGGATAAAGAATGGCATTTGTTTTTAGAATGTGAAGAAACTAGGTTGCTTAGGGAGAAGATAGGTAAAAAAGAATGGGCAAGGCTATCAAAAGAAATTCAAGCAATAAAGTTAATGAGTGTAAAAACTAGGACAAATTTAATTGAAATAGGGAACTTTTTGGGCAAAGTAAGAGTCAAATGGTGAGGAAGATGTGTAAAAACAATGCTGTTGGAGAAAGTTTAAATTTAAAATCTTTGGCATTATTGTTTCTGAATGTAAGGGGTAATTTGTTATAAATAATTAGTCCAATGTATATATAGCTGTCCTCAAAAAGTTTATATTTATTTGTCTGACTGGCTAGATTATTTTTATTATGCGCATTGTGTGAATGTACCTGGGATACTGTGTTAAACTTATGCAAGATAGTTTATAGTTTAATAGTTCAAGCACATACACAGAAGGCAACGGTAGAATCCTTATCTGCTTGAAGTATTGCCTGCAACTGGTTCTAGAATGTATATATTTAATTTATATTTATTAAATGTACATTAATAAATTTATATTTATGTTGAATTTAATTTAGATTTATAATGCCATGTTGGCATGTTGACCATAGTTGTTAACTATGAAGCCTGGGACGTAAGTACCTAGAACATAGTAAGTTGCTACAATAGATGCGTATCTCATTGCAGATATGAGAACCCCTAATGGTCTACTGGGAAACATAGGAGTAGTTGGAGAATTTAATGCCAGGTCGGCACGTTGACCATAGTTGTTGTAACTATGAAGCGTGGGACATAAGTACTTAGTGTATGTTGCTACAAAAGGTGCGTATCTCATTGCAGATATGAGAACCCCTAATGGTTTACTGGGAAACATGGAGAATTTAATGTCATGTCGGCATGTTGACCATAGCCGTAATTATGAAGCGTGGGACATAAGTACCTAGAGCTTAGCAAGTTCCTACAAAAGGTGCATATCTCATTGTATATGAGAACACCTATAATGGTTTACTGGGAAACATACGAGTCAGTTGGAGAATTTAAAGTCATGTCAGGATGTTGACCATAGTTGTTATAACTATGAAGCAGGGCGCTGATGACCGACGTAGTTGAGCGCCCTTATACACACATCATCATCATAACTATGAAGCCTGGCACATAAGTACTTAGAGCATAGTAAGTTCCTACAAATGCTGCATATCTCACTGTATATGAGAATCCCTAATGGTTTACTGGGAAACGTACGAGTCAGTTGGAGAATTTAATGTCATGTTGGCATGTTGACCATAGTTGTTGTAACTATGAAGCCTGGGACATAAGTGTTTACAGTAAGTTGCTACAAAAGGTGCATATCTCATTTCAGATATGAGAACCCCTAATGGTTTACTGGGAAACATACGAGTCAGTTGGAGAATTTAATGTCATTTTGACCATAGTTGTTGGGACATAAGTACTTAGAGCATAGTAAGTTGCCACAAAAGGTGTGTATCTTATTGTAAATGAGAACCCCTAATGGTTTACTGGGAAATATATGAGTCAGTTGGAGAATTTAATGTCATGTCGGCATGTTGACCATAGTTGTTGTAACTATGAAGCAGGGCGCTGATGACCGACGTAGTTGAGCGCCCTTATACACACATCATCATCATAACTATGAAGCCTGGCACATAAGTACTTAGAGCATAGTAAGTTCCTACAAATGCTGCATATCTCACTGTATATGAGAATCCCTAATGGTTTACTGGGAAACGTACGAGTCAGTTGGAGAATTTAATGTCATGTTGGCATGTTGACCATAGTTGTTGTAACTATGAAGCCTGGGACATAAGTGTTTACAGTAAGTTGCTACAAAAGGTGCATATCTCATTTCAGATATGAGAACCCCTAATGGTTTACTGGGAAACATACGAGTCAGTTGGAGAATTTAATGTCATTTTGACCATAGTTGTTGGGACATAAGTACTTAGAGCATAGTAAGTTGCCACAAAAGGTGTGTATCTTATTGTAAATGAGAACCCCTAATGGTTTACTGGGAAATATATGAGTCAGTTGGAGAATTTAATGTCATGTCGGCATGTTGACCATAGTTGTTGGGACATAAGTACTTAATAGTAAGTTGCCACAAAAGGTGTGTTGGGTCCGTTACTATATACCTTATACATGCATGATAAAAAAGATAGCACACCAAATGCCAATGTAATACAGTATGCGGATGATGCAACAATTATAATTAGTGATAAAGATGCAAATGCACTCGAAAAATACATGAATGCTACAGTAAATTCCATAAATAAATATTTCAGTGATTCAAACTTAACTATAACCCCCGAGAAATGTGAAATTATAATCTTTGGTTACAGGAATACCCCCATTTTAACCATATCTAATAATATAAAAAATGTAGATTATGTAAACTAACTAGGATTAAATATAGACAGGACATTAACTTATAATAGCCATATCGAGAAAATGGCACTACAAATTAGCGAAAAGTTATTTGTTTTGAGAACTCTTAAAAATTTACAGTCCACGTACAAGAACTGAAATTATATATTTTGCCCTTATCCTATGGGATAGAAATTTGGGGTAACACCAGTAAAACAAACCTCAGTAGGATATTCATACTCCAAAAACGTGCTATTAGATATATAGGGAATTTAAAACATACAGATATTGCAAAAATACCTTTTGGCAAACAAAGATACTAACACTCCCGAGCTTATTTATTTACTGATCTATTCTTCACTTGGTTAATCATAAGTTTCCAATGAAAACAAAACCGGATATCCATAACTATGATACAAGTGGCAAAAATAATGTGACTTTGTGGGTTCGTGAAATGAAAAGTCCAATTACACCACTCAACAATGTTCTTTATTTCTACCGACTTACAGTTTAACACTTGCCAATTACACAAAATTACTTGCTGCACTCAGTTACAATTTACCAGTTCGTCCGTTACAACTTCACTTGTACTCGCGATTACATAAACCCGATGCACGCACAGTCTTCTCATTCACAATCCTTTCGTTCATTAACACGTCACTGACTAACTCTTCTTACACCAAGAACTGTCCTCATTCACTAACCAACTGATTGACCAACTCAAACCAACAACTGACTGACTACACCAAAACCAACTCAACAACTGCCTCACACTGTCCGTCTGTAACCCTCTTTATAGGAATATCGCCGGTTTCTGGTGTTTACAAGATTGTTCTGGTAAACGAAAGATCGAGAAACAGGTAGAAGGAAAACAGACGCGCAATTATGTTTCTTTCCGACCGCTGGCTGTCACCACTATAAGACAAACGAGGGAAAGGCGTGGCTAACCGAGCCTCCCCTGTCTTCCGTTGCCAGCTGCTCACAGGGTGTTTCAGCGCTCCCCGTTACACTGCTCCCTTCTCAAAGCTGTTCGCCCTCGAACAGCCCCATCGTAGCGTGCGAGGCGGTCCAGGTGTACCACCAGCATCTGCTCGGAGTCTCAGCCAGAAGTAGCGCTGCCGTAGTTTGTGAATCATTCGGTTCGCTCCCAGGTGTCCTCCTGAAGTACCGGCGTGCACTTCCTCCAAGATTTCCGGGACCTTACTCCGGGGAAGTACCAACTGTCCTCTCTGCGCCTTCCCATCGGGTGACTCCCATACCCGGAACAGCACGCCCACTCTGGTCTTCAACGAGTCCCATTGGGCCCAGTGCGACTTGTAGGTGGCGCTCCTCGGTGCGATGTCCTCCCAGGTCGGTCTCGTCCCTGCGTCCACTTCCCTCAAGAGTGGCCCCAAGTCGGCGTCCGCCAGCTGCTCCCTCCTCAGGCCTGCGCTATCCCAGCCTTCAGCAGGCACTGCCACAACTACTCGGACTGCTGCGGCACGCTCCTCCTCTTCCACTCTTGTGCGCTCGTGGCCGTCCTGGATCTGCGATAGGACACCTCCAATGCAATGGTCGCTGGCGTCGGTGTCCACAATGAAGGCGCCACCCGGTTGTGGGAAACCCAAAATAGGAGCACTGCACAGGGTGCCCTTCGGGTGCTGGAAAGCGTCTTCGGCGTCCTCCGTCCACACATAAGGCCGGTTTTCCTCCGTCAGGCGGGCGAGGGGCTTTGCGATGTTGTCGGCCTTTTCCTCTAAATCATTAAGGCGGTCGTCTACTTGACCCTTCCGCTTGCCCGGGTTCGTGACGTCATCCCCCACGCCGGCCAACCGTTCCTCAAACTTGGCGGCGAGAGCCTCATTCGCCACCTTCATTTCGGTAGCCAGACCGTCATTCGCTGCTCTCATTTCCGTGGTTAACTCGGCCTTCATTTGTTCCATCTTCTCGGCGATGTTCTCCCTAGCCGTCCTGATTAGTTTCAACTCCGCGGCCAGGTTATTTCTAGTCTCCAGCACTTCCGCGGCCAGGTTATTTCTAGTCTCCAGCATCTCTGTTAATTCGGCCTGCATTTCTTCCATCTTCCTGGTGATGTTGTCTTTAGCCGTCTTTATTTCTTGCAGTTCCGCTAAAATCTTTTCTAATGCTGCCTCCATCGTTGTAATGTTCGGTGATGTTGTTTTCCCGCTTCCTGACACCAGTGTGACTTTGTGTTATATCCCACTTCTGACACCAGTGTGACTTTGTGGGTTCGTGAAATGAAAAGTCCAATTACACCACTCAACAATGTTCTTTATTTCTACCGACTTACAGTTTAACACTTGCCAATTACACAAAATTACTTGCTGCACTCAGTTACAATTTACCAGTTCGTCCGTTACAACTTCACTTGTACTCGCGATTACATAAACCCGATGCACGCACAGTCTTCTCATTCACAATCCTTTCGTTCATTAACACGTCACTGACTAACTCTTCTTACACCAAGAACTGTCCTCATTCACTAACCAACTGATTGACCAACTCAAACCAACAACTGACTGACTACACCAAAACCAACTCAACAACTGCCTCACACTGTCCGTCTGTAACCCTCTTTATAGGAATATCGCCGGTTTCTGGTGTTTACAAGATTGTTCTGGTAAACGAAAGATCGAGAAACAGGTAGAAGGAAAACAGACGCACAATTATGTTTCTTTCCGACCGCTGGCTGTCACCACTATAAGACAAACGAGGGAAAGGCGTGGCTAACCGAGCCTCCCCTGTCTTCCGTTGCCAGCTGCTCACAGGGTGTTTCAGCGCTCCCCGTTACAATAATCTCGCTATTCCAGGACACAGAATGCACTTATATGAAAAGATGCCTAGTTATACAGGAATAAAATTCTATAATGTACATCCCGCTTCAATTAGAACCTGTAATAATTTAAATACATCTAAAACACATTTAAAAGCATTTTTAATAGATAATCTATTTTATACCATTGAAGAATTTATGTATCACTGTAAAAATAAGTAGGCTTTATTACTGATTTTAGCATATTATATTTATTTTTAAATTCTATACCATTAAGCAATTTATGACTAGCTTGTATATTTAATTTGATCTCCCCATTATTTTGTTATTTCTAATCGTTTACTTTTAAGAGAGTATGTATTACAAATGACATGGCTTAATTGTGTTCAAACACTGTGTTAAGTTGCAATATATATGAATATCTCATTGTTAGGGGTGGTGATTTTTCGCAAATGCGATATACCGCGATAAAGTGCGAAATAGACTCAAAATGCTATATAAATGCGAAATCGAAGATTTTCTTTCTTCTGGAAACTTTAACCGAAGAGACTGTAGAACCTTTGCATGTTTAGGAAGACAAAGTGACGACTCTTGTGGAATGTGGAAAGCAACCCTTCCCGCTAAATTAGTTTATTGTTCCATCATTGCCCATATTACGTAAAGTTTGGTACATTGCTTTTGCACGTCCACTCATTACTATTACGAATACCGGATAACTCTTTATCGATGTGTTGGGGGTAACCTACAGTGATTGATTAAGAAAGAAGTTCGAGTAAAATGTAATCCAGATTATACAATTAATTTATATATTACGAAATCGGAGTCATAAAAATCACCTGAACACAAAAGATCTCTTGACTCTTTCTGAAGGTTATTGGGGGACTGCAGGTAAATTAACACATACTTACAAGACCGGGTACAAAGAACAGAAATAACATGTAAACTAAACCAAATAGAAACAAAATATGAATCCTCATTAGCAACTGTTAAATATGGAGTCCCACAGGGATCTGTGCTTGGGCCTTTACTATTTACATGATACACTAACAATTTACCTGTGATTAATAATGTTAAAACTGTATCATATGCTGATGACACATCTTAATTTGTTGGGGAAAAGATCTAGACAACTTAACTAATAATATACACTCAGGTACAGATGTAATACTTAAATTTCTTGCTAATAACAACCTAGTTAATAATTTAAACAAGACAAGCATAATATATTTTAAAATTAGTAATTGCATGTACAACAATATGAAAATTAAAATTGGAAATGAAGAAATAGATACAACAGATGATCACTTATTTCTAGGATTGAATATTGACAAAACATGTAAATTATATATGCAATAAAATAAGTAAGGGTATCTATCTATTAAATTACGTGGCACACTATTTGGATAAACCTAATTTAAAATTGATTTATTATGGAATAATTCATCCTCATTTGAATTATGGTATTGAATTATGGGGTACAACGTCTAAAGAGAATTTGAAACGATTACTGGTATTACAGAAGAGGTGTGTAAGGATTGTTTGTTCATTAAAATCAAGGGATTCATGTAGAGAAATGTTTAAAAAAGAAAGAATTCTTACAGTGGTTGCATTATATATTTTTAGAGTTATTTTACTACTTAGGAGAACTACAAATATAAGGAGTAATAGCAATATACATAAATATGACACAAGAACTAAAGCGAATATGTATAGGGAAGCAATGAGTAAGAAATTTTTTTGATAAAAATCCATTTGTAATTGGAAGAAGTTTATACAACAAGCTGCCAGCCACAATTAAACAATCAACTGGTTTCAAGTTTAATAAATGTTTAAAAAATTACTTAATTGAGAGAGCCTTTTATGACATAGATGAATATCAGCAATTGTAATTTGAAAAGTTTTTTTTTTTCTGACGCATGTAATTTGTAAATATTTCAATGAGGGTATAAATGGGAGATCAAACTGTAAATCTGCCTAGTAATTTCCACAAGTGAGTATAATCTTTAAAATATATTTCTGAAATCAGTAAATAAGTACATATTTATGAATTATTATTATTGGTACTATTATTATTTATGTTCAATCATTATATAACAAATAAGAAAATACTAATACAGTTTATTACATCTTCTGTTTCATATTATTGAGATTTTCACCTTATGACCAATGGACAGGAAGAACCGCGAGACCCTCCTCAAAGAAATGGAAAACCGAAGATTGTTTTTTTTTTTTTTTTTTTTTTTTTTTTTTACCATAAAGACAGTTACATTATTTATTAATCTCTGTATATGCTCTGTAAAATTTGTAAATCTTGATGTATGTAACTAAATATTGTAATATGTAAACTTTTTCGACGAAACTTGAAACATGTATGTCATGTCTATAAGTGAATAAACCATTATTATTATTATTATTATTATTATTATTATTATTATTATTATTATTATTATTATTATTCTCAATTATAATATAATTTCTGTTAATGACCAAATATTGATTTTCCGTTACAAAACTTTTATATTCACTGCGACATTTTTCCATCGTCATGAAACAAGATTAAAGAACATATCTCTATAAAGATTATTGATTTTCCGTAACTATCGTTACTCCCGTTAGTCCTCTATAAATTTTGTGATTGGCCGATTTACTGCTACGTCATCGCAATACGTAATACAATTATTACTACGCCAATAACAAACTTACACATATATTTTTTTCTATATTGTCATTACATGTCCCACTAATAGTCATATCAGAAAACAAGAATTTCGAACTGGATATTCATATAAACTAAAACATATCGTTACAGTCTGCATACTGAAAATGGTGTAGAATGTTTCGGTTAGTACTTAGTAGGCCCTCCATTCCTCTTTATAATCTCTTGGTATGGATTTCACCAAAGATTCTGTTTCCACTGTAATTTTACGCCATTGCTGTATTACATCGTTCTTTAGATACTTAAGATTAGATATCTCATAAGTCCTAATATAGTATACACCACAAATTCTCTATTCTGGGTATTGCTGTGGTGTCGGCATCCATCGTGAGCTATTATACAACCAGTCCTGCATCTAGAGCTGTGTGTTTTGGATCATTATCTTATGTGAAAATATAATCCTAAGACACACCCACATTTTTCACATTTCTGGGCAGATGTGTCTTTAGGCTGTTTATATAAACCTTATGGTTCATAATTCCATCAATAAAACAAATCCCGCACACCATTTGCACCAATGAAGCCCCAGACAAGTACTGAACCGCCTCCATTTTCTATGGGCTGTTTGGCCTCCATTATCAACTTCATAAAGCACGTTTCTTATAGTTTGTGCTGAAAACGGACGTTCTTATGTGTACTGCAATAGCAAGTTTTGGAGTACTTAGTTTAGAACTTTTCCTAATTTCTCAAATTAACTGTCCTTTTTCCATCTCGGATAGAACTGCAGGACGACCGTTTCTTCATTAATTTTCGTAAGTTTTGTTTTGATAAAACAATAGTCTTCACTATACTGGTAGGTCTTGCAATGGTTTCTAAAATTTCTGGAAGACATTTTTCTTTTTATAAATAACCTGGTGCAAATTTCTCTCTTTTGTAGTTTCACGATGTCTTCGACCCATATTACTTACATAGCAGTCAACGACTTTGAAAACAGAGATGGAGCTGTCGACAATGGATCAAACAACTGCATAAGTAAAGGTAAGGGGCGTGTATCAGCGGGGCGCCATACCTTGGATCTAGTTTACACGGGACATGATTTTAAATAACGTAGAGCTGTTCACTATTTAAGCAATATATGAAACCCAGTTTTTGTTTCATTTTTAAATCTAGATATCAACCGATGTAAGGAAATACTTATTGTTCGTTTCTTGTTTTGTTTTTGGTAATTTACGTCCTCCAACGTTAAGTCATATCGAAAGATGAATGGAATGGTTGAAATGATGCTCAAATGATTCCGGGGTACATGGAGCTTAGAGTTACCCGATATTCGTCTTTCAGGATATGAGAAAACCCCGGAAAAACCCTTATCCAGGTAACTCACCCTGACCGAGATTCGAACTCGAGACCTCTTGAACGTGAGGCAGACATGTTACCACCACGCTACCAAGGCGGGCTTGTTCGTTTCTTATCTAAATATTTCTGATCGTATTCCGTTGTTTAAGGACTATGATACAATGAAGCACAAAATTAATACAATTTTGAGTCGACTAATACTCAATGCTCCATTTATTGCTAGCATTTACCTAGTACGTGTTTCGTTAGGATCTTCCTAACATCATCAGCTGTTGTCGACTAATGGATGCCGGTTCAGTGAACTCCCTGGAGGTGATAGGTGCGTCTCTGTCTGTATCTTGAAGAACTTGAAATTTGGGTTTTCTTCAAAGGTAGTATCGAAATTAAACAATTTACTTTCATATTTCTTTATAAAGATTTTTTCCCACGTGGCTAATGCAACTGGACCTTGGACACTTGAGTAAGTGAATTTCTCGTTCTATGACATGATTTTCCTTCCAAAAATGGTACACTACCGCCGATTTATCTATTTCTTTAATCCTAATGTTCCTAAAGTGCTCTTTAAGCCTAATGTTCACGTTCCTTTTTGTTTTTCCAATGTAGAATTTGTCACAGTCCTTGCAATTTATCCGGTACACTCTTGATTTTTTGCCTGTGGGTATCTCCTTTGTATCTGAATTTCATTTTAAAAAAATGTGAAAATTTAGTCTTCTCTAGAAAACATTTGTGCATATGACTAAAATGTGAATTCGTAATTCGGTTTACGTGCTAAGATACTCCTAAAACATTACTGAAAAGAAACCATTGCCACGTTATCAACTGAAAGAACTAGCTTCGTGAATGCACGAAATGTTAAATTCCGCCTTAAGTTTGATGGAATAATAGAAAATGTCGTAATACAAACTTACGGGCGCTATGGCGCTGTATCATTTCTTATGGTATAATACTATGGGGGAACTGCGAAAAAGCGATTACCATATTTAGATTACAAAAGAGAGCTATACGCACCATACTAAAGGTAAACAAAAGAACTAGTTGCAGAACACTTTTTCAAGAATTAAGAATATTGCCTCTACCTTGCTTGTATATCCAAGAAATAGTAACCTTTGTTAAATTAAATATCCATTTATACTCCACTAATACACAAACACCCGAAGTAAAGAGCAAATAAGTATAATCCCCCATAACACCAGTTTGTTTGGTAAAAGCTTTATATATACTGGACTTTGCCTTTATAACGGCCTACCTGAACACCTAAAGAGCATATCTGCACTTCCTAAATTTAAATGCTGTGTGAAAAAGTTCCTGTTAGAACATTGTTTTTATAGTATAAGTGAATTTTTTGAATATGTCAACTACAGATAAATTGTTATATTGTTCATACAGTTTCTGAATTTTCATTTCTAAACTTGTGTTGTGTATATGTTTATTGTATAATTTTTAGTTATAAGTACTTGACGTGTCCTATATCATGTACTATGATCAAAAGGATGAATAAATACAAATACAAATATACAAGAAACGTCAGGTAAATAACCCTCACGCGCAGTCAAAAGGGGTAGATATGAGCCCTAACGATGTCTAGGTATGATATACGGTTTACCAATTGCAGAATTCGTTTAGAATAACTTCCAAGGTTGTCTCCAAAAACATACAAGTTAAACTGTAATGTATAATTTAATCAAAATTCATAAAGCCGTAATTAAGAAAACCAAAAATCGTTAAGACACGAGAGAAAATCGGAACTTTCAAAATTTTGTCAATGGAAGGATCAGTTCGGAACTTTTGTGCAACTCCTGTCAATTTTGGATGCCAACTTAATTACCAACTTTTGGAAAAGGACTTACGTATGGTACAACATACATTAACGTGGCAGCATAATACTTCATAGGTGAATTGGCTGAAATGTGATGCCTTCACCGCAACACGTAACTACTAAGAGATACATTTGAAATAATTAAAAAATAGCGTTTTTAAATATTTTTTGAATTCATATAATCCCGATAATGTATAGAACTGATACGGAATATACCATTCAAATAACGAAATGCACAGACGCAAGTTTAGGAGCGTCTAAAAATGACTGATGTAACTTATACAGAGCCTTGATTAATTTTGAAGGACTAGAAGTAAATCTTATAAGTGAGTTGGTTCCTTACCTTGCAGTTGATGTCTTGCTGACCGGATTGTTGCACTGATATTCCTCTCTGGAACGTTCAATAATTTCAAATGAAGTCACACTACAGAGTCACACTGCAGTCGCATTCGACGGCTACAACTTGAGGCCACAACCCTTCCCTTACGTCTGGTTCAAACTCCTCCCATCTCCCACTTCCCCGCGTCTCATTGGTACTTCTTTACCTTCAATTGTTTGTCAGGAGCCATGTGGAGGGGGTAGCATGCAGAATACATAACCCCTACCCCTTGTAGAATTATGATATTTTATATAACTTTCCCCGTGGTTTTGTGTAAGCCTCACCAAAACCGCTGACCCTACAGTGTCACACAAGGCAATAAATCGTTCAGCTTGTTTATAATAACTCCGACCCTCCATGGCAGTTAAGTAGGTATGTCATAAACTTTAACTGCTTCTGTCTACGTCCTGAAATCTGTTTATTTTACTGCTGAGCTGTTGCTGTCCACAGATGAGTGAGAAATTCATGGCTGCCTTAAACGTATCGACTTCATAAAGGCCATGATAAAATCTTAATCTTTTTTTTTTTTTATTTTAATACTAAATATTTCCCTACCGAGTGGTATGGGAATATAAAATCATTCTCAGAAATATATCTAAATATATGTGTGTGAGAGTTTTGGATAAATATCAAACTTGATACTTAATCTTGCGAACAGACGACAGGAACATTTTGAAGAAAATGCTCTATTCCAAAGCATCTTTATATGGAAAATATTTCAGTATTTTTGATATTCCCCCCCCAAAAAAAAAGCTAAACGATTTTGATTGAAATATCATATACCTAACTATTTAAACTGCTTACATGACAAATACAAAATATTTGTACCTTGAAATTTATGGGAAAAGCCTTCTTATGCTTCTTTTTTCTCCATAATAGCTGAAAGTTCAAGCAAATTTGTATTTAAATGAAAGCTAGATTTCTTCTTCTTCTTCTTCTTCTTCTTCTTCTTCTTCTTCTTCTTCTTCTTCTTCTTCTTCTTCTTCTTCTTCTTCTTCTTCTTCTTCTTCTTCTTCTTCTTCTTCTTCTTCTTCTTCTTCTTCTTCTTCTTCTTCTTCTTCTTCTTCTTCTTCTTCTTCTTCTTCTTCTTCTTCTTCTTCTTCTTCTTCTTCTTCTTCTTCTTCTTCTTCTTCTTCTTCTTCTTCTTCTTCTTCTTCTTCTTCTTCTTCTTCTTCTTCTTCTTCTTCTTCTTCTTCTTCTTCTTCTTCTTCTTCTTCTTCTTCTTCTTCTTCTTCTTCTTCTTCTTCTTCTTCTTCTTCTTCTTCTTCTTCTTCTTCTTCTTCTTCTTCTTCTTCTTCTTCTTCTTCTTGTTGTTCTTCTTGTTGTTCTTGTTGTTCTTGTTCTTGTTGTTCTTCTTGTTGTTCTTGTTCTTGTTGTTCTTGTTCTTGTTGTTCTTCTTGTTGTTCTTGTTCTTGTTGTTCTTCTTGTTCTTGTTCTTCTTGTTCTTCTTGTTCTTCTTGTTCTTCTTCTTCTTCTTCTTCTTGTTCTTGTTCTTCTTCTTCTTCTTCTTCTTCTTCTTCTTCTTCTTCTTCTTCTTCTTCTTCTTCTTCTTCTTCTTCTTCTTCTTCTTGTTCTTGTTCTTGTTCTTGTTCTTGTTCTTGTTCTTGTTCTTGTTCTTGTTCTTGTTCTTGTTCTTCTTCTTCTTCTTCTTCTTCTTCTTCTTCTTCTTCTTCTTCTTCTTCTTCTTCTTCTTCTTCTTCTTCTTCTTCTTCTTCTTCTTCTTCTTCTTCTTCTTCTTCTTCTTCTTCTTCTTCTTCTTCTTCTTCTTCTTCTTCTTCTTCTTCTTCTTCTCCTTCTCCTTATATTATTGTTATTATTATTATTATTATTATTATTATTATTATTATTATTATTATTATTATTATTATTATTATTATTATTATTATTATTATTATTATTATTATTATTATTATTATTATTATTATTATTATTATTATTATTATTATTATTTATCATTTGTTATTTATTACATTTGCATCCTCCAACTTAAGTCATATCAGATGATGAATGAAATCTAGAAATGAGCCCAGGTCAGTAGAGCTTAGAGTTACCAGACATTCATCTTTCAGGATAAGGGAAACCTCCAACCTGTGCTTTCCCCCAAGTAAATCCCCTGTCTTGAACTATCCTTTGAGATATATTTGACTAATGAAATGTAATACTTTTCTCGAATACGATGTCGTTAATCATTTTTACTTTCTCTTACTACACAAAAAATGGATAGAACACACAATTCATATCATACTTTTTAGTGTGAAGGTGAATTATTGGAGATATTCCTAGTTATTTGTCTGAATTTTGCAATCTGTAGGTAATACCTACCTTTCTCGAGTGTGAAGCCGTTATTCACAAGCAAAAACATTGCTATTTGCAGACGATACAAATATTATTTTTAAAAGCAGTTGTGTAGCTGAACTTCAGTCTGTAGTAAATGAATCCAATAAGCATTGCAAGACTGGCTAGTAAAGAACAAACTTCAACTAAATATTAGTAAAACTGTATATACACTTTAACCGGCAGGTAACACAAAATCCACTGAACATTTTTATGAATAGCTCAGTAATCCAAAAAGTAAGTGAAACAAAGTTTCTTGGTGTTTGGATTGACTCAGGTCTCTCTTGGAACACCCACATTGAAAAAATAATGCATAAGCTCACTCGACTATGCTACGCATTTTTATGCACGATTTCACCAACAGATGTTGAGACTTAACACGAGTTCAGCAATAGTTAAAACAAAAATTGCATTTCACCAACAAATGTTTGCGTAACACTCGTGTTAAATCTCTTGTTAAACTAACACGCCAAATTTCTGATGTTAAGTCCTTATCAATTGTAAATAGCCAAGATGGCGAGCATGAACTCAGCTGTTGATGGCGATTTGCTATATTTAAGACCGTCTAAATGGCATTCGTAATAGAGTACGGCCTATGAGGAGAAACGATTTTGAGAAACTATCCGAAGAAAAATTTTTACGGAGGTATAGACTGTCGAAACATGTTGCTATGAAGGTTACTGCGGAAGTGCAAGAGAGGTCAGAACATGCATCGAAAGGAATATGGCGATCTCGCCTTTGCTTCAAGTATTAATAACCTTGCGATTTTATAACTCACTGAATTATGTGGATAATACATTGTCCACCTCCCGTCTTGAAACGTTCAAGTCATTTGCCCTTCTTCGCTCCTCGTTTTAAATTTACGTAATACTGAGTTAGAACATGCATCGAAAGGAATATGCCGATCTCGCCTTTGCTTCAAGTATTAATAGCTTTGCGATTTTATAATTCACTGAATTATGTGGATAACACACTGTCCACCTCCCGTCTTGAAACGTTCAAGTCACTCGTCACTTGTACTTCTTCGCACCTCGTTTTAAATTTACGTAATACGTTTCGTATTTCTAGTAATGACACATGCATTTGAATTAAGTTTGTTTCCAATTTTTCCCCGTGTGGCATCTTTGTCTTTTACATTCACTGCATCCCTCCTATTTTCCGCGATATCGTTATACTTCGTCACCAATTCAATTAAAAATCCTTTCTCCATTTATGAGAAATTTGTTTCACGGCTTTTGCTTATGATTTTGTTTATCCGCCATTTTTTAGCTGTGTGCAGACGAAAATGAAAACAAAAGCGCATCGCAGTCATCCACAGCCTTCTATAACTGTAATGTTTACAAGTTTCTTGGTGTTAGCACGTGTATGTTAACATTTTCAGAAAACAGGTTGGTGAAATGCAAGAAATTGTTAGCGCTGTTACAATAGTTACGTTACATTTGTTAACGTCGATTTTAACATCTGTTGGTGAAATCGGACATTAGGAATATTGTTATGCTTGATGCTTTGGCTATGTACAAACCCATATTTCTTGATGCCATACCACTATGGGGTTCATCTCCAAAAGTATCTCAGGTATTTAAGATACAAAAGAAAATAATAAGAATAATGAAAAAGGTACCCCTGCGAACTCCAAACAAAGCCATCTTTTCTGAATTTAAGATATTGCCCGGTATGTCTGTATACATTTTAGAGACAGCATGCTTTGTTCATCGAAATACAAGTTCATTTAAAAAGAAATCAGATTTTAATATGTATAACACAAGAGCAGCTAATGACTTATATTTAACCTCACATAGGATCAATAAAAGTCCCCCCAGGGGCCTACTTCGGTAGGTACGGGTTTGGCGCACCCGGGGTCCCGAGCCAACAGTCTCCCTCGTGTGGGCTCCTCTTCGTGGTTGAGGGAGACGGACAACATGCCCACCCACGTGTAGGCCGTGCGTGGAGACCCGTGGAGAAGGTTTTTAGATTCTTGTCTATTTTAGAGTTTAGGATTTAGTGAACGAAATTTTTAGTAGGTTTTGATTGATGTCTTTTATGTACGTGTATTTTTAATAGGTTTTGTTACACTTGTATAGTTTTTAGAAAGCTTTATATCTGGCTTTTGCCATGACTAGTTTTTTAAAGGGCGCTGATGACCGCCGTAGTTGAGCGCCCTTATATATATATATATATATATATATATATATATATATATATATATCATCATCATCATCATCAATAAAAGTCTTAACAGCAGCATCGCCCATATGGGAATTAGTTTGTATAACAAATTACCATTTACTTTAAAATTACTTGATAAGAAACATTTTAAAACTAAATTAAATGAGCTACTCTTAGTCCATATGCCATATTCAATACAGGAATTTTTAAATCTTGAGTATACATAATGGTGGTCTTCTGGTCTTGAAATGCTTCTGTATGTTTATGTACATATAGCTGTAATTCTTGTAGCCAATAAAGATGTTATCCTATCTTACCTTATTACTTTTCAAAATTCTCAATTGAAGAATGTTTTTATTCTGTACAAGAGTTTTTTAGTTAGTTTTCTCTTCTGCTGTATGATATATTATGTTCTTATACATTTTTGTTTTTTAAATTACTATATTATCTATTTCTTGTAATGACTTATTCCTTTGTATATTTTTTACCTGTTACTAAATTAATGTCATTCTTTATATTGTGCTTGACGTGTCCATTATCTTGTACAAGATATCAAGGATGAATAAAGATGAATATGAATATATCTTGGTCATAGAAAAAAAAAACCAAAGGAATCACACTGTAACAACTGACTATCGCTTGAAGCTTTAGGTATTCCTGTATTACCATGGTAGGTGCCTATAACAATTGCAATAAACCCATTTCTACACGTGTTTATCTGGATTATACAATACAATACAATGTTTATTAGCCACAGGAATCCATACAGAATTATAGGCATTGTCAATGTAGTTACAGTACTTAACAATATTTACAGTTCATCTATGAGGTATTTACAATCTAAAGTTTTCAAATAATTTACACAATTACACTTAATTTTAATGCTTTGGCCAGCTAAAATTCTTCATTGATGAGTCTTCCAATCTCGGACACATGAAACAAGAATAGAAATAGAATACATCAGTATAATTATACACACAAACTGATTAATTTATGCTTTACCTGATTTGTATTCTAAGTATTCATTTACTGAGTAAAACTGATTTTTTTTTAAAGAAATTGTGTAGCTCTGCCTTAAACTTATTTATAGAGGGTAAGTTTTTTAATTGATTTGGCAAGTGGTTGTATAGCTTTAAACCCATGTATTTGACTGAAGTCTCAAAGAGCTTTGTTTTATGAATATAGGTGTGTAATTTGTCTTTATTACGTGTGTTATGGGTGTGTATTTTACAGGGGTGGCTGGTGGCTCTGAAAATAGGTGGTTCACAAATTTATCAATGCAATTTAATTTTTTAAAAGTAACAAACGGTTGTTTAAGCCTACCACTATAGACTGCTGTATACACAAGTTAACGGTAATTCACAGCGTATTTCAGAAACACTCTAGAGCATAACACTCTTCTATTTATGCATCTAAAAATGGACTTTATATCTCTTCATGACAGACTTCAAGTGTATATTGCAAGATTTCGTTCTGGATTGTCTTGGAGGTCTCCTTAAACACTGTAGCATTCTCCAGATAGGTTTTTCAGAACACAATCTAGTTCTGCACGAAGTCCTCGAAAAATACCAGGAATGCTTGACGTGGCTGAATAATAGTGTCCTCATAGAGCTAACTCAAAGGCTCCACAAAACCTAATGCAGTTAACAATAATGTTTAAAACATAGCTATTTTGAGCCACTTCCTGGCTGTGTTCTTCAATTGTTCTCCGATATGCACTGTCCAATCTGCTTTGCAAAGTGAGATTTGTGATGGACAACACGGCGCAGGGGCGGGTTTTCTCCGGGATCTCCGGTTTCCCCCGCCATCTCATTCCACCGGTGCTCCATCTTCATCTCATGTGTCATCAGTGCCATCGCCTGCGGTGCCGTATGTAGTAAAAGCGGGCGTTAAACACTACACATTTCATCTGCTTTGCTATATTTACATTGCCAAGTATAGCAAAACTGTGTTTTTCATGTGCAGTTTTTAAGTTACGTGTTTTTTAGCGCGATCATGAAGATGCTGCAAAGCATTCACGCCATGTTTTGTTCACGGATCTTCACTGCCAAAGAGAACGCAAGGAAAGCAAAACAGGCTATTTTTAATATTACAACCACGCATCAAATTATATTTCTCATATACATTGTTGTTAAAGTTCCTGTAGTTTTTGTTTTGACTACATATGTGATTTTTATATTTGGCTTGGGACTTCCAAGTCGCTTATTTTCGGTTTTTTCTTGTAAGCTCATTTTTAAAAAGGACGTGCTAATAGACCCTTTATGGAATTCACTGTTTCTCCTTATATAACACAATATACTTGTATTTAAATAAATCACTCTTATTCACTACTCAAAGCAGGACACAGCTAACAAAACACGGCACAAAACATGTGGCTATGCTCTGGTAGGTAATAGTAATCTGTGGTAATATTTGACCGATGCGAACATTTAATATGAGAATAATAGGTGGCGCTGAAAACAGAAGAAGGCTTGGCATTCACTATTCTCTGGCTGCTAGGTTAACCAACCTTATGCAGCCATAAGCCCCGCCCTGCCCCCCTACTTGCCTCGTCACGCCCTAGGTTCATCCTGCCCTATACCTCCCCATTGCATATCAGTGGTTTGCAACTGAGTGAACTACTTGGCACCTGCAAACAATACAGCGCGCTGAGGGCCACTGCACTAGACAAGGTCGAACTGAACGCCAAATGGAACATGCCCTTGCATTAAAGGGAGACCCAGCATTTTGGTTGTAGCGCAAACATGCTACCCCATAGAGAAGCCGCCCTGGTATTTTATCATTCGTGACATAGTTCGCTGTATTAGTCTCCATGTAAATCAACATCTGTTTCATATATAAACTTGGTAGGGTTAAGATATTCAAATCTCTGAAATGATTTCTGCAGCTTTCCATTTTTGGAATACCAACCATAATTCGTAACTCTTTCTTTTGTAGCTTAAATATCAACTTACTATTTGTAGCATTTCCCCACAATGGTAGTCCATATGACAGCAGTGAATGAACGTAAGTAATAGGTTCTAAGGGCAGTAAATTCTACCCGAGGCTTCAGCTCATGAAAGACAAAACAAACACGGCTCAGCTTCTCTGCTAACTTTTCTATATGTCTGTTACAACTTAAATTTTTGTCTACCCATAGTCCTAAGAATTTAGTTTGCTGTTCAAAATTTATTAATCTGGAGCCAATTCTGATGGAAGGGTTTTCCATTTTCCTACAAGCCTTATGCTGAAAATTTAGTGCTATTACTTTTTCTTCATTTACAAGCAACTTATTGACTGTAAACCAATTTAAAACATTTACTATAGCTGGTGTTATATTTTGCTGAAGGCTTTCGTCATCCTTTCCTGCAATGAAAATACTTGCATCATCTGCAATTTTTAGCATCTAAGTTGTTTATAAGACATAAGAGTGAATGCTTTAAGAGAGTTTATACAAGACTCGATAATAATTAGAAACTTAGAAGAGAAATTATTTCAAAAGTGATAATGAGATTTGGCATAAACTTTCACAGTAGATAAATGAAGTGTGCAAATGCAGCCAGAATGATAAAATGCAGGGGCAGAGAAATCAGGGAATGAATAATTCTTCCCAGAATTCATATAGGGACTAAAAAAACATAAAAAAAAAAAATTCTGAATTGGCTTCTAGATGCTATACCAAGACACAGTTTTTGCAATTTTATTATTTCTCAAACTTAAAGGTTACTTTGATATTTCACAAAATTTTGCCGGTAATTCTAACGTAACCTATACTAATCTAATCTAATTGCCACTATTGTAGCTTACAATTTCCTCAGTCAAATGTAGTTCTACCTTGCTATTCCTTGCAATTTGTATGCTAACACATTACGTTCTAACTTGCTTTCCCTGCTGTAACCTTCTATTATGAAGCGTACAAATGTAAAATGTAAATTCATCTTGAGTTATAGTTGGTAGGTAGAAAAAGTTTTTGTAAGAAGTTTATAGAAAAGTGTTTAGAGAAACCATGTGAATGTTACAGTTAAGATAACTTACATGTTTAGCAGAGGAGCAATGTTTACTGCCTGGAAGGTTATTGTCTATTTCCACAGACGTGTGCAAATTATTAGACTCATGCCCGATTTCACCAACAGATGTTAAAATCGACGTTAACAAATGTAACGTAACAATTGTCACGGCGCTATAACTAATGTTATATTTCTTGCATTTCACCAACCTGTTTTCTTAAAATGTTAACAAACCTGTGTTAACGCCAAGAAACTTGTAAATATCCCAGCTATAGAAGGCTATGGATGATTTTCTGAACGTACTCCGATGCGCTTTTGTTTTCATTTTCGTCTGAACAAATGGCGGATGAACAAAATCATAAATAAAGCCGTGAGACAAATTTCTCATCGACGGAGAAAGAATTGTTAATTGAAATGGTGACGAAGTGTAAGGATATCGTGGAAAATAAGAGGAAGGATGCAGTGAATGTAAAAGAGAAAGATGTCGCGGGGAAAATATTAGAAACGAATTTAATTCAAATGCATGTGTCACTATTACAAGCACCAAACAACTTGTCAGTGTTACGTAAATTTAAAACGAGGTGCGAAGAACAAGTGACTTGAACGTTTCAAGACGGGAGCTGGACAGTGTATTATCCACATAATTCAGTGAATTATAAAATCACAAGGTTATTAATACCTGAAGCAAAGGCGAGATAGTCATATTCCTTTCGATGCATGTTCTAACTCAGTATTACATAAATTTAAAACGAGGTGCGAAGAACAAGTGCCTTAAAAGTTTCAAGACGGGAGGTGAACAATGTATTACCCACATAATTCAGTGAATTATAAAATCACAAGGTTATTAATACTTGAAGCAAAGGCGAGATAGTCATATTCCTTTCGATGCATGTTCTAACTCAGTATTACATAAATTTAAAACGAGGTGCGAAGAACAAGTGCCTTAAAAGTTTCAAGACGGGAGGTGAACAATGTATTATCCACATAATTCAGTGAATTATAAAATCGCAAGGTTATTAATACTTGAAGCAAAGGCGAGATCGGCATATTCCTTTCGATGTATGTTCTAACCTCTCTTGTACTTCCGCAGTAAACTTCATAGCAACATGTTTCGACAGCCTATACCTCCGTAAAACAATTTTCTTCGGATAGTTCCTCAAAATCATTTCTCCTCATAGGCCGTACACTATTATGAATGCCATTTAGACGGTCTTAAATATAGCAAATCGACATCAACAGCTGCGTTCATGCTCGCCATTTACAATTGTTAAGGACATAACATCAGAAATTTTGACTTGTTAGTTTAACATGAGATTTAACACGTGTGTTAGCTAACACTTGTTGGTGAAATGCAATTTTTGTTTTAACTATTGCTAAACTCGTGTTAAATCTTAACATTTATTGGTGAATTCGGGCATCAATGATGACATTTTTAACATATACCGTTTATTTTCTATTTATTTAACAGAAATAATATTACAAAATATTTTTTCCGACTCTTATGCCCGATTTCACCAACAAGTTAAGACTTAACACGAGTTTAGCAATAGTTAATACAAAAATTGCATTTCACCAACAAGTATTAGCGAAACACAAGTGCTAAATCTCATGTTAAACTAACAAGGCGAATTTCTGTTGTTAAGTCCCTAACAATTGTAAATAGTGAAGATGGCAAGCATGAACTCAGCTGTTGATGTCGATTTGCTATATTTAAGACCGTCTAAATGGCATTCATAATAGTGTACGGCCTATGAGGAGAAGTTATTTTGAGGAGCTATCCGAAGAAAATTGTTTTACGGAGGTTATAGACTGTCGAAACATGTTGCTATGAAGGTTACTGCGGAAGTACAAGAGAGGTTAGAACATGCATCGTAAGGAATATGGCGATCTCGCCTTTGCTTCAAGTATCAATAACCTTGCGATTTTATAATTCACTGAATTATGTGGATAATACATTGTCCACCTCCCGTCTGGAAACGTCCATGTCACTTGTCCTTATTTGCTCCTCGTTTTTTAATGTAATACTGAGTTAGAACATGCATCGAAAGGAATATGCCGATCTCGCCTTTGCTTCAAGTATCAATAACCTTGCGATTTTATAATTCACTGAATTATGTGGGTAATACATTGTTCACCTCCCGTCTTGAAACGTTTAAGGCACTTGTCCTTCTTCGTACCTCGTTTTAAATTTACGTAATACTGACAAGTTGTTTGGTGCTTGTAGTAGTGACACATGCATTTGAATTAAATTCGTTTCCAATATTTCCCCTGCGACATCTTTCTCTTTTACATTCACAGATTTCGTCCTCTTATTTTCCACGATATCCTTACACTTCGTCATCATTTCAATTAACAATTCTTTCTCCGTCGATCAGAAATTTGTCTCACGGCTTTATTTATGATTTTGTGCATCCGCCATTTGTGCAGACGAAAATGAAAACAAAAGCACATCGGAGTGCGTTCAGAAAATCATTCATAGCCTTCTATAGCTGTGATACTTACAAGTTTCTTGGCGTTAACACAGGTTTGTTAACATTTTAAGAAAACAGGTTGGTGAAATGCAAGAAATTTAACATTAGTTTTAGCGCTGTGACAACTATTACGTTACATTTGTTAACGTCGATTTTAACATCTGTTGGTGAAATAGGGCATTAGTGTTTTGTATGCATTCCTTTAGCCTTTATTCCCATTTTGATGCGTTTAGGCATGCTCTCTACTTTTCCTTTATTTCTTCATCTCTGTGCCAAATGCTTATCAGGCCCTCAATAAGCTGAACTATTGTTGTTACTTTCAATTATTTCAGTCTCTGCTTAACAATACCCCACAGATTCTCTATTGGATTTAAATCAGGCCTATTCCCCGGCCATGGTAGTACTTTTACATTGTTTTCTTTGAGAAACTGGGTTACAGATATTGCTCTATGGCACATAATTTTCACCTGACACCTATCCTTCTCTAAAGTTACTGACTATATCCTATACCTATCCCACAGTTTCTATTCTAACCTCCCAAACAGCTTCAACAACCTGATCCGAGGACTTGGAGAGTATGATCTCGACCCAGGAGAAACATATAAGAAACCCAGACTTGTGCTAGGACCCCCATAAATTTCAATCTCCTAAATCTTCCTATACTGTTTTCCATCATTACCTTAATCAACCATTCACATCCTTAACTTAATTACCACCATTAGCCCACCGTCATTATATAAATTTAACCCTCAATATGCCAGTAAGGGACCTAGTCCCGGTATGGCAAGAGTTGAAGGACCCTCCTTTGCGGAGGAGGACTCTCCTTCAACGACGTCAAGGCTGTGTATGGTTCACCTGACATCCTGCTACATGCACATCCCGTCACTACGTGGTTAAGTTCTTTCCAGGGCAGGTATACACGACTTGACCGCCTTCGGGCTGTTCCCCTGCCTGCAAACATGCTTTCTCTCTCCCTCCCTCCCTCCCTCCCTCCCTCCCTCCCTCCCTCCCTCCCTCCCGCTCTCTCTGTCATGCATGAACACAAAATCACCATTTGGAAACCATGCTTTACTTTGCGGAAACAGTCTTGTTTCTAATACACATTTATACTGTTTCTGCTCCATAGATCCCACAACTATGTATAACCTTCCAGGTCCATGGGCAGACGTACAGCTCCGACCATTTTTGATGTTGGGTGCTTTACTCCTTGATCGACACACTGAGGGGAAAATGCTTCTTTATCTGTCCTTCTCACATATTGGCTGCTCTCTTCACATATTTCAAACCTAGATTCTTCTGAGAAAATTACCTGAAACAATAGAAACCTCTATTAATATTAAACAGTTTTAAAATTTCTCAAAGATAGTATAACAAAACCAGCAACGAGAGAAACAAAGTTTAGGCTGTTTATTTCATTTCCATAAAATTTACATGTACATATTTTAATTTTATGCTATATACAATTTTCATACTATTTACCTTTCTCCAAAATTCCACTGGATGTTTCTGCATCTCTTTGGTCCATTCTAAACTGTTTTTTGCCATTGCAG
Organism: Mantis religiosa; assembly: GCA_030765055.1. Classification (NCBI taxonomy): domain Eukaryota; kingdom Metazoa; phylum Arthropoda; class Insecta; order Mantodea; family Mantidae; genus Mantis; species Mantis religiosa. The sequence goes on along the minus strand of CM060956.1, from coordinate 127,697,280 downwards.
GTGTCAGTTTAGCCTTTTTGCGAGGCCTGCGTGCTGGTACACCTGCTTCACATAATCTTCTGCGAACTACTGAGGCTGATATTTCTCTACCGTACTGCTTTAGCTGATTACTGAGGTCAATGCTGGTTGCTCTTCTATTTTGTTTTGCCACCTACACAAGTTTTCTTTGCATCCTTGGTGATAGCTTTCTTTTCCTCCCGCATTTTCCATCCCTTTGTGAGGTCAACGTCTCACCGAATGTTAAAGCTTGATTAATGCGACTAACAGATTTTTGTGAAATACACAATTTCTTAGCTATTTCACGTTGTGAATAAAGAGTTTCCTTCAAAAGACTCTTAGTTACAGCTACTTTCCTTGGGGATAAGTCAGCAGTTTTACCCATAACCTCACTTTTGAATCAATGTGACTGCTAAGGATAAGATACACGATGTTACCTGGCTTGAGATCAATTAATAATAAATCCTGAGGATATATTAGCCATAAAACACAATAAAGGCAAATATTAACAATCTTCAGTTACTACATTCACCAAATGAAAGCAATATCACCAAACAGTTGGATAAAGACATGAAGAAAATGGCTGCTCTTAATTCAGAGCTTCCACCGTATTACTATAAGTAAAAGAAAAATCCTCCAGCTATTATTAAGAGAGAAATTTCATTGTATATGCTTCATATTATAGCAAGAAAAAGAATCACGACAAATTGAAATAGGTTACGGCGGTAAATAACTATTATTTTGAATGTTAAACTGAAGCAAAGTAGAAAAAACATTAATGAGTCTAAATAATAACTAAACACTAGTAACACAACTTCACTTATCTTATTTAACTCTTGGGGACCGGTTTCAAAGCAAACATCTGCTTTATCCTCAGCCATTCAGCTTGACACTCACCCACTAACTGACGGACTGACCTTGACCACTACCGGAGTTTGAAGGATAGCTCCTTATCTAACTGCCATCTATCGGGGACAACACAAACTTATTGATGATGTCTATAGGAGGGATATCAAAATTCATTACGCGATCCTTATTTTTCAAAATAAATATCTTCTCCCAAACCATTAAATCTATCGGTTCCTTCAATTGTTTCAATAATTTAACTTCTGGATTTACTTCATGATTATATGACCAAAAATGATCAGCCACTGCCGATTTCTCGGTCTGTTTATATTTAATATTTCTAAAATGTTCTTTCGGTCTGGTTTCTAAATTACGCTTGGTTCTACCAATATAGATCTTATCGCATTCTAAACAGTTAACTTGATAAATACCAGATTTTTTGTTGTCTGAAATTTTGTCTTTTTTAGAAAACTGTAGCAAATTCTTTATACTGTAATTATTATGAGGTGCTAGTATTATACCCACTTCTTTGAAAATTTTTTGGAACTTTTTATTTGCCCACGGATGATAAGTAAATTTTTTGAAAATATAGTCCTCTTTTACTTTTTTAAGAGTGGAAACATCATTAACATTTTTTTGATATTTAAATTTTTCCATTCTTCTGATGATAAAATCTTTATTAAAGCCGTTAATTAAAGCAGTGTTTACAATATGCTTATATTCCGCATTAAATTCTTCTTCATTTAGAGGTATGTTTATCAATCTGTAAATCAAACTATTAAAAACAGCAAATTTGTGTGACATAGGGTTAAAACTTTTATTTTTGATATAATTATCCGTGTGAGTTGACTTTCTATAGATGCCAAAACTTAATTTATTGTTATTTTTCATTATTTTTAGATCTAGAAAGGGGATGTAGCCATTGTTTTCAATTTCTATTGTGAACTTGATAGCTTTATCCTGTGAATTTAGAATATTTAAAGCCTCATCTATATATCTTTCAGGAACTATGGCAAAAATGTCATCTACGTATCTATACCATATTTTAAAAATTGAAGGAAAAGATTTAGTGACTTCTATTTCAAAAAAACTCATAAATAGATCAGCAAGAAAGGGTGAAAGGGGACTACCCATGGCTACTCCTGAAATTTGTTGAAAAACATTTCCATTGAAAGTAAAGAAATTTTGATCTAAACACAGATTTGTAAGTTTCATAAAATCTTCTATTGACTCCTTATCCAAATCATTAGAGCTCAACCATTTTCTTAAAAACGTTAGAAGTTTTTCCTTGGGAATACTGGGAAATAGGGCAGTTACGTCAAAGGAAACAAGCCTATCATTTTTTGACAATACTATATTGCTGATCTTGTTTACTAACTCAAATGAGTTTTTTATACTTAAGCTGTTAAATCTATCAAAAGTATTAAACCTTTTGTTTAGCCATTTTGCCAAATTATACGTGGGTGAATTTATAAAATTTACAATCGGTCTCATTTTATTGCCAGGTTTATGTATCTTAGGCAAGGCATACATCCTCGGTAACACTGGGTTACTGACTTTAACCATCTGCTGTTCCTTTTTAGGTATGACTTTAACCTCATTAAGTGTTTTATTTACATTTATAATGCACGATTTTAAAGGGTCATTCTTAATGCGTATGTAATCTTCTCCTTGCAGTAAAAGTTCCACTCTGTTGTTGTACTCGTGTTTGTCAAATATTACAACTTTGTCCCTTTATCAGCTTTAGTAAATATAACATCTTTTTCTTTTAATGATTTAATGATATGTTTATTGTAATTTTCTTTAGGGTGGTTTTTATTTAAAATGAAATGTAGCAAAATCTTGCAAAATTTAAATAAAAACCACCCTAAAGAAAATTACAATAAACATATCATTAAATCATTAAAAGAAAAAGATGTTATATTTACTAAAGCTGATAAAGGGAACAAAGTTGTAATATTAGACAAACACGAGTACAACAACAGAGTGGAACTTTTACTGCAAGGAGAAGATTACATACGCATTAAGAATGACCCTTTAAAATCGTGCATTATAAATGTAAATAAAACACTTAATGAGGTTAAAGTCATACCTAAAAAGGAACAGCAGATGGTTAAAGTCAGTAACCCAGTGTTACCGAGGATGTATGCCTTGCCTAAGATACATAAACCTGGCAATAAAATGAGACCGATTGTAAATTTTATTAATTCACCCACGTATAATTTGGCAAAATGGCTAAACAAAAGGTTTAATACTTTTGATAGATTTAACAGCTTAAGTATAAAAAACTCATTTGAGTTAGTAAACAAGATCAGCAATATAGTATTGTCAAAAAATGATAGGCTTGTTTCCTTTGACGTAACTGCCCTATTTCCCAGTATTCCCAAGGAAAAACTTCTAACGTTTTTAAGAAAATGGTTGAGCTCTAATGATTTGGATAAGGAGTCAATAGAAGATTTTATGAAACTTACAAATCTGTGTTTAGATCAAAATTTCTTTACTTTCAATGGAAATGTTTTTCAACAAATTTCAGGAGTAGCCATGGGTAGTCCCCTTTCACCCTTTCTTGCTGATCTATTTATGAGTTTTTTTGAAATAGAAGTCACTAAATCTTTTCCTTCAATTTTTAAAATATGGTATAGATACGTAGATGACATTTTTGCCATAGTTCCTGAAAGATATATAGATGAGGCTTTAAATATTCTAAATTCACAGGATAAAGCTATCAAGTTCACAATAGAAATTGAAAACAATGGCTACATCCCCTTTCTAGATCTAAAAATAATGAAAAATAACAATAAATTAAGTTTTGGCATCTATAGAAAGTCAACTCACACGGATAATTATATCAAAAATAAAAGTTTTAACCCTATGTCACACAAATTTGCTGTTTTTAATAGTTTGATTTACAGATTGATAAACATACCTCTAAATGAAGAAGAATTTAATGCGGAATATAAGCATATTGTAAACACTGCTTTAATTAACGGCTTTAATAAAGATTTTATCATCAGAAGAATGGAAAAATTTAAATATCAAAAAAATGTTAATGATGTTTCCACTCTTAAAAAAGTAAAAGAGGACTATATTTTCAAAAAATTTACTTATCATCCGTGGGCAAATAAAAAGTTCCAAAAAATTTTCAAAGAAGTGGGTATAATACTAGCACCTCATAATAATTACAGTATAAAGAATTTGCTACAGTTTTCTAAAAAAGACAAAATTTCAGACAACAAAAAATCTGGTATTTATCAAGTTAACTGTTTAGAATGCGATAAGATCTATATTGGTAGAACCAAGCGTAATTTAGAAACCAGAGCGAAAGAACATTTTAGAAATATTAAATATAAACAGACCGAGAAATCGGCAGTGGCTGATCATTTTTGGTCATATAATCATGAAGTAAATTCCGAAGTTAAATTATTGAAACAATTGAAGGAACCGATAGATTTAATGGTTTGGGAGAAGATATTTATTTTGAAAAATAAGGATCGCGTAATGAATTTTGATATCCCTCCTATAGACATCATCAATAAGTTTGTGTTGTCCCCGATAGATGGCAGTTAGATAAGGAGCTATCCTTCAAACTCCGGTAGTGGTCAAGGTCAGTCCGTCAGTTAGTGGGTGAGTGTCAAGCTGAATGGCTGAGGATAAAGCAGATGTTTGCTTTGAAACCGGTCCCAAAGAGTTAAATAAGATAAGTGAAGTTGTGTTACTAGTGTTTAGTTATTATTTATAACCTAGTTTACTTCACTGTCAGCAGCTTCAGTTTTTTACATAACTATTGTGATTTGGTTGAAGCATTGTATTGGTCACTTTGTAGGGGTGAGTATGGATAGCTCAAAGAAGAGTATTCACTCGTTCAATTTAAATTTTAATAATGCTAAATATGAAATTAAACAGTTCTGTAAACTCCAAGTAAAGAAAAGGCACACTTTTGCGGATATTCGTTTTTTAAATATGTGTTTGAAACGTAGAGTTACACCTGTGTTTGTTAGAAAAACCGTTAAATTTCAAAATTATAGTGTTCAGCAAATGGCGGCAGATAGAAAAGTTATTCAAACAGAAAGGAATTTACATTTCAAAAATTTAAAGAATATTGAACTGAAATTATATAACTTACATCTAAAATTAATGAAGGTTTTAGGAAACATTGGTTGGCTTAATTTTGAATATAAATTATTGGCAAATCTTAATTTCAGTATGAAGAATAAAACAAAAAGATTAAAGGATAAATTAAAAAGATTGTGCGAAAAGCAAAAAGAAATAAAAGCAACGACACAAAATAATAATAAAAAGGATAATGTGATTAATCTTTCAACTTGTAATCTTAATGAAAAAGAAACCAACTTTCTAAACAAAGGCATAAAAATGTGTGTAGGTTTTTCAAAAAATATTGAAGATTACGTCGTTGACATTGAAATCGCAAGTCAGGATTTAAAAGAAAATGATAAAGCATTGGTTAAAATGAAATGAAGCAAAATCTTGCAAAATTTAAATAAAAACCACCCTAAAGAAAATTACAATAAACATATCATTAAATCATTAAAAGAAAAAGATGTTATATTTACTAAAGCTGATAAAGGGAACAAAGTTGTAATATTAGACAAACACGAGTACAACAACAGAGTGGAACTTTTACTGCAAGGAGAAGATTACATACGCATTAAGAATGACCCTTTAAAATCGTGCATTATAAATGTAAATAAAACACTTAATGAGGTTAAAGTCATACCTAAAAAGGAACAGCAGATGGTTAAAGTCAGTAACCCAGTGTTACCGAGGATGTATGCCTTGCCTAAGATACATAAACCTGGCAATAAAATGAGACCGATTGTAAATTTTATTAATTCACCCACGTATAATTTGGCAAAATGGCTAAACAAAAGGTTTAATACTTTTGATAGATTTAACAGCTTAAGTATAAAAAACTCATTTGAGTTAGTAAACAAGATCAGCAATATAGTATTGTCAAAAAATGATAGGCTTGTTTCCTTTGACGTAACTGCCCTATTTCCCAGTATTCCCAAGGAAAAACTTCTAACGTTTTTAAGAAAATGGTTGAGCTCTAATGATTTGGATAAGGAGTCAATAGAAGATTTTATGAAACTTACAAATCTGTGTTTAGATCAAAATTTCTTTACTTTCAATGGAAATGTTTTTCAACAAATTTCAGGAGTAGCCATGGGTAGTCCCCTTTCACCCTTTCTTGCTGATCTATTTATGAGTTTTTTTGAAATAGAAGTCACTAAATCTTTTCCTTCAATTTTTAAAATATGGTATAGATACGTAGATGACATTTTTGCCATAGTTCCTGAAAGATATATAGATGAGGCTTTAAATATTCTAAATTCACAGGATAAAGCTATCAAGTTCACAATAGAAATTGAAAACAATGGCTACATCCCCTTTCTAGATCTAAAAATAATGAAAAATAACAATAAATTAAGTTTTGGCATCTATAGAAAGTCAACTCACACGGATAATTATATCAAAAATAAAAGTTTTAACCCTATGTCACACAAATTTGCTGTTTTTAATAGTTTGATTTACAGATTGATAAACATACCTCTAAATGAAGAAGAATTTAATGCGGAATATAAGCATATTGTAAACACTGCTTTAATTAACGGCTTTAATAAAGATTTTATCATCAGAAGAATGGAAAAATTTAAATATCAAAAAAATGTTAATGATGTTTCCACTCTTAAAAAAGTAAAAGAGGACTATATTTTCAAAAAATTTACTTATCATCCGTGGGCAAATAAAAAGTTCCAAAAAATTTTCAAAGAAGTGGGTATAATACTAGCACCTCATAATAATTACAGTATAAAGAATTTGCTACAGTTTTCTAAAAAAGACAAAATTTCAGACAACAAAAAATCTGGTATATATCAAGTTAACTGTTTAGAATGCGATAAGATCTATATTGGTAGAACCAAGCGTAATTTAGAAACCAGAGCGAAAGAACATTTTAGAAATATTAAATATAAACAGACCGAGAAATCGGCAGTGGCTGATCATTTTTGGTCATATAATCATGAAGTAAATCCAGAAGTTAAATTATTGAAACAATTGAAGGAACCGATAGATTTAATGGTTTGGGAGAAGATATTTATTTTGAAAAATAAGGATCGCGTAATGAATTTTGATATCCCTCCTATAGACATCATCAATAAGTTTGTGTTGTCCCCGATAGATGGCAGTTAGATAAGGAGCTATCCTTCAAACTCCGGTAGTGGTCAAGGTCAGTCCGTCAGTTAGTGGGTGAGTGTCAAGCTGAATGGCTGAGGATAAAGCAGATGTTTGCTTTGAAACCGGTCCCCAAGAGTTAAATAAGATAAGTGAAGTTGTGTTACTAGTGTTTAGTTATTATTTATAACCTAGTTTACTTCACTGTCAGCAGCTTCAGTTTTTTACATAATGAATGAGTCTAATAATTTGCACACGTCTGTAGGTGTTGCATCTTCTACTTTGCGGCTTTGGACTAAGTTTATGGCAATTTTAGGTATTCTGTTGTTATCCATTCTTTATACACGTTTTCCCATTGATTTCCGTTGTTAGCAATAATATTATTTATTTCTTCTAATTTTAATTCTTTCGTAATATACTGACTCCGTCCCCCTCCCCCCTTTTTAGTGTACCCAACTATTGCTGTTACAAATTTCATTTCTTATGACTGTATTCTAGTACTATTTATTTTTGAATTGGAAAGAATGATATTAAAGATAGGCATGGGAGATCTATAGAGAGCGGAGGAGACAAATTATAACGGTTTTGGAAGGAAGTGAGAAATAGACTACAAGACATAGATAGGCAAGAGATATGGGAAAGTGTACAAAAAAAGAAATCTTTGAAACTTTATAAGCAATTAAAGACAGAATGGGGTAGAGAAAAATATATAGATCAATGTGACAAAACTGGAAGAGAAGGCATAGCATGGATGAGAGTAGGAATATTATACTTAAAAGGGTTGAGAAGTAATGAGGTAGGAATATGTGAATTTTGTGGAGATGAAGAAAGTATCAATTCTTGCTAATCAGGGTGTCAGACAAGGGTGTACTTTATCACCTACACGTTTTAGTATTTATATTGACGACCTAGTGTGCAAATGGAAGCAGCTAATGAATGCAGGTTTTAAAATTTCAAATAAAAACTTTTTAAATATTTTATTGTTTGCTGACGATTTAGTTATTACACAAAATAGCGAGTCTGCCCAGCAAAATTCTATTCTTAAACTTAGTGAACTTTGTAAGCAATATAATATGAAAACTTCTTTTATAAAATCAAAGGTAATGGCATTCATTGGGAAAGAGCCAATTAGAACACAAATAGTTATAAATAATCGTTGCGTTGAACAAGTAAGCCATTTTAACTACTTGGGAACTGATGTTAGCTATGACAAGGAATATGATGTCTACAATAAAATACGCAAATTTCAAAGAGTGTGTGGAACAACAAATAGAACATTTAGAAACAAAATACGTAAAGAAACAAAATTAAAGTTCTACAAAGTTATGGCTGTACCTGTACTGACATACGGAAGTGAGACTTGGACGTTAACTAAAAGCAACAGAGTAAAATACAGGCTTCAGAAATGAAATTCTTGAGAAGTGTGAAAGGATGCACGAAGAGGGACTTAATAAGAAATGAAAATATAAGAGAAGAGCTGGACATTTTTAGTATGAATGATAGGTTAAAAGATCTCAAACAAAAATGGAAGGAACATGTTGGAAGAATGCCAGATAATAGACTTACAAAACAAATATTACAGTATCATCCTAAAGGTAGGAGATCGGTGGGCAGACCCAGGAAACGAAGGCTGGAGGACTTCGAAGACGGAACAGGCACTTGATTGCCTATGCCATGAAGTGAAGAAGAAGAAGAAGAAGAAGAAGAAGAAGAAGAAGAAGAAGAAGAAGAAGAAGAAGAAGAAGAAGAAGAAGAAGAAGAAGAAGAAGAAGAAGAAGAAGAAAGCACTGTTCATTACCTAATAGAATGTAAGAAGTTAACAAATTACAGGAGAAAAATGTGGGATAAGAAGTGGGATAGTGTAAGTAAAGAGATATTGGCAGTACGCATGCTTACGGGGATGGGAAAAAAGAAAAATAAATGTATAGGAGATTTCTTATACAGGATAAGAGAAAAGTGGGTTAGGGTAAAAGAAGCAAAGGTCAGGAAGGAATGACAACAAGCAGCTTAGGAAAACCAAAAGGCTTATAGCCAGGGGACCTGAGTCAGCAAGTAAATCTTAGTGTCAGCAATTTCCTATATTTGTACAGGAGATATAATACAGCATGCTCTATGTTAAATTTTATTGTACTGAATTTCTAATGGATACTGCACAAATAAATAAATATCAAATATAAATTACCAGAAATGGCCACATCCGTCAGACATTCCAGAAATAAAACAAACAAATGAAAATGAAAACTATAACATTGAAGTTTACACTGACGGAAGCAAAACAGATCAAGGAGTAGGTTCTGGAGTGGTAATTTATGAAAACAAAGGATTAACTAAACTACTGCAGTATAAACCAAACAAAAGCTGCTCAAATAATCAAGCAGAACAACTTGCAATCTTAAAGGCACTTGAAGAAATAGATAATATGGTAATAACACAAACTGACTTGAAAACAGCAGTAAGTCCATTGTTTTTAGTAGAACTAAGGGCAAAATTATTGTTAACTATCACATGGGAGCGGTGCAAATTCCACAGGTGGACAGCTGCAAATTCTTGGGTGTGTACCTGGCAAGTAATGCTGGATGGGACGAACAAGTAAATTCCACATCTAGGAATGCGTGGAAGGCATTACATTTCGTAATGAGAATATTGAAAAAGGGGAGCGCTAGGTCCAGGGAAATTGCCTACAAGGCCTTAGTGCGGCCGGTTATGGAATATGGAGTGGCATGCTGGGACCCGTATAGAGCTAACCAAATCGATCCATTAGAAAACATACAGAAGAGGGCAATAAGATTCATAAAAAGAGGCAAGTATTTTGGGCCTATAAAAGGAGATGAGACTAAATGGGAGGAATTAAGAATTAGGCGTAAGAAACATAGGTTGGTAGCATTATTCAAAGCTAATGCTGGTGTAAAGGCATGGGTGGACGTTAGTGTAAGGTTAGATAATCCGGATTATTATGGACGAAACGATCATAGGTATAAAATTAAGTGTAGAAGATACAGAACCGACGTAGGAAAATTTTCTTTTGTTAATAGAACCATTGAAGAATGGAATGAATTGCCTGTAGCAGTATTTCAGGGCTGTCCCCTGTCGCTGAAGAAATTTAGAAAAAATCTAGATGGTTTATAGTTTAACTTTTGAATTATAATGGTATATAATATGTAAATAGAGAAGTAATTAGATAAGTTTTAAGTGACTAAAGTAAAATAATATCATGTTTGTATTGTTTACTGTGTTATTGTTGTAAATTTAAAAATTGTAATTTGATCTGTATTCTTAACTCTGCCACCGGGTAGTACCCAATTGCAGTTAATAAATACATACACATACAATATATACAGACAGCAAAATTACACTGCAGTCATTACACAATACTAAAAATCATAACCAACTGATAGAAGCTGTAAGAAAAAAAACTACAATTAAATAAAAAAATAATGGCTGATAAGAATAGCATGGATAGAAGCCCACACAGGAATAGAAGGAAATGAAAAAAAAAAAAAAAAAAAAACTTGCAAAACGAGCAACAACAAATGATAGCACAGAAAGCTACAATAGAATCCCAAAAGGTGCCATCAGGAAAAAAATACGAAAATGGGAAACAGAATGGCAAAACACATCAAAAGGACAAGAGACAAAACAATATTTTCCCACAGTAGCACAACAATTGGAACGAGGACTTAACATATCAACAAACCTCACTACCATTTTAACAAGACGTGGACGGCTGAAAGCCCATTACAAGAGATTCAACATAACTGATGATGCTACATGCACCTGCAACAGAGGAGACGAAACCACAAGTTAGTTAAGTGCAGAAGTTTGTAACAGTAGTTTCGAGTTGTCTTTGGAAGGGTTATGAGGGATTTATACATTTCTAAAAAAAAATGATTGTGTGTTTAGTAATTTAAATAAATAAAAATATATGTAATTTTGTGATTGGCCGTAGTAATAATTGTATGACGTAATGTTGTGAGGTGGAATTAAATCGGCCAATCACAAAATTAATACAGAAGTAACGATAGTTACGAAAAATCAATAATCTTGGTAGAGATGTTTTGTAATGTTGATGCCCAATTTCACAAACAGATGTTAAAATCGACGTTAACTAATGTAACGTAACAATTGTCACAGCGCTAACACTAATGTTAAATTTCTTGCATTTCATCAACCTGTTTTCTTAAAATGTTAACAAACCTATCTTAACGCCAAGAAACTTGTAAATATCACAGTTATAGAAGGCTATGAATGATTTTCTGAACGTACTCCGATGAATTTTGTTTTCATTTTCGTCTGCACAAATGGCGGATAAACAAAAACATAAATAAAGCCGTGAGACAAATTTCTCATCGACGGAGAAAGTAATGTTAATTGAAATGGTGACGAAGTGTAAGGATATCGTGGAAAATAAGAGGAAGGGTGCAGTGAATGTAAAAGAGAAAGATGTCGCGGGGAAAATATTAGAAACGAATTTAATTCAAATGCATGTGTCACTACTACAAGCACCAAACAACTTGTCAGTGTTACGTAAATTTAAAACGAGGTGCGAAGAACAAGTGACTTGAACGTTTCAAGACGGGAGCTGGACAGTGTATTATCCACATAATTCAGTGAATTATAAAATCACAAGGTTATTAATACTAGAGGGAAAGGCGAGATCGCCATATTCCTTTCGATGCATGTTCTAACTCAGCATTACATAAATTTAAAACGAGGTGCGAAGAACAAGTGCCTTAAAAGTTTCAAGACGGGAGGTGAACAACGTATTATCCACATAATTCAGTGAATTATAATATCGCAAGGTTATTTGTAGTTGAAATAAGGAGTCAATTATTATGTAGTTCTCATCTGTGTATTAAATGGGTCAGAGGACATGTAGGGATTGCCGGAAATGAACGTGCAGATGAGCTTGCAAAGAGAGCTGCGACTTCAGATCTTCCAGAGACATACACTCTATGCCCTATTTCTTATGTGAGGCAAACATTAAAGTAGATTATCATCAACGACTGGAATGAATACTGGTTAAAAAGTGATTGTGGTGCTTTGACTAAGGATTTATATTTCCCAACTCTTTCTGACAGACATAAATGTAAATTTGTTAATCCTATGTTCTCACTCAGTTCTTAACTGGACATGGCAAATTTTCAGCTTATTTATTTCGATTCAAAATCAAATCCACATGTGATTGTATTTGTGGAAATCATCTTGAAGATGTCCCTCACATTTTGATTGCCCATTTTTCTGTTTTGAAAGATACGAACTTGAATTATTGCTTCAATCCTTAGGTTACACTTTCTCAAAACCACTTACACATATTCTGATGAGTTACAAAACTTATCAATATATCATGGCCTTCTTAAACAAAATATTTCTTAAGCTAAATGCCTCATCTTGATGTTTACTGTTGGTCAGCTTGATATTGAATTTATGTTTTTGTAAATTGTGTTGTATTCATAAATTTGAAAATATATTCTTAATATACCTTTGGGTAAAATAAGAATCAAAAATTGGATAATAAATAAATAATAAACGGGTAATGTGCATTGAGATGGTGGCCACTGGTCAATACATATTAAATGCGTCTCTGAATTTTGCTCTCATCTTTTTTCAGTAATTTGTTTCTGACGAGAGCAAGGATTAGCCTATGTTGCGACATCTAGTGGTCGGTTATAAGTTTATCGAAATTTGAACACAGGCGACCAGCAATAAACAGGATGTTACGTCAAGTTTCGAGTTGCATTGATACAAGCCAAAGTGACACCAGATAAGATTGTTGAAATTTGAACACAGGCGCCCAGCAATAAACAGGATGTTACGTCAAGTTTCGAGTTGCATTGATGCAAGCCAAAGTGACACCAGATAAGATTGTTGAAATTTGAACACAGGCGACCAGCAATAAACAGGATGTTACGTCAAGTTTCGAGTTGCATTGATACAAGCCAAAGTGACACCAGATAAGATTGTTGAAATTTGAACACAGGCGACCAGCAATAAACAGGAAATTACGTCAAGTTTCGAGTTGCATTGATACAAGCCAAAGTGACACCAGATAAGATTGTTGAAATTTGAACACAGGCGACCAGCAATAAACAGGATGTTACGTCAAGTTTCGAGTTGCATTGATACAAGCCAAAGTGACACCAGATAAGATTGTTGAAATTTGAACACAGGCGACCAGCAATAAACAGGATGTTACGTCAAGTTTCGAGTTGCATTGATACAAGCCAAAGTGACACCAGATAAGATTGTTGAAATTTGAACACAGGCGACCAGCAATAAACAGGATGTTACGTCAAGTTTCGAGTTGCATTGATACAAGCCAAAGTGACACCAGATAAGATTGTTGAAATTTGAACACAGGCGACCAGCAATAAACAGGATGTTACGTCAAGTTTCGAGTTGCATTGATACAAGCCAAAGTGACACCAGATAAGATTGTTGAAATTTGAACACAGGCGACCAGCAATAAACAGGATGTTACGTCAAGTTTCGAGTTGCATTGATACAAGCCAAAGTGACACCAGATAAGATTGTTGAAATTTGAACACAGGCGACCAGCAATAAACAGGATGTTACGTCAAGTTTCGAGTTGCATTGATACAAGCCAAAGTGACACCAGATAAGATTGTTGAAATTTGAACACAGGCGACCAGCAATAAACAGGATGTTACGTCAAGTTTCGAGTTGCATTGATACAAGCCAAAGTGACACCAGATAAGATTGTTGAAATTTGAACACAGGCGACCAGCAATAAACAGGATGTTACGTCAAGTTTCGAGTTGCATTGATACAAGCCAAAGTGACACCAGATAAGATTGTTGAAATTTGAACACAGGCGACCAGCAATAAACAGGATGTTACGTCAAGTTTCGAGTTGCATTGATGCAAGCCAAAGTGACACCAGATAAGATTGTTGAAATTTGAACACAGACGACCAGCAATAAACAGGATGTTACGTCAAGTTTCGAGTTGCATTGATGAAAGCCAAAGTGACACCAGATAAGATTGTTGAAATTTGAACACAGACGACCAGCAATAAACAGGATGTTACGTCAAGTTTCGAGTTGCATTGATGCAAGCCAAAGTGACACCAGATAAGATTGTTGAAATTTGAACACAGACGACCAGCAATAAACAGGATGTTACGTCAAGTTTCGAGTTGCATTGATGCAAGCCAAAGTGACACCAGATAAGATTGTTGAAATTTGAACACAGGCGACCAGCAATAAACAGGATGTTACGTCAAGTTTCGAGTTGCATTGATGCAAGCCAAAGTGACAGCAGATAAGACTGATAGGGAGCAAACAGCTTGTGACGTAACAGTAAATAATGTCAAAAGTGTCTCATATTTAGAAGTCTTCCAGAATAAACCGATGCCATTCCCAGAAAACACTAGATGTACATTTCATGAAAGTATCCACCTATGTATGAGTTCTTATCAAAGCCATTTTTGAATTTAAAAAAATAAATAAATTTTACAACAAAAAAGTTCAGCCGACCTCAAATAATGTGAAGTATCGATATTGCATATTGGGTGGAATGCAATACTATTGAAGCTGATATTGCATCCATGGATATATTAGGTAAACATGGCCATCTGTAATTCAACTTAAGTTAATAACCAAGCAGGCCATATAGATGATGCAACAAATGCTTAGGTTTATTGAAATCCCAAATTGTGACGTACGACCAATCAGAATTAAGTATTACGGTATCTTAGCAACAAAAACAGAAAAATGAACCAATGATTTTATTTTTAAATTTTTTCTTCTGGCTTTAACTCTCGAAGAGGGTAGACGTGTTTTCGGTAAAAGACTTCTTGTAACTACGAGAAGTTATTGGAGTTCATCATTGATGAACTTTTAATAAACGCTTAAAATATACATCGAAGACGCGACGCTACGATAAATAATTTAATACCGTTGCATCATTTATAAATAAAATTAGAAAATTAATATACAGTAAAGGGCTATGTACATCAGTGGAAAAAGTCGCATGTAAAGAAGAAAATAATGTCGAGAAATATAATTACAAGTAAATTGAAACGGTATTAATTATTTTATTCCATAGTTACCCAAAAGTGAAATCCCTTTTGTATCGATACCACGCCAGAGAAGTTTCACATCTCATCGCTCGCCGCAGCTGCCGGAGAGAGGATTTATAGAAATCTTAGAGAACTTCATCTTCACGGCTTTTACACGAAAGGTTCATCGCTTCTACATCAAGGTAAGGTTTGGCTTCTTCATGCGTCGCCACACCGAGGGAGCGCGAAACTTTTGCACGTGTGGGGCGTAGGCCTCACGAAGGGGCGAATCCAACTTCAGATATGTCACCGCTCGTGTGATATAAATCCAACCCAAAAGAAGGGGAACCGCTCCACTATCCTACTTACTATATGAGCCGAGGGGAGTGGCTGGCGGTTTGGATTGTGGCTCGCACTCGGGAGGTCCTGGTTCGATTCCCGTGGCCGGCCTACCAGACCCATGGGTTTTCTCAGGAAGCAAATGCTGGGTAGGTTAATTATATCTCCCGATTTTCCTGTCCCACCATTATCATTTCACATCTCTCATCAGGTGGTCTATTTCAGGGTAGTAGTGTCGGCGGGAGTCTCGGCGGTGCATGTCAAGCTGATATGCTCATGTTAAGCACTTCCTTCTCCGATAAGACGGTCTTCGGTCTCCGAGCCGTCCTGGTGGGCCATTTCAGGACCACGATGGGTGGGATGCCGTTAGTGCAAGCCTGCCGGGGACTTTCCAACTGGTCAATAATATGAACACTGAACACACAGCCGTGAAGTCGTTGAAGGAGAGTCCTCCTCCACAAAGGAGGGTCCTTCTACCCTTGCCATACCGGGAGTAGGTCCCTAACTGGCATTGAGAGGGCTTCATTTATGTAAATGACGGTGGGTTAATGGTGATGATTAATTTAAGGATGTGAGTGTTTGATTAAGGTAAAGATGGAATGCTATATAGGAATATGTAAGAATTCTGAATTTTATGAGGGTCCTAGCACAAGTCTGGGTTTCTTATATGCTTCTCCAGGATCGAGATCATATTCTCCAAGTCCTCGGATCAGGTTGTTGACATTGTTTGGGAGGTTAGAACAGAAACTATGGGTCAGGTGTAGGATAAAGTCAGATACTTTAGGGAAGGATAGGTCTGAATGGATATTAGCATTTCGGATATACCAGTCGGCTGCTACTGGAGACCGAAGGTAACTGTTTTAGAGGACTTGGAGTTTGGAGAAGTGTGTTTTAGCTGCAGCACCCCAGACTTGGCAGACGTAGGTAAAATCCGGCCTTAGTATTTGTTTGAACAGTAAGAGCTTGTAAAGAACAGCCATAGGTGATTTGGGATTGCCCGCCTCGGTAGCGTAGATGGTAGCATGTCTGCCTCACGTTCAAGAGGTCCCGAGTTCGAATCTCGGTGAGAGAGAGTTACCTGGATAAGGTTTTCTCCGGGGTTTTCGTGTCGGGTAACTAACCTCCTTGGACCCTGGACACATTTGAGCCTGATTTCACCCATTTCATTCACCGTCCGTTATGACTTATCGTTGGAGGACGTAAAATTACAAAAAAAAAAAAAAAGTTGTATAGTGGATACAATATAGCCACCCTTCCGCTGATACAGCCACCAGATGCGGCCGGTGAGGCATTGTATTAGCGGTGCAGTGAATAAATGGATGGATGGATGGATGGATGGATGGATGGATGGATGGATAGATGGATGGATGGATGGATGGATGGATGGATGGATGGATGGACGGACGGACGGACGGATGGGTGGATGGATGGATGGGTGGGTGGGCGGATGGATACATACATAAATACATAAATAAATATATAAATCAATAAAACAATAAATAAATAAATGAACGAACGAATCAATAAACAAGTCAATCAATCAATCAACAAACAGACAAACAAATAAATAAGTAAAATAAAGGTTTGTTAAAATATAAATATGTGTACCAATTTCGAACGAATTAGGTGATCTTATCAGTAATCCATCCTACTTTATAATATATTGTACCAAACAGAACGTACAGGGAAACGGAAATAGACATTTATTACCTCCATACTCTAGTTACGCACAGATGTAACGAGTACAGTAAAAGTTTGATAATACAATTCATGGTGAATGTGATACGAAGCGTTCGTGTACAATTTCGCGACAGAGGGACAGTTACCTTAAGTCTCGTGCTTTACTGCACTCTAGCGGATAAAATGTAAGTTACGCACCAGACGAACCTCGGCACCACGTTCTCCCATAAGAAACCGTGTATACGCAAACATCCTAGCCCTTAACACAGGCACTTATGAGCATAGATGGTACCGTTCTGGAATTGGCACCAAGCCATGGAAAACAACCAGGACAGAGCGCTTGCGTTTAACGCGCCTATTCACACGAGGGAGCAGATACTCGGAAACAATCTTTTTTGAGCAATTCCTTTACACTTCTCTTTCTTTCGTTTTCATTCAGATGGTGTCATGGCACAGAGGCATTACCTCAGAAGACGCCCCTGTTAGCCACAACTGTTATGTGCTCTTTCCAGGTAAGGCGCATGTCCAGAGGAACATCAAGGTATGTTGCCTGCGTAGACCAGGGTACATTTGCAACTCCTACGTCCTGTAGTGCTCGCCGTGTAAAGATGACGGCTTGGGACATAGTGGCATTGAGTTTTAACCGCCAGGTCGCAAACCAGGCATACAGCATGTTCGCAAATATCTGAGCCCGTTGCACTGCGATTGTTGTTATGACAGTATCGTCGGCAAACAGGTAGAGGTTGCAGCCTCTTGGGGTTGGAAGTGCGTTTATGTATGCAAGGAAAAGTAGGGGCCCAAGGATGAACACTGCCCTCTGCATTGGCGTGACTCCTTGGGGTGGCCGTCCTGTCTTCTCTTGCCTCATCCTTCTTTCTGAAGCTGCCCCACTTGGGGTTAAATACAATAAACCACAGATTTAGGTACTGAAGCCCTCCCGTAGCAATCTTAATCCTGTACAAGTACATACCTAGAGTTATGAGTTAGGTTAGATGCAGATTAGTCCTGGACCCGTAGGACCAAGGACCCGGGCCTCCTTCTACCCGGGAGCGATGGATACTCCGGGGCTCTTTCCATAGGGCAATACCTGATTTCTTAAAAAGCCCACCTCCCCGCTGAGCACAACGTCAAGTCGGGATGGAAGTTTGTTTGTTTGTAATTTTACGTCCTCCAACGTTAAGTCATATCGAACGATGAATGGAATGGGTGAATGATGCTCAAATGAGCCCAGGGTCCATAGAACTTAGAGTTACCTGATATTCGTCTTTCAGGATAAGGGAAAACAATGGGAAAAACCTTATCCAGGTAACTTACCCTGACCGAGATTCGAACTCGGGACCTCTTGAACGTGAGGCAGACACTCTACCACCACGCTACCGAGGCGGGCTGGGATGGAAGTGGATACGCCACTTACGCGCCTCAACCTCGCAGGGAAGACTACCGAAAACTTCGGTAGGGCCGCCTCGTGATCTAGCACACCTTCTACTAGCTCTGCAGAATAGTACCCGGAACTTATTAGGCAACCCTCTACTTCCTCCGGGCGGCCGTAGCCTGGCTGGAGGTACTCAATTCCCCGTGGGTGTCGGGAACACACTGCTCCCTCGAGCCCAACCCAATCCGAACAATTCCCCGACGGCAGGGGCTCGGCAGTTCGGCCCGAGGTTCCTCTAGTAACGTCAGAGGTAAACTCTGTTTAGTTAGCGCGTGTGCAGTTCGGAGTCAAAGGAACCTGAGCCTCCCGCCTACAAATGACCGTCATAAATCTATTTCCACACTTCAGAAATGGAACACTGTCATTGAGGTCCAATAGCAACCCTGATTTTCTCGAAGTGACAGTCGCATGTCTACTCCACGTGGAGTCTCAGTTGCCAAAGTTCGAACTTCCAGTTGATCTGTTTCATTACGTGCAGAAATTCGTTGTGTGTCACGATGTGGAGACCGTGGGAGGGAAATGCGGTGGTAAATGCAAATGAAGTAGTAGATAACTTTCAGTCAAGTGAAAATAATCAAAGTGATGACAACAGTGTGAATAACTGGGCCGAGTTATATTATTGGAGAAGCCTCAAAAAACAAAGTTATAACGGGAACTGTTTCTAAGCAAATTCAAGCGCTTGTTTTGAACACATATAAATATGTGCTGAGAAATAATCTTGGTAAGGGTCGTGCAATGAACCTGATGATAAATTCTGTGTATTCAGAGAAATAAAGTAAGAAATATTGTAATGAAAGGAATACCAAAGACGCCGATCAAGTGTGAAAACAAAAGGAAACGTTTCTCTAAAGTAGATAATTTCAAATGCGATTTAATTCGCCGAGAAATTTATAGATTCCATGCAAAAGGGGGAGCACCCACCTTAGACGAATTAGTTGCAAATTTGCAAGAAATTTGTGATTTTTCTTATGGGCACTGCACTTTGCACGGCCTCCTAAATGAGCTGTGTGCCAAATACCGCACTTTAAATAAGTTAAGGGTAATTATGGAATCCAGTAGAATTGTAACTTGGTGATATATATTTTTGTCAAAACTAAGGAAGTAGTGGACATAAGATAATTTATTTAGACGAAACCTCGTACGATACCCATGACGTATCGAGAAAGGTGGCAACCTTGCAGAAAGGGAGAAGGAGGGTCTGTGTTGTAAAACGATTATAAGGGTTCGTCAAAGGCAGCATTCTGTGGCGCGCATTCGGGAGGCACGGGTTCAATCCCCGCGGCCGACCTACCTGACATAGGGTTTTTTCGGGGGTTTAATCGGGGTCGCCAGACGAATGCTGTGTAGGTTAATTACATCCCCCGAATCTCCTGTCCCTCCATTTTATCTTTATTATCATTTCATATCATCCATTATGATATAAACAGAATTATTACTTTAGTTATTTGATGGACATTAATCATTTCTTCAGACTAGCCGTATAGAAAGAGTCAACATGAAAAATTAAATACCACGGCCGGGATTTGAACCACGGATCTCATGGTTTTCGTCGGGGAGTTGTTCGGATTGGGTTGGACTCGAGGGTGCAGTGTGTTCCTGACACCCACAGGGAATTGGGTACCTCCGGCCAGGCTACGGCAGCCCGGAGGGGGTAGAGTGTTGCCTAATAAGTTCCGGGTACTAGCCTGCAGAGCTAGTAGAAGGTGTGCTAGATCACCAGGCTGTCCCACCGAGGTTTTTGGTAGTCTTCCCTGCGGAGTTGACGCGTGTAAGTGGCGTATCCACTTCCATCTCGTCTTGACGTTGTGCTCAGCGGGGAGGTGGGCTTTTTAAGAAATCAGGTATTGCCCTATGGAAAGAGCCCCGGAGTATCCATCGCTCCCGGGTAGAAGGAGGCCCGGGTCCTTGATCCTACGGGTCCAGGACTAATCTGCATCTAAGCTAACTCATAACTGTAGGTATGTATTTGTACAGGATTAAGATTGCTACGGAAGGGCTTCAGTACCTAAATCTGTGGTTTATTGTATTTAACCCCAAGTGGGGCAGCTTCAGAAAGAAGGATGAGCCAAGAGAAGACAGGACGGCCACCCCAAGGAGTCACGCCAGTGCAGAGGGCAGTGTTCATCCTTGGGCCCCTACTTTTCCTTGCATACATAAACACACTTCCAACCCCAAGAGGCTGCAACCTCTACCTGTTTGCCGACGATACTGTCATAACAACAATCGCAGTGCAACGGGCGAATATGCTGTATGCCTGGTTTGCGACCTGGCGGTTAAAACTCAATGCCACTATGTCCCAAGCCGTCATCTTTACACGGCGAGCACTACAGGACGTAGGAGTTGCAAATGTACCCTGGTCTACGCAGGCAACATACCCTGATGTTCCTCTGGACATGCGCCTTACCTGGAAAGAGCACATAACAGCTGTGGCTAACAGGGGCGTATTCTGAGGTAATGCCTCTGTGCCATGACACCATCTGAATGAAAACGAAAGAAAGAGAAGTGTAAAGGAATTGCTCAAAAAAGATTGTTTCCGAGTATCTGCTCCCTCGTGTGAATAGGCGCTCTGTCCTGCTTGTTTTCCGTGGCTTGGTGCCAATTCCAGAACGGTACCATCTACGCTCATAAGTGCCTGTGTTAAGGGCTAGGATGTCTGCGTATACACGGTTTCTTATGGGAGAACGTGGTGCCGAGGTTCGTCTGGTGCGTAACTTACATTTTATCCGCTAGAGTGCAGTAAAGCACGAGACTTAAGATAACTGTCCCTCTGTCGCGAAATTGTACACGAACGCTTCGTATCACATTCACCATGAATTGTATTATCAAACTTTTACTGTACTCGTTACATCTGTGCGTAACTAGAGTATGGATGTAATAAATGTCTATTTCCGTTTCCCTGTACGTTCTCTTTGGTACAATATATTATAAAGTAGGATGGATTACTGATAAGATCACCTAATTCGTTCGAAATTGGTACACATATTTATATTTTAACAAACCTTTATTTTACTTATTTATTTGTTTGTCTGTTTGTTGATTGATTGATTGATTTGTTTATTGATTCGTTCGTTCATTTATTTATTTATTGTTTTATTGATTTATATATTTATTTATGTATTTATGTATGTATCCATCCACCCATCCATCCATCCACCCATCCGTCCATCCATCCATCCATCCATCCATCCATCCATCCATCCATCCATCCATCCATCCGTCCGTCCATCCATCCATCCATCCATCCATCCATCCGTCCATCCATCCGTCCATCCGTCCATCCATCCATTTATCCATCCATCCATCCATCCATCCATCCATCCATCCGTCCGTCCATCCGTCCGTCCGTCCGTCCGTCCGTCCGTCCATCCATCCATCCATCCATCCATCCACCCATCCATCCATCCATCCATCCATCCATCCACCCGTCCGTCCGTCCGTCCATCCATCCATCCATCCATCCATCCATCCATCCATCCATCCATCCATCCATCCATTCATCCATCCGTCCGTCCGTCCGTCCGTCCGTCCGTCCGTCCGTCCGTCCGTCCGTCCGTCCGTCCATCCATCCATCCATCCATCCATTTATCCATCCATCCATCCATCCATCCATCCATCCATCCATCCATCCATCCATCCATCCATCCATTTATTCACTGCACCGCCAATACAATGCCTCACCGGCCGCATCTGGTGGCTGTATCAGCGGAAGGGTGGCTATACTGTATCCACTATACAACTTTTTTTTTTTTTTTTTTTTTGTAATTTTACGTCCTCCAACGATAAGTCATAACGGACGGTGAATGAAATGGGTGAAATCATGCTCAAATGTGTCCAGGGTCCAAGGAGGTTAGTTACCCGACACGAAAACCCCGGAAAACCTGATCCAGGTAACTCACTCTCGCTGAGATTCGAACTCGGGACCTCTTGAACGTGAGGCAGACATGCTACCATCTACGCTACCGAGGCGGGCAATCCCAAATCACCTATGGCTGTTCTTTACAAGCTCTTACTGTTCAAACAAATACTAAGGCCGGATTTTACCTACGTCTGCCAAGTCTGGGGTGCTGCAGCTAAAACACACTTCTCCAAACTCCAAGTCCTCTAATACAGTTACCTTCGGTCTCCAGTCGCAGCCGACTGGTATATCCCAAGTGCCAATATCCATTCAGACCTATCCTTCCCTAAAGTATCTGACTATATCCTACACCTGACCCATAGTTTCTGTTCTAAGCTCCCAAACAATGTCAACAACCTGATCCGAGGACTTGGAGAATATGATCTCGATCCTGGAGAAACATATAAGAAACCCAGACTTGTGCTAGGACCCTCATAAAATTCAGAATTCCTACATATTCCTATATAGCATTCCATCTTTACCTTAATCAAGCACTCAAATCCTTAAATTAATCATCACCATTAACCCACCGTCATTTGCATAAATGAAGCCCTCACAATGCCAGTAAGGGACCTAGTCCCGGTATGGCAAGGGTCGAAGGACCGTCCTTTGTGGAGGAGGACTCTCCTTCAACGACCTCACGGCTGTGTGTGCAGTGTCCATATTATTGTCCAGTTGAAAACTCCCCGGCAGACTTGAACTACCGGCATCGCGCTCATCGTGGTCCTGAAATGGCCCACCAGAACGAGTTGGAGACCGAAGACCGTCTTATCGGAGAAGGAAGTGCTTAACATGAACATATCATCCTGCCATGCACCGCCGAGACTCCCGCCGACACTACTACCCTGAAATAGACCACCAGACGAGAGATGTGAAATGATAATGGTAGGACAGGAAAATCGGGAGATGTAATTAACATATCCAGCATTCGCTACTTGAGAAAGCCAATGGGTCTGGTAGGCCGACCACGGGAATCGAACCAGGGCCTCCGGAGTGCGAGCCACAATCCAAACCGCCAGCCATTACCCTCTGCTCATATAGTAAGTAGGATAGTGGAGCGGTTCCCCTTCTTTTGGGTTGGATTTATATCACACGATGCGGTGACATCTGAAGTTGGATTCGCCCCTTCGTGAGGTCTACGCCCCACACGCGCAAAAGTTTCGCGCCCCCTCGGTGTGGCGACGCGTGTAGAAGCCAAACCTTACCTTGATGTAGAAGCGATGAACCTTTCGTGTAAAAGCCGTGAAGATGAAGTTCTCGAAGATTTCTATAAATCCTCTCTCCGGCAGCTGCGGCGAGCGATGAGATGTGAAACTTCTCAGACGTGGTATCGATACAAAAGGGATTTCACTTTTGGGCAACTATGGAATAAAATAATTTACACCGTTTTACTTTACTTGGAATTATATTTCTCGACATCATTTTCTTCTTTGCATGCGACTTTTTCCACTGATGTGTATAGCCCTTTACTATATATTAAATTTCTTTTTTTATTTATAAATGATGCAAAGGTTTTTTACTTAAATTATTTATCGTAGCGTCGCGTCTTCGATGTATATTTTAAACATTTACTAAACGTTCATAAATGATGAACTCCAATAACTTCTCGTAGTTACAAGAAATCTTTTACCGAAAACGTGTCTACCCTCTTCGAGAGTTCAAATCAGAAGAAAAAATTTAAGAATAAAATCATTGGTTCCTTTTTCTGTTTTTGTTGCTAAGTTACCGTAATACTTAATTCTAATTGGTCTTACGTCACAATTTGGGATTTCAATAAACCTAAGCATTTGTTGCATCATCTATATGGCCTGCTTGGTTATTAACTTAAGTTGAATTACAGATGGCCATGTTTACCTAATATGTCCATGGATGCAATATCAGCTTCAATAGTATTGCATTCCATCCAATATGCAATATCGATACTTCACATGATTTGAGGTCGGCTGAACTTTTTTGTTGTAAAATTTATTTAATTTTTTAAATTCAAAAATGGCTTTAATAAGAACTCATACATAGGTGGATACTTTCATGAAATGTAGATCTAGTGTTTTCTGGGAATGGCATCGGTTTATTCTGGAAGACTCCTAAATATGAGACACTTTTGGCATTATTTACTGTTACGTCACAAGCTGTTTGCTCCCTATCAGTCTTATCTGGTGTCACTTTGGCTTGTATCAATGCAACTCGAAACTTGACGTAACATCCTGTTTATTGCTGGTCGCCTGTGTTTAAATTTCGACAATCTTATCTGGTGTCACTTTGGCTTGCATCAATGCAACTCGAAACTTGACGTAACATCCTGTTTATTGCTGGTCACCTGTGTTCAAATTTCGACAATCTTATCTGGTGTCACTTTGGCTTGCATCAATGCAACTCGAAACTTGACGTAACATCCTGTTTATTGCTGGTCGCCTGTGTTTAAATTTCGACAATCTTATCTGGTGTCACTTTGGCTTGCATCAATGCAACTCGAAACTTGACGTAACATCCTGTTTATTGCTGGTCGCCTGTGTTCAAATTTCGACAATCTTATCAGCTGTCACTTTGGCTTGCATCAATGCAACTCGAAACTTGACGTAACATCCTGTTTATTGCTGGTCGTCTGTGTTTAAATTTCGATAATCTTATCTGGTGTCACTTTGGCTTGCATCAACGCAACTCGAAACTTGACGTAACATCCTGTTTATTGCTGGTCGTCTGTGTTTAAATTTCGACAATCTTATCTGGTGTCACTTTGGCTTGCATCAATGCAACTCGAAACTTGACGTAACATCCTGTTTATTGCTGGTCGTCTGTGTTCAAATTTCGACAATCTTATCTGGTGTCACTTTGGCTTGTATCAATGCAACTCGAAACTTGACGTAACATCTTGTTTATTGCTGGTCGTCTGTGTTTAAATTTCGATAAACTTATCTGGTGTCACTTTGGCTTGCATCAATGTAACTCGAAACTTGACGTAATTTCCTGTTTATTGCTGGTCGCCTGTGTTCAAATTTCGACAATCTTATCTGGTGTCACTTTGGCTTGCATCAATGCAACTCGAAACTTGACGTACCATCTTGTTTATTGCTGGTCGCCGGTGTTCAAATTTCGACAATCTTATCTGGTGTCACTTTGGCTTGCATCAATGCAACTCGAAACTTGACGTAATTTCCTGTTTATTGCTGGTCGCCTGTGTTCAAATTTCGATAAACTTATCTGGTGTCACTTTGGCTTGCATCAATGTAACTCGAAACTTGACGTAATTTCCTGTTTATTGCTGGTCGCCGGTGTTCAAATTTCGACAATCTTATCTGGTGTCACTTTGGCTTGTATCAATGCAACTCGAAACTTGACGTAACATCTTGTTTATTGCTGGTCGTCTGTGTTTAAATTTCGATAAACTTATCTGGTGTCACTTTGGCTTGCATCAATGTAACTCGAAACTTGACGTAATTTCCTGTTTATTGCTGGTCGCCTGTGTTCAAATTTCGACAATCTTATCTGGTGTCACTTTGGCTTGCATCAATGCAACTCGAAACTTGACGTAACATCCTGTTTATTGCTGGTCGCCGGTGTTCAAATTTCGACAATCTTATCTGGTGTCACTTTGGCTTGCATCAATGCAACTCGAAACTTGACGTAATTTCCTGTTTATTGCTGGTCGCCGGTGTTCAAATTTCGACAATCTTATCTGGTGTCACTTTGGCTTGCATCAATGCAACTCGAAACTTGTCGTAATTTCCTGTTTATTGCTGGTCGCCTGTGTTCAAATTTCGACAATCTTACCTGGTGTCACTTTGGCTTGCATCAATGCAACTCGAAACTTGACGTAATTTCCTGTTTATTGCTGGTCGCCTGTGTTCAAATTTCGACAATCTTATCTGGTGTCACTTTGGCTTGTATCAATGCAACTCGAAACTTGACGTAATTTCCTGTTTATTGCTGGTCGTCTGTGTTCAAATTTCAACAATCTTATCTGGTGTCACTTTGGCTTGCATCAATGCAACTCGAAACTTGACGTAACATCTTGTTTATTGCTGGTCGCCTGTGTTCAAATTTCGACAATCTTATCTGGTGTCACTTTGGCTTGCATCAATGCAACTCGAAACTTGACGTAATATCTTGTTTATTGCTGGTCGCCTGTGTTCAAATTTCGACAATCTTATCTGGTGTCACTTTGGCTTGCATCAATGCAACTCGAAACTTGACGTAACATCTTGTTTATTACTGGTCGCCTGTGTTCAAATTTCGACAATTTTATCTGGTGTCAGTTTGGCTTGCATCAATGCAACTCGAAACTTGACGTAACATCCTGTTTATTGCTGGTCGTCTGTGTTCAAATTTCGACAATTTTATCTGGTGTCAGTTTGGCTTGCATCAATGCAACTCGAAACTTGACGTAACATCTTGTTTATTACTGGTCGCCTGTGTTCAAATTTCGACAATCTTATCTGGTGTCAGTTTGGCTTGCATCAATGCAACTCGAAACTTGACGTAACATCTTGTTTATTGCTGGTCGCCTGTGTTCAAATTTCGACAATCTTATCTGTTGTCACTTTGGCTTGCATCAATGCAACTCGACACTTGACGTAACATCTTGTTTATTACTGGTCGCCTGTGTTCAAATTTCGACAATTTTATCTGGTGTCACTTTGGCTTGCATCAATGCAACTCGAAACTTGACGTAACATCTTGTTTATTGCTGGTCGCCTGTGTTCAAATTTCGACAATCTTATCTGGTGTCACTTTGGCTTGCATCAATGCAACTCGAAACTTGACGTAATTTCCTGTTTATTGCTGGTCGCCTGTGTTCAAATTTCGACAATCTTATCTGGTGTCACTTTGGCTTGCATCAATGCAACTCGAAACTTGACGTAACATCTTGTTTATTGCTGGTCGCCGGTGTTCAAATTTCGACAATCTTATCTGGTGTCACTTTGGCTTGCATCAATGCAACTCGAAACTTGACGTAACATCTTGTTTATTGCTGGTCGCCTGTGTTCAAATTTCGACAATTTTATTTGGTGTCACTTTGGCTTGCATCAATGCAACTCGAAACTTGACGTAACATCTTGTTTATTACTGGTCGCCTGTGTTCAAATTTCGACAATCTTATCTGGTGTCACTTTGGCTTGCATCAATGCAACTCGAAACTTGACGTAACATCTTGTTTATTACTGGTCGCCTGTGTTCAAATTTCGACAATTTTATCTGGTGTCAGTTTGGCTTGCATCAATGCAACTCGAAACTTGACGTAACATCTTGTTTATTACTGGTCGCCTGTGTTCAAATTTCGACAATTTTATCTGGTGTCACTTTGGCTTGCATCAATGCAACTCGAAACTTGACGTAACATCTTGTTTATTACTGGTCGCCTGTGTTCAAATTTCGACAATCTTATCTGGTGTCACTTTGGCTTGCATCAATGCAACTCGAAACTTGACGTAACATCCTGTTTATTGCTGGCCGCCTTCTTCAAATTTCGATAATCTTATCTGGTGTCACTTTGGCTTGCATCAATGCAACTCGAAACTTGACGTAATATCTTGTTTATTACTGGTCGCCGGTGTTCAAATTTCGACAATCTTATCTGGTGTCACTTTGGCTTGCATCACTGCAACTCGAAACTTGACGTAACATCTTGTTTATTGCTGGTCGCTTGTGTTCAAATTTCGACAATCTTATCTGGTGTCACTTTGGCTTGCATCAATGCAACTCGAAACTTGACGTAACATCTTGTTTATTGCTGGTCGTCTGTGTTCAAATTTCGACAATCTTATCTGGTGTCACTTTGGCTTGCAAAAATGCAACTCGAAACTTGACGTAACATCCTGTTTATTGCTGGTCGTCTGTGTTCAAATTTCGACAATCTTATCTGGTGTCACTTTGGCTTGCATCAATGCAACTCGAAACTTGACGTAACATCTTGTTTATTGCTGGTCGTCTGTGTTTAAATTTCGACAATCTTATCTGGTGTCACTTTGGCTTGCATCAATGCAACTCGAAACTTGACGTAACATCCTGTTTATTGCTGGTCGCCTGTGTTCAAATTTCGACAATCTTATCTGGTGTCACTTTGGCTTTATCAATGTAACTCGAAACTTCACGTAATATCCTGTTTATTGCTGGTCGCCTGTGTTTAAATTTCAACAATCTTATCTGGTGTCAGTTTG
Organism: Mantis religiosa; assembly: GCA_030765055.1. Taxonomy (NCBI): domain Eukaryota; kingdom Metazoa; phylum Arthropoda; class Insecta; order Mantodea; family Mantidae; genus Mantis; species Mantis religiosa. Next base: position 127,668,724 of record CM060956.1, on the reverse strand, counting down.
GCTTTATCAATGTAACTCGAAACTTGACGTAATTTCCTGTTTATTGCTGGTCGCCTGTGTTCAAATTTCGACAAACTTATCTGGTGTCACTTTGGCTTTATCAATGTAACTCGAAACTTCACGTAATATCCTGTTTATTGCTGGTCGCCTGTGTTTAAATTTCGACAATCTTATCGGGTGTCACTTTGGCTTGTATCAATGCAACTCGAAACTTGACGTAATTTCCTGTTTATTGCTGTTCGCCTGTGTTCAAATTTCGACAATCTTATCTGGTGTCACTTTGGCTTTATCAATGTAACTCGAAACTTCACGTAATATCCTGTTTATTGCTGGTCGCCTGTGTTTAAATTTCGACAATCTTATCTGGTGTCACTTTGGCTTGCATCAATGTAACTCGAAACTTGACGTAATTTCCTGTTTATTGCTGGTCGCCTGTGTTCAAATTTCGACAATCTTATCTGAAGTCACTTTGGCTTGTATCAATGCAACTCGAAACTTGACGTAACATCTTGTTTATTGCTGGTCGTCTGTGTTTAAATTTCGACAATCTTATCTGGTGTCACTTTGGCTTGCATCAATGTAACTCGAAACTTGACGTAACATCCTGTTTATTGCTGGTCGCCTATGTTCAAATTTCGACAATCTTATCTGGTGTCACTTTGGCTTGTATCAATGTAACTCGAAACTTGACGTAACATCCTGTTTATTGCTGGTCGCCTATGTTCAAATTTCGACAATCTTATCTGGTGTCACTTTGGCTTGTATCAATGCAACTCGAAACTTGACGTAACATCTTGTTTATTGCTGGTCGTCTGTGTTCAAATTTCGACAATCTTATCTGGTGTCACTTTGGCTTGTATCAATGCAACTCGAAACTTGACGTAATTTCCTGTTTATTGCTGGTCGCCTGTGTTCAAATTTCGACAATCTTATCTGGTGTCACTTTGGCTTGTATCAATGCAACTCGAAACTTGACGTAATTTCCGGTTTATTGCTGGTCGCCTGTGTTCAAATTTCGACAATCTTATCTGGTGTCACTTTGGCTTTATCAATTAAACTCGAAACTTGACGTAACATCTTGTTTATTGCTGGTCGCCTGTGTTCAAATTTCGACAATCTTATCTGGTGTCACTTTGGCTTTATCAATGTAACTCGAAACTTCACGTAATATCCTGTTTATTGCTGGCCGCCTGTGTTTAAATTTCAACAATCTTATCTGGTGTCAGTTTGGCTTTATCAATGTAACTCGAAACTTGACGTAATTTCCTGTTTATTGCTGGTCGCCTGTGTTCAAATTTCGACAATCTTATCGGGTGTCACTTTGGCTTGTATCAATGCAACTCGAAACTTGACGTAATTTCCTGTTTATTGCTGTTCGCCTGTGTTCAAATTTCGACAATCTTATCTGGTGTCACTTTGGCTTTATCAATGTAACTCGAAACTTCACGTAATATCCTGTTTATTGCTGGTCGCCTGTGTTTAAATTTCGACAATCTTATCTGGTGTCACTTTGGCTTGCATCAATGTAACTCGAAACTTGACGTAATTTCCTGTTTATTGCTGGTCGCCTGTGTTCAAATTTCGACAATCTTATCTGAAGTCACTTTGGCTTGTATCAATGCAACTCGAAACTTGACGTAACATCTTGTTTATTGCTGGTCGTCTGTGTTTAAATTTCGACAATCTTATCTGGTGTCACTTTGGCTTGCATCAATGTAACTCGAAACTTGACGTAATATCCTGTTTATTGCTGGTCGCCTGTGTTCAAATTTCGACAATCTTATCTGGTGTCACTTTGGCTTGTATCAATGCAACTCGAAACTTGACGTAACATCTTGTTTATTGCTGGTCGTCTGTGTTCAAATTTCGACAATCTTATCTGGTGTCACTTTGGCTTGTATCAATGCAACTCGAAACTTGACGTAATTTCCTGTTTATTGCTGGTCGCCTGTGTTCAAATTTCGACAATCTTATCTGGTGTCACTTTGGCTTGTATCAATGCAACTCGAAACTTGACGTAATTTCCGGTTTATTGCTGGTCGCCTGTGTTCAAATTTCGACAATCTTATCTGGTGTCACTTTGGCTTTATCAATTAAACTCGAAACTTGACGTAACATCTTGTTTATTGCTGGTCGCCTGTGTTCAAATTTCGACAATCTTATCTGGTGTCACTTTGGCTTTATCAATGTAACTCGAAACTTCACGTAATATCCTGTTTATTGCTGGCCGCCTGTGTTTAAATTTCAACAATCTTATCTGGTGTCAGTTTGGCTTTATCAATGTAACTCGAAACTTGACGTAATTTCCTGTTTATTGCTGGTCGCCTGTGTTCAAATTTCGACAATCTTATCTGGTGTCACTTTGGCTTTATCAATGTAACTCGAAACTTCACGTAATATCCTGTTTATTGCTGGTCGCCTGTGTTTAAATTTCGACAGTCTTATCTGGTGTCACTTTGGCTTTATCAATGTAACTCGAAACTTCACGTAATATCCTGTTTATTGCTGGTCGCCTGTGTTTAAATTTCGACAGTCTTATCTGGTGTCACTTTGGCTTTATCATTGTAACTCGAAACTTCACGTAATATCCTGTTTATTGCTGGTCGCCTGTGTTTAAATTTCGACAATCTTATCTTGTGTCACTTTGGCTTTATCAATGTAACTCGAAAATTCACGTAATATCCTGTTTATTGCTGGTCGCCTGTGTTTAAATTTCGACAATCTTATCTTGTGTCACTTTGGCTTTATCAATGTAACTCGAAACTTCACGTAATATCCTGTTTATTGCTGGTCGCCTGTGTTTAAATTTCGACAATCTTATTTTGTGTCACTTTGGCTTTATCAATGTAACTCGAAACTTCACGTAATATCCTGTTTATTGCTGGTCGCCTGTGTTTAAATTTCGACAATCTTATCTTGTGTCACTTTGGCTTTATCAATGTAACTCGAAACTTCACGTAATATCCTGTTTATTGCTGGTCGCCTGTGTTTAAATTTCGACAATCTTATCTTGTGTCACTTTGGCTTTATGAATGTAACTCGAAACTTCACGTAATATCCTGTTTATTGCTGGTCGCCTGTGTTTAAATTTCGACAATCTTATCTTGTGTCACTTTGGCTTTATCAATGTAACTCGAAACTTGACGTAATTTCCTGTTTATTGCTGGTCGCCTGTGTTCAAATTTCGACAATCTTATCTGGTGTCACTTTGGCTTTATCAATGTAACTCGAAACTTCACGTAATATCCTGTTTATTGCTGGTCGCCTGTGTTCAAATTTCGACAATCTTATCTGGTGTCACTTTGGCTTGCATCAATGCAACTCGAAACCTGACGTAACATCTTGTTTATTGCTGGTCGCCTGTGTTCAAATTTCGACAATCTTATCTGGTGTCACTTTGGCTTGCATCAATGCAACTCGAAACTTGACGTAACATCTTGTTTATTGCTGGTCGCCTGTGTTCAATTTCGACAATCTTATCTGGTGTCACTTTGGCTTGCATCAATGCAACTCGAAACTTGACGTAACATCTTGTTTATTGCTGGTCGTCTGTGTTCAAATTTCGACAATCTTATCTGGTGTCACTTTTGCTTGCATCAATGCAACTCGAAACTTGACGTAACATCTTGTTTATTGCTGGTCGCCTGTGTTCAAATTTCGACAATCTTATCTGGTGTCACTTTGGCTTGCATCAATGCAACTCGAAACTTGACGTAACATCTTGTTTATTGCTGGTCGTCTGTGTTCAAATTTCGACAATCTTATCTGGTGTCAGTTTGGCTTGCATCAATGCAACTCGAAACTTGACGTAACATCCTGTTTGTTGCTGGTCGTCTGTGTTCAAATTTCGACAATCTGATCTGGTGTCAGTTTGGCTTGCATCAATGCAACTCGAAACTTGACGTAACATCCTGTTTATTGCTGGTCGCCTGTGTTCAAATTTCGACAATCCTATCTGGTGTCACTTTGGCTTGCATCAATGCAACTCGAAACTTGACGTAACATCCTGTTTATTGCTGGTCGCCTGTGTTCAAATTTCGACAATCTTATCTGGTGTCACTTTGGCTTTATCAATGGAACTCGAGGCTTGACGTAACATCCTGTTTATTGCTGGTCGCCTGTGTTCAAATTTCGACAATCTTATCTGGTGTCACTTTGGCTTGCATCAATGCAACTCGAGACTTGACGTAACATCCTGTTTATTGCTGGTCGCCTGTGTTCAAATTTCGACAATCTTATCTGGTGTCACTTTGGCTTGCATCAATGCAACTCGAAACTTGACGTAACATCCTGTTTATTGCTGGTCGCCTGTGTTCAAATTTCGACAATCTTATCTGGTGTCACTTTGGCTTGCATCAATGCAACTCGAAACTTGACGTAACATCCTGTTTATTGCTGGTCGCCTGTGTTCGAATTTCGACAATCTTATCTGGTGTCACTTTGGCTTGCATCAGTGCAACTCGAAACTTGACGTAACATCCTGTTTATTGCTGGTCGCCTGTGTTCAAATTTCGACAATCTTATCTGGTGTCACTTTGGCTTGCATCAATGCAACTCGAAACTTGACGTAACATCCTGTTTATTGCTGGTCGCCTGTGTTCAAATTTCAACAATCTTATCTGGTGTCACTTTGGCTTGTATCAATGCAACTCGAAACTTGACGTAACATCCTGTTTATTGCTGGTCGCCTGTGTTCAAATTTCGACAATCTTATCTGGTGTCACTTTAGCTTGCATCAATGCAACTCGAAACTTGACGTAATTTCCTGTTTATTGCTGGTCGCCTGTGTTCAAATTTCGACAATCTTATCTGGTGTCACTTTGGCTTGTATCAATGCAACTCGAAACTTGACGTAATTTCCTGTTTATTGCTGGTCGCCTGTGTTCAAATTTCGACAATCTTATCTGGTGTCACTTTAGCTTGCATCAATGCAACTCGAAACTTGACGTAATTTCCTGTTTATTGCTGGTCGCCTGTGTTCAAATTTCGACAATCTTATCTGGTGTCACTTTAGCTTGCATCAATGCAACTCGAAACTTGACGTAACATCCTGTTTATTGCTGGTCGCCTGTGTTCAAATTTCGACAATCTTATCTGGTGTCACTTTGGCTTGCATCAATGCAACTCGAAACTTGACGTAATTTCCTGTTTATTGCTGGTCGCCTGTGTTCAAATTTCGACAATCTTATCTGGTGTCACTTTGGCTTGTATCAATGCAACTCGAAACTTGACGTAATTTCCTGTTTATTGCTGGTCGCCTGTGTTCAAATTTCGACAATCTTATCTGGTGTCACTTTGGCATGCATCAATGCAACTCGAAACTTGACGTAACATCCTGTTTATTGCTGGTCGCCTGTGTTCAAATTTCGACAATCTTATCTGGTGTCACTTTGGCTTGTATCAATGCAACTCGAAACTTGACGTAACATCTTGTTTATTGCTGGTCGCCTGTGTTCAAATTTCGACAATCTTATCTGGTGTCACTTTGGCTTGTATCAATGCAACTCGAAACTTGACGTAACATCTTGTTTATTGCTGGTCGCCTGTGTTCAAATTTCGACAATCTTATCTGGTGTCACTTTGGCTTGTATCAATGCAACTCGAAACTTGACGTAACATCTTGTTTATTGCTGGTCGCCTGTGTTCAAATTTCGACAATCTTATCTGGTGTCACTTTGGCATGCATCAATGCAACTCGAAACTTGACGTAACATCCTGTTTATTGCTGGTCGCCTGTGTTCAAATTTCGACAATCTTATCTGGTGTCACTTTGGCTTGTATCAATGCAACTCGAAACTTGACGTAACATCCTGTTTATTGCTGGTCGCCTGTGTTCAAATTTCGACAATCTTATCTGGTGTCACTTTGGCTTTATCAATGTAACTCGAAACTTCACGTAATATCCTGTTTATTGCTGGTCGCCTGTGTTTAAATTTCAACAATCTTATCTGGTGTCAGTTTGGCTTTATCAATGTAAATCGAAACTTGACGTAATTTCCTGTTTATTGCTGGTCGCCTGTGTTTAAATTTCGACAATCTTATCGGGTGTCACTTTGGCTTGTATCAATGCAACTCGAAACTTGACGTAATTTCCTGTTTATTGCTGGTCGCCTGTGTTCAAATTTCGACAATCTTATCTGGTGTCACTTTGGCTTTATCAATGTAACTCGAAACTTCACGTAATATCCTGTTTATTGCTGGTCGCCTGTGTTTAAATTTCGACAATCTTATCTGGTGTCACTTTGGCTTGCATCAATGTAACTCGAAACTTGACGTAATTTCCTGTTTATTGCTGGTCGCCTGTGTTCAAATTTCGACAATCTTATCTGGTGTCACTTTGGCTTGTATCAATGCAACTCGAAACTTGACGTAACATCTTGTTTATTGCTGGTCGTCTGTGTTTAAATTTCGACAATCTTATCTGGTGTCACTTTGGCTTGCATCAATGTTACTCGAAACTTGACGTAATTTCCTGTTTATTGCTGGTCGCCTGTGTTCAAATTTCGACAATCTTATCTGGTGTCACTTTGGCTTGTATCAATGCAACTCGAAACTTGACGTAACATCTTGTTTATTGCTGGTCGCCTGTGTTCAAATTTCGACAATCTTATCTGGTGTCACTTTGGCTTGTATCAATGCAACTCGAAACTTGAAGTAACATCTTGTTTATTGCTGGTCGCCTGTGTTCAAATTTCGACAATCTTATCTGGTGTCACTTTGGCATGCATCAATGCAACTCGAAACTTGACGTAACATCCTGTTTATTGCTGGTCGCCTGTGTTCAAATTTCGACAATCTTATCTGGTGTCACTTTGGCTTGTATCAATGCAACTCGAAACTTGACGTAACATCCTGTTTATTGCTGGTCGCCTGTGTTCAAATTTCGACAATCTTATCTGGTGTCACTTTGGCTTGCATCAATGCAACTCGAAACTTGACGTAACATCCTGTTTATTGCTGGTCGTCTGTGTTCAAATTTCGACAATCTTAACAGGTGTCACTTTGGCTTGCATCAATGCAACTCGAAACTTGACGTAACATCTTGTTTATTGCTGGTCGTCTGTGTTCAAATTTCGACAATCTTATCTGGTGTCACTTTGGCTTGTATCAATGCAACTCGAAACTTGACGTAACATCCTGTTTATTGCTGGTCGCCTGTGTTCAAATTTCGACAATCTTATCTGGTGTCACTTTGGCTTGCATCAATGCAACTCGAAACTTGACGTAACATCCTGTTTGTTGCTGGTCGCCTGTGTTCAAATTTCGACAATCTTATCTGGTGTCAGTTTGGCTTGTATCAATGCAACTCGAAACTTGACGTAACATCCTGTTTATTGCTGGTCGCCTGTGTTCAAATTTCGACAATCTTATCTGGTGTCAGTTTGGCTTGTATCAATGCAACTCGAAACTTGACGTAACATCCTGTTTATTGCTGGTCGCCTGTGTTCAAATTTCGACAATCTTATCTGGTGTCACTTTGGCTTTATCAATGTAACTCGAAACTTCACGTAATATCCTGTTTATTGCTGGTCGCCTGTGTTTAAATTTCAACAATCTTATCTGGTGTCACTTTGGCTTTATCAATGTAACTCGAAACTTGACGTAATTTCCTGTTTATTGCTGGTCGCCTGTGTTCAAATTTCGACAAACTTATCTGGTGTCACTTTGGCTTTATCAATGTAACTCGAAACTTCACGTAATATCCTGTTTATTGCTGGTCGCCTGTGTTTAAATTTCGACAATCTTATCTGGTGTCACTTTGGCTTGCATCAATGTAACTCGAAACTTGACGTAATTTCCTGTTTATTGCTGGTCGCCTGTGTTCAAATTTCGACAATCTTATCTGAAGTCACTTTGGCTTGTATCAATGCAACTCGAAACTTGACGTAACATCTTGTTTATTGCTGGTCGTCTGTGTTTAAATTTCGACAATCTTATCTGGTGTCACTTTGGCTTGCATCAATGTAACTCGAAACTTGACGTAATATCCTGTTTATTGCTGGTCGCCTGTGTTCAAATTTCGACAATCTTATCTGGTGTCACTTTGGCTTGTATCAATGCAACTCGAAACTTGACGTAACATCTTGTTTATTGCTGGTCGTCTGTGTTCAAATTTCGACAATCTTATCTGGTGTCACTTTGGCTTGTATCAATGCAACTCGAAACTTGACCTAATTTCCTGTTTATTGCTGGTCGCCTGTGTTCAAATTTCGACAATCTTATCTGGTGTCACTTTGGCTTGTATCAATGCAACTCGAAACTTGACGTAATTTCCGGTTTATTGCTGGTCGCCTGTGTTCAAATTTCGACAATCTTATCTGGTGTCACTTTGGCTTTATCAATGTAACTCGAAACTTGACGTAACATCTTGTTTATTGCTGGTCGCCTGTGTTCAAATTTCGACAATCTTATCTGGTGTCACTTTGGCTTTATCAATGTAACTCGAAACTTCACGTAATATCCTGTTTATTGCTGGCCGCCTGTGTTTAAATTTCAACAATCTTATCTGGTGTCAGTTTGGCTTTATCAATGTAACTCGAAACTTGACGTAATTTCCTGTTTATTGCTGGTCGCCTGTGTTCAAATTTCGACAATCTTATCTGGTGTCACTTTGGCCTTACCAATGTAACTCGAAACTTCACGTAATATCCTGTTTATTGCTGGTCGCCTGTGTTTAAATTTCGACAGTCTTATCTGGTGTCACTTTGGCTTTATCAATGTAACTCGAAACTTCACGTAATATCCTGTTTATTGCTGGTCGCCTGTGTTTAAATTTCGACAATCTTATCTGGTGTCACTTTGGCTTTATCATTGTAACTCGAAACTTCACGTAATATCCTGTTTATTGCTGGTCGCCTGTGTTTAAATTTCGACAATCTTATCTTGTGTCACTTTGGCTTTATCAATGTAACTCGAAAATTCACGTAATATCCTGTTTATTGCTGGTCGCCTGTGTTTAAATTTCGACAATCTTATCTTGTGTCAGTTTGGCTTTATCAATGTAACTCGAAACTTCACGTAATATCCTGTTTATTGCTGGTCGCCTGTGTTTAAATTTCGACAATCTTATCTTGTGTCACTTTGGCTTTATCAATGTAACTCGAAACTTCACGTAATATCCTGTTTATTGCTGGTCGCCTGTGTTTAAATTTCGACAATCTTATCTTGTGTCACTTTGGCTTTATCAATGTAACTCGAAACTTCACGTAATATCCTGTTTATTGCTGGTCGCCTGTGTTTAAATTTCGACAATCTTATCTTGTGTCACTTTGGCTTTATCAATGTAACTCGAAACTTCACGTAATATCCTGTTTATTGCTGGTCGCCTGTGTTTAAATTTCGACAATCTTATCTTGTGTCACTTTGGCTTTATCAATGTAACTCGAAACTTCACGTAATATCCTGTTTATTGCTGGTCGCCTGTGTTTAAATTTCGACAATCTTATCTTGTGTCACTTTGGCTTTATGAATGTAACTCGAAACTTCACGTAATATCCTGTTTATTGCTGGTCGCCAGTGTTTAAATTTCGACAATCTTATCTTGTGTCACTTTGGCTTTATCAATGTAACTCGAAACTTGACGTAATTTCCTGTTTATTGCTGGTCGCCTGTGTTCAAATTTCGACAATCTTATCTGGTGTCACTTTGGCTTGTATCAATGCAACTCGAAACTTGACGTAATTTCCTGTTTATTGCTGGTCGCCTGTGTTCAAATTTCGACAATCTTATCTGGTGTCACTTTGGCTTTATCAATGTAACTCGAAACTTCACGTAATATCCTGTTTATTGCTGGTCGCCTGTGTTTAAATTTCGACAATCTTATCTGGTGTCACTTTGGCTTGCATCAATGTAACTCGAAACTTGACGTAATTTCCTGTTTATTGCTGGTCGCCTGTGTTCAAATTTCGACAATCTTATCTGGTGTCACTTTGGCTTGTATCAATGCAACTCGAAACTTGACGTAACATCTTGTTTATTGCTGGTCGTCTGTGTTTAAATTTCGACAATCTTATCTGGTGTCACTTTGGCTTGCATCAATGTTACTCGAAACTTGACGTAATTTCCTGTTTATTGCTGGTCGCCTGTGTTCAAATTTCGACAATCTTATCTGGTGTCACTTTGGCTTGTATCAATGCAACTCGAAACTTGACGTAACATCTTGTTTATTGCTGGTCGCCTGTGTTCAAATTTCGACAATCTTATCTGGTGTCACTTTGGCTTGTATCAATGCAACTCGAAACTTGAAGTAACATCTTGTTTATTGCTGGTCGCCTGTGTTCAAATTTCGACAATCTTATCTGGTGTCACTTTGGCATGCATCAATGCAACTCGAAACTTGACGTAACATCCTGTTTATTGCTGGTCGCCTGTGTTCAAATTTCGACAATCTTATCTGGTGTCACTTTGGCTTGTATCAATGCAACTCGAAACTTGACGTAACATCCTGTTTATTGCTGGTCGCCTGTGTTCAAATTTCGACAATCTTATCTGGTGTCACTTTGGCTTGCATCAATGCAACTCGAAACTTGACGTAACATCCTGTTTATTGCTGGTCGTCTGTGTTCAAATTTCGACAATCTTAACAGGTGTCACTTTGGCTTGCATCAATGCAACTCGAAACTTGACGTAACATCTTGTTTATTGCTGGTCGTCTGTGTTCAAATTTCGACAATCTTATCTGGTGTCACTTTGGCTTGTATCAATGCAACTCGAAACTTGACGTAACATCCTGTTTATTGCTGGTCGCCTGTGTTCAAATTTCGACAATCTTATCTGGTGTCACTTTGGCTTGCATCAATGCAACTCGAAACTTGACGTAACATCCTGTTTGTTGCTGGTCGCCTGTGTTCAAATTTCGACAATCTTATCTGGTGTCAGTTTGGCTTGTATCAATGCAACTCGAAACTTGACGTAACATCCTGTTTATTGCTGGTCGCCTGTGTTCAAATTTCGACAATCTTATCTGGTGTCAGTTTGGCTTGTATCAATGCAACTCGAAACTTGACGTAACATCCTGTTTATTGCTGGTCGCCTGTGTTCAAATTTCGACAATCTTATCTGGTGTCACTTTGGCTTTATCAATGTAACTCGAAACTTCACGTAATATCCTGTTTATTGCTGGTCGCCTGTGTTTAAATTTCAACAATCTTATCTGGTGTCACTTTGGCTTTATCAATGTAACTCGAAACTTGACGTAATTTCCTGTTTATTGCTGGTCGCCTGTGTTCAAATTTCGACAAACTTATCTGGTGTCACTTTGGCTTTATCAATGTAACTCGAAACTTCACGTAATATCCTGTTTATTGCTGGTCGCCTGTGTTTAAATTTCGACAATCTTATCTGGTGTCACTTTGGCTTGCATCAATGTAACTCGAAACTTGACGTAATTTCCTGTTTATTGCTGGTCGCCTGTGTTCAAATTTCGACAATCTTATCTGAAGTCACTTTGGCTTGTATCAATGCAACTCGAAACTTGACGTAACATCTTGTTTATTGCTGGTCGTCTGTGTTTAAATTTCGACAATCTTATCTGGTGTCACTTTGGCTTGCATCAATGTAACTCGAAACTTGACGTAATATCCTGTTTATTGCTGGTCGCCTGTGTTCAAATTTCGACAATCTTATCTGGTGTCACTTTGGCTTGTATCAATGCAACTCGAAACTTGACGTAACATCTTGTTTATTGCTGGTCGTCTGTGTTCAAATTTCGACAATCTTATCTGGTGTCACTTTGGCTTGTATCAATGCAACTCGAAACTTGACCTAATTTCCTGTTTATTGCTGGTCGCCTGTGTTCAAATTTCGACAATCTTATCTGGTGTCACTTTGGCTTGTATCAATGCAACTCGAAACTTGACGTAATTTCCGGTTTATTGCTGGTCGCCTGTGTTCAAATTTCGACAATCTTATCTGGTGTCACTTTGGCTTTATCAATGTAACTCGAAACTTGACGTAACATCTTGTTTATTGCTGGTCGCCTGTGTTCAAATTTCGACAATCTTATCTGGTGTCACTTTGGCTTTATCAATGTAACTCGAAACTTCACGTAATATCCTGTTTATTGCTGGCCGCCTGTGTTTAAATTTCAACAATCTTATCTGGTGTCAGTTTGGCTTTATCAATGTAACTCGAAACTTGACGTAATTTCCTGTTTATTGCTGGTCGCCTGTGTTCAAATTTCGACAATCTTATCTGGTGTCACTTTGGCCTTACCAATGTAACTCGAAACTTCACGTAATATCCTGTTTATTGCTGGTCGCCTGTGTTTAAATTTCGACAGTCTTATCTGGTGTCACTTTGGCTTTATCAATGTAACTCGAAACTTCACGTAATATCCTGTTTATTGCTGGTCGCCTGTGTTTAAATTTCGACAATCTTATCTGGTGTCACTTTGGCTTTATCATTGTAACTCGAAACTTCACGTAATATCCTGTTTATTGCTGGTCGCCTGTGTTTAAATTTCGACAATCTTATCTTGTGTCACTTTGGCTTTATCAATGTAACTCGAAAATTCACGTAATATCCTGTTTATTGCTGGTCGCCTGTGTTTAAATTTCGACAATCTTATCTTGTGTCAGTTTGGCTTTATCAATGTAACTCGAAACTTCACGTAATATCCTGTTTATTGCTGGTCGCCTGTGTTTAAATTTCGACAATCTTATCTTGTGTCACTTTGGCTTTATCAATGTAACTCGAAACTTCACGTAATATCCTGTTTATTGCTGGTCGCCTGTGTTTAAATTTCGACAATCTTATCTTGTGTCACTTTGGCTTTATCAATGTAACTCGAAACTTCACGTAATATCCTGTTTATTGCTGGTCGCCTGTGTTTAAATTTCGACAATCTTATCTTGTGTCACTTTGGCTTTATCAATGTAACTCGAAACTTCACGTAATATCCTGTTTATTGCTGGTCGCCTGTGTTTAAATTTCGACAATCTTATCTTGTGTCACTTTGGCTTTATCAATGTAACTCGAAACTTCACGTAATATCCTGTTTATTGCTGGTCGCCTGTGTTTAAATTTCGACAATCTTATCTTGTGTCACTTTGGCTTTATGAATGTAACTCGAAACTTCACGTAATATCCTGTTTATTGCTGGTCGCCAGTGTTTAAATTTCGACAATCTTATCTTGTGTCACTTTGGCTTTATCAATGTAACTCGAAACTTGACGTAATTTCCTGTTTATTGCTGGTCGCCTGTGTTCAAATTTCGACAATCTTATCTGGTGTCACTTTGGCTTTATCAATGTAACTCGAAACTTCACGTAATATCCTGTTTATTGCTGGTCGCCTGTGTTCAAATTTCGACAATCTTATCTGGTGTCACTTTGGCTTGCATCAATGCAACTCGAAACTTGACGTAACATCTTGTTTATTGCTGGTCGCCTGTGTTCAAATTTCGACAATCTTATCTGGTGTCACTTTGGCTTGCATCAATGCAACTCGAAACTTGACGTAACATCTTGTTTATTGCTGGTCGCCTGTGTTCAATTTCGACAATCTTATCTGGTGTCACTTTGGCTTGCATCAATGCAACTCGAAACTTGACGTAACATCTTGTTTATTGCTGGTCGTCTGTGTTCAAATTTCGACAATCTTATCTGGTGTCACTTTTGCTTGCATCAATGCAACTCGAAACTTGACGTAACATCTTGTTTATTGCTGGTCGCCTGTGTTCAAATTTCGACAATCTTATCTGGTGTCACTTTGGCTTGCATCAATGCAACTCGAAACTTGACGTAACATCTTGTTTATTGCTGGTCGTCTGTGTTCAAATTTCGACAATCTTATCTGGTGTCAGTTTGGCTTGCATCAATGCAACTCGAAACTTGACGTAACATCCTGTTTATTGCTGGTCGTCTGTGTTCAAATTTCGACAATCTTATCTGGTGTCAGTTTGGCTTGCATCAATGCAACTCGAAACTTGACGTAACATCCTGTTTATTGCTGGTCGCCTGTGTTCAAATTTCGACAATCCTATCTGGTGTCACTTTGGCTTGCATCAATGCAACTCGAAACTTGACGTAACATCTTGTTTATTGCTGGTCGCCTGTGTTCAAATTTCGACAATCTTATCTGGTGTCACTTTGGCTTTATCAATGGAACTCGAGGCTTGAGGTAACATCCTGTTTATTGCTGGTCGCCTGTGTTCAAATTTCGACAATCTTATCTGGTGTCACTTTGGCTTGCATCAATGCAACTCGAGACTTGACGTAACATCCTGTTTATTGCTGGTCGCCTGTGTTCAAATTTCGACAATCTTATCTGGTGTCACTTTGGCTTGCATCAATGCAACTCGAAACTTGACGTAACATCCTGTTTATTGCTGGTCGCCTGTGTTCAAATTTCGACAATCTTATCTGGTGTCACTTTGGCTTGCATCAATGCAACTCGAAACTTGACGTAACATCCTGTTTATTGCTGGTCGCCTGTGTTCGAATTTCGACAATCTTATCTGGTGTCACTTTGGCTTGCATCAATGCAACTCGAAACTTGACGTAACATCCTGTTTATTGCTGGTCGCCTGTGTTCAAATTTCGACAATCTTATCTGGTGTCACTTTGGCTTGCATCAATGTAACTCGAAACTTGACGTAACATCCTGTTTATTGCTGGTCGCCTGTGTTCAAATTTCAACAATCTTATCTGGTGTCACTTTGGCTTGTATCAATGCAACTCGAAACTTGACGTAACATCCTGTTTATTGCTGGTCGCCTGTGTTCAAATTTCGACAATCTTATCTGGTGTCACTTTGGCTTGTATCAATGCAACTCGAAACTTGACGTAATTTCCTGTTTATTGCTGGTCGCCTGTGTTCAAATTTCGACAATCTTATCTGGTGTCACTTTGGCATGCATCAATGCAACTCGAAACTTGACGTAACATCCTGTTTATTGCTGGTCGCCTGTGTTCAAATTTCGACAATCTTATCTGGTGTCACTTTGGCTTGTATCAATGCAACTCGAAACTTGACGTAACATCTTGTTTATTGCTGGTCGCCTGTGTTCAAATTTCGACAATCTTATCTGGTGTCACTTTGGCTTGTATCAATGCAACTCGAAACTTGACGTAACATCTTGTTTATTGCTGGTCGCCTGTGTTCAAATTTCGACAATCTTATCTGGTGTCACTTTGGCATGCATCAATGCAACTCGAAACTTGACGTAACATCCTGTTTATTGCTGGTCGCCTGTGTTCAAATTTCGACAATCTTATCTGGTGTCACTTTGGCTTGTATCAATGCAACTCGAAACTTGACGTAACATCCTGTTTATTGCTGGTCGCCTGTGTTCAAATTTCGACAATCTTATCTGGTGTCACTTTGGCTTGTATCAATGCAACTCGAAACTTGACGTAACATCCTGTTTATTGCTGGTCGCCTGTGTTCAAATTTCGACAATCTTATCTGGTGTCACTTTGGCTTGCAACAATGCAACTCGAAACTTGACGTAACATCCTGTTTATTGCTGGTCGTCTGTGTTCAAATTTCGACAATCTTATCTGGTGTCACTTTGGCTTGCATCAATGCAACTCGAAACTTGACGTAACATCTTGTTTATTGCTGGTCGTCTGTGTTCAAATTTCGACAATCTTATCTGGTGTCACTTTGGCTTGTATCAATGCAACTCGAAACTTGACGTAACATCTTGTTTATTGCTGGTCGTCTGTGTTTAAATTTCGACAATCTTATCTGGTGTCACTTTGGCTTGCATCAATGTAACTCGAAACTTGACGTAATATCCTGTTTATTGCTGGTCGCCTGTGTTCAAATTTCGACAATCTTATCTGGTGTCACTTTGGCTTGTATCAATGCAACTCGAAACTTGACGTAACATCTTGTTTATTGCTGGTCGTCTGTGTTCAAATTTCGACAATCTTATCAGGTGTCACTTTGGCTTGTATCAATGCAACTCGAAACTTGACGTAATTTCCTGTTTATTGCTGGTCGCCTGTGTTCAAATTTCGACAATCTTATCTGGTGTCACTTTGGCTTGTATCAATGCAACTCGAAACTTGACGTAATTTCCGGTTTATTGCTGGTCGCCTGTGTTCAAATTTCGACAATCTTATCTGGTGTCACTTTGGCTTTATCAATGTAACTCGAAACTTGACGTAACATCTTGTTTATTGCTGGTCGCCTGTGTTCAAATTTCGACAATCTTATCTGGTGTCACTTTGGCTTTATCAATGTAACTCGAAACTTCACGTAATATCCTGTTTATTGCTGGCCGCCTGTGTTTAAATTTCAACAATCTTATCTGGTGTCAGTTTGGCTTTATCAATGTAACTCGAAACTTGACGTAATTTCCTGTTTATTGCTGGTCGCCTGTGTTCAAATTTCGACAATCTTATCTGGTGTCACTTTGGCTTTATCAATGTAACTCGAAACTTCACGTAATATCCTGTTTATTGCTGGTCGCCTGTGTTTAAATTTCGACAGTCTTATCTGGTGTCACTTTGGCTTTATCAATGTAACTCGAAACTTCACGTAATATCCTGTTTATTGCTGGTCGCCTGTGTTTAAATTTCGACAATCTTATCTGGTGTCACTTTGGCTTTATCATTGTAACTCGAAACTTCACGTAATATCCTGTTTATTGCTGGTCGCCTGTGTTTAAATTTCGACAATCTTATCTTGTGTCACTTTGGCTTTATCAATGTAACTCGAAAATTCACGTAATATCCTGTTTATTGCTGTCGCCTGTGTTTAAATTTCGACAATCTTATCTTGTGTCACTTTGGCTTTATCAATGTAACTCGAAACTTCACGTAATATCCTGTTTATTGCTGGTCGCCTGTGTTTAAATTTCGACAATCTTATCTTGTGTCACTTTGGCTTTATCAATGTAACTCGAAACTTCACGTAATATCCTGTTTATTGCTGGTCGCCTGTGTTTAAATTTCGACAATCTTATCTTGTGTCACTTTGGCTTTATCAATGTAACTCGAAACTTCACGTAATATCCTGTTTATTGCTGGTCGCCTGTGTTTAAATTTCGACAATCTTATCTTGTGTCACTTTGGCTTTATCAATGTAACTCGAAACTTCACGTAATATCCTGTTTATTGCTGGTCGCCTGTGTTTAAATTTCGACAATCTTATCTTGTGTCACTTTGGCTTTATCAATGTAACTCGAAACTTCACGTAATATCCTGTTTATTGCTGGTCGCCTGTGTTTAAATTTCGACAATCTTATCTTGTGTCACTTTGGCTTTATGAATGTAACTCGAAACTTCACGTAATATCCTGTTTATTGCTGGTCGCCTGTGTTTAAATTTCGACAATCTTATCTTGTGTCACTTTGGCTTTATCAATGTAACTCGAAACTTGACGTAATTTCCTGTTTATTGCTGGTCGCCTGTGTTCAAATTTCGACAATCTTATCTGGTGTCACTTTGGCTTTATCAATGTAACTCGAAACTTCACGTAATATCCTGTTTATTGCTGGTCGCCTGTGTTCAAATTTCGACAATCTTATCTGGTGTCACTTTGGCTTGCATCAATGCAACTCGAAACTTGACGTAACATCTTGTTTATTGCTGGTCGCCTGTGTTCAAATTTCGACAATCTTATCTGGTGTCACTTTGGCTTGCATCAATGCAACTCGAAACTTGACGTAACATCTTGTTTATTGCTGGACGCCTGTGTTCAATTTCGACAATCTTATCTGGTGTCACTTTGGCTTGCATCAATGCAACTCGAAACTTGACGTAACATCTTGTTTATTGCTGGTCGTCTGTGTTCAAATTTCGACAATCTTATCTGGTGTCACTTTTGCTTGCATCAATGCAACTCGAAACTTGACGTAACATCTTGTTTATTGCTGGTCGCCTGTGTTCAAATTTCGACAATCTTATCTGGTGTCACTTTGGCTTGCATCAATGCAACTCGAAACTTGACGTAACATCTTGTTTATTGCTGGTCGTCTGTGTTCAAATTTCGACAATCTTATCTGGTGTCAGTTTGGCTTGCATCAATGCAACTCGAAACTTGACGTAACATCCTGTTTATTGCTGGTCGTCTGTGTTCAAATTTCGACAATCTTATCTGGTGTCAGTTTGGCTTGCATCAATGCAACTCGAAACTTGACGTAACATCATGTTTATTGCTGGTCGCCTGTGTTCAAATTTCGACAATCCTATCTGGTGTCACTTTGGCTTGCATCAATGCAACTCGAAACTTGACGTAACATCCTGTTTATTGCTGGTCGCCTGTGTTCAAATTTCGACAATCTTATCTGGTGTCAGTTTGGCTTGCATCAATGCAACTCGAAACTTGACGTAATATCCTGTTTATTGCTGGTCGCCTGTGTTCAAATTTCGACAATCTTATCTGGTGTCACTTTGGCTTGCATCAATGCAACTCGAAACTTGACGTAACATCCTGTTTATTGCTGGTCGCCTGTGTTCAAATTTCGACAATCTTATCTGGTGTCACTTTGGCTTGCATCAATGCAACTCGAAACTTGACGTAATATCCTGTTTATTGCTGGTCGCCTGTGTTCAAATTTCAACAATCTTATCTGGTGTCACTTTGGCTTGTATCAATGCAACTCGAAAATTGACGTAACATCCTGTTTATTGCTGGTCGCCTGTGTTCAAATTTCGACAATCTTATCTGGTGTCACTTTAGCTTGCATCAATGCAACTCGAAACTTGACGTAATTTCCTGTTTATTGCTGGTCGCCTGTGTTCAAATTTCGACAATCTTATCTGGTGTCACTTTGGCTTGTATCAATGCAACTCGAAACTTGACGTAATTTCCTGTTTATTGCTGGTCGCCTGTGTTCAAATTTCGACAATCTTATCTGGTGTCACTTTGGCATGCATCAATGCAACTCGAAACTTGACGTAACATCCTGTTTATTGCTGGTCGCCTGTGTTCAAATTTCGACAATCTTATCTGGTGTCACTTTGGCTTGTATCAATGCAACTCGAAACTTGACGTAACATCTTGTTTATTGCTGGTCGCCTGTGTTCAAATTTCGACAATCTTATCTGGTGTCACTTTGGCTTGTATCAATGCAACTCGAAACTTGACGTAACATCTTGTTTATTGCTGGTCGCCTGTGTTCAAATTTCGACAATCTTATCTGGTGTCACTTTGGCTTGTATCAATGCAACTCGAAACTTGACGTAACATCTTGTTTATTGCTGGTCGCCTGTGTTCAAATTTCGACAATCTTATCTGGTGTCACTTTGGCATGCATCAATGCAACTCGAAACTTGACGTAACATCCTGTTTATTGCTGGTCGCCTGTGTTCAAATTTCGACAATCTTATCTGGTGTCACTTTGGCTTGTATCAATGCAACTCGAAACTTGACGTAACATCCTGTTTATTGCTGGTCGCCTGTGTTCAAATTTCGACAATCTTATCTGGTGTCACTTTGGCTTGCAACAATGCAACTCGAAACTTGACGTAACATCCTGTTTATTGCTGGTCGTCTGTGTTCAAATTTCGACAATCTTATCTGGTGTCACTTTGGCTTGCATCAATGCAACTCGAAACTTGACGTAACATCTTGTTTATTGCTGGTCGTCTGTGTTCAAATTTCGACAATCTTATCTGGTGTCACTTTGGCTTGTATCAATGCAACTCGAAACTTGACGTAACATCCTGTTTATTGCTGGTCGCCTGTGTTCAAATTTCGACAATCTTATCTGGTGTCACTTTGGCTTGTATCAATGCAACTCGAAACTTGACGTAACATCCTGTTTATTGCTGGTCGCCTGTGTTCAAATTTCGACAATCTTATCTGGTGTCAGTTTGGCTTGTATCAATGCAACTCGAAACTTGACGTAACATCCTGTTTATTGCTGGCCGCCTGTGTTCAAATTTCGACAATCTTATCTGGTGTCACTTTGGCTTTATCAATGTAACTCGAAACTTCACGTAATATCCTGTTTATTGCTGGTCGCCTGTGTTTAAATTTCAACAATCTTATCTGGTGTCAGTTTGGCTTTATCAATGTAACTCGAAACTTGACGTAATTTCCTGTTTATTGCTGGTCGCCTGTGTTCAAATTTCGACAATCTTATCTGGTGTCACTTTGGCTTTATCAATGTAACTCGAAACTTCACGTAATATCCTGTTTATTGCTGGTCGCCTGTGTTTAAATTTCGACAATCTTATCGGGTGTCACTTTGGCTTGTATCAATGCAACTCGAAACTTGACGTAATTTCCTGTTTATTGCTGGTCGCCTGTGTTCAAATTTCGACAATCTTATCTGGTGTCACTTCGGCTTTATCAATGTAACTCGAAACTTCACGTAATATCCTGTTTATTGCTGGTCGCCTGTGTTTAAATTTCGACAATCTTATCTGGTGTCACTTTGGCTTGCATCAATGTAACTCGAAACTTGACGTAATTTCCTGTTTATTGCTGGTCGCCTGTGTTCAAATTTCGACAATCTTATCTGGTGTCACTTTGGCTTGTATCAATGCAACTCGAAACTTGACGTAACATCTTGTTTATTGCTGGTCGTCTGTGTTTAAATTTCGACAATCTTATCTGGTGTCACTTTGGCTTGCATCAATGTAACTCGAAACTTGACGTAATATCCTGTTTATTGCTGGTCGCCTGTGTTTAAATTTCGACAATCTTATCTGGTGTCACTTTGGCTTGTATCAATGCAACTCGAAACTTGACGTAACATCTTGTTTATTGCTGGTCGTCTGTCTTCAAATTTCGACAATCTTATCTGGTGTCACTTTGGCTTGTATCAATGCAACTCGAAACTTGACGTAATTTCCTGTTTATTGCTGGTCGCCTGTGTTCAAATTTCGACAATCTTATCTGGTGTCACTTTGGCTTGTATCAATGCAACTCGAAACTTGACGTAATTTCCTGTTTATTGCTGGTCGCCTGTGTTCAAATTTCGACATTCTTATCTGGTGTCACTTTGGCTTTATCAATGTAACTCGAAACTTGACGTAACATCTTGTTTATTGCTGGTCGCCTGTGTTCAAATTTCGACAATCTTATCTGGTGTCACTTTGGCTTTATCAATGTAACTCGAAACTTCACGTAATATCCTGTTTATTGCTGGTCGCCTGTGTTTAAATTTCAACAATCTTATCTGGTGTCAGTTTGGCTTTATCAATGTAACTCGAAACTTGACGTAATTTCCTGTTTATTGCTGGTCGCCTGTGTTCAAATTTCGACAATCTTATCTGGTGTCACTTTGGCTTTATCAATGTAACTCGAAACTTCACGTAATATCCTGTTTATTGCTGGTCGCCTGTGTTTAAATTTCGACAGTCTTATCTGGTGTCACTTTGGCTTTATCAATGTAACTCGAAACTTCACGTAATATCCTGTTTATTGCTGGTCGCCTGTGTTTAAATTTCGACAATCTTATCTGGTGTCACTTTGGCTTTATCAATGTAACTCGAAACTTCACGTAATATCCTGTTTATTGCTGGTCGCCTGTGTTTAAATTTCGACAATCTTATCTTGTGTCACTTTGGCTTTATCAATGTAACTCGAAACTTCACGTAATATCCTGTTTATTGCTGGTCGCCTGTGTTTAAATTTCGACAATCTTATCTTGTGTCACTTTGGCTTTATCAATGTAACTCGAAACTTCACGTAATATCCTGTTTATTGCTGGTCGCCTGTGTTTAAATTTCGACAATCTTATCTTGTGTCACTTTGGCTTTATCAATGTAACTCGATACTTCACGTAATATCCTGTTTATTGCTGGTCGCCTGTGTTCAAATTTCGACAATCTTATCTTGTGTCACTTTGGCTTTATCAATGTAACTCGAAACTTCACGTAATATCCTGTTTATTGCTGGTCGCCTGTGTTTAAATTTCGACAATCTTATCTTGTGTCACTTTGGCTTTATCAATGTAACTCGAAACTTCACGTAATATCCTGTTTATTGCTGGTCGCCTGTGTTTAAATTTCGACAATCTTATCTTGTGTCACTTTGGCTTTATCAATGTAACTCGAAACTTCACGTAATATCCTGTTTATTGCTGGTCGCCTGTGTTAAAATTTCGACAATCTTATCTTGTGTCACTTTGGCTTTATCAATGTAACTCGAAACTTCACGTAATATCCTGTTTATTGCTGGTCGCCTGTGTTTAAATTTCGACAATCTTATCTTGTGTCACTTTGGCTTTATCAATGTAACTCGAAACTTCACGTAATATCCTGTTTATTGCTGGTCGCCTGTGTTTAAATTTCGACAATCTTATCTTGTGTCACTTTGGCTTTATCAATGTAACTCGAAACTTCACGTAATATCCTGTTTATTGCTGGTCGCCTGTGTTTAAATTTAACAAACTTATCTGGTGTCACTTTGGCTTTATCAATGTAACTCGAAACTTCACGTAATATCCTGTTTATTGCTGGTCGCCTGTGTTTAAATTTCGACAATCGTATCTGGTGTCACTTTGGCTTTATCAATGTAACTCGAAACTTCACGTAATATCCTGTTTATTGCTGGTCGCCTGTGTTTAAATTTCGACAATCTTATCTGGTGTCACTTTGGCTTTATCAATGTAACTCGAAACTTGACGTAATTTCCTGTTTATTGCTGGTCGCCTGTGTTTAAATTTCGACAATCTTATCTGGTGTCACTTTGGCTTTATCAATGTAACTCGAAACTTGACGTAATTTCCTGTTTATTGCTGGTCGCCTGTGTTCAAATTGCAACAATCTTATCTGGTGTCAGTTTGGCTTGCATCAATGCAACTCGAAACTTGACGTAACATCCTGTTTATTGCTGGTCGCCTGTGTTCAAATTTCGACAATCTTATCTGGTGTCACTTTGGCTTGTATCAATGCAACTCGAAACTTGACGTAATTTCCTGTTTATTGCTGGTCGCCTGTGTTCAAATTTCGACAATCTTATCTGGTTTCAGTTTGGCTTGCATCAATGGAACTCGAAACTTGACGTAACATCCTGTTTATTGCTGGTCGCCTGTGTTCAAATTTCGACAATCTTATCTTGTGTCACTTTGGCTTTATCAATGTAACTCGAAACTTCACGTAATATCCTGTTTATTGCTGGTCGCCTGTGTTTAAATTTCGACAATCTTATCTTGTGTCACTTTGGCTTTATCAATGTAACTCGAAACTTCACGTAATATCCTGTTTATTGCTGGTCGCCTGTGTTAAAATTTCGACAATCTTATCTTGTGTCACTTTGGCTTTATCAATGTAACTCGAAACTTCACGTAATATCCTGTTTATTGCTGGTCGCCTGTGTTTAAATTTCGACAATCTTATCTTGTGTCACTTTGGCTTTATCAATGTAACTCGAAACTTCACGTAATATCCTGTTTATTGCTGGTCGCCTGTGTTTAAATTTCGACAATCTTATCTTGTGTCACTTTGGCTTTATCAATGTAACTCGAAACTTCACGTAATATCCTGTTTATTGCTGGTCGCCTGTGTTTAAATTTAACAAACTTATCTGGTGTCACTTTGGCTTTATCAATGTAACTCGAAACTTCACGTAATATCCTGTTTATTGCTGGTCGCCTGTGTTTAAATTTCGACAATCGTATCTGGTGTCACTTTGGCTTTATCAATGTAACTCGAAACTTCACGTAATATCCTGTTTATTGCTGGTCGCCTGTGTTTAAATTTCGACAATCTTATCTGGTGTCACTTTGGCTTTATCAATGTAACTCGAAACTTGACGTAATTTCCTGTTTATTGCTGGTCGCCTGTGTTTAA
Source organism: Mantis religiosa (assembly GCA_030765055.1). Taxonomy (NCBI): domain Eukaryota; kingdom Metazoa; phylum Arthropoda; class Insecta; order Mantodea; family Mantidae; genus Mantis; species Mantis religiosa. The sequence goes on along the minus strand of CM060956.1, from coordinate 127,645,022 downwards.
ATTTCGACAATCTTATCTGGTGTCACTTTGGCTTTATCAATGTAACTCGAAACTTGACGTAATTTCCTGTTTATTGCTGGTCGCCTGTGTTCAAATTGCAACAATCTTATCTGGTGTCAGTTTGGCTTGCATCAATGCAACTCGAAACTTGACGTAACATCCTGTTTATTGCTGGTCGCCTGTGTTCAAATTTCGACAATCTTATCTGGTGTCACTTTGGCTTGTATCAATGCAACTCGAAACTTGACGTAATTTCCTGTTTATTGCTGGTCGCCTGTGTTCAAATTTCGACAATCTTATCTGGTTTCAGTTTGGCTTGCATCAATGGAACTCGAAACTTGACGTAACATCCTGTTTATTGCTGGTCGCCTGTGTTCAAATTTCGACAATCTTATCTGGTGTCAGTTTGGCTTGCATCAATGCAACTCGAAACTTGACGTAACATCCTGTTTATTGCTGGTCGTCTGTGTTCAAATTTCGACAATCTTATCTGGTTTCAGTTTGGCTTGCATCAATGCAACTCGAAACTTGACGTAACATCCTGTTTATTGCTGGTCGCCTGTGTTCAAATTTCGACAATCTTATCTGGTGTCAGTTTGGCTTGCATCAATGCAACTCGAAACTTGACGTAATATCCTGTTTATTGCTGGTCGCCTGTGTTCAAATTTCGACAATCTTATCTGGTTTCAGTTTGGCTTGCATCAATGCAACTCGAAACTTGACGTAACATCCTGTTTATTGCTGGTCGTCTGTGTTCGAATTTCGACAATCTTATCTGGTGTCACTTTGGCTTGCATCAATGCAACTCGAAACTTGACGTAACATCCTGTTTATTGCTGGTCGTCTGTGTTCGAATTTCGACAATCTTATCTGGTGTCACTTTGGCTTGCATCAATGCAACTCGAAACTTGACGTAACATCCTGTTTATTGCTGGTCGCCTGTGTTCAAATTTCGACAATCTTATCTGGTGTCACTTTGGCTTGTATCAATGCAACTCGAAACTTGACGTAACATCCTGTTTATTGCTGGTCGTCTGTGTTCAAATTTCGACAATCTTATCTGGTGTCAGTTTGGCTTGCATCAATGCAACTCGAAACTTGACGTAACATCCTGTTTATTGCTGGTCGCCTGTGTTCAAATTTCGATAAACTTATAACCGACCACTAGATGTCGCAACATTGGCTAATTCTTGTTTTCGTCAGAAACAAATTACAGAGCAAAATTCAGACACGCATTTATTACGTATTGACCAGTGGCCACCATGTCAATGCACATTACCCGTTTATTATTTATTTATTATCCAAATTTTTGATTCCTGTTTTACCCAAACGTATATTAGGAATATAGTTTACAAATTTATGAATACAACACAATTTACAAAAACATAACAAATTCACTATCAAGCTGACAAACAGTAAACATCAAGATGAATCATTTAGCTTAAGAAATATGTTGTTTAAGAAATCCATGAAATATTGATAAGTTTTGGGTGTGCTTATCTATAAAACTATGCAGGTGCAAGTCTACATTTTCTCTAGAATTAAAGCAATACTTAAACTGTTTTTAAAGGTAGTTGTAGAAAGATATGTAAAAATGTGAAATTAAAAAAAAAAAAGCTTGAATATTTTAGAACTAAACTCAAGACATTTATTTAAAAAAATCATATATCCTTTATTGAATCTTGTAACGATATGTTTTAGTTAGAACTTTTTATATGAATATTGTTTTCTGATATGACTTAGTAGGCCATGTAATGACAATTTAAAAATAAATATATGTGTAATTTTGTGACTGGCCGTAGTAATAATTGTATTACGTAATGCGGTGACGTAGCAGTAAATCGGCCAATCACAAAATTAATAGAGGAGTAACGATAGTTACGGAAAATCAATAATCTTGAGATGGATATATGTTCCTCAATCTGCTAACATCGAACCTTTGGCTCTCACTGGTTTATCAACAACAACTATTATGAATTTAAGACATGAACGTGAATGTGCGTCTTATCTGTCTCACTTAAAACTGCAAATCCCGTAGCATCCTACCACAGCAGGACACCCATCAAGTTTTGTAACCTGTTTAAAGGAAATATGTAATTTTCATCATTATTACATATATACAGATGGTTCGCGTTTCCAATTTGAAGATAATATATCTGCAGTAGGATGTGCTTTTGTTGTTTACGAAAACCAAACAGAACTAACTCACTCCATGTTTAAATTGTCACCTGAATGTTCTGTATTCCAGTCGGAGCTCTTAGCAATTAAAGAAGCTATAAAATGGTGTACTGTTAATGGGAGCAGTGCCCGTATTCTTAGTGATTCACAATCAGCTCTACTCGCTGTTAATGATAAATACAACTTAAATTCATTAGCACATGAAATCAGAACCTTGCTTCAAAACCATCCAGGACATATTTGTAGCTGATGGCTTAAAGGACACAGTGGAATTTTAGGTAATGAGAGAGCTGATTGCTTGGCTAAGAAGGCTGCAGAATCCAATCTTCCTGTGATGTACTCTTTATGTCCTATTTCTACTGTAAGGAGAATAATACATCAACAAATTCTTGAAGAATGGAACCAACAATGGCTAACAACTCCAAATGGAAGTTTAACAAAAACATTATTTTCCCCTAGTGTATATGACCGAGGAAAACGTGAAACTCTTGTACCAAATTTTGTTTTGACACAATTTTTAAGTGGACATGGTAAATTTGGTGAATACTTATCACGCTTTCACTTAACATCCAACCCCGAGAGCATGTGTGGTGAAGAATTTCAAACTGTGGTTCATCTCCTTTTCTGTTGTCCCATTTTCTGGAGAGAAAGATAAGAATTAATATTCAAGCTAGACTCTCTAGGAACTGAACTTTCTGCTCCGCTCACATCTTTGCTAATGAAGCCACAACAGTATAAGTACTTCATGATGTTTATAAACTCAGTGTTTAAACGTCTGAAATAGTTTAAATTAATATGTATCAGATTAAAACACAATTTCTTCCTTCTAGTATTTAAAATATTTTTGTTAAAATTGTATATTTTTATGTATCAACTCTAATCCTAATACACCACTGTGTAAAATAGGGTTAAATAAATATGGATAAATAAAAAAAAAATCTGGTTTCATGACGATGGGAAAAAAATATGTTGCGGTGAATATAATTGTAACGGAAAGTTAATAACATTCAAAAAGGGTTATTCGGTATTCGTAATAGTGACGAGTGGACGTTAGATTATACAATCAAATTAAATAATATATCAAACTCAATCATCAAGAAACAATTCGATCTGCAATGATTAAGAGGGACGGTCACAAAGATCGCTCCCAACTTTGTGGCTGATTAATCATGGAGAAACGAGACGACCTGTTACATCTCCACAAATATTAACTTAAAAATAAGGATTTATCAATGTGTTGGAGGTAATTTACAGTGACTAATTAAGAAAGAAAGTTCGAGTGAATTATAATCCAGATTATACAATTAAATAATATATTACGAAATCGGAGTCATATAAAATTTTATTTCTGTCACCAAAAATCTACACCTGAGAACAGACCTGGATCTTCCAAACAGTCTGCGTGCTTCCTATCTGCTGCGAGTGGAGGAATAACGCCACAAATTTGGCTCCTGAACGTGTGGCTCGATTAAGATGGAAAATAACGCCATAATCTCCAAAGGAAAATCTATTATTTTTAACGAATTGTGAAAGTACTGTAAACAAGTACAAATTTCAAAATGATATGTTCAGTGGTCCTTGAGCTAAGCGCACCAGAAAACCTCCATTTTAACATTGGTGAGATAGACTGCCTCGGCTCCCCTTAATAAGATCAGCATTTTGTACGTAAATTTTTGTCTGTTACTGTTTTACAGTTATCGAAATGTCATCCAGAATGACTTTATAGGTTAACCTCAGAAAATTAACATAAACATTTGGTATTTTACTCAAAATTGTTAGACATATTTATGAGAACATCGACATTTTTTTAAGAATGTTTCAAGTAAAGAATAGTTTGTGCTAAGGACCAGTGGCGTATATTATGGACTATCAAAGCTAATCGCCGAAGCCCATATCTACAGTAAACTAGAAATTAATAAGCAATATTAATAATTGCAATATCAGCCAGTTTCCCCAATAAAGAATTAGTGCGTAGGGTGGAATATCTCTCTTCCCCTATCAGTGAACAGAGGGGTAGGCAGAGCTTCGGTATCTACTGTTACAGCCTTTTCTACGGTAAGGGATAGTGAGGGACATGGGGAAGGAATGCAGGATTCAACATGTCAAGGCTTCGGAACCTTACATCGCTACACTCGTACGAGCTTCTCCGAAATGTACCGTACGGACACGACTGCCTTTGGAATTCCGCATAGCACGTGGAGTTAAGGGCAAGAAAGAGCGTGTTTTCAATTACTGTGTGATTGCTACGGTCCTCAACAGCCGTATTAGTATTGTTCTTTCACACTAGCCGTGTGTAGGTCGCACTATGAAATGGTAGAGCCAGACTGAAAATTTCAATGCCATAGCCGGGATTTGATCCACGGATCTTCTGGTCTCCGTCCAGCCGCTCTAACCATTGAGCTACTATGGCCAACGTGCCGACATGACATTGAATTCTCCAACTGACTCCCGTTTTTTCCCGGTAAACCACTAGGGGTTCCCATAAACACATGAGACAACTACCTTAATGGCGACTCACTATGCTGTAAGTACTTTAAGGCCCGGGCATTATAGTTCGGACCACTATTAGGTACAATTAATGGAAATGAATTGTTCTTTCACACTAGCCGTGTGTAGGTCGCACTATGAAATGGTAGAGCCAGACTGAAAATTTCAATGCCATAGCCGGGATTTGATCCACGGATCTTCAGGTCTCCGTCCAGCCGCTCTAACCATTGAGCTACTATGGCCAACGTGCCGACATGACATTGAATTCTCCAACTGACTCCCGTTTTTTCCCGGTAAACCACTAGGAGTTCTCATAAACACATGAGACAACTACCTTAATGGCGACTCACTATGCTGTAAGTACTTTAAGGCCCGGGCTTTATAGTTCGGACCACTATTAGGTACAATTAATGGAAATTAATTGTTCTTTCACACTAGCCGTGTGTAGGACGCACTATGAAAGGGTAGAGCCAGACTGAAAAATTCAATGTCATAGCCGGATTTGAACCACGAATCTTCTGGTCTCCGTCCAGCCGCTCTAACCATTGAGCTACTATGGCCAACGTGCCGACATGACATTGAATTCTCCAACTGACTCCCGTTTTTTCCCGGTAAACCACTAGGAGTTCTCATAAACACATTAGACAACTACCTTAATGGCGACTTACTATGCTGTAAGTACTTTAGGCCCGGGCTTTATAGTTCGGACCACTATTAGGTACAATTAATGGAAATTAATTGTTCTTTCACACTAGCCGTGTGTAGGACGCACTATGAAAGGGTAGAGCCAGACTGAAAAATTCAATGTCATAGCCGGATTTGAACCACGAATCTTCTGGTCTCCGTCCAGCCGCTCTAACCATTGAGCTACTATGGCCAACGTGCCGACATGACATTGAATTCTCCAACTGACTCCCGTTTTTTCCCGGTAAACCACTAGGAGTTCTCATAAACACATTAGACAACCACCTTAATGGCTACTTACTATGCTGTAAGTACTTTAAGGCCCGGGCTTTATAGTTCGGACCACTATTAGGTACAATTAATGGAAATTAACTGTTCTTTCACACTAACCGTGTGTAGGATGCACTATGAAATGGTAGAGCCACACTGTCGGCACGTTGGCCATAGTAGCTCAATGGTTAGAGCGGCTGGACGGAGACCAGAAGATCCGTGGTTCAAATCCCGGCTATGGCATTGAAATTTTCAGTCTGGTTCTACCATTTCACGTATTAGTATTGCTTATTTCATACTGTACAGTATACCAAAACAGTTGCTAGCGCTAATTCTTCGAAATGGGTGAAGAATGTGTAATTAAATAATTAGTGTAAAGACCATTCTCGCAGTTTAAATATGAGGATGAGTTAGAGATAATACAACAGGGAGGGTCTACTCCAGCTCTTCCGCACTTGCAGTGTGAACAGAAGGGGAAAAAAGTTAAGAACCCTTATAAAAGGTATTTTAGTACAAGTAATTATGATAAGTATGAGTGGCTGTCTGGCTCACTCAAAGTAAATAAATTTTATTGCTGGCCATGCTTGTTGTTTGCAACTGAGAGAAGCACCCTAGAATACTACGGGTTTCGCCCGGTAATAGGCAATATGGAGATTCCAGGCTTGTGGTGGTGGTGGTGGTGGTGGTAGGGGGATTCTGGGTCTACTTACACCCAAGGCTGCTCTAGGGCTTATTTCGCCCTCTTCAGCCAGAATATTATTTGTTTGGGAGAGGCAGATGGCTCTTTTTTTATATATAATTTATTATTATTATTATTATTATTATTATTATTATTATTATTATTATTATTATTATTATTATTATTATTATTATTATTATTATTATTATTATTATTATTATTATTATTATTATTATTATTATTATTATTATTATTATTATTATTATTATTATTATTATTATTATTATTATTATTATTATTATTATTATTATTATTATTATTATTATTATTATTATTATTATTATTATTATTATTATTATTATTATTATTATTATTATTATTATTATTATTATTATTATTATTATTATTATTATTATTATTATTATTATTATTATTATTATTATTATTATTATTATTATTATTATTATTATTATTATTATTATTATTATTATTATTATTATTATTATTATTATTATTATTATTATTATTATTATTATTATTATTATTATTATTATTATTATTATTATTATTATTATTATTATTATTATTATTATTATTATTATTATTATTATTATTATTATTATTATTATCATCATCATCATCATCATCATCATCATCATCATTATTATTATTATTATTATTATTTTATTTTTTATTTTTTTTAGTATTTTTATATTTATATATTTTTTGTTTACTTTTTTGTACATATATGTATATATATTTTTTTTTTTGAACATGTTCTAGGATATTCCACATAGTGAGAAATGTATCCGTAGGTCGTCAGATGAGTTTTCCTAGGTTATCGCAGAAGTTGTCGTAGGTGCTGTTGTATTTTCTGTTCTTCTTCTTCTTTTTCTTGTTCGTACTGTTTAATGATGGTTGTTAGAGGAGGGTCGCTTAAATTCTTACTCTGATGCATCTGGCTTTGCTTATAATTCCTTGCGGCGTCAATGATGTGCTTGTCTATGGGTTCGGTCCTTTGCGTTGTCCATGTATTTGGTGGTATTCTTTCTTATCGTTTCTTCTATACTTGTATAGACTTCGTTGCTCCTGGACCATGGTGGTAGCTTCATTGCTATGCGTAGGCATTTCCGTTCATATCCGGATATTCTGTTTTTTGTGTTTTGTGTGGTGATGGGCCATAAGGTGAATGCAGCGTAGGTAAGTGTTGGTCTAATTATGGTTTTGTAGATCTGTGTTAGGGTGCTTGGGGCTAGTCCTTCCTTTCCTATTTTCGCCAAGAGCCTTAGGCATGATGTTGCTGCTTTTGCCTCCTGAAGTTTGTTTCGGTAATGCGTACAGGTTGATAGCTTTTCGGTTAATGTCACTCCAAGGTATTTAACTTTCCTCTGGGTCGGTATGTCGTGATTGTTGTAGGAAATGGTGGAAGCTCTGTAGGTTTCCTTGGCTTGTATACGGAAAATTATGTATTGGGTTTTTGCCGGGTTTATGGTTATTCTGCACCTGTTCGCCCATTTGTTGAAGATTGCGAGCTGTTTCTCAAGTCGTGATTTGCTGCTCCGTAGTTTTGCTGCTGAGCACCAGTATGCGGTATCGTCCGCGTACTGTGCCAGTTGGATTGTTGGGTGGATCGGTTGGGGAGTGTCAGAAGTGTATATTATATACGGTGCTGATAGTTGTCCATTTATCTTGATCTGGGCTATTCTGTGGGATAGAAAACTTGAAGTCCATCTCGTCAGCTCCAGGCTTATTATATGCAGATGACCTGGTGATAGGATCCATAAATATAATAGGACAGCAAAAGGCAATTGATGAAGTACAAAGATTTTGCGCGGAGTGGGGAATAAGAATAAATATTAATAAATCTAAGATTATGGTTTGTAAAAAAGGGGGCAAAATTAGAAAAGGACGAGAAATGGTTCTTGAGGGGGAAAGAGCTTGAGGTAGTGAAGGAATATGAATATTTGTGAGTAAGGCTGAGTAGCAATGGGGCGTGGGGAGCACATAGTAGGAAAATAATTGCTAAGGGGAAGGCAGCTATGGTAGGATTGAGAACCTGTAAAGATAAGTTAGACATGCCTATAAAATGGTTAGAGAGGCTATATGAAACAATGGTAGAGGCAAAAATGATATATACAGTAGAGATTTGGGGAAGCTCAGAGATAAGTAGCAAGGTTGACAATATGTACAAGTTATTCAGTAAAGAGGCTCTTGGATTGACAAGGACGGCTCCAGGTGAAGTGGCACTTCTTGAAATGGGGAGGACCAGGAGAAAAGGAATAATCTTGGAGAGAATAGTGAAATTTTGGTTTAGTTGTTTGAGTAAGTAGGATGGAAGTATTTCAAAGGTACGCATGGAACAACAGAGAACATTAGTAAAGTCTGTTTAGTTAACGCGTGTGCACGTGGCCCTCTGCCTTTGACGTACCCTTATAATCGTTTTACAAGACAGACCCTCCTCCTCCCAGACCTTTCTGCAAGGTTGCTACCTTTCTCGATACGTCATGGGTATCGTACGAGGTATCGTCTAAATAAATTATCTTATGTCCATTACTGCGAAACTTCCTTAGTTTTGACGATATATATATATATATATATATATATATATATATATATATATATATATATCGCCAAGCTACAATTCTACTGGATTCCATAATAACCCTTAACTTATTCGAAGTGCGGTATTTGAAACCCAGCTCCTTTAGGAGACCGCGCAAAGTGCAGTGCTCAATAAGGAAAATCACAAATCTCTTGCAAATGTGCAACCAATTCGTCTAAGGTGGGCGCTCTCTCTTTTGCATAGAATCTATAAATTTCTCGACGAATTAAATCGCACATGAAATTATCTCCTTTAGAGAAACGTTTCCTTTTGTTTTCACACTTGATCGGCGTCTTTGGTATTCCTTTCGTCACAATATTTCTCACTGTATTTCTGTGAATACCCAGAATTTATCAGGTTCATTGCACGACCCCTTACCAAGATTATTTGTCAGCACATATTTATATATGTGTTCAAAACAAACGCTTGAGTTTGCCTAGAAACAGTTCCCATTATAACTTTTTTTTTTGGAGGCTTTTCCAGTAACATAACTTGGCCCAGTTATTCACACTATTGTCATCACTTTGATTATTTTCACTTGACTGAAAGGTATCTACTACTTCATTTGCATTTAGCACTGCATTTCCCTCCCACGGTCTCCACATATGACACACAAGGAATTTCTGCAAGTAATGAAACAGATCAACTGAAAGTTGGAACTTTGGCAACTGAGACTCCACGTTGAGTAGACATGCGATTGTCACTTCGAGAAAATCAGGGTTGCTATTGGTCCTCAACGACAGTGTTCCATTTCTGAAGTGTGGAGACAGTGGGCGGTCGGGTCAGGTTCCTTTGACTCTGAACTGCACACCCGTTGACTAGACAGACTTTAAATAAGTACAGTTGGTGGAACAAAATAGGAATGGGAGATATATGGAAGGTAATGAGAGAGGATTTTGGAAAAAGGTAAGGCCAAGATTGGAAGACATAGAAAGGCAAGAGATATGGGGAAGCATGGAAAACAGAAGTTCATTGAAGTTTTACAGAATTTTGAAAAGGGACTGGGGAAGAGAAGGTTATATAGACAACTGTAGTAGGATTGAAAGGGAAGGATTAGCATGGATGAGAACAGGTGCAATATTCATGAAAGGATTAAGAGGGAGTGAGGTAGGAATATGTGAATTATGTGGGGGAGAAGAAAGTGTAGAGCATTACGTAGTAAGATGTGAAGAAGTTTTTTTTTTTTTTTTTTTTTTTTTTTTGCAAAACCAAGTAAATATCTTTTGTTAACTTAAGCTATTTGCTTTTATTTTTGAAGAGAAAGAGGGAGGAAGGGATGGACAAGGAGAGGGAGGAAGAGAGGGGACCGATTTATATCTTTATTTTATTGTACCTCACTGTTTTACATGTAGGGGAATGATGTCGGAAATTGATATTATATTGCCTCTATCTCTTAAACGTGCAGTATCCACGGTTTGAAGGGTCCTATTTTCTTGAGCTGGATCATTGTCCATCTCTCTTCACGTAAAAATCGTCTGAGCCGTGATATCGAACAATCACCCGGCGTGTCCAGTGTGTTTATCCAGGTAAATGTACCCGTTATCAGCCAGAGCAGTGCACGTTGTAATGAAGGGTTCACCTTAGGAAGATTCAAATGTAATATGTCTTCATGTGAAGCATCCCATCCGGCAGGTATCCAACTATTACATTTGTCTAGCACCCAGTTCCATATACCAGCTTTTCCGGAACATACCATTACTCGATGCGGAAGTGAATCTGCTGCAGAGCAAATAGGGCATCTCGGGCAGTTAGCCATTCTGTGGCGGTACAGTTTGTCTGCCGTTGGAAGAATTTCATTGACAATTTCATACGTCACCGCTAACCATGTGGTGTTCAGTTGCTGACAGCCAAAACATTTCCATATGCGCTGCCAGGGCAGCTGCGGATATTTTATCTGTACCTGTGGGGTGATTCTAACTGCTTGACGAAGAGAAGCATAAATGTTCTTTACTGTGCAGTTATCACCATCTATTGAGTGCTCCGGGGGTAGCCGCTCCAACGCGTAATACGTGTCTCGTAAAATCTCGGGTACCTTGCCTCGTTGTCCTTGGCGCCAAAAATCCATGTGCGTGCGTTGTATCATGGTGTCCACGGGATCACTCTGATTATTTAGGGCAAGCAGAAGCATTTTGATCATCAACGCTTGCGACTGGAGAGCCACCTCTATTAATCCCCAACCACCTTTCCCCATCGGGAGACGTAGTTGAGCCCGCGCAACCCGGTAGAGCTTCCCTGTCCAGATGAAATAGCCCAATATCTGTTCTATCCTCTGGGAATCCCGCTTTGTTGGTGGTAGCACGTGGTTGAGAAGTGGAGGAAGGAGGCATGGGAGAATAAATGGGAGGAAGTTGAGGGTAAAATTGTAATAATAAGAATGACGACAGGGAAGTAACGGAAATGGAATAAAAATGTAGGAAGATTTCTTGGTAAAATGAAAGATAAATGGTTGAGGATAGTTAGAAGCAAAAATTATGAAGGGAGGAAGGAAGTAGGGGCGGAGGAAGGATTTTGTAGGGAAAAGTAAGGGATACAGGTAATCCCTCAGCGAGGCATAACCTGAAAGATGAATGTATGGTAACTATAAGCTCTATGTACCCTGTACTCATTTAAACATCATTTCATTCATCGTCCAATATGACTTAACGATAGAGGTTTTCCCTTATCCTGAAAGATGAATGTCTGGTAACTCTAAGCTCTATGTACCCTGTACTCATTTAAACATCATTTCATTCATCGTCCGATATGACTTAACGTTGGAGATTTTCCCTCTATCCTGAAAGATGAATGTCTGATAACTATAAGCTCTATGTACCCTGTACTCATTTAAACATCATTTCATTCATCGTCCAATATGACTTAACGATGGAGGTTTTCCCTTATCCTGAAAGATGAATGGTAACTGTAAGCTCTATAGACTCTGGACTTATTTGAACATGAATTCATTCATCGTCCGATATGACAACGTTGGAGGATTTCCCTTATCCTGAAAGATGAAATGTCTGATAACGCTAAGCTCTATGTACCCTGTACTCATTTAAACATCATTTCATTCATCGTCTGATATGACTTAACGTAGGAGATTTTTCCTTATCCTGAAAGATGAATGTCTGGTAGCTATTAACTCTATGTACCCTGTGCTCATTTGAACATCATTTCATTCATCGTCCGCTATGACTTAAGGTTGGAGGTTTTCCCTTATCCTGAAAGATGAATGTCTGGTAACTGTAAGCTCTATGGACTCTGAACTTATTTGAACATGAATTCATTCAACGTCCGATATGACAACGTTGGAGGATTTCCCTTATCCTGAAAGTTGAATGTCTGATAACGCTAAGCTCTATGTACCCTGTACTCATTTAAACATCATTTCATTCGTCGTCTGATATGACTTAAGGTTGGAGATTTTTCCTTATTCTGAAAGATGAATGCCTGGTAGCTATAAGCTCTTTGTACCCTGTGCTCATTTGAACATCATTTCATTCATCGTCCGTTATGACTTAAGGTTGGAGGTTTTCCCTTATCCTGAAAGAAGAATGTCTGGTAATTATAAGCTCTATGCACCCTGTACTCATTTGAACATCATTTCATTCATCGTCTAATATGACTTAACGATGGAGATTTTCCCTTATCCTGAAAGATGAGTGTCTGGTAACTGTAAGCTCTATGGACTCTGGACTTATTTGAACATGAATTCATTCATCGTCCGATATGACTTAACGTTGGAGATTTTTCCTTATCCTGAAAGATGAATGTCTGGTAACTATAAGCTCTATGTACCCCGCACTTATTTGAACATCATTTCATTCATCGTCTGATATGACTTAACGTAGGAGATTTTTCCTTAATCTGAAAAACGAATACATGGTAGCTACAAGCTCTATGTACCCTGTGCTCATTTGAACATCATTTCATTCATCGTCCGCTATGACTTAAGGTTGGAGGTTTTCCCTTATCCTGAAAGATGAATGTCTGGTAACTGTAAGCTCTATGGACTCTGAACTTATTTGAACATCATTTCATTCATCGTCCGCTATGACTTAAGGTTGGAGGTTTTCCCTTATCTTGAAAGATGAATATCTGGCAACTATAGGCTCTATGGACTCTGGACTTATTTGAACATGAATTCATTCATCGTCCGATATGACTTAACGTTGGAGATTTTTCCTTATCCTGAAAGATGAATGTCTGGTAACTATAAGCTCTATGTACCCCGCACTTATTTGAACATCATTTCATTCATCGTCTGATATGACTTAACGTTGGAGATTTTTCCTTAATCTGAAAAATGAATACCTGGTAGCTACAAGCTCTATGTACCCTGTGCTCATTTGAACATCATTTCATTCATCGTCCGCTATGACTTAAGGTTGGAGGTTTTCCCTTATCTTGAAAGATGAATATCTGGCAACTATAAGCTCTATGCACCCTGTACTCATTTGAACATCATTTCATTCATCGTCTAATATGACTTAACGATGGAGATTTTCCCTTATCCTGAAAGATGAATGGCTGGTAACTGTAAGCTCTATGGACTCTGGTCTTATTTGAACATGAATTCATTCATCGTCCGATATGACTTAAGGTTGGAGATTTTTCCTTATCCTGAAAGATGAATGTCTGGTAACTATAAGTTCTATGCACCCTGTACTCATTTAAACATCATTTCATTCATCGTCCAATATGACTTAACGATGGAGGTTTTCCCTTATCCTGAAAGATGAATGTCTGGTAAATGTAAGCTCTATGGACTCTGGACTTATTTGAACATGAATTCATTCATCGTCCGATATGACAACGTTGGAGGATTTCCCTTATCCTGAAAGATGAAATATCTGATAACGCTAAGCTCTATGTACCCAGTACTCATTTAAACATCATTTCATTCATCGTCTGATATGACTTAACGTTGGAGATTTTTCCTTATCCTGAAAGATGAATGTCTGGTAACTGTAAGCTCTATGGACTCTGGACTTATTTGAACATTAATTCATTCATCGTCCGATATGACTTAACGTTGGAGATTTTTCCTTATCCTGAAATATGAATGTCTGGTAACTATAAGCTCTATGTATCCCGTACTTATTTGTACATCATTTCATTCATCGTCTGATATGACTTAACGTTGGAGGTTTTTCCTTAATCTGAAAGATGAATGCCATGTAGCTACAAGCTCTATGTACCCTGTGCTCATTTGAACATCATTTCATTCATCGTCCGGTATGACTTAAGGTTGGAGGTTTTCCCTTATCTTGAAAGATGAATGTCTGGCAACTATAAGGTCTATGCACCCTGTACTCATTTGAACATCATTTCATTCATCGTCGAATATGACTGAACGATGGAGATTTTCCCTTATCCTGAAAGATGAATGTCTGGTAACTTTAAGCTCTATGGACTCTGGACTTATTTGAACATGAATTCATTCATCGTCCGATATGACTTAAGGTTGGAGGTTTTCCCTTATCCTGAAATATGAATGTCTGGTAACTATAAGCTCTATGCACCCTGTACTCATTTGAACATCATTTCATTCATCGTCTAATATGACTTAACGATGGAGATTTTCCCTTATCCTGAAAGATGAATGTCTGGTAACTGTAAGCTCTATGGACTCTGGACTTATTTGAACATTAATTCATTCATCGTCCGATATGACTTAACGTTGGAGATTTTTCCTTATCCTGAAATATGAATGTCTGGTAACTATAAGCTCTATGTATCCCGTACTTATTTGTACATCATTTCATTCATCGTCTGATATGACTTAACGTTGGAGGTTTTTCCTTAATCTGAAAGATGAATGCCATGTAGCTACAAGCTCTATGTACCCTGTGCTCATTTGAACATCATTTCATTCATCGTCCGGTATGACTTAAGGTTGGAGGTTTTCCCTTATCTTGAAAGATGAATGTCTGGCAACTATAAGGTCTATGCACCCTGTACTCATTTGAACATCATTTCATTCATCGTCGAATATGACTGAACGATGGAGATTTTCCCTTATCCTGAAAGATGAATGTCTGGTAACTTTAAGCTCTAGGGACTCTGGACTTATTTGAACATGAATTCATTCATCGTCCGATATGACTTAAGGTTGGAGATTTTTCCTTATCCTGAAAGATGAATGTCTGGTAACTATAAGTTCTATGCACCCTGTACTCATTTAAACACCATTTCATTCATCGTCCAATATGACTTAACGATGGAGGTTTTCCCTTATTCTGAAAGATGAATGTCTGGTAACTGTAAGCTCTATGGACTGGACTTATTTGAACATGAATTCATTCATCGTCCGATATGACAACGTTGGAGGATTTCCCTTATCCTGAAAGATGAATGCCTGGTAACTGTAAGCTCAATGGACTCTGGACTTATTTGTACATGGATTCATTCATAGTCCGATATGACAACGTTGGAGGATTTCCCTTATCCTGAAAGATGAGTGTCTGATAACTCTAAGCTCTATGTACCCTGTACTCAGTTGAACATCATTTCATTCATCGTCCGCTATGACTTAAGGTTGGAGGTTTTCCCTTATTCAGAAAGATGAATGTCTGGTAACTATAAGCTCTATGCACCCCGTACTCAGTTGAACATCATTTCATTCATCGTCCGCTTTTGACTTAAGGTTGGAGGTTTTCCCTTATTCAGAAAGATGAATGTCTGGTAACTATAAGCTCTATGCACCCTGTACTCATTTGAACATCATTTCATTCATCGTCTAATATGACTTAACGATGGAGATTTTCCCTTATCCTGAAAGATGAATGTCTGGTAACTGTAAGCTCTATGGACTCTGAACTTATTTGAACATGAATTCATTCATCGTCCGATATGACAACGTTGGAGCATTTCCCTTATCCTGAAAGTTGAATGTCTGATAACGCTAAGTTCTATGTACCCTGTACTCATTTAAACATCATTTCATTCGTCGTCTGATATGACTTAACGTTGGAGATTTTTCCGTATTCTGAAAGATGAATGCCTGGTAGCTATAAGCTCTTTGTACCCTGTGCTCATTTGAACATCATTTCATTCATCGTCCGCTATGACTTAAGGTTGGAGGTTTTCCCTTATCCTGAAAGATGAATGTCTGGTAACTATAAGCTCTATGCACCCTGTACTCATTTGAACATCATTTCATTCATCGTCTAATATGACCTAACGATGGAGATTTTCCCTTATCCTGAAAGATGAATGTCTGGTAACTGTAAGCTCTATGGACTCTGGACTTATTTGAACATTAATTCATTCATCGTCCGATATGACTTAACGTTGGAGATTTTTCCTTATCCTGAAATATGAATGTCTGGTAACTATAAGCTCTATGTACCCCGCACTTATTTGAACATCATTTCATTCATCGTCTGATATGACTTAACGTTGGAGGTTTTTCCTTAATCTGAAAGAAGAATGCCATGTAGCTACAAGCTCTATGTACCCTGTGCTCATTTGAACATCATTTCATTCATCGTCCGGTATGACTTAAGGTTGGAGGTTTTCCCTTATCTTGAAAGATGAATGTCTGGCAACTATAAGCTCTATGCACCCTGTACTCATTTGAACATCATTTCATTCATCGTCGAATATGACTTAACGATGGAGATTTTCCCTTATCCTGAAAGATGAATGTCTGGTAACTGTAAGCTCTATGGACTCTGGACTTATTTGAACATGAATTCATTCATCGTCCGATATGACTTAACGTTGGAGATTTTTCCTTATCCTGAAAGATGAATGTCTGGTAACTATAAGCTCTATGCACCCTGTACTCATTTAAACATCATTTCATTCATCGCCCAATATGACTTAACGATGGAGGTTTTCCCTTATCCTGAAAGATGAATGTCTGGTAACTGTAAGCTCTATGGACTGGACTTATTTGAACATGAATTCATTCATCGTCCGATATGACAACGTTGGAGGATTTCCCTTATCCTGAAAGATGAATGCCTGGTAACTGTAAGCTCTATGGACTCTGGACTTATTTGTACATGGATTCATTCATAGTCCGATATGACAACGTTGGAGGATTTCCCTTATCCTGAAAGATGAGTGTCTGATAACTGTAAGCTCTATGTACCCTGTACTCAGTTGAACATCATTTCATTCATCGTCCGATATGACTTAACGTTGGAGGTTTTCTCTTATCCTGAAAGATGAATGTCTGGTAACTCTAAATTCTATGTACCCTGGACTCATTTGAACATCATTTCATTCATCGTCCGATATGACTTAACGTTGGAGGTTTTCTCTTATCCTGAAAGATGAATGTCTGGTAACTGTAAGCTCTATGTACCCTGTGCTCATTTGAACATTATTTCATTCATCGTCTGATATAACTTAACGATGGAGGTTTTCCCTTATCCTGAAAGATAATGTCTGGTAACTCTAAGCTCTATGTACCCTGTAGTCATTTGAACATTTCGTTGATCATCTGATATGACTTAAGTTGGAGGGCCTAAATGTAATAATAATAATAATAATAATAATAATAATAATAATAATAATAATAATAATAATAATAATAATAATAATAATAATAATAATAATAATAATAATAATAATAATAATAATAATAATAATAATAATAATAATAATAATAATAATAATAATAATAATAATAATAATAATAATAATAATAATAATAATAATAATAATAATAATAATAATAATAATAATAATAATAATAATAATAATAATAATAATAATAATAATAATAATAATAATAATAATAATAATAATAATAATAATAATAATAATAATAATAATAATAATAATAATAATAATAATAATAATAATAATAATAATAATAATAATAATAATAATAATAATAATAATAATAATAATAATAATAATAATAATAATAATAATAATAATAATAATAATAATAATAATAATAATAATAATAATAATGATAATGATAATGATAATGATAATGATAATGATAATGATAATGATAATGATAATGATAATGATAATGATAATGATAATGATAATGATAATGATAATGATAATGATAATGATAATGATAATGATAATGATAATGATAATGATAATGATAATGATAATGATAATGATAATGATAATGATAATGATAATGATAATGATAATGATAATGATAATGATAATGATAATGATAATGATAATGATAATGATAATGATAATGATAATGATAATGATAATGATAATGATAATGATAATGATAATGATAATGATAATGATAATGATAATGATAATGATAATGATAATGATAATGATAATGATAATGATAATAATAATAATAATAATAATAATAATAATAATAATAATAATAATAATAATAATAATAATAATAATAATAATAATAATAATAATAATAATAATAATAATAATAATAATAATAATAATAATAATAATAATAATAATAATAATAATAATAATAATAATAATAATAATAATAATAACAATAATAATAATAATAACAATAATAATAATAATAACAATAATAATAACAATAATAATAATAATAATAATAATAATAATAATAACAATAATAATAACAACAATAATAATAATAACAACAATAATAATAATAACAACAATAATAATAATAATAATAATAATAATAATAATAATAATAATAATAATAATAATAATAATAATAATAATAATAATAATAATAATAATAATAATAATAATAATAATAATAATAATAATAATAATAATAATAATAATAATAATAATAATAATAATAATAATAATAATAATAATAATAATAATAATAATAATAATAATAATAATAATAATAATAATAATAATAATAATAATAATAATAATAATAATAATAATAATAATAATAATAATAATAATAATAATAATAATAATAATAATAATAATAATAATAATAATAATAATAATAATAATAATAATAATAATAATAACAAAAATACTGAAACATGTTCCATATAAAGGATGCTTTGGAATGGAGCATTTTCTTCAAACTGTTCCTGTCGTCTGTTTGCAAGATTAAGTATCAAGTTTGGTATTTATCCAAAACGCTTACACACATATATTTAGATATATTTCTAAAAATGATTTTATATTTCCATACCACCCAGTAGGGAAATATTTAGTAATAAAATAAAACAAAAGCTAATTTTTTTATGGTCTTTATGAAGTCGATACGTTTCAGGCAGCCAGGAATTTCTCATCTGTGGACAGCAACGGGTCAGGGGTAAAATAAACAGATTTCAGGACGAAGACAGCAGCAGGAAAAGTTTATGAGATTAACTGCCATGGAGGGTCGGAGTTATTATAAACAAGCTGAAGGATTTATTGCCTTGCGTTACACTGTAGGGGCAGCTGTTTTGGTGCGGTTTACTCAAAACACTTTCCAGACTGCTGTCGATATGCCTTTGTTTGGAAGCGGTTTCGCTGCTGCCAACTGTCCAGAGTTATGACGCTGCAGAATTTCAAAGATACATTTTAGAATCTTGACAAAAATGTGAAGATGCATTGTCATTCTTATGTCAAACAATTTCGTAGCGGCTCGTGGCCGAAATGTTTGAGAGGCGCGGAAACGGTTTTGTTTGCTAAGTTTTCACAATAATAAATTATTACACCTGTAAATTTTAAGAACATTTTGTTTTAAATTCTACCCCTATAAATAATGGTTCTCAAGTTGTAATATATAGCTCAGAAATAAGTACAGCAAGTCTAAGACGCTCTTTACCCAAAGCTGCTATATTAATTTGCATGCAACATATGAAAGGATGGTATTAGAGCATCATTCAAACTGAACCAAATCCAGAAGTAATGTTCGCCACGTAAGCTGCCACAGATTCAGGCACTGTATGTACACACATTAACTCGTATTTTGCATTTGTTCAGTTTATCATGAATTTTACTTTTGGTCTATTTATATACAAAATCAAGTCTTCTGTTCTTTAATTTAATGAAACTTTCCATCACTCTTTCATCAAAATCCTGCATGTTACTGATAAGTTCCTTATTTATTGAGAGCATTGCTAAAGCATCGAGTCTGTCATTGTATTTCTTAAAAGGGTTTTTATACTATTTAGAGTGGAAAATCAACTTTCAGCCTCCGCAGTCGCCATTGGCCTTCTTATAACAATTTTCAAAATATGTGACTTCGCTGAACACTGACGAAAGGTTATTTTCATGAAAACGTTCAATGCTCCTTGAATGTTTAACTCATTTCGTAAGTCGCCACAAACGGTGTATCTCAGATGCGAGAGCCCCTAGTGGTTACTGGGAAAATATACGAGTCAAATGGAGAATTTAGTTTCCTGACGGCATGCTGGCCATGGTAGCTCAATGGGTTAGAGCGACTGGACGGAAACCGGGAGATCCATGGTTCATATCCCAGCTATGACATTGAATACGAAAACCATCTGACAGTGATTTGAAACGTCAGTTGGCACATTACACTGAATGGCAACAAACTCAGAAGCCCGTATTTGTTGCTCTATTTTCTCCCTACACACTTTTAACATGCAGTCTAATAGACCATTCTGCACTGTTTTCGTTTAAATACTGTGGATGTTTCTAAATGTTCCTTCATTACTGTATCTGCTGCATAGTTCAGCTGTATAGTTGCCTGCCTGGTAGCGTACATGGTAGCACGTCTGCCTCACGTTCAAGAGATCCTGAGTTCGAATCTGGATAAGGTTTTTTCCTGGGTTTTCCATTATCCTGAAAGACGAATGTCGGGTAACTCTAAGCTCCATGGACCCCGGACGCATTGAGCATCATTTCACTCATTTCATTCATCGTCCGATATGACTAAATTTTGGAGGACGTAAATTCGTAAATTAAAAAAAAAGCTGTATAGTTAATGAGGCTAATTTCATTTTTACTAGTTTCTATTTTTCTTCTATCAAGAATTCCGGCGTTGGTCTACCCAACGATTTCAATTGTACTTTTTCTTAAGTAGGTCAACCTTGAAAATTGCACTTCCATTAGTGATTTTACAAAGTAATCCATCATTCTTTAGTCATTGGATTTTACAATGCCCCCTGTAACACTCTGCTTATGCTCCTAACTCCACAAAGAACACTAAAATAACAAGTAGTGCATTCTAACACTATAATACTATTGCGTATTTTAAATGGGATGATGTTTGTCCTTGAACGCTAATAGGTGAGCAACCAATCGGTGTCCTGCGGTGTTGTCGTATTGCATTCCCGCTAATTGGTGTGTGACGAGTGGCAAACTAATCAAAATGTATGAAATACTATTCGCGCTAAGACAAAAATTCAGATTTTGACAAAACTGATCCATGTGGAAAGTAGAGAGTAATATATCTAACATAACCATGAAAACCCCATATCTTTAGCTCAAATAGTTTTTCTAATACAGATAAATAAACCACTACTATCTGTATTATAACAAATCGCGACGTAAGCACTGTATGAATATGTTGGCATGTATGCGTGTACGTGTATTTGTAATTACTCAGAACTGAAACGTAAACATTTGACATGACGTGATAAAACATTTGACTTTGAATAAACCAAGTCGAGCCCTGGCAGAACGTGTCTGGCCACATTATATCTTTGTTTATGAATGCTTCGTAGTCTCTATTTACTCCAGAGAGTTCAAAGTGGTTGGTGTGTATGTATGCACATATACTTTTAATTACTCAGAACTGAAATTTAAACTACTGACATGACGTGATAAAATAATTACTGTGAATAAGTTAAGGTGTTAAATTCGAGAAAGAGCAAACACTTTATTTCCTGTTAGCCTGTGGAATGCTGTATGCTTATGTTTATGAATGAATGCTGTATAAGAAGTGTTTATTTAGTCTGGAGAGTTCAGATCAATATCATTCAGTTGTTCTTTACACAACAGTAGAGTAAGAGTTAAATAGTGCAATGGCTTCTTGCGGTGAATTTAGTGGCGAGTCAAAAAGACAGGTATTGCGGAGTCAGGCTCAAGTATTATTTTTAAGGTGTACACGTTCTTCAAAAAATTTTCGGAAACAGAAACTAAAACTGAGTTATTGCAAAGAGTACTTCCATTTAAGAATACGGGAAAAGTGTATCAGCTGGATCAACTTGTAATTGAAATGGGACACGGAGTAATAAGCCTCCCACCTTACCACTGCCAATGTAATCCAATTGAGTTGGTGTGGGCTCAACTAAAAAGGGCGGTTGCAAACTGAAATAATACTTTTAAACTGACAGACGTTGAATGACTTGTTCACGAAGAAATTGACAAAGTAACACAACAGGACTGGGAAAACTGCGTAAGACATGCAGAAAACCTTCAAGAAGATGATTTTAAGAAAGAAATAGCACGTGATGAGATTTTGGAACCTGTAATCATAAATTTGCAAGACTCAGACGATGAAGACAGTGACAATGACGAATTGTTTCTTTAACGGAAGTGACATTGACAGCGATATGGATGAGCCACTGGCAGTTCTATTGGAATAGAAAAACAGGTAATTCATAAACTATAATTATAGTAATACAATTTTGAGTCGAACTAATACTCAATGCTCCATTTATTGCTAGTATTTACCTAGAACGCGTTTCGTTAGGGACTTCCTAACATCATCAGCTGTTGTCGACTAATGGATGCCGGTTCAGTGAACTCCTCGGAGGTGATAGGTGCGTCTCTGTCGGTATCTTGATGAACTTGAAATTGGGGTTGTCTTCAAAGGTAGTATCGAAATTAAACAATTTACTTTCATATTTCTTTATAAAGATTTTTTCCCACGTGGTTAATGCAGCTGGACCTTGGACACTTTTTAGTAAGTGAATTTCTCGTTCTATGTCATGATTTTCCTTCCAAAAATGGTACGCTACCGCCGATTTATCTATTTCTTTATTCCTTATGTTCCTAAAGTGCTCTTCAAGCCTAATGTTCACGTTCCTTTTTGTTTTTCCAATGTAGAATTTGTCACAGTCCTTGCAATTTATCCGGTACACTCCTGATTTTCTGCCTGTGGGTATCTCCTTTGTATTATGTGATTTCAAAAGGTGTTGTACACTAAATTTGTTCTGTGGGGCCAAAGTAATATTGTGTTCTTTGAAAACTTTTTGGAAAAGGTGTGTAGCTCTGGGATGATAAGTAAATTTTCTGTATGAGGTTTCATTGCTAATTGGGGAGAGAGTAGTTACTTGTTTGCATCTTAGTTGTCTTTTGAATTTATCTATTTTCTTGTTGACCAATTCAGCACTGTATCCATTGTATTCTGCAATGTGAATGATGTTATTGTACTCTTTGTTATATTCTATCTTGTTTAAAGGTACATTAACCAGCCTGTAAGTTAAACTGTTGATAACAGCATGCTTGTGTTGTCTTGGGTTATATCCATCTGATTTTATGAAATTTTCTGTGTGTGTTTCCTTTCTGTGTGTGCCAAATTCAAGTTTATTATGTTTTCTGGTAAGTTTCAAATCTAAGAAAGGGATTTCATTGTTTATCTCTTTTTCTATGGAGAATTTTGTTGCAGGATTTTGTAAATTAAGTAGTTTTAATGCATCATCCACTTGTTTCTCATTTATTATTGCCCAAATGTCATCCACATATCTGTACTAATGCTTAAAAATTAGTGGGAATGCCTTTGTGATGTGCGTTTCCAAAAAGCTCATGAAGAGGTCTGCCAAAAATGGGGACAATGGGTTGCCCATAGATAGTCCTGATTTTTGTTTGAAATTTTTTTTATTGAATGTAAAAAAGGACTGTTCAATGCAAATATTGGTTAATTGAAGGTATTCCTCTATGATGTTTTGGTCTATTTGTAGAGACTGAAGCCATGTTTGCATGTACTCTATGAGTTTGTCTCTCGGAACACTTGGGAACAAGGAGATTACATCAAAAGATACCATTCGGTCTGTGGGAGAAAATTGTAGATTTTTAGTTTTGTTGATGAATTCCAACGAATTTTTAATACTGTGGCTTTTGAATTTTGGTAGCTCCTTAAATTTTTTGTTTAACCATTTGGATAGCTTGTAGCAGGGTGTGTTTATGTTGTTAATGATTGGGCGCATCTTATTTCCTGTTTTATGAATTTTGGGTAATCCATATATGTTAGCTACTGTAGGGTTGTCTGGTTTTAAACTTTGTTTAATTTCTTTTGGTATGATTGTTTTATCCTTCATTGTTTCATTTAACTGTTTTACACACATATTTAAAGGGTCAGACTTTATTTCCTGGAATTCATCACTTGCCAATAAATCTGTCATTCTAGAGATGTAGTCCTGTTTGTCCATGATGACCGTCTTATTTCCTTTGTCTGCTTTCGTATAAACAACATCCTTTTTATTCAGAGATTTAAGTATTTTCACGTATGGTTTGGGTTTACCACTTTCCCTTTCTATTTTTTCTAAGATTTTTTCACATTCGCTTCTAATTGCTGATTTCTGCCCAATATTTTGACCCTCGGTAGCTATTTCAATGTCAACTATATAATCTTCTACGTTATCGGAGAAATCTACGCACGTTTTTAACCCTTTATTTAAGAACGCTGTTTCTGCATGTGTGAAAGTTTCGTGAGAAAGATTAATTACCTAATTTTGATTATGTTTGTTTGTGGGTTGACGTTCCGTGTAGTTTGCTCTCCGCAAGATTAGACCCTGTATTTTTCTATTTTGTTTTCGTGCATTTTTGTTTACGCGACTGTTAATATGCGTAAAAGCACAGTTTTCTAAGTTGTCCCAAATGATGTTTCCTAATGTTTTGCACAATTTCAAATGTAATTCGTAGAGGTTCAAATCTAATTTTGATAATTTACTATAGAGTTTTGTGATTTCTAATTGTATTATTTTCTTTTCAGCTGCTAAAAATTACTTATATATCTACATAGTATCTCTTACCACTAAATTAAATTAACTGCCTCAAATGATTTGAAATAAACAAAAGCCTTACATTTTATTTCAACATGTGTACCCTTTTGTAACACTTCTTTGTAATTGCACAATATTAAGGCAATTAAATCTATTGCTTTAAAATATAAAAAAAAAAACTGGACTAAATTTTTTCTACATAGCTAAAATAGTAATCTCTGCAAAAATGTTATAGTACTTACTCTAATAATGTTTAACAACCCAGTGGCTGAAACTTTGGTGAGTAACTGTCAACAGATGAACAACGAAATTCATCAGCTTTTATTTACAAGTGCTGCCATTTTCATGTTGAGGTTGGAAACTTTTCAGACCATCTTCGTATGAAACTTGAGCTGAAAAATTTTGTTAATGCACTCAACAAGGATGGTAGTGGATTTGCATATTTGCAAGGCAAGTTTCCACATTTAACTTACGCAAAATTGAAAGAAAGAATTTTTGTTGGACCTCAAATTGAAAAACTCGTGAGGATGAAATGTTTGAGAAAACATTACAAATTAATGTATTAGCAGCTTGTCATTGATTTACAAGGGCTGTGCGTGGTTTTCTTGGAAACACAAAGGAAAGTTATAAAACTTTGGCCTCAAGTTTGTTGAAATGCTATAAATGAGTTGTAATGTATTTGAAAATCCATTTCCTTCATTCGCATTTAGACCTTTCTCCAGAAAATCTGAGTGATGTTAGTGATGAACAAAGTAAATGGTTTCATCAGGGCATTTCTGCCATGTAGAAGAGGTACCAAGGTTGTAAGGACCCAGTAATGATGGGGGATTACTGTTTGTTGGGGGATTTCTTGTGAGGGAAAGCAGACAGGAGTACAAGAGGCAATCACATGCTATCAAGAACTTTTAAGCATAGTTACAGGTATATCCCTTAAATACAAGGGCTGTTCAATAAAGAATGATAATTTTTCGCACTAAAATTCAATCTTATTATATTTGGTTAGCTTAATGTGAAACAAACATGCCATAGTAGATTCATGGTTGGTACTCCTGGATCCTGGCTGTGAGAACAAGGCAAGTTCAGACATGTTCAGTATCGCCTACCGCTGCAATAAAGGTAACACGCAAGGAACAATATGTGGCTTTGAAATTTTGCTTTCGTCTCAACAAATCTTCAGTTGAGGCCCATACAATATTACAGGAGGCCTATAGAGAGTCTGTTCTTCCCTACAGCACAGCTCAAAGGTGGTTTAAAGTGGTTAAAGAGGGAGACAATCAATTTCAAAGGAAGGTGGACCCGGTGCTCCAGTTACTGCTCTTACGGAAGAAAACATCAACACTGCTGCTGCCATTGTGAGAGAGGATCGACGAATTACCTTAAGATCACTTTCTGAAATACTGAACATTTCATTGGGTGCCACCCACACGTTGGTGACAGAAACACTACACATGAGACATGTTTGTGCGGGATGTGTTCCAAGACTGTTGATTCCCGAACCAAAGGACATTCGCATGCAGGTCTACGTGAAGTTATAGTTGATGTTAGAGGAAGATCAGGAGTTTCTTTCAAACGTAATCACTGCTGATGAAACTTGGATACATAATTTTGATCCTGAGAGCAAAAAGCAAAGCTCAGTGTGGAAATCTCCTTCACCACCAACCCCCAAAAAAGAAAAAAATGGTTGCTTCTGTTGGGAAAGTTATGGTCATCTCATTTTTTGATATTCATGGAATGGTTTATCAGCATGTTGTACCTGCAAACATATCAGTAACTGGGATGTCCTGAAAACATTGCAAGTCCATAACAGATGCAAAAGACCACATTTCCGTGAAGCAGGCTGGATGCTGCATCACGATAATGCGCGGCTGCATATTGCCAATGTTGTTACTGAATTTCTTGCAAAAATCAATGTGAAGTGCATCCCTCACCCTCCCTATAGTACGGATTTAGCCCCATGTGACCTTTTCCTATTCCCTAACATGAAGAAACGCCTTCGTGGGAGGCATTATCCATCATCAGAAGCAGTGGTGAAGGCTGCGGAGGCAATTTTTAAGGATCTCTCAAAAATGGTTTTCAGCATGTCTCTGAAGACTGGCAGAAATGCTGGGACAAGTGCATCGCATTCAAAGGAGATTATTTTGAGAACGACCATCAAACTTTTGAGGATGAGTGAATGTATGTTGTTAAAAAAAATTGTGATCATTCTTTATTGAACAGCCCTCATATATTGCCCAAATACTTTTGTGTGCATGTGAAGCAACATTTTGAATTAATCTTAATTCACTATGATATATGTATGTAAGAACCTAAATGTCTTATCATTTTAACTTGACGTGATAAGAATTTGTACCAATTTTCAAAATTAGCACATCGTTTTCCTTAAGAATCATCTACATTTATCACAGAAGTATGAGAGTTTTTTGTTTGTTGGGTAGTGTAACTGAGGAACCATTCAACTTTACATGAGACAGTAACACACTTTTATTGTGCTTGTATACCATGATCTAATTGTAGTTCTCCTTTTCTTAACCATGAACTGAGCATATGTTTTGACCAGACCTACAATATTAACGAGGATCAGGAGAGAAGTTGGTGCAGGAACGGCAGAAGGCAGATTGAAATCCCATGTGTTTATATGATGAAATGTACATTAGGAATTTCTTAACAATAGCAACTTGCACTAGGAACAATATTTACACCATATTTGAGAGACAGTTGTCACCTGTTGTCGGCCTGGTCAATCCCGAGTATAGTAACAATTCTAGTTTATCACTGCATTAGGACAATATATTTTTATTTGTTCTTTCCCCTGCTACTCTTGTGTTCCCCTTCCCATCTCTTCCAAGATCAGAGTAGGTAGATACAAGAAAAGCCTTATGTCAAAACCTGCATTTACACCTTTATGTTCAATATGTGAGATTTCACAGTTGTTTTGGTTTTGGAAATTCTTTTTGCCAGTCTTTCCTTCCAGCATGAGTTACAATTTTAATGGCAGCTTGAGAGTAGAAAACTTATCAAAACAGATGTGTGCCACAAATCCATATATTTCTCACATATCTGAAACAACCTTTTCACCAGCTAGAGGATCATTGTTTCTTGCCTCTTTTTTCTTCGATAAGTTTTACATGCCAATAAATACCCACTTTTACTATCTGCAATACCTCATTTTGTTGGTTTAACAGGCAAATGCTGATCTCAGAAACTATTTGTAGTTGGTTTATTAGTACTCATCACTTGTTTATATTAATGAGAGACTAGTTTCAAAGGCATTCGCCTCCATTTTAATCTTTCCAACTGGCATCTGTTGTTGTCTGCTCTCTCTCTCTGTTGGTGGAACTATGAACTTCTTTATCAAATTATCTACTGGTGGGATTTCAAAGTTCATTACGCGATCCTTATTTTTCCATATGAATATGGTCTCCCATGTTATCAATTTATTTTGGTTTATCACTCCTTTTAATAATTTTGGATTTGGATCAATGTCATGGTCTTCATTCCAAAAGTGAAATGCTACTGCTGACTTATCTTCTTGTTCAATCTGATGTTTCTGAAGTGCTCTTTGACTCAGGATTTTAGATTTCTTTTAGTTGCCCTATGTAGCATTTTTCACAATTCTTACAACTTATCTGGTATATTCCGGATCTGTTAACTGATGGGATTTCATCCTTTGTTTTTGAATTTAGCAATTTTAAAATTGAGTGTCTATTAGTAGGTGCCAAGGTGATACTTTGTTCCTTGAAGATCTTTTTAAATTTATTAAATGTTTTTGGGTGATATGTGAATGTACTGAATATGCTGTTGCTTTCTTTTTCTTTTGTGAACTTGGTTGCTTCCTTAATGGTTTTCTTTAGTTTAGCTTTTCTAATTTTCTTCAACACCAAACTTTTGTTGTATCCATTTTCTTGTGCTATGTGTAGTATTGCTTTTTGTTCTTTGAAATATTCTTCTTTTTCCATGGGTATGTTGACTAGTCTGTGTGTAAGGCTGTTTATTATTGCATGTTTATGTGTAATTGGGTTGTGGCTATTATTTTTTTATGTAATTTTCTGAATGTGTTGGTTTCCAACTACAAATAGTTTCCGAGATTAATTCTGACGTCACTGTTACTAAATTCCTCCAAACACATATAGGCAAATGCTGTTTTAGAAAGAATCTTCCTTTGAAGCCTGTCATTGCTTCATCAAGAGAGGATCACAATTTAGTTTGTAAACATTTGGAAATCATCTAATGCCTGGCCTCTGTAGCATAGGTGGTAGGGAGTCTGCCTCATGTCTCACCAAAGCGGCCCGGGTTCGATCCCAGGCGACTGCAAAGTGAGATTTGTAGTGGACAACACAGCGCTGAAGCGGGTTTTCTCCGGGATCTCCGGTTTCCCCCGCCATCTCATTCCACCGGTGCTCCATCTTCATCTCATGTATCATCAGTGTCATCGCCTGCAGTGCCATATGTAATAAAAGCGGGCGTTAAGCACTACACACATTTCATTTTTTGCCTCATGTCCAAGAGATCCCAATTTTGAATCTGTCAGGTTGTGTTACCTGGATAACATTTTCTTCCAGTGCTTTCCCTTTTCCTGAAAGATGAATGTTAGATAACTCTTGAGATCTATGGACACAGGGCTTATTTGAGCATAATTTCACTTATCATGAAATTCATCATCCTGTCAGACTTAATGTTGGAGGACCTAAATTTATAAGAAAACCTGATTATGTCCAACTACTTGGCTTAATAAAATCAGATGATCTTCCTCAAATTAATTTAGATAATAACCTACTGTCTCTCATTAGAGGCACAGGACTGTTAAACCAAAACTATGTGAGTAGATACATTAAACCTTTAGGTTTTACTGCTAAGAGCATAGAACCTGGCTCCTTTATAAT
Organism: Mantis religiosa; assembly: GCA_030765055.1. Lineage (NCBI taxonomy): Eukaryota > Metazoa > Arthropoda > Insecta > Mantodea > Mantidae > Mantis > Mantis religiosa. The sequence goes on along the minus strand of CM060956.1, from coordinate 127,615,439 downwards.
AAGTCAAGATTATGTCTAAAGCAAGTTGTACTTCGTATAGGAAACCATATCAATTCTCTCTTAATTCTGACTTTGCAAATTTATTATTTAGCTGATGGTACTGTGAAATCTTTAGAGAATAGAGCAAGTTCATTACTTATCTTGTAATAGGACACATGTAAAAGTGGCACTCCCCCCAAAACTAATTTCAGGTAAATCCACCATCCCAGTATATAATCAGGGCTATTATACTTCTAGCTCAGAATAACGCTAACAATTATTGTTACAGCTAACAACTGAGCACTAACAAGTATGGTGGGTTTTCATTTTCTGTAATCATGATGGATGGTTTCTGTATTATTCTGTAACCATGATCCATGATGGATCTTCTCAATCATGTTGTTACACACCTTGAGCGACTCATCGCAAATTCGTACACTTTGCAGGTGTGTTTTGTTTTTTCATCACTCTCGGCATGGCAGTTCAAATAGTGCAATTACAATCACTTAAAGACATCTGTTCTGCACAGACCAAGTTGGAGCACAAGCAAGCTACAAGTCTTCCGAAGAATGCAAAATATATACTGATTATTGCAGAAGTAATGCCATTATTAATTTGACATAATGATTTATAAATATAAGAACAGATGCTGTTTTCTAGGGTAGTACATAATTTTTAGTAAATATCGTCTTATATGAACTACGAATTTTAAACTTTTATTTGTTTGGTATATCAATGATTTATTGCAAAGCAATATAATAACTTCTCTGTACTTCTTGAAGTACTAATAGCATAATTAAAATTGGACTTCATATTTTCATTGTAATAACCTCCAACCAGTACTGGAATGAACTATAAGCTCTAGTGCATCCTAAACATGAACTTTCTACTTTCATACCTACTACTTAGCTGAAAAAAAATATACCATTTTACAAACATTTTGATAATTGTGTGCCATATAAAAGATGTATTTCTCCATTAGAAATTAATGTAATTCGTCAGAGATTAGGTTAGGAAATTCTTCCGCTCAAGCACACAGTGGTAGGATGTTATATTCACACTTAGCACATACATATATGGTTTCACTTTACCAGGATTAATGTTTAAGCAATTGTTGTAAAGTAATACAAACATGAAGTAACAGCTAAATATTTGAAATGCTTTGCATTTAATAATACTGTCCTGCGACACTTTCCCGGTTTTGATGAACCATGAATGAACCGCATCCATGGTATACTTTCAAAGAGGTAGTCAATAAGTTTCTTATAAACTATCTGCAATATGAAAACATTATGAGAAATATACTACAAAAGCTATTATGAGCTTCAGGGCGAAATATGAGTTTAAAGCTTCAGTACTTTTACTCTTAGCTTAACTATTTTCTTGATAATTTTGGATCCCTCAGAAATGAACAAGGGAAATAATTTCAGCAAGAAATCAAGGAATTGGACAGGAGATGTCAGGGTCGATGGAACAATGCGGATTTCTGTTGGTACTTGAAACAGAAGTTCCTTAAGCACGATTTAAATGTAAGTCAGTGCAACACACTTTCCGGTCAAAGGAAATATAACTTCACACCTTAGTATAAAGTATATAATTGACGACTTGCCTGTTTTCAACAATGCTTGTAAAAGTATTATTATTATTGTTAGTGTGTATGGATTTATTTAAGCAAGTTAGTATTCTATTTATATCACACAACCTGTATAGCTGTGTTCTTAAACTGTATAAATTCATATGACGTGGTTCTTTTGTGTATTTAACACTATACTGAACTGAAAATAAATAAATAAAATAAATAAATAGATAAACAGGTGTTTCTGTATATTTATTACACAGAAACTTTTCTTTTCGTATTCATTTTGTAACGCACAATCTTTGCATAAAAACACCACTTTCAAATTATTTGTATTTTGTGAGAAAACATTATGTGATAGAAAAAAATGGACAGCATGATTCAATTTAGCACACCAAAATTAGTAAGCATCACCTTTCAGATGGCAACCCGGTGAACAAAAGTTATATTTTGCAGGACAGTATAATACGAGTTCTGGTGATTTTGTAATATACATATTCTATCTTCTAGCATTTAATTTGAAAGAAACTGCTTTAATTTTGGACATTTGTTTACTCAGGCATCAGCTGCTAAAGAAATGTGGAAGTTATAGTTTGTAGGACTATCTGACCCAAACCAGCATTCCATAGGTTACATGGCAGAAAATTAAATGTAAATGCTTGGTTACAAGATAATTCTCAAGGAGCAATGAATCTCAGAGCAAACACTTCAAGATGTTCTTTACTACCATGTAAATGACAAGAGATCAAAAGTTAGGTTAGGTAACTCTCCTACATATTTCTTGTGTGAACATACTTTTCATTTCAGTTAATTGATGGAAATTAATCATTTCTTCACACTAGCCATATATAGGCTAAGGTTTTTGTTAGAGTCAACATGAAAAATTCAATGCCATGGCCAGGATTTGAACCATGGATCTCCTGCTTTCCGTCCAGTCGCTCTTACCCATTGAGCCATCATGTCCTGACATTAAATTCTCCAATTGACTCTATATATATATATATATATTTCCCGGTAAACCACTAGGGACTCTCGTATCCGAGATACACCATTTGTGGCAACTATTGTAAGTACTTAAATCCCTGGCTTCATCATTAAACTCGTGCCATGGTAGCTCAATGGGTAAGAGTGGATGGATGGAAATCAGGAGATCCGTGGTTCAAATCCCGGCCAAGGCATTGAATTTTTCATGTTGACTCTAACACATCTAATATATATATGGCTAGTGTGAAGAAATGATTAATTTCCATCAATTAACTTAAATAATACAAGTTTAATAATGAAGCCTGGGATTTAAGTACTTACGATAGTAAGTCGTCACAAACGGTGTATCTCAGATACAAGAACCCCTAGTGGTTTACCGGGAAATATATGTATGAGTCAATTGGAGAATTTAATGTCAGGACAGCACGTTAGCCATGGTAGCTCAATGGGTAAGAGCGAGTAGATGGAAACCAAGAGATCCATGGTTCAAATTCTGGCCATGGCATTGAATTTTTCATGTTGACGTGGCATATCTACTTCCATCCCGTCTAGAGTCCACAGGACCAGATGGGGGGCTTCTTAGTCTCTAGGTCTTGCCTCAGGAAAGAGCCTCGGAGGCGCCGGGCGCCCTTTTGGGACAGCTTGGTAGCTCCCTGGTAGAAGGAGGCCAGGGTCCTTTGTCCTACGGGTCCAGGACTAATGGGAGTAGATCCTCTGGCATTAATTGTTGACTATCTATCCTTTTTTCATTATTTTCACGCACAAATTGTTTCACTTTACGATGTACGAATATCTATCTAATAAGGTTATCTATCTCCTGTAAGTGCTTCTAATCAAATTTCAGCAAGGAAAAAGTAGTATTGCTGTCTTACAACAGCGTCTTGCCTCTTGTTATCCTTAACCATAACTTTCTTTCTCTCCACAAGATGTAGTTATGGTTATGATGTATCAGAATAAAAAATGGCGCATAGCCTGTGGTTAGTGGCTTTAACAAGTGGTTCAGCTTCAACCAGACGTTATAGAATAGCCCCGATTGTGACAAAATGACAACACTAAGACGTGCGAAACTCCTTTGTCAACAGAATCGTTAGCCCAAATGTAACTTACAATCACTTCCACTTTTTGCAAATACAGACTCACACAGCAAGCATAGCATATCAGTCTAATGTTTCTCTACGTCTCTGTTGCAAGCACCAACTTCACACTACTTTGCTTGTCAACTCTGACAGCTTTCAACAAACTGACAAAAAATCAGGTGTGTACTGGATAAACTGCGAAGGCTGTAACAACTTTTACATTCGAAAACTAAAAGAAATTAGAACATTAGGCCTAAAGAGCATTTTAGGAACTTCAGGAATAAAGAATTTACAAATCGGCGGTAGCATCATTTTTGGAACGATAATCATGAAATCCATTTATTAAAAAGTGTTCAGGGTCAATGGCATTAACCATGTGGTAAAGATATCATAAGGAAATATGAAGGAAAACTGTTCAATTTCGACATCACCTTTGAAAAGAACTCAAACTTCAAGTTCATCAAGATATCAACAGAGATGCCCCATCACCTCCAGGGAGTTCACCAAATCAAAATTCAATAGTTGACATTAGCTGAGAATGTTAGGAAGGCCCTAATGAAATGCATTCTAGGTAAACACTAGCAATATATGTTGTTGTTTTCAAATGCTAGGCTCTGGCAATGAAGCCATTAGCTCTCTTGCTCTCCAATATTTCTGTGTAGTGGGTCTGGCAGGTAGGGCTTCACAGGTTAAAAGATGTTCTTCAGTCATTTCCTCTTCTTTGTTGCACAGAGGACAATTTAGACTTGTATAAGTTCCTATTCTGTGTAAGTATTTGGCCAAATAATCATGTTCGTAAGTAATCTAAAATTTGCTACTGCAGCTTTACGTGGTATTTCTGGAATAATTTCTGGATTTTTAATTAAAATGTTCCATTTTTTATCTTTGGCTTTGTTGGATATTGATTGGTTTTGTTTGTTTTTATATTTGTTTTTGATTAAATATTTTTATGGATGTAAAGGGTAAGTATCTACTTCTGTTCTGAATTAAATTTGCACTTTTGGCAAGAAAATCAGCTGATTCAAAATAGCAATATATGAAGTATTGAGTACTAATGTGACTCAAAATTATATTAATTTTGCGCTTCATTGTATCATAGTCCTTAATCATAGGAATTATTTCATACTAGTGTAATAATTTACTATCTAGGGCACTATTCACAATACTCATACTGCTATGCACCTGAAAATGTGATGGTATAATACTTGCTGTATATGAACCAGGTGCACCAAAATCCACCAAAAATTTGCTGTAGAATAGAATCACAATTACCAAAACTGAAGCCTGGAAAGTACTGCATGTGACCACTTGTAAGTAGATGCTGGACATCCCTCGTCAGCTCTGTTCTGTGTGTGGGGGACGGCATCCTTATGTATTCCATGTGTAGACCGCAGGCCATCAGTGGTAGACAATCCCTAATGTACAATTCTGTGTTACTATGCCTATATGCTCCTATGAATTATGGACTTATTTTCGGATACTTCCAGCTATACTCCGCACCTGGTTTTGGTACACAGATTCCACACAGCAGAGATGCCATCAAACTCTCAACCATATAGGGTATGAGCATAGTGACAGTTCCCTTGTGTGAATAAAAAGCAAAATGTGTAGAACTGTAGTCAAATTTAACCTTGTCATCAAACATGGGTGCTACAAGCCATTAACATAAGCAAAATTGACTGCAGTCGTGGAACTTGATGTCTGGCTTTAAAGAGAAAGCCGGTCTGCTTCAGTTTGCCTTAACAGTCAAGGTTATTTTAATCATTTTCATTTAGGTGCCTGCAATGGATATACGAAGGCTGTTCAATAAAGAATGATCATAAATTTTTTTTTTTTACGGTCATAATTTTTGACACTAAAATTCAATCTTATTATAGTCTGTTAGCTTAATGTGAAACACACTGTAGTAGTTTCATTGTTGGTACTCCTGATTCCCGCCTGTGAGAACCAGGCAAGTTCAGACATGTACAGTATTGCCTACTGCTGCAATGGAGATAACACACGAGGAACAATATGCAGCTTTGAAATTCAACTTTCGTCTTAAATTTTCAGTTGAGGCCTATGGAGAGTGTGTTCTTCCCTACAGCACAGCTCAAAGGTGGTTTAAAATGTTTAAGGAGGGGAGACAATTTCAAATGAAGGTGCATCCGGTGCTCCAGTTACTGCTCTTACGGAAGAAAACATCAACACTGCTGCTGCCACTGTGAGAGAGGATCGACGAATTACCTTAAGATCACTTTCTGAAATACTGAACATTTCATTGGGTGCCACCCACATGTTGGTGACAGAAACATTACACATGAGACGAGTTTGTGTGCGATGGGATCCAAGACTGTTGATTCCCGAACAAAAGGACATTCGCATGCAAGTCTACGTGCAGTTAAAGTTGATGTTAGAAGAAGATCCGGAGTTTCTTTCAAACGTTATCACTACTGATGAAACTTGGGTACATAATGTGTGTTTGGAGGAATTTAGTAACAGTGACGTCAAAATTAATATAAAAAGAGATTGAAAATGGAGGCCAGGGCCTTTGAAACTAGTCTCTCATAAATATATGAAAAAGTAAGTGACGAGTGTCAATAATTTTTATATTGGGTACATAATTTTGATCCTGAGAGGAAAAAGCAAAGCTCAGTGTGGAATCCTTTCATGGAAGTGTTGAAAACAGTGTTGTATAAATTAAATTAATTAGGAGTCGATTAATGACACAAAACAACACTTACTTTTTTTTTAAGTGTTATTTTGTGTCATTAATTGACTCCTAATTAATTAATTAAACTCAGTGTGGAAATCTCCTTCATCACCAACCCCCCCAAAAAAGCAAAAATGGTTGCTTCTGCTGGGAAAGTTATGGTCATTGATATTCATGGAATGGTTTATCAGCATGTTGTACCTGCACACACATCAGTAATTGGACAATACTACAGGGATGTTCTGAAAACATTGCAAGTCCATATCAGGCACCAAAGACTACATTTCCGTGAAGCAAGATGGTTGCTGCACCACGATAATGTACGGCCGCATATTGCCAGTGTTGCTGCTGAATATCTTGCAGAAATTAACGTGAAGTACATCCTTCACCCTCCCTATAGTCCAGATTTAGCCCCATGTGACATTTTTCTATTCCGTAACTTGAAGAAACGCCTTCGTGGGAGGCATTATCCATCATCAGAAGCAGTGGTGAAGGCTGCAGACACAATTTTGATGGATCTCACAAAAAATGGTTTCCAGCATGTCTTTGAAGATTGGCAGAAATGCTGGGACAAGTGCATCACATTCAGGGGAAACTATTTTGAGAAGGACCATCAAAATTATGAGGATGAGTAAAGGTTCGTTGTCAAACAAAAATTGTGATCATTCTTTATTGAACAGCCCTCGTAAGAAATAGTTTAGGAATAAGAGAAAGAGCAGCAGATGTATCAAAATAATGTGGGGTTAAATTCACAAGATTTTAAGGATTTTTAAACATTAAATGCATATTCACCAAAGCTTTAATATTTGCACATTAAACTACCACATAAATAATTCCTTTGTGAAACAAACATCTGTGTCTACAACCAACTGATACAATCATTCATACATAGTACGATAATAAAAATAATATTTCTGTATTTTGTGTTACACATTCTTATTTACTTTTCCTCTATAAAAGTGTATCAAGTTATACCTCACAACTGAGTGAACTGTGTTCATATGTCAACTTAGGTAAAGCATCTTGTGTTGCCATAGATTACAAAAATAATCTAACGTACAGAAATATAATACAATATTAATATTACATAACAAATGTGGCACAGCCATTTATTAGATATACTTATCAGTTTGTTAGTTCTCGTATAGTGTTTTGAGAGCTGTTCCAACTAATGCAGAAACTGCAGCATGATATACCATGAATACTTACATGTGTCTTTTCATGTAAGTTATTAAAGTAATCTAAGAATAGGCACAGCGTTTCCTTATTGATGTTCCCACCCTTAATATTTGTCTGTATTGGTACTGCTTCTTGTTCCAAGAACAAGTGTGTTTACATAAATATATACATAATACAGATTATTTAGTCTTACAAAAATAACTTGTTGCTGGTGCGATGTAGGATGGTCTTAGGATTATGGGTGTGGTGCAGCGGTAGTAACTGGTGTAGAACTGCTGTCACTTTCTCCTCCTGAAGTTGCCCACACTGAAACATTAAAAACAAATAAATAAGATTTCTTCAAGAACCACGCCAAAGAAATAACTACAAAGAATACTTCCAGTAGCATCACATAATGTATTTTGTTGACTATTATGGTTCTTCATAGGGTAAGGTGGTACAATTTCGATATAGGTACTATTCTGATCAACATAAGGTTTAGCGCCATTTTTTAGTTTCGTAGTATTGGTAGCACTTGCCTTAGAGTAGCGTTGGAGTGTCAGGGCTCTGCAGCTCCACCTGTGTTTTGCAATACTACACCAGTTTGTGATACGGAGATATAAAGCTTTTCTTGTTTAGAAGTGGAGTTGCTTAGTTTTATGCATTCTTATAAAAATTGCCTAGTTTTAAATGCATGCACATGTTATGTTAGTGAGGTTAGTGACTTGCTTTACATTCCCACATGATCTGAAGCAACTATAGATAAAGACTGCGTGACATGTGGCGCCATCTCTTGGCAATGCTCAGAAATATTTGGTCATAACTTGACCCTTACCAACAGTACATTTTCGATCAGAAAAAATGTACAATTTCGATCACTGCGGTTATTTAGTTTTTTCAGTCTAACTGGTTAACATAGGCATATTATACAGCACTGCAAACTTGCCCAAATTTATTGATTATTTAGGTTAATGTTAATTGTACATTTTTATCATACTTAATTTCAAACAAACCTCCATTTTCCTTTTTAGATGCCCCGAAAAAGACCAGAAAAGAAACTTTACAATAAACGGTGTCAGACTGCTTTAGATGAGGCCTTGAAGAGTGCAATAAATGGGCATTTAAGCATTAGAGGTGCATCAGAATTATATGGCATTCCTTTCAGTATTTTGCATGGTAAAGTACATGGGCTGGTTTACCACCAACTATAAAAAACAAAATTGGCCATCCAACGGTTCTCAATTCCGAAATGTAAGAGGCTTTGGTCCAGAGAGCTTTATTTCTAGAGCAGCAAGGATTGGGTCTGTCGCCACTCCAGTTAAGAAGAGCTGCATTTCAATTGCCTCAGAACAATAATTTGAAACATTTGAGACATTGTGCCCGAGGAGAAATTTGCACCTTTGAGGCTGCTGTTCCATCAATTCCCCACAATGAAGCTACTACCAGCATTCAGGGTGCAGAGTTCATATCTTCAAAAGAAGTAAATGAAGAGCACGGCAAATCCATAACACTAGCACCCAATAACTTTTCTCCGCATGATGTTGTCAAGTCCATTTTGCCAACTCCAGAGCAAAAAGTGTCTTCTCGGAAAAGGAAAACACAGACATCACTTTGACTCTCTTCGGATGAAAATCTGGAAAAGGTCCGCAGCAAGAGATGTCTTTTCCAGCATGGAACAAAGAAAGAAATAAACAAGAGCAACAAACAGGAATGCAAATCTACGAAAAATGATAAGGGAACTATAAAAAACTTCATATCACCAGCAGAAAACGGCGATAATTGTGGATTTTGTTTATTGAATTATTACAGTGCGGAATCAATGGAAAAAGGTAACTTGGATTCGCTGCCAAAAGTGTAATGTTTAGTACCGCAAAGTTTACGTTGGTGCACGAGGGAAAAAGTACTTTTTATGTGGAAGAATCCTGTGATCAAAATTGTACCAACAAGTGATCACAGTTGTACCTAGTGTGGTACATTTTTGATCGACGTTAGAACATTTCTTTAAACGTCTCCTGTGTTTGAATAAATACTAGTAATGTGAGTTACATATTCATTAAACTTCAAAGAAGAAATACCATGGTTGATATTATTTCTTTTCTCAATATGTTTTCAGCAAAAATACGATTTGTCCAAAATGATCGAAATAGTACCACCTTACCCTATACTTTCTTACATGTTGTAACGGTAGAAAGTAAAATTTTCTGCATTCAGTGCTGGTAACCTAAGCTACCTGCATATTTTATTGCAGATATGTGCACGAACTTTACTATAGTGGACATGGAAATTTTGTCATTTAAATCTTATCTGGCCCAACTTAGTAGTGTAGATGGTAGTGTGTCTGCCTTACTTCAAGAGGTCTCGGCCAGGGTGAGTTACCTGGATAAGGGTTTTTCTGGGATTTTTCCTTATCCTGAAAGATGAATGTCTGGTAACTCTAAGCTCTATGGATCATGGTCTCATCCGAGCATCATTTCACTCATTTCATTTACCATCCAATATGATCTAACGTTGGAAGAGGTAACACATGCGAGTTTTTACTTTTTCTTTACCAACATTTGGAAACTAACAGCTAAGTACAAGTTTGAGGTTCTTGATTTTTTTCTTTAGAATTATTTATTACTAACCAGATGTAGATATTCAATTTCCTGTTTGCAACAAAGGTTACTATTAGTGACAACCTGCTAGAACCACCATATTTTACAGCTGTCAGTAATTCATTTTATTTTATATAAGGTACTCTTCACTGCTGTCAAATAAATATACATGTAATACACTTGGATTAACTACATTGGGAAATCTCAGTAATTGTGTTCATCCTAATGATGCACTTACTATGGTTATATCATAATATTGTCACCCAATTAGCGGAAAGCACAGCCAACGACAGCTGAGTAAGGGGCCAGAGGCAGCCAAGCCACACCCTCCCATTAGTCTCTGTCACTAACTGAGGGGTTGATTAGGGGAGTGTCACTTGTCGTTGGCCGCCTCTTTCCCCTTCCCCTGTCCTCTGGAATTTTTGTGGTGATTCACTGAAACCAGAGACTTCTAGAAAACAGTGATATTCCTATAAAAAGGGCTGCAATGAGTGAAGTAAGTCAGTCAGTCAGTTCTTGGCGAGCAGCGTAAGAGTGCAGTGCTAGTGTACGACGAGAAGACTGTGTCTGTGCATTGGAGGATTGTACGTAATTGCAAGAGCAAAGTGGAATTGTAACGGACGAACTGGTGAATCGTAATTGTGTGCATTACGTAATTCTGTGTAATTGGCAAGTGTTTAACTGTAAGTCGGTGGAAATAAAGAACATTTTTGAGTGGTGCAATTGGACTTTTCATTTCACGAACCCACAAAGTCACAATATGCTATAAGACCAAACTCATAGGGGGGGGGGAGGAAGTTCACAAAAAAAGTTCTGTACTAGTTGGTAGTCTAATTACAAATAATTAATAATAATAATAAAAATTGAATATGAAAATAACCCAAGTATTTTAAAACTGTCTTCTTTAATTTTTAAAACCCAAGAATTGCAACTAATAATCAAATCAATAAATCCTTTCATGGAAGTGTTGAAAACAGTGTTGTTGTATAAATTAAATTAATTGGGAGTCGATTAATTTAATCAAATCAATGCTTCAACATACCATTTAGCTAAATAGATTGTTAAGAAATTAAACTTCTTCAAGAAATTTGACAGCTTAAGTGTATCCAATTCTCAAAATTTAATAGATAAAATGAAACAAAATACAATAAAAAATGATGTTATGGTGTCATTTGATTTGGATTTGGATTAGTGGGTTTTAGGGCCCGAAGTTAACATTAAGAGCTAAAAGCCACACAAACTAATCTAAAAGATGAAATAAAATAAAAGCACCCAACAAAGGTACACCAAAGGAAAAAAAAAAAAAAAAAAAAAACGCATGACAAATAGAGTAAAATGCTACAAAAAGACCAACCAATCACCAGACTATTAAATTAAAATCTCTAAAGTAACAAAGATAAAATCCAAGTCAGACTTGTTTATTAAAACCAATTTCAGCAACAAACTGCAGTGCCGTGACCACTGCTACTAGGTTGTCCCCCAAAACATCCAGCAAGTTAGTCCCCAAGCCCAAAGACTGGCGAACAGGAGCATACTGCGGGCAATCGAGCAATACATGCCGCACAGTGAGGCGTACTGCACACGGAGCACACACAGGGGCCGGTTCCCCTCTTAACATGGTGTCATTTGATGTTAAGTCATTATTCACAAGAATTCTGACAGATAAAATACCAAATCTACTAAAAAAAGTGGCTATAGTCCATCAAGATCAACAATTTGGAGGTAGATCAAATCATACAATTAACACTGCTATGTATCAAACACAATTGCTTCAAATTCAACAACAAATATTACAAACAAAAGGCCTAGCAATGAGGAATCCACTTTCATCCTTCTTAGCCTATCTGTGTATGAGCAATTTGGAGGCACACATCACTAAAACTTTCTCATATATATTTAAAGTCTGGGCCAGATATGTTGATTTTTTTGCTGTAGTCCTCAAAAGTTTTTAACTGACTCCTTAAAACTACTGAATATACAAGATCATCATATAAAATTCACAATGGAAGTTGAAGAAAACAATCAATTGCCTTTCTTAGATGATGATTTGATGATTATAAGACAAAATGACAGTGTAAAATTTGGAATCTATAGAAAACCTACTCAAACAATTACATAAAACGCAACAGTTTCAATCCTCTGTCACATAAATTAGCTGCTCTTAGAAGTTTGATCCACTGAACAGCATATAAAATGGTTCCAATCCAAACTCAACCAAAAAAATGATCAATTGGGACTACAAGCAAAAGAAATTAAAACAGATCACTACTCTTCAAAACATAAAAACTGGAAATACAAAAAATTCACTTACCACCCTTGGGCATTTCCGAAGTTGGAACGAATATTTAAAGATTATGGCATCAAACTAGCACTACAAAACAGATTCTCACTCAAGAAATTGTTAAATAATCCCTTAAAAAACACAATCTCACCAGACCAAAAAATCAGGCATATATAGGATAGATTGTGAACACTGACAAATTTTATATTGGTTTGACAAAGAGAAATTTAAAAACTAGATTAACAGAACACTGTAGGAACATAAAATATAAACAAACAGAAAAATCGGCAGTTACTTTTCATTTCTGGAATGATAACCACTACATCGGAGAGGAGATCAAACCACTAAAACCATTGTCAACAAAACTTGAACTTACAACAGGGAAAAAAATGTTATTATTAAAAACATTCCACATATTCTAAATTTTGATGTGCCATCAGTGAGGGGTCTACTGAACTTATGTAAAGAATCTTCCGAGAGATGGAGCCAATCACAAGAGATCCAGACAACAACCAACTGTGATGAGTCGCTAGTCAGCGGAGGATGAAACTGCAACGGTTTCGAAAACGTTCCTGATTTTGTAAAAGGACATGAGTGAAGTTACAAGTTTTAAAAGGTATGACTCAATTTTAGTCTTTACATATCGAAACACTACTTATAAGTTAGGTAGGAAGGAACACAAACGAACTGAATGACACACATAAGAGTGCATGAAAGAGAACAAAGTGAAAACACGAAGAAGAAGAAGAAGAAGAAGAAGAACAAGAAGAAGAAGAAGAAGAAGAAGAAGAAGAAGAAGAAGAAGAAGAAGAAGAAGAAGAAGAACAAGAACAAGAACAAGAAGAAGTCAGTCAGTCAGTCAGAAAGCACTTTCAATAAATTAGCTTATAATATTTACTTGATCAACATGTTTTATATTTCTGAATACATCTTGTTTGGAAGATCAGCGAAGTGTATTTTTACTTTCTTTACCATGCCAATAGTAGGTAGGGAAGGTATTGCATTCCACCTAAAAATGTGATAACGAGATTTTTAATGGAAATACACACTTGAGGTCCTCTGAATAACAAATCAGCACTTTTAGAAAAAGGTCTGTTTCTAAGAACAGTTTTTTGTTTGTAATTTTATGTCCTTCAACATTAAGTCATATTGGATGACGAATGAAATGGATGAAATGATTGCTTACCTGACATTTGTCCTTTTAGGCTAAGGGAAAACCTCAGAAAAAGCCTTACCCAGGTAACTCACCCTAACCGAGATTCGAACTCGGGACCTCTTGAACGTGAGGCTGACTCGCTACCATCTACGCTACCAAGGCGGGCCTAAGAACAGCTTAATCGAAAAATGAAAAGTCAATGAAACACTGAATTTGTTAGATACTCAACATGAAAAATTCAATGCCATGGCTGGGATATGAACCATGGATCTCCTGGTTTCTGTCCAGTCGCTCTAACCCATAGAGCTACCATGGCCAACTTGCCGTCATGACACTAAATTCTCCATTTGAATCATATATTTTCCTGGTAAACCACTAGAGGCTCTCGCATCCGAGATATACTGTTGTGGCGACTTACTATCGTAACTTGAAGTACTTACGATAGTAAGTCACCACAAATGGTGTATCTCAGATGTGAGAGCCCCTAGTGGTTTACCAGGAAAATATACGAGTCAAATGGAGAATTTAGTGTCATGACGGCAAGTTGGCCATGGTAGCTCAATGGGTTAGAGCGACTGGACAGGAATGAGATCCATGGTTCATATCCCAGCCAAGGCATTGAATTTTTCATGTTGACTATCTATCAAAAACCTTAGCCTATATACTGCTAGTGTGAAGAAATGATTAATTTCCATCAATCAACTGAATTTGTTTTTTGATTTCTAATCGCCTTTTCACCTCGCTAGTTTATCGAAAATATCTTGAATATATAAAATTTGTTATTTAAGTTAAGAACCTTACAAGCCTATTACATCAAGAATTTCAAGAAAATTCCCAATCCCAGACTACTCTTTACATGGAAAAATCTTTGCCTTTCTCAAAAATGGCTCTAACGATTTGAATAAAATATTGTGTGTTTAATATATATATTGTCACGAGTCATTATTGCGATAGCGCAGCTGACGCGCACAAAAGAACTTGCTGAAACAAATGAAGATAGCACGGAGATAAAAGGCTTGCCGAAACAAATAAAGTTAGATGACTGGAAGTTTCGATTTCTTGACAGAACAGTCTAGAATTATCAATGGAAGAAGCAAGGAATTATCAAGGAAGCAGCAGAGAGTCGTAACGAGAGTTGTAAACAGAGTCAAATGGAAGTTGAGAATCGTCCGCCTACAACAATGTTTTGGAAGTGAACGCTTTTGTTCGTGGTCAACAACCTTGGAGGACTGTATTTGTGTATGTTACGTAATTCTACTACTGTAAGGTTTGACCAAAGTGTGTTTCTACGGAAATAAAGAGCATTTTGAACTTCTGCAACTTGGACTTTTAATTCCACGAACCCACAAAGTCACAGTATTTTCATGACAAATAACATTATATTTTTAATTTTCTGTGTGAGCGGGTGTTCTATATTTCCCAAAGACTGTCTTCATTTCTCATTTTTATATCCAGAAAAGTAAAGCATCTGTCTTTCTTTGTTTCTACAGTGAAATTGATGACTTAATCTTGTAAATTTAACTGTTTTAAGAAATACTGAATAAGTCTTTTTTGGTACTATTGTGATAATATTGTCTACATATCAAACCCATACACTGAAGACACTCTTCAGATTCTAAGAGTACCAGTTATCGTCCCTTCCCAACTTATTACGCTTCTTAATTACATAATTAATGATTCATGAATATTTATTTCTCAACCCCATTTCTGTGAAATGACATACTGTTTCGATAGATTCCACTAAACCAGCAACTGTTACTAACCCTGAGGCTACATCATTGGAGTATAATAAACTGAAAACTTTATGTTAATTGCTGGCATATATCTAACTGTAACACTACCTACTATAAAAACGTAATCAATAAAAGAAATTAAAGTAGAAATAATGACATTCTTATCCAAGACATACTGTGCTTACGTTGTTTCTTTTAATGACGATTTGTATATCTAGCACCATTTTAATTCAATATTCATTACCAATGTAGCTATTTTGCAAAACCTTTATAAACTTTTCAGTTATGCATATTCTCTTTAGTTTGCCTATCCTGGCTGACTGCATCCAATGCTTAAAAAAAAAATATATATATATCTTTAGTAACTTTTGGCGATGTCCCAATAAATCTTGGTGCACTAACTGAAGTTAAAATAATTAAAATTCCAAACTGTACATGCAAAAGGTTGTAAGTTTATTTATTAACTTACCAATTATGATGATCAGCAGCATAAGGGCTATAATTCCCATGATGATCATCATCTGCCAAAAAGGATTATACAGTTAATGCAATACTCATTATGATCAAATAATTTAAGTGGCAAACAAATCTACAAATCAAGCAAAGTACAGAAACACAATTAAAATATAAAACATTTTACTCGAGGAATAATTTTTACAGAAATTAGATTATTTTATTTGTTAATGATACTATCAGTTATTCTGGTGTGCCAGAATTATGTCCCAAAGAAGTTCTTTTACATGAGTAAATCTGACATGGGCAGTGCCATGGCTGAGTGATTAGACTGCTTGGTTCTCACCAAGTTGGCCCGGGTTTGATCCCAGGTTTCCACAAAGTGAGATTTGTGGTGGACATGGCGCTGGGACGGCTTTTCTCCAGGTCTTCTGGTTTCCTCCGCCAACATTCCGCCGATTACTCCATCATCTTTACTATCACATCCTCTCTCTCGTACTTTCACTTCCAGCGTTGGGTTGATCCCTCATCCCAGAATCTCTATGATCAGGAAACCTCTGATTCTCAACCCACTGCCTACAGGCCTCGAGGATGCACGATTCAGAAGGCCCTCCACTTAAGCAATTACAGGAATTCATTCATTCACTCAAATCTGACATTGAGCCATCACTTTTAAACACCAAAGCCATCAGTCTAGGCCATGTTTGAAACTGTGAACCCATGAACTTGGGGTCAGTATAAATGAGCCACCCAGACTGACTGTACCTATATATATTATGCTACAGAACACTATGATATGTAAAGATTAAATGATTCTTTGGTGAACTAGCAGGTTCAAATTTGTAAACCTTTAGGAAACCTATGACTAGAGTAGCTACAAAATAAGAATGAACATGAGCTTAGCCAATACTGTGATGGTGTTCTCTTGGCATTGCCAATTCCACAGTGAGCAGGCGACAGAGATGGAAGATATACCTGTCTTTGTCTCTCAGAAAAAGGCCAGCTTATAAAATGAGCTTTGTTATCACTCCAATGTGTTGTTACTATAATACAAACATATCCTTAAATTCTATATGCAGAATAATATCAAAGCCAGAAAAACTATTCAAACATATTAATTATTAATTTTTAGATGAGTCGTATTTATTACACATCTGCTTCACTTTCGTACCTATTTTGAGGACATGTTTCGCAAATAATCGTTTGCATCTTCTGCTCTTATGCGACTAAAGCTTGATCCAGTGGTGTGGTGGGTGTGGGTAATTCTGGAGTTGCTGCTGCCATCTGTTGATTTAGTGATGAACTTAAATGTGGGATTCTCTTCTGGCGGGATCTCAAAGTTCATTAGTTGGTTTTTATGCTTTTCTATGTATATTCTCTCCCATATGACGAGTTCACTATGTTTTTGTACGTATTTTAGTAATTCTGTACTATCTTCAATTTCATGATTTTCAGACCAGAAATGAGCTGCTATTGCGGACTTATCAATATTTTTGTATCTTAAGTGCCTGAAGTGTTCTTTCTTTCTAGTGCCTATGTTTCTTTTTGTCCTCCCTATGTAAATTTTTCCACAGTCTTTACACTTAATCTTGTAAATGCCTGACTTTTCCTCTGGTTTTATCTTATCAGTATTATTACTGTATATATTCAAACATAGTTCTTGCTGCAGTGATTATGATTAACCCAGGCTTCATCCAAATAAAAGAAGGTTCTGGAATCATCTGTACTTTTAATGTTGTGCATTTTGCGCACCAATTTTAATCTTGGAGCAACAATATCACTTCTTTCAAGCAGAAATTTGCAGCCATCTTCTATATTTGAACCCCAGAGATTTCAAAATGTTATACATAGAAGGTACAGAGCCTATATATTGTATATTCTCTCTCATTAAATTGGTCAGCATTTTGGCATTTGGATATTTACCCTTGTCTTATAAATCAAATTGTTCTACGCAAAACACACTTTTGAAAATTGTCTAAATTGGTAACATGGTTCTTCACTACTCAATGTTTTCGAGAAGACCTAAATATGGGAACTTCTTATTACACAAATAAAAATATTTGTAACAGAAGCTCCACTTAACCTAAGAAGTTGATGTTAATAATTCCTTCTTCTTTATAAGATCGATTTCGAAGGCACATCGCCTTCGTCTTCAGTTTATTAAACAAACTCTGTTGTTAAGGAAATCTCGGTTACCATGTTACTTTCTTTTGTTATGTTACGTTTCCAACATTAACAACATTTGAATACGAAACAAACCTAAAAACGGAATCAATTGCCGGTATGTCAAAATTCATTATGCAATATTTATTTTTTAAAGTAAATATTTTAATAAACTGAAGACGATGTGCCTTTGAAATCGATCTTATATAGAAGAAGGAATTATTAACATCAACTTCTTAAGTTAAGTGGAGATTCTCTTACAAATATTTTTATTTGTGTGATATTTGTTGCTTCACTGTGACTAGCTTCATTTTCTGTGTGATGGGAACTTCTTATTTAGTGAGCTGCTTGCCTTCTAAAGAATATGGATTCAAGTGGCATTAATTCTCTAAATTTGTACGTTCATAAACTTCTTTGACAGCTAGATAGTCAACATGAAAAATTCAATGCCATAGCCGGGATTTAAACCATGGATCTCCTGGTTTACATCCAGTTGCTCTAACCCATTGAGCTACCATGGCCAACATGCCATCCTGACATTAAATTCTCCATTTGACTCGTATATTTCCCCGGTAGACCACTAGGGGCTCTCGCATTCGAGATACACCCTTTGTGGTGACTTATTATTGTAAGTACTTGAGTCCCAGGCTTCATCATTTAACTCTTATTATTTTAGTTAATTGATGGAAATTAATCATTTTTTCACACTAGCCGTATATAGGCTAAGGTTTTTGATAGTCGACATAAAAAATTCAATGCCATGGCCGGGATTTGAACCACAGATCTCCGGTTTCCGTCCAGTCGCTCTAACCCATTGAGCTACCATGGCCAATGTGCCATCCTGAGATTAAATTCTCCATTTGGCTCGTATATTTCCCCAGTAAAATTTAGCTAACTGATGGAAATTAATAATTTCTTCACACTAGCCATATATAGGCTAATGATTAATTTCCATCAATTAACTAAAATAATAAGAGTTAAATGATGAAGCCTGGGACTCAAGTATTTACGATAGTAAGTTGCTACAAATGGTGTATCTCGAATGGGAGAGCCCCTAGTGGTTTATCGGAGAAATATACAAGTCGAATGGAGAATTTAATGTCAAAATGGCATGCTGGTGACTGGACGGAAACCAGGATATCCGTGGTTCAAATCCTGGCCATGATTTTGAATTTTTCATGTTGACTATCAAAAACCTTAGCCTATATACGACTAGTGTGAAGAAATGATTTATTTCCATCAATTAACTAAAATTCTTTGACAGCTGTTTTAAAAATTAATGCTCATGTAAGATATTTCTAGCATGCCTATGCAAAATATTACGAGCTGTCTCACAGTCCTAGACACATTAGTACAGATGTATTTTTATATCTTGAAAGAAATCCTATGCGGAAGGGATGAGTAACAACTGTCTTGGGGATAGTGTACCTATCGCCACAATGCAACACATGTGTAAGATTACAAGAGAGGATTACGCTGCACAAGCTATCTAATAACAAATCCCACTCTCAAAGCCAGTATTGTAGCTCTTATAAATTAAGTTGTAATTCTTACTATTGTAGTAATCTCCACGCTTTTGTTGGATCTTAAATCATACATAGGTGTTTCCCTGTTCTCCTCCAGCATGCACGAATGCCAACTGCCAGCTTTTTGAAGTCAGTACAAAGATTCCCTGTAGCAAGTTACGCTACAGGCATATGACCTTGAATGTGCTGCTTTGATAATAAGTTCATCTATATAAACTATATAAACTACTGTAAACTTCATTGCGATTTCTCTGAATATTTCACAAACACTTAAGCCTTTTTTGCCTGTATGGTATGATGTTCCATTAAAATTTGTCTGTTGCGCTTGATCTTCTTCACATACAGAAGCTTTAAAAGAACTCTTCTTAATGTTGAGCCACTGCCTTGGAAGTCAATAGAATTTTGAAACTTCATAGGCACTTTCTTAGGAGTTGGTCTTTGTGTTTCTGCATTATAAAAACTATTCCAGTTCGCCTAACTACTTAAATTAAAACCATACAGGTTAGATTTTGTGCACGTTCTTGATTTTTGTTTACCAAGCATAAAGAAAGATTATTAATTTTTAGATGAGTCGTATTTTTTACACATCTGCTTCACTTTCGTACCTATTTTGCAGACATGTTTCGCAAATCATCGTTTGCATCTACGGCTCTTATGCGACTAAAGCTTGATCCAGCGGTGTGGGTAATTCTGGGGTTGCTGCTGCCATCTGTTGATTTAGTGATGAACTTAAATGTGGGATTCTCTTCTGGCGGGATTTCAAAGTTCATTAGTTGGTTTTTATGTTTTTCTATGTATATCCTCTCCCATATGACGAGTTCACTATGTTTTTGTACGTATTTTAGTAATTCTGTGCTATCTTCAATTTCATGATTTTCAGACCAGAAATGAGCTGCTATTGCGGACTTATCAATATTTTTGTATCTTAAGTGCCTGAAGTGTTCTTTCTTTCTAGTGCCTATGTTTCTTTTTGTCCTCCCTATGTAAATTTTTTCACAGTCTTACATAGGGAGGACAAAAAGAAACATAGGCACTAGAAAGAAAGAACACTTCAGGCACTTAAGATACAAAAATATTGATAAGTCCGCAATAGCAGCTCATTTTTGGTCTGAAAATCATGAAATTGAAGATAGCACAGAATTACTAAAATACGTACAAAAACATAGTGAACTCGTCATATGGGAGAGGATATACATAGAAAAACATAAAAACCAACTAATGAACTTTGAAATCCCGCCAGAAGAGAATCCCACATTTAAGTTCATCACTAAATCAACAGATGGCAGCAGCAACCCCAGAATTACCCACACCGCTGGATCAAGCTTTAGTCGCATAAGAGCCGTAGATGCAAAAGATGATTTGCGAAACATGTCCTCAAAATAGGTACGAAAGTGAAGCAGATGTGTAAAAAATACGACTCATCTAAAAATTAATAATTTTTCGCTTCACTGTGGTGTTCCAATACAGTTAAATCTCGATATAAAGAAAGATGTTGTTGCATTAGCATCAATGTTTTTCTTACCTTAATAATTTTCCTTAACACTGCTTTCCTGTTGTCTCTGACGCCTTTTCCCAGATTTTCATAACAGACCCACACCATTGTCCCTTTTTCTTAAATTTATACATTGCTTATTACTTCTCATGTTTGTAAACGTAGCACCTTATTTCCTAATTTGCTCGTAAGAGGCATCACTTCTATACCTTGTTTCTCATAAGCTTGCCCCGTATCTCTTAACAATCACGTGACCTAATCACCTCTCATTGGCTGCTGTTGTGGTAATGACTGTCGTGCTGTAAAAATTAGTTCGTTATTTAATATGGTGATATATCTTTATATGTTGGAAGAGAAATGTCAAATTTATATTTTCGTAACTGTTTGAATTAAATATATTGCGCAATAGAGTTGATTTATCTGAAATGCATGTTAATTCTTAAACGAAGTAAAGAGGAGGTTCCTTTGTTCTCAAGCACGTGTTTCACATGGCACGATAGCACGTGATTTAGCGGTAGTGATGACATTTGTTTATATGACTTTTATTACTGACCTTGTTTTGAACTGGATTAGTCATATATATTTGACGGTGTGTTGTGCTCAGTGCAAGAGATAAATTATTTTATTGATCATTTATTGCGCGTGTACTTATGTGTATAATAGCAGAGTCTACAGCCAGTTTTTCGCTGAAGTATCGCAAGGATAATTCTTTAAAAACAGGCGAAAAAAGAATTGTAGTGCATGTGTTTAATGCACTCACAGAGAAGAATCCGTCTTTGTCAGTGAGAGAAGTCGAACAGCTGTGCTCTGAAGTTACAGGTGTGAGTGTTAGATCCGTAGGAACATCACGATGTGAAATTGAAAAAACAGGAAAACTTACCACTCCAGGCAAAAGCAGGAATAAACAAAAGTGCATGCTCGGAGAAAATACGTGAAAAGTGTTGTGTGTCGTCATGTGCATACTTTTTTCTTTAGAAACGAGCTCCCTAACATAAGTAACATTTCGTTCTGCTGTACATGAGGATGCAGATTTACCAAATTTCAGCAGATTGCTTATACAGCTGGGATTTGTGAATGAAAAAAGAGGCAAGAAAAATGTGCTAAAAGACAGAGGCGATATTGCTATGTGGCAAAGACGTTATTTAAGGACAATCAGACTGTACCAAGATACAAATCGCAAAATATACACGAAGAACACACGAAAAGTAAGGTATGGCATGGCACGACTTTTAAGACTGAAAGACAAGCATTTTTTAAAGGTATGTGTGCTGGTTTAATAAATCCCAGTGGGAAAGGCCAAAGGCCTTTCATTATAAACTTGTTTCAGTTTCATTGCTCAGTCATTGAGTTTCAACTTGCTCAGTTTCATTATAAACTTGTATTTTTGCATGCCTTCATATCCTTATTTGTATGATTTTATTCATCTTCCCGGCAATTATTATGACGTTTACTGCATGTGACGGGAAGGCACCGCCTATGGCCTACGGCGCGAAAGCATTAGCCAATTAGGTTGAGGGGGAAGGTAGTTGAACGCAGAGTGATACATTTCAGCGGGGCAAGGTTGTATGAAACAGAGATTAAATGCTGTCTATGAGCCAGGAGACATGCACATTTTGAAACAAGCTGTAGTATTACTCAGTAGCTCTGCACTTGTTTACTTGCTCGCAACTGATATGCAACTGAACTACCCTCCCCTGCAGCTGTCACTGTTCAGAAGGGACTCATTCAGATACCACTGTGCATCACTCTCCATCTGTCAAGATATAGTAATACATCTGTACTAGGCTTGCTAAGCGACATATTTATTAGCTTTAGAAAGCAAGTTCACACTTTTAGAAAAATCACCACTTTACTGAATGCAAGTTACAAAATGCATCAGCATGTGTCTGTTATTCTTCATAGATCGCTAATTATTTTCTTTCTGGTCAGGTGTCTTATCTCTAAAACCAGATGCCCTACAAACATAGGGTTTGAACAGCCACCCTCAGAAAAAATAGCTCTGTGACTTGAGAACAAAATAATTCTGTAATTTGTATATTTCAAATGCATAAAGAAATTAACTGCAGGATTCAGCAAAGCGAACCAGTCCACATGTTGAACTGTAGGTCACACTCACCTCACTGGCTAGTCAGCGATAGACCAGCCACGCTTAGCTGGCTTATGTTCATTCCTATTTTGCAGTTACACTAGTTCAGTGTAAGAGCATGAATGTCCTCTACCCAATCTCCAACAAATTATTATTACAAAAGTGTATTTCTCTACTTCATGTTAAACCAGATATATAGGCAGAAATTGGAAATGATTTTTTCATACTACCTGTGTAGGACAAGCTTTGGAAAGGTAGAATCAGACAGAAAAATTCAACGTCACAGTCAGAATTTGAACCGTGGATCACACGGCTATTTAGAAAGAACAATTAATTTCCACTGATTAACCTATTAGTTGGTTAACCCTTTCACCGATATGGACCTCATATGACGTCCAAGTTAAAATGCCCCAAACCGATATGGACGTGTATAGACATCCTGCACCATACATGCATTTAATGTTCATTTAACGCCAATTATTTTAATCTTGCTATTTTACAACAAATTTAAATTAGTTCTATAAGGAATGTAAATGTACCCTTAAAGGTTTCTTTTTGAATTGTACACCTCCAAAACTGGATAAACACCCAAGGGCACATCTGCAGATTCACACCAAATAATATTGGTTTCCTTGCGAACTTCTTTTTCGCAACACACTACACATTTTCGAAATGTTTGCGACTTTTTTGGTTGTGGGTGGTATCCTTTTAGGAAAGTGTTTTCTCTCAAGTATGAGGGGTGATGTCGTGGTGAATTTCCTACCCCCTAGTATAAAGAGGCCTCTGAGTATTATAATACTCAATTAGGTTACGAGCTATTTATACGCGCAAGTACAGGTAGATGAATGTGTTGCATGAATTTACAGCTCTGAAAATTACTAAACAACTGAGCATAGTTACATCCAGTGGTATAAAAATACATTTTTTTTTTTTTTACCATTTAACTGTTTTCCGTAAAGAGGGATAGCTAATAATAGCTGATCCACATCACCCATATTTGACCCGCCATTTCCCCAAACTATGGAGTAGTTAGCATACCATCTGTAGACCAGCACACGTCACTGCTACGCATGTCCTAAAGATCTCCTTCTTAATCGTACAACAAATCTTCCAGATTTTCTACAGTAATATCAGAAGTCTGTACACATCATGCCCAAGCTAATTTATTTGCTACATTACGGGGAAAACCATGGTTAACATTGAAATTTAACAATTTCAAATGTGCCATTCATTTAGCTCTTGATAGCTATAAGAAATCACTCTGAACACAAAGAGATTATAAATAACTATACTCTGTTTCATATAACCTTGCCCCGCTGAAATGTATCACTCCGCATTCAACAACCCTCCCCCTCGCTAATGCTTTCGCGTCATAGGCCATAGGCGGTGCCTTCCCGTGACATTTAAACCTGCAGTAAATGTCGTAATAATTGCCGGGAAGATAAATAAAATCATACAAATAAGGATATGAAGGCATACAAAAATACAAGTTTATAATGAACTGAGCAAATTGAAACAGAATGACTGAGCAATGAAACTGAAACAAGTTTATAATGAAAGGCCTTTGGCCTTTTCTACTGGGATTTTTTAAACCAGCACACATACCTTTCAAAAATGCTTGTCTTTCAGTCTTAAAAGTCGTGCACACCATACTTTACTTTTCGTGTGTTCTTCGTGTATATTTAGCGATTTGTATCTCGGTGCAGTGTGGTTGTCCTTAAACAGCGTCTTTGCCACACAGCAATATCGCCTCTGTCTTTTAGCACATTTTTCTTGCCTCTTTTTTCATTCACAAATCCCAGCTGTATAAGCAATCTGCTGAAATTTGGTAAATCTGTATCCTCATTTACAGCAGACGAAATGTTACTTATGTTAGGGAGTTCGTTTCTAAAGAGAAACTACACACATGACGACGCACAACACTTTTCACGTATTTTCTCCGAGCACGCACTTTTGTTTATTCCTGCTTTTACCTGGAGTGGTAAGTTTTCCTGTTTCCTCAATTTCATGTCGCGATGTTCCTACGGATCTAAACACTCACACCTGTAACTTCAGAGCACAGCTGTTCGACTTCTCTCACTGACAAAGACGGATTCTTCTCTTTGAGTGCATTAAACACATGCAAAACATTTCTTTTTTCGCCTGTTTGTAAATAATTATCCTTGCGATACTTCAGCGAAAAACTGGCGGTAGACTCTGCCGTTATACATATAATAAGTACATGCGTAATAAACGATCAATAAAATAATTTAGCTCCCGCACTCTCGAATGGCAATGCATGACCAATCCAGTTCAAAACAAGGTCAGAGATAAAAGTCATATAAACAAATGTCACCACTACCGCTAAATCACGTGCTATCGTGACATGTGCTTGAGAGCAAAGGAACCTCCTCTTTACTTTGTTTAAGAATTAACATGCATTTCAGATAAATCAACTCTGTTGCGTAATATATTTAATTAAAACAGTTACGAAAATATAAATTTGACAATTATGTTCCAACATATAATGATATATCACCATGTTAAATAACGAACTAATTTTTACCGCACAATAGTCATTACCACAACAGCAACCAATGAGAGGTGATTAGGTCATGTGACCGTTAAGACATACTGGGCAAGCTTACGTGAAACAAGGTATAAAATACAGAGCGAAAACAGCTGCATAAGGCTACAAGAAAACCTTGGTTGAGAAACACTGTAATAACAGTGACAGAGTTTTCTTTCCAGTGTGTGAGTGTGTAACGCAATATATTCTCGTATGATTATCGCTTAGTATAGCATAAATAAACTTGAACCGGAGAAGTCGCTTGCATAGCTATACATACATACATTGGCTTGTATACACACAAAACAAAATGATTCAAATATTAGGCGCATTCGGCACAAAGAATGGCTTTTGCTGCAGTGAAACAAAGTAGTGAAATTTCAACAATTTATTAATGTAGTCTCTACTTTATTCTTACTGTAGATTTATACTGCCTTTAATGAGTTTTAAACCAGTTTTTGTTTCGTTTAAATAACTTAATAAATACGGAAGATACGGAATTGTATTTATGATGCATTTTTACAGCATTTAACAATTTAAATGTCCTGTTCTGTTTAATGGGTATCCGTTTCCGGCCCCTGAAGGGTTTAAATGGCCATTGGCGAAGCGGTTAAACTATGAAGCTCAAAGTACTCACAGCATTTAAGTTGCAATTAAGGTGTGCTACATCATACAAATGTGAGATCCCCTTGTGGTTTATCTGGAAAAATGTGTGAGCTGGAGAATTTAATGTTGTGCTGGCATGTTATCATGGGACCTCAGTGGTTAGAACAACTGAATTGAGACCAAAAGATCTGGGGTTCAAATGCTGGCTATAGCATTGAATTTTTCAGTCTGATTCTACCTTTTTATTTCCATTTGTAGAAATTGTTTTACTACACATTTCCTGTAGGCACAATGGGCACAAGCACAGTATGGCCAAATGATCTTAAACTACCCTTTATAGGGAAACTGTTTTGGAACTTCTAATTTTATAAAAAATCGAATGATTTTGATAAATTATATATTGTACTTAAAAACAGAAGCTAACAACACTAAAGCAATACAAATATTGCAACAAAATATAATTAACTGCCACAAACTTCAGTTTTTAAGATCATAGGCCCATGGATGGTAAGTGAATTTTTTGAAAATCATATTAGTTTCTGTAGCTGAGAGGGTTGTGGTTCCCTTTAGTAGCTTCTTCTTTTTTGCTAAGTTCACTTTTTTGTCCACTAATGATTTGGGAAAGTTATTTTTTTGTGCTATTTCAATTATTTTGTTGTATTCTGTTTTGTATTCTTCTGCTGTGAGAGGGATGTTTACCAGTCTGTGTGCTAAACTATTGAATATTGCCTGTTTGTGGGATAAATAAATTCAAAAAAGTCTTCAAAAAACAAAACATTCAACTAGCACCAGTCAACCATTTCTCCTTAAAAAACCTAATTTGCTCAAACATCAAAGATGCCATTCCATCTAACAAAAAATCTGGTATATATCAAATTGAATGCTGTGACTGTAGTCAAATTTATATTGGAAAAACAAAAAGAAATTTAGAAACAAGAGCAAAGGAACACTTTAGAAACATAAAATATAAACAATTAGAAAAATCAGCAGTTGCCACACATTTTTGGGAAAAAAACCACAACATAAATCCAGAACCAAAACTACTAAAACATACATCAGGAAAACAAGAACTATCCACATGGGAACAAATCTTCATTTCAAAAAATAGGAACAAAGTATTCAATTTCGACATCCCCCAGAAAGATTTGTTCAGCAAGTTCCTTGAACCGCCACCAGAGGAGACCTGTGACAAAATATCATCAGCTACACCAACGAGAACCAGTCGAGACCCGGCTGATGATAGAGGCAAAGCCTCAGAAACATGTTCCGGAAAAATTTAAAAGTAAGTGTTGTCTAGTGTCTTTAATCGACTCTCTTTAAAGTTAATTTATCATAACACTGTTTTCAACACTTCCAAGAAAGGAATTTCAAGAGACTAGTTTGACAAATCATCATTATTATTATTTTTTAATTTTACGTCCTCCAACGTTATGTCATATCGGACGGTGAATGAATTGGATGAAATGATGCTCAAATGAGTCCAGGGTCCATAGAGCTTACAATTACATGACAATCATCTTGATGGATATGGGAAAACCTTGGAAAAAACCTTATTCAGGTGACTCACCCTGACTGAGATTCAAACTTGGGACCTCTTGAACGTGAGGCAGACACGTTACCATCTACGCTACCGAGGCGGGCACCACCTCCACCACCATTATTATTATTATTTGATGCAAATAGTGATTTGCAAAACTACAGTTCAGCTGCTCGTTCTCTTGCTCTGACATTTCTCGAAAGGGGGAAGCAGGCTGTTGCCAGTTCTTTAGCAGGAATTTCAAGCAGAGGAACAATGCGTATTTTAAATATTTCACATATTTGCATATTTCACGAACCAGTAGCAATATTATTATAATAGTGATAATAATAGGACTTACGAACACTAAAAATCAGAATCCACGCATGCAAAACATAGCAAAGCAAATCTAACCTGGCAACACGGTGTTGGGTTTGGGAGCCATGCCTAGCAGCAACGATGCTGATTGGCGCTAGCAGACAGTTTTAACTTCCTGACCACAACACTGGATGTAGAGACTCCCAGTATTACCAACAGATGCAGTTAGTGTGTGTGAAAGGTGTGAATGAAATATTCAAATAGAGTGGTGTTGTAGTAAATATCTTGCATGATAATGAAATTGTAAGTTGTATTTCAGTGTTTTAAAGCTAATATAGTACTATATTTTCATGTTAAAGATAATTTTGAGGATATGTTTTCAATTGCTCATTACTGTATGTTGGTACTATTAACCTTCCCCCTCCACCTCTTGCAATTGCAAAACCTCAGAGCCTGAGATAAAACGGCCGGACTGCAGTCTCTTGAATTCTCTGGAGAGTTCATGAATTTTCTAAAAAAGTGAAGTTTGTGGCAATTAATTATATTTTATTGTAATAAATAATAATAAATAAATAATTGTAATAAACTAGCACCATGGACACTTTCATGGTCTAGAATAGTGTGCGAAAGTGAGGGAAACATGTCAAGAGTGGGAGTAATGAAGTGGGAAAGCCGAACATGCAAACATCTCATTCACTGCAGCCCAAAACTCTTCCCATTTGAAAAACTATAGTTATCACTACTAATAGCAAAGCTATCACATGAAACTTTGAAAGACAACCTTTAAGAAGAGTTCTCTAACAATCTAGGCAGAATTTGTTAAATTTAGTAAAATTCAATTGTGCTTCTGACAAAATTCAGAATAGGCCATAATAGAGAGTTCCTAGCTTTGATAATATGAGAGAAGCCACCAGAGTAGAGGGTCCTCAGGGTCCTCCCTGCCCAAGAACGAGTTCAATTCCCAACCTAGCATCAAAACCTAGTGCATGTAAATGGGCTTACCTTCAAATTTTTCCACCAGTATTTGCGTTTCAGCTTACCAGCTTGCTGCTCAAATTGGGATGCTCCTTGCTGAAGTGCATCTAAAAACAAAAATATTTTCATGGTGTATCAGTCTCATCATCTAAGGATTACAAATAGACAAGAATGTGTTACACTTTGCTAAAAACTGTGTCATGTTTTGAAATTTTTTCTAATGACGAATCAGAACTTAGAAAGACTAACCTCACTTATTCCAGGTAGAAAAAGGATAGTGAGAGAAAGGGTTATATTGGTAAAAATTCGTGAAAAGAGAAAACGGTGACATAAGACACTGAATAAAACAAGAGAAAGCAGAGCGAATAAAAGTAACCGGTGGGTGAGATAGTAAAAGCACTAAAGAGAATAGGAATGGGGGATATATATGAAGACTGAAACAAAGAAGTAGGAGAGTTTTTGGAGTTCTTGGAAAATAGTGAGGAATAGCATGAAGGATATAGAAAAATAAGCAGTGTAGGAACAATAGGAAGAAAAAAAGGGTGACCTGAGAATGCATTATATGTAAGGAGCAAAGGAGAGTTTAAAACATATTTGATAGAGCGTGAGAAGGTAAGAGTTGGAGGAAAGAATTACGGGAAAAGAAATGGGACAGTATGAATTAGAAAATTAAGTCATATAAGCATTAGCAAGTAAAGAGGATGGGAAATGAAAAATCCAGGGAAAGTTATAGGAAAATACAAGAAGTAGAAAAGAAAGGCAAAGAATTGAATCCATTGAATGTTATGGACAAAGATGCTTGGTTTGAGAAAATAAAGCTGCTACATAGGTAAATTAAATTAATTGCTTAAAAAAGTAATTCAGGCTAATTTTGTATGTTTAGTTTAGTATGATATTCCTTAAAAAATAACCTGTGGATAACATGCAAGCCTTTAATTCTTGAAGTGCAGTTCAAACTGAGTATACGATGATGGATTTTTTTTTTTTTTTCAATGTAAAAATCCCTAGTATAGCTTCCTTTGGAAGAGAAGTAAGGGCAGTGGTCCTGTCTCATGCATTTTCAGTAAATAAAAAGATCTTAAATTTAATAAAGGGCCCTCTGAGCAAAATTAAGTAGTCTTCCACATCCAACATAAAATGGAACACTGGGAACCAAAGCATGAGTTTCCTTAAATAGAAACACATTTCAATTTCAAAACAGTATTCAAAATACAATGGAACTTGGTGCGATTCTGCTTGGTGGTGGTTAGTTTTATGCCACACCTTGCAGTAGCACACCTGAAGGAGGATTCGCCCCGTCGTGAGGTCTATGCCCCACACGCGCGAGAGGTTTCTTGCTTCCCTCGGCGTGGCAACTGGTGTTGAAGCGAATCCTTACCTTGATGTGGGAGCAATGAACCTTTTGTCTAAGGGCCGTGAAGGAGATGTTCTCGAAGATTCCTATTAATCTTCTCTTCGGCAGCTTCGGTGAGCGATGAGATTTGAAATTACCTCAGGCGTGGTATCGATACAAAAAGGACTTTACTTTTTGTGTAATCTTGAAATGATTGATTAACACCTTTTCAATCTTCTCTTCTTTTTATTTCTCTCGCCATCTTTATGTTTTTTACATGCGCAACTTTTTACATTATATTATATTAACTTTCTCCTTTCTTTTATCTATCAATGATGCAACAGCTTTTTATTAAAGTTAATTATTGTCGCGTCGCATTTTCGTTGTATATTCTAAACTTTTGATAAATGTTCATAAACAGTAAACTTCAATCACTTCTCAAAGTTGCAAGAAGCCTTTCCACCAAAAAGCGTCTTCTCTCTTCAAGAGTCCAAGCCAGAAAAAAAAAAAAAAAAAAAAAAAAAAAAAAAAAAAAAAAAAAAAAAAAAAAAAAAAAATTAGGAATAAAATCATTGGTTCTTTACTTTGTTTTGTTGTTAGGTTACTCTAATACTCAATTTTTATTGGTCCTACATCACAACTTAGAATTCCAATAAACCAAAGCATTCGTTGCATCATCTACATGGCCTGCTTGGTTATTAACTTACAATAAAAATTACAAATGGCGATGTTTGTCTCATACATCCATATATGTAATATCAGCTTCAAACTTCTCCGTATTTTGCACACACTGTCTCACTTCCATTCAGACACTGCTCTTTTTGTACAGTACACACTGATAACATATACCATTTTTCTTGCTGCTCATATTGTATTGTATTTATTTCATCCTTTGGAACATAGGACACTCATTTTATTCTCACTAAAAATACTCAGTTTGATATCACCATTTAGCTCGTCCTCCGCAAATTCTGTTATAATTTTGGCTGTATATCTAATCCTTCCCCATGTGTTTTCCATGATAAAAACCGAAACATCTTAGAAAACAGGCTAACTGTCTTCGATTTAGAATAATCCACATCTAAAAGAAGGCACACTGATAGCAGACTCTCTATTACAGTTCACTCCATGTATAAAAGAGTAAACCAAAACACTTGACTAGGAAAAAAAAGGTAGGTAGCCAGGCAGGCAATTCATAAATAAACACTACACAAGAATTAAAGTCCAAAGAAGTTCTCTGACATACACGTTAATACAATATAATTTAGAGGGAGAAAATATTAAAATTAAAAATTAACCAACGTTGTT
The DNA here is from genome assembly GCA_030765055.1 of Mantis religiosa. Lineage (NCBI taxonomy): Eukaryota > Metazoa > Arthropoda > Insecta > Mantodea > Mantidae > Mantis > Mantis religiosa. The sequence goes on along the minus strand of CM060956.1, from coordinate 127,583,886 downwards.
GCATGCACATCTCAGGCATTCTAATTACATTAATGTATAGAATGAATGTTTATAATTAGTTTTTATTTTAAATTCATTAGGACAGCATCAAAAATAAGTTATTAGCATTTTAAACATTTTTATTGTTTATATGAGTACAGATTTAAAAGTCAAGCAGCATTTAAAATTATACTGGCTAAATGTACAACTGCCACCTGGGATTTAAATGGCTGTATCCCAATGGGTTTAAGGAAAGTATTGGCTACTGAAGTTATTGAAGGGAGCATCCAAAAGCAACAGGTAAACAATAAGGGAGGAAAGACACAACAAAGAAAAGATGTAACAATATATCTAGTAAGAAGAATGTAGATTTGTAAAGGTAAGTATTACATATTCAAATTCATTTACTTATCTTGTTTGATCAAGTTTTGGAAACATGATCACAAATCACACACCTACTAAAGATGAGAAAAATATTTCAGAAACATAATCAAATAAATAAACTATAAACAATATTCAAACATCTGTCGCATAGAAAGCCTGATCTTGATGCACAATGACAATATTGACACCTATCACAAATTTTTGGGCCAAAAGATTTTGCTGCGCTGTTGAGCGCGCACCGTACACTTGTTTCCACCTTACAGGTTTTTAAGTGCTTTTATATTTACAAGATATTTAAGACTGGTCGGTAGAACATCTGCCTGCCGTGCTATGGGACCCGGGTTCAATTCCCGGCAAAGGGGGTGGGGATTTTTCTCTGACCAAGATAATTCCTCATCTACCCCAGAGTCTGGAAATATGAACGAGAGTGTGAATATGTGCATGATTTAATGATTAAAACCCAACAAATACAAGTTAACACCTTCGAGATGTTCCAAATGAGAATGGCCGCCGATATGAACATTGGAGTTAACGGCGGGGTATAAGCGAAAGAAAAAAAAAAATGTTTCTCTTAATTTATACTACAAAAAGATGATAGCAACAGATGCTATTTTCTTGAAGTGAGTTAACCGAACAGTATTTATATTTAATGCATATTTATTACAGTAAACAGTATGTTGTAAATTAACATTGATTGAATGTTTGTGAGAAGTTAGTAAAATTGAGAAATTAGCATGGTTGCACTTTAGTTTCTCTTACTAAGTTATGCTTCTCACAGGGGAGGGGTCCCGATCTCTTCAGCTGCTGTGATGTGAGCGCTCAGATCCCAAGCACTTATGGTACTTCTGATATTTATGCCAGCCCTAACATTTGAACCTGAGCCCCTCCCAAAGGGGAGCTCTTCAGATTGGGTTGGTAATGGTGAGGCAGTGGTTCCCGACATCCATGGGTACTGGGTACATCTGGCTGGCTTTAGCGCAGATTAGAGATGTCCAAGAGAATCTCCGATACTATCCTGGATAGCTAGTAGAATGGTATGTTAGATCACTGGCAGCCAGACCAAGGTTATCAGCAGTCTTCCAAAATGGGCTGACAAATGTAAATGATATATCCATTTCCACCCAAAAGAGGGGGCTCTTTAGATTCAAGATATTGCCCTAATGGAAAGCCCCACAGAGCTGCTCTGGTGGCTCCTTGACTTTAGAGAAGGAATTCTGACTACTGGGTAGACCTCATGCAAACTAGATTATGTTGAGTAAGGATTGTGATACAATAAAGCACAAAATGAATATAATTTTGAGTTGAACTAATACTCCATGCTCTGTATACTGCTAGTGTTTACCTAGAAAGTTGAGTTAGGACCTTCCTAACATCCTCAGCTAACGTTGACTGTTGAATTTCTACCAGATGAATTCGTTAGAGGCATTAGGAGCATCTCCATTGGTGTGTTGATGAACTTCAGGCTGTGACAACTTTTACATTTGCAAAACAAAAAGGAATTTGAACATTAGGCTTGAAGGGCATTTTAGGCACATCAAGAACAAAGAAATAGACATATAGGCAGCAGCACACCATTTTTGGAGTGAGAATATAGATATAGAACAAGAATTCTAGGTAAACACAAGCAATATATGGAGCATGGAGTACCAGTTCAACTTAAAATTATATTATGTTACCTAGGACAATTCTTTTAATACTTCCATAAGTCATATGAAAGAGAATTGAGATCGAGTTTCTATTTATGGATGCTCTTTAACTTTTTGGTTCTCTGCATCCTATTCTATGAGGGTGGGTCAAAAAATGCCTCCTATTTTTTGTTCCTTAAATAAGTTATGTGAAAACTGTGAATTTGGCGCAATTCCTCAAACCTTCTTCTCTAATCCCCTGCAGTAGTAACTTCCTAAGTCAACAGGTGGCAGCACTGCATCCTCTTGCAAAACGACTGACATCAACATTCGTATTAGACAGCGTTCTGTGATTGAATTTTTGACTACGGAAGGTGAAAAGCCAATTCAAATTCAAGAAAGGCTAAAAAATGGGTATGGTGATGCAATGGTGGATGTCAGCACTGTTAGACGATGGATTTGTCGCTGTAATGAAGCTGAAGGGCAAACACCATTGGTAGATGAAAAGCGAAGCGGCAGGCCGGTGACTGCAGTGACTCCATGCAACATTCAGCGAGTCAATGACATCATTCGTGGTGATCGCTGGGTAACAACAGGAGAATTGTGTCACATTACCTCCCTCAGCAAAGGCAGTGTGATGACAATTATTCAACAACTGGGTTACTCAAAAGTTTGTTCACATTGGGTGCCAAGAATGGTAACCGCCCAAAACAAAGAAGCAAGGAAAACAATAGCCTCCGAACACTTGCAGCACTTCAATTTGGAGGCAGAGGAGTTTCTGGAAAAAGAATGTTACTGGAGACGAAACATGGGTTCATTTTCTTGAACCTGAATCAAAGAGGCAGCGAGTCAATGACATCATTCGTGGTGATCGCTGGGTAACAACAGGAGAATTGTGTCACATTACCTCCCTCAGCAAAGGCAGTGTGATGACAATTATTCAACAACTGGGTTACTCAAAAGTTTGTTCACATTGGGTACCAAGAATGGTAACCGCCCAAAACAAAGAAGCAAGGAAAACAATAGCCTCCGAACACTTGCAGCACTTCAATTTGGAGGCAGAGGAGTTTCTGGAAAAAGAATGTTACTGGAGACGAAACATGGGTTCATTTTCTTGAACCTGAATCAAAGAGGCAGTCAATGGAATGGCATCACACGTCACCGAAGGAAAAAAAATTAAAAAATCAGCGGTCGGCAGGGAAAGTTATGGCGACAGTGTTTTGGGATGAAGAGGGTGTGCTTATGATTGATTTTTTGGAGCAGGGATGCACAATAAATTCTGTCCCATACGTCAGAACTCTCAAAAAGCTGAAAGCACATCTTCGCCGAGTTAGCCCAACAAAAACCATGGCGGATGTTGTTGTTCTTTTGCATGACAATGCAAGACCACACACCAGCCGTTACACCACTGCAGAAATTGAGAAATTGGGACGGCAAGTCTTACCTCACTGACCTGGCACCATCAGACTTCCATCTGTTCAGGCCACTAAAGGAAGCTCATCATGGGATTCATTTTGAAGTTGAGGAGGCTGTGAAAACGTCCGTGCGTCAATGGCTTAGGAAGCAAGACCGTGTGTTTTACCACACTGGAATACATGCCCTAGTTAAAAGGTGGACCAACACTGTGGAAAAGGACGGAGATTATATTGAATAGTGACTAATTGTCAATGTTGTAGTTTTCAAGCTATGTAAATTGGATTCAATTTTCTTGGCAATTAAAAGAAAAAAAAATAGGAGGCATTACTTTTTGACATGAAATATATAAAAGGTTTTACTTTCCTTCTCAAGGAACCACGCCAAACATTTTTATGCCTGAGTGGGGGGGGGGGGGGGGAATCCATCATCTGTCATCCTCTGTTGGATCTGAATTCATGAACTTGGAAATCAGAGGCCAGAATGTCGCTCCTAGACCATGGAAAATGAATTAGTGGAGAGGAAGATAAGGATATACAGATATCCTTCTACCTGCCTCTGTGATTCACCATTACACCAAAGCTTGTTTTGTATGTCATTTCCATTTTGTTTTGAAAGGTTGAGTGTTTATATCTATTTTTATTGATAAGTACACCATAGATAATGAAAGGAAAGGAAAATATGACTATTAGAGACAATTTCATGCACTATAAAATCCCAAAATATGTATGCATTCATGCATTATGTAATTATGTAACATGCAAAATAAAATTAAAATGTGCAATTTCAATTTGGTTTGTGTTCATTGCAACATATGGAACAGATATGACATACTGGTAGACTTTAAATTTTTGGTATATTTTGTTTGAAATTATAATATATCTTATGGTTACCCAGATACAGGGGCAGACCTACTGATGGAACAAGGGGGGGGGGGGGGGGCATGTGACCTTCTCCTTACCAAGCAAAGTATATATAAAGATTTGCTGCACATAATAAATCAAATAAGGTTTTAAAAATGGACACAATATTAGTAAAATAAATTACAAAATCTTTTAAATTATTTAGATGCTATTTTACAATTCCATATCTATTACAAAGACCTAGTCTCCTCAGACAACTTAATTTGTGCTAATACAGGACTCCACCATGGTTCAGCGGAGAGGATCATTAAAGATTACTTAAAAATGACAAATGTGAGTGCTTGCTGGCTGCTAAGAATGCTTGAGAAAGGCAAGAAAGAAAGAGTTTGGAAGAAATGCTGACAATGCACTGGACTTATGCTACGGAGGGGATTCAGCATGGAGGTCCGAACTTGATCTATTGTACCTATGCCCCCCAGTGACGCACCCCGAGGAGGAAGGACAAGGCGAGAGGAGACAGAGGGAGCCAAAACAGTGAAAAGGGTAGGGTCCCCACACTTTACCAGTTGGAAACTCCCAGCCAGCCCAGTATACAACTGGCATCCCTCTCTACTGTGGTCTGGAAAAGACCCCACCAGAACAGGTTCAGAGACCAGAGACTGTCCTACAGGAGGAGGAAATTTTACCAAGAGCATATCATCCTGCCATATAATGTATACTACATACGGCACGGCAGGCAGAGACTCCTTCACATACAAGTGTCGTCTGTATTAAATCATTCAACATGAAACCATACCTGGACTCAAAAGGGACAACAAGAGTGTGTTTGTGTATGAAAAGCCTAAGCCAAAAACTGGTTCCATTGCTACAATTTTTGAAGGCCTTCCAGTATATCTTTCTAAAAAGCCGTCGGAGAAAAGAAGGAATCCCGAAGAAAGAGCTGCTGATATTAAAAGAAGAAAATTAATTACTGAACTTCAAACTTGTTAAGATCCTGCTGAAGAGGACAAAATAACAAAGTGTGAAAAGATAATAATCGGAATTGAGAAGAAATTGCCTGTTACATAATCACAAAACAAGGTATCAATTTTAAGATTGACGGTGATAAAGTTACTGTCTATAGGTAATATTAACTTGGAATCTGTCAATAGAATTCTATATGAATGTAGCAAAAAATCTTAAAAGTCTCACCTTATTTGAATCACAACTCACAATTTGTTACCAAGACCTCAATGACATTCTTGGATTATATTTATTATTGAAAAGGTGGAGCTATTTACAGGAGTTAACAAATTCATTAACGCAAATACTTCGCCTTGCGTGGACAGACTTCCAGAGCATACAAAATCTAATGTGAGAAATCGGAAACAAACATTAGTAAATGGTATATATATATATTTTTTTTTGTAATTTACGTCCTCCGTTAAGTCATATCGGATGATGAATGGAATTGGTGAAATGGTGCTCAAATGGGCCCAAGGTCCATAGAGCTCAGAGTTACCCGACATTCGTCTTTCAGGATAAGGGAAACCCCCGGAACAAACCTTATCCAAGTAACTCACCCTGACCGAGATTTGAACTCGGGACCTCTTGAACGTAAGGCAGACATACCACCACCACGCTACCGAGGCGGGCATAAATAGTAATGACGAATACTTTAGCTGAACAAGTGGAATTTTTCTTGGCACAGTAGTCCTTGACTTTAGTATCAAAGAAGGTTTATTCACCTTGCATACATGCAATCAAAAACTTGTTACGAAGCACTAAGAGCAAACAAAATGCTGTTTTGCCTCACCCTAAATATTTGCAAAAGCTTATAACTTCTTATTATTTTAGTTAACTGATGGAAATTAATCATTTCTTTACACTAGCCGTATATGGGCTATAATTTTTGATAGTCAACATGAAAAATTCAATGCCACGGCCAGGATTTGAACCATGAATCTCCTGGTTTCCATCCTGTCACTCTAACCCATGAGCTACCCTGGCCAATCTGCCATCCTGACATTAAATTCTCCATTTGAGTCATATATTTGCCTGGTAGACCACTAGGGGCTCTTGCATTCGAGATACACCGTTTGTAGCAAGTTACTATCGTAAGTACTTGAGTCCCAGGCTTCATCATTTAACTCTTATTATTTTAGTTAATTGATGGAAATTAATCATTTCTTTACACTAGCCGTATATAGGCTAAGATTTTTGATAGAGTTAACATGAAAAATTCAATTCCACAGCTGGGATTTGAACCACGGATCTTCTGGTTTCCGTTCAGTCGCTCTTATCCAGTTACAGTTGTGTTCTTTTAATCTGGTGGAGACGCTGCGCATAGACCAATGTATACATGACCGCAGCTACTTCGCGGTCACACCCCGGGAAATACCCACAGAGGATATTATTGCCAACATGGAAGCAGCTATACACACACTTCCAACGGACCAGGCAGAGGAAATTTGCCATGAAGCTTCCCACATCCTATGCAAGGCAAAAGCCCCCAAGAGCAACTTCATGGTACAGGAAAGTAAGGCCATCAAGACATTGAACTCTGACAACGATATCATAATTCTTCCAGCAGACAAGGGTGACACTATGGTCATCATGGATAAGAATGACTACAAATTCAAAAATTCAAGAGCTATTATCTTCTAGAATGTTAAGAAACTGCTTAAGGATCCGACTGCATGGTTTCTTCGAGTAACCAACAAGCTCATCAAGAATTCACAATTAAAAGAAGATATTAAGAAGAGCACCTGCAAAAGCGAAGCATTGCCTCTGGGGCTATATATACTACCAAAAATTCATAAGGAAGGCATTCCCTTACGGCCGATAGTAAGCAGTATAGGCTCGCTAACCTACAGCATAGCTAACCACCTGTCCACCTTGTTACAACCACACATTGATAACACTTCATCGTATATTAAAGACTCCGGCCATTTTGTACAGAAACTCCATGACATTCATCTAGAACTGGAAGATACCTCTCGTCAGCTTCAATAGTCTCCCTTTTCACAATGGTACCCGTGAAAGAGACCCTAGGTCACATTCAGATTTTATTTTCCAAAGACATTGTCGAATTGTTTCAACATTGCCTTTCCTCCACTTACTTCCAGTGGAATTATAGCTTTTACGAACAAACTGATGGTTACACGAAAATGAAGCTAGTTACAGTGGAGTAATAAATATTACACAAATAAAAACATTTGTTAATTAATGTCCACTTATCTTAAGAAGTTGGTGTTAATACTTCTTTCTTCTATTTAAAATCCATTTCATGAACATTTGCCCACATCTTCATCAACACACTTCATCGTCAAGGATACCATGTTTTTTTGTATTACCAAAATTTGAAGACGAAACAAATCTAAAAACAGAATCAATTGCCGGTATGTCAAAATTCATTACACAATTTTTATTTTTTAAAATAGATATTTTTTCCCACACTATTAAATCTATGGGAATATTTAATTGTTTTAATAACTTCGGGATTTATTTCATGGTTAAATGACCAAAAATGATCTGCATAAATCTTCAAGGTGAAGATTTTATAAAAATTAATAAAAACCCTTTAAAATCTTGTATAACAAATTTTAATAAAGTACTTAATGAAGTGAAAGTTATATAAGTTTTAAGTTTAGTAGGAAGTAGAAAGAGGCAACACCCTAACCTTTTTGGACCTCAAGATAACTAGAAATTGTCATGGTGTAGATTTTGGAATATACAGGAAGCCCACACACATAGATAATTACATAAAGAAAAATGAATACAACCCAGTTTCACATCAACTAGCTGCCTTTAGCAGTCTAATTCACCGGCTATACAACATCCCACTGAGTAAGGAGGAGTTTTTGAAAGAATAACACATAAAAGAGATAGCAGTATTAAACGGATTCAACCCAGCCATCATAAGGAACATGATGAAAAGAAAGGAAAAACTCAAGATATCAAAAAATACCACTCTACTACCGCTTAAAAACACAGACTGGCAATATAGAAAATTCACCTACCATCCATGGGCTTTTAGAAAATTTGAACGAATCTTCAAAAGACTAAACTTAAAACTAGCATCCCAAAACAAATTCAGTCTGAAGAACCTGCTAAATAAACCACTAAAAAATTCAATCCCCAACACTTTGAAATCGGGAATTTATCAGGTAAACTGTGATAAAAGCTACATAGGAAAAACTAAGAGGAACTTGTTAACCAGGCAAAAAGAATACCAGAGGAACATAAAGTTGAAACAAACAGAAAAATCTGCAGTGTCACACCATTTTTGGACAAAAAATCACAACATTAGCCATAACATAAAACTGTTAAAATCTTTAAGTACACCTATAGAATTGGATATTTGGGGAAAAAATATTCATAACCAACAACCGTGATAAAGTTATAAATTTTGAAATCCCGGCATTAAATGAAGTATTAAAACTTAGTGCCCCTAACAACAGATGGCAGAGGTATTGGAGCACCGAAGTAGTGGAGGAGGAAGAATGTTCATTTAGTCACCAAACAGCTGAGGATGAGATCGAATGATCTTGAAAAACGTTCCAATTATACAACAAGTAAGTGAAGTTTGAGTGTAAACAAAGTGACTCATAAATCAAACTCAAAAATGAAGACTACTTCACTGTTAATAATGCTCCTGCTTTTAATATTTAGGAAAAGTATTATTCATTCTTAAAAAAAGTAGTACATCTTTATCAGCCCCGTTACCACGATCCTGGGAAAGAAAAAGTTCTCATCGCTCAACAATTACAGATGCGCATAATTATCCAGAGTTGCAGGAGAAACTTCTATGTTTCTTCAAGTTTGTCACCAAAGGTGAGAAATTAATCTGCATCCACCTTCATCCCAAATAATCCTGCTTCAAGATGGAGATCATTGCTTCATAATCCTCCCAAAATTATTGCTGCATGTGTCTGTCTCAAGTTCAAGAGTTCCCAAGTTCTAATTAGTGTCAGTGTAAGTAATCTGGATAAGATTTTCTCTGGGGTTTTTACATTATCCTGAAAGATGAAAGTGGGTTAACTATTAGCTCTATGGACACATTACTAATTTGAGTATCATTTCACCCATTGTATTAATTGTCTTACATGACTTACGCTGGAGGACATTAAATTAAAAAAGCTGATCATAGAAAAACTGATACAGTGCAATTAAATTTTAAAACTATATGCTATGCATTTCGTTGCATGCCAGTGAATGAGGACTATGATAATACAGGACAAAGATAATTTCTGGCACATTGTTGTGCCATATATGAATTGGTGCAAAGAACTCTGTAATCTTAAGTTACTATATAATGTGACAGAGTTTAGTGCATCATATCTGTAGTGAAAATCTGTAACACTTAGAAGATGCCCACACATCAATAAAAACACTGCCTTCGTCCTTCACATTAAAGGGCCTCTGCTCCCATACATTTTATGGGAACCATAAAGGTTGGCAAGTAAAGTTACTTAAACATGTGAAGTACTCTTTCTGACAAAATATAAAAAATGAATGTAAGTTTTCTATAACTGAATTTCGTATCCATAATCGTTTATTATGCAAGATTCTTTCAAAGATTATTAAATATTTTGCTGGTATCTCCTACTGTTTATTTACCTGTTCTCTGTTCCAAGTTTGTCAATCTCTGCTCACGTTCCATTAGGTTTCTTACATTTATTTGCATTATTTCCACAACCTGATGATAATCCAATCAGAGAAAAGCAAATGTAAATTAATTAATCTAAGCACAAAACAAAGCTACTGTGAGTAAACAATCAAGCCATCTTAGAATGTAACATAAGAGCGTTTTACATGCCACACATGCTACAAAACAGTACCATTGAGCTATCCTACATGCATCCTACATACGACTAGCCATAAAACATTTGCAGACTGCAAGCATGTTTGTCTTTTCCAACCAACAGTTCTATGCAATGAGTCACACTTAATAATTTTTAAATGCTTATGTAATTAGTAAATATTTTTTAAGACATCTTTTAACAAACTTTCAACTAAGGCATCAGTGTCAAAATGGTAAATGACATGTTACAGTGGAGAACTAACTCATAATACCGACATATGTTGTAAGTAAAATAAAAGTTATACAACTAGGCTCCCAAATAACAGAACCAGTTTTCTTAAGTAAATTTTCCACAGCAAGTCATATGTACAGCAGTGGTAAGTCAGGTAGACGAGGATTTGGATTGTTGCTGTAGCAATTATCAAATGTTTTCTACAATAAACTGAATTTGTATTTATGATCGCTCTGCAACTGCTAGATTCTCAGTGTCTCCTTGTACACCGAGCATGAAATGTGTAGAAATGTGTAGTGTTTAACGCCCGCTTTTACTACATACGGCACTGCAGGCGGTACCGAGCATGAAAGTTTGCTTAATTTAGCTCAGAGGTCTCCATTGTGCTTGAGCTTCTTTTATGTGCCAAAGTGGATAGAATCCATTTATATCTTATATTCAATTTATATAGTTTAAATACATAAACCATTACAATTTCATTGTAAAAATAAAATTTTAATTTTTATATATTCAAAGATACCGTATTTTATCGCATATTTCCCTCCCCTATTGTTCGTGTCGTGATTAATTTAATTCGGAGGACCACTTGATTTTAGCAGAAATCAAGGAAACTGATTTTGTGGACTGTACTCGATAGAGCTGTATTCATATCTCTAGATAAATTTATTGCACAATCTACATTTCTTATATGAATAATCATAAAAAAGACAATACATTTAACATTTAAACTAAAAAACGTCTTTTCATTGCAACAACATTGCACTCAGCCACACAACGAAACACATCACATCTTCTACATGTCTCAAACATGTCTGACCTGGCAACCGGAAAAAGCCTATTTTCATGCGCGCTGGCGAGTCACATGACCAGCTGGCCGCATAACCGGCGCCAAGTGAAATATTCATGCGCCCGACAAACAAATCACGATCATGGCGCAAACACCTATGATTTTTCATCACTAAAAATTATTTACCTATTAAACATTGCATAATTCCCTCTCCTTGTTCATTCTTATTGGAGCAGCCTTCAAATAACTTGATAATGGACAACAATCGATACAGGGGTGCTTATCACAGACAACAATGGACGCAGTGCTTGCCACAAAAATACTCATATTGCCATTGTCCCAATGTATCGTAAAATTGAAATGTGAAGTTGCAGACATGTTTCTAAGTCAGTTTGCTACAAGTCGTTATAATGTCGAAATATTCAAATTACACGGCAAAATTTAAATTAAATGTATTATCTTACGTGATGCAAAAGGGTTATGGCTGCAGGAAGACATTTCTCCGTTCATTCTAATTCAATACGATATTGCCGGAGACAAAAAGATAAACAAGGCTGCAAAGACAAGCTCCAAATCTTTCTGAAGGCCTAAAACAGGAAAATATCCTGAAACAGATGGCGGTTGGATCTCATTCACTGACTTCAGGAGGCAACATAAGGAAGTCATCAATACTGACAATGTGCAAATGTATAATCTGTGCTTGGGGGCAAATGTGTTGATATTGTTAAGAAGAGTTTAAAAAAACGGAATTTCTTGTACCACTAATGGCTCTGAGGACGACATGTTATGGAATAGTGAAAATGAAGATGTGTTATCTGAGCCAGATATAAATGAAAATAATAGTGACGAAAGTGAGACCACAGAACAGTCAGAGAGAAAGAAACAATGAAACAATACATTGTAGGCCCAATGAAACCGTGGTATGTATCCAGTTCATTCACAAATTACTGTATACCTACATAACTGGTCGCCAATCTAGAAAGTGATTGACATTTTGTACAGAGAGAGAGGTGACGTTGCCGTTTATTGCTGCCACATGGAGAATGCAATAGGATTACACGTGTGAAGGTGATTCAGTTGCGACTGCAATGGGTATTTATTATTATTATTATTTATAATATTGTAAACAAGGACAATAGAAAAGTCATGGATCTACATGCAAGCGCTAGAACTTTTTTTTTTTGTAATTTACGTCCTCCAACGTTAAGTCATATCGGACGGTGAAAGAATTGAGTGAAATGATGCTCAAATGAGTCCAGGGTCCAATGAGCTTAAGAGTTACCTGATATTCATCTTGAAGGATAAGGGAAAATCCGGGAAAAAACCTTATCCAGGTAACTCACCTTGACCGAGATTCGAACTCGGGACCTCTTGAACGTGACGCAGACATGCTACCATCTACGCTACCGAGGCGGGCAAGAACATGCAAGAACACATCAATGTAAAGATCATCGTAACATACGAGGCATACCTGTGACATTTTGATGCTTATTGAAGTGGGGAAATGCCGCCTAACTTTCTTCTTTAAAATACTTTTCTTTCCCAAACTTAACCATAGTGTTTTTACTGATATCTAAAGCACGTGAAGTCCTGTCAAACACCATAGAGAATGGAATAATAGACGCCCTTTCAATTTCTCTTCTTCTAAGTATTCTCTTACAGAGCATATTATTTCCTGAGCCTGTCCTTTAACTGGAATATCTTTACCAAATAGTTTTATTTGATTCCCAAGCACATTCAGGTTTTTGCTTGTTACTATTTTTAGACATAATTAAACATTCATTAAAACACAATTGCAAATGATCACAACACACGCACATATACACACACTCACACACACGTAAACCAAGGGAAATTGTCACAAAATGCAAAGGAACTTGCCAGTACAGGATCTCTAACTGTTGTAACCTTATATAAAATAACAGCAACATATTGTGAAGGCATTCTGTTTGCTGCAGCGTTTGCGTAACTCGCTCGCCCGTCGGTCATGCTAAGCATGTGTTAGAATATCGGCAACCAAGGTTCAGCATCTAACATTGTCATGGAAACGTTTCGACTCTAATTGGTCCTTCTAACGGTTACTATGACAACCATTATCACGTACTCATCCCCTCCCATTTATTAACAGCATTTTTCCATGTGCTTACTGTCAATCACATTCTAGTTTGGCGACCAGTATACATGGTTTCCCTTCCTTTCTGAATTCCTAGAAGCACCACTCGTATAATTCCCTTCCAAGTGTTTTCAAGCAAATTTTTCAAGAAAAAAAATGGGGGGAATAACGGGACAAAATATGGTGAAACTATGGCAGAGGATATTTAGCCTTGCTTTCTTTCTGAAAGAAGCTATGTTACGGATTTCTATACCACTAAAACACAAATTTGTTTCTGAACATGTCATTTACTATGCTTAATGTTAGAAATAGCAAAATAATTATTTATGCACTTTTCTCCATATTTATATTATTCCTACAAACTAGTCACAAATAACGTGCAGTGGAGAGAAAAGTATTTAAATAATTAGTTGGCTCATTCCACAATTTATCATGTCACTCCAATGCACTCCACTATATACAATATACGTCATTTACCATTTTTTACATTTCAAATCTAGAACTCTAATTTTCAGTTTACGCTTTAACTTCAATAGTAACAAAAAATAAAGTTTCCAATGCTACTTGCAGCCTAAATTAGTTCCATGGCTATATTTGGAGCGAGGCTCACCTGCTCTGTTATCTAACTCTGATAACTTTTGGTCCCGTTCTAGAACTTTCTCCACATTGACTCGCATGATGCCAACTACCTAAATGTAGATAAAAAATAAGAAAACAATGCACAACATCAAACATGATTATGTGACAAAACAAAAGCAACAGACACAATCTATGCTTTAGATGTACTATTAAAAAAAGAATGGGTTACTTAAAATTTCAAAGATCAGAAATGTTATCAAAGTGCCTCTAAAAAGACTAATAGAGACAATGTAAAAAATTGTCTAGGGGTGGAATACCACAAAGGCTTGTCCCATTCTTTATTTTGTTAATAATACAGAATGCATTAATATCTCAAATTTGTATTCTGCAGCTGTCAGCAACACAGATCTCTGCTCTAAATTTCTGAAAGAGACAAAAAGATTACAAATGATAAATACAGCTATTTACATGGAGAGCTATACCAACAAAAACAGAAAACATGTGACACCAGATTATCTGCAATATATCTTATGCCCAATTTCACCAACAGATGTTAAAATCGACATTAACAAATGTAACGTAACAATTGTCACAGCACTAACAATACTGTTAAATTTCTTGCATTTTGCCAACCTGTTTTCTGAAAATGTTAACAAACACGTGTTAATGCCAACAAACTTGTAAATATTGCAGCTATGGAAGGCTATGGATGAGTCATATTATTTTCTGAACGTACTGCGATGTGCGTTTGTTTTCATTTTCATCTGCACACAGCTGACAAAATGGCAGGTGAACAAAGCCATAAACAAAAGCCGTGAGACAAATTTTTCATAGCTTGAGAAAGAATTGTTAATTGAATTGGTGACGGAGTATAAGGATATCATGAAATAAGAGGACGGATGTGGTGAATGTAAAAGAGAAAGATGTCACATGGGAAAATATTGGAAACGAATTTAATTCAAATGCATGTATCACTACTACACACATGAAACAACTTTGTCACTATTATGTAAATTTAAAACAAGGGGTGAAGGACGAGTGACTTGAACGTCTCAAGACGGTTCGACAGTGTATTATCCATATAATTCAGTGAATTATAAAATACAAAGCTATTAATACTTGAAGCAAAGGCGAGATCAGCATATCGATGCATGTTCTAACTCAGTATTACGTAAATTTAAGATGAGCAAAGGACAAGTGACCTGAATGTTTCAAGACGGGAGGTGGACAATGTATTATCCACATAATTTAGTGAATTATAAAATAGCAAAGTTATTAATACTTGAAGCAAGGTCAAGATCGACATATTCATTTCGATGCAAGTTCTAACTCATTATTACGTGAATTTAAAACAAGGAGCGAAAAAGGAGTCACTTGATGATTCAAGACGGGAGGTCGACATATCCACATAATTCAGTGAATTCTAAAATCGCAAAGTTATTAATACTTGAAGCAAAGGCAAGATCGGCATATTCATTTCGATGCATGTTCTAATCTCTCTTGTACTTCCGCAGTAACCTTCACAGCAACTTGTTTCGACAGTCTATACCTCTGTAGAAAATTTTCTTCTGATAGTTCCTCAAAATAATTTCCCCTCATAGGCTGTACTCTATTACGAATGTCATTTAGATGGTCTTAAATATAACAAATTGACATCAACAGCTGAGTTCATACCCGCCATCTTGGCTACTTACAATTGTTAAGGACTTAATAACAGAAATTTGACTTGTTAGTTTAACAAGAGATTTAACACGAGTTTTAAGCTAACACTTGTTAGTGAAATTCAATTTTTGTTTTAACTATTGCTAAATGCATGTTAAGTCTTAACATGAGTTGGTGAAATCGGGCATTAACATTTTACCTCTCAAGCAAGTACTGAATAGCTTGTATTTGTTCCATTAACTTTATTTCCTTTGGAGTCCTTTTTAAAATATGAAAATGTACTTAAATTACACTTTACAAAAGTGCTAAGTTTAGTTCCTACCATGCTTAGTTGTAAATGTTTCTTTAGGAATCCCTTTCATTTATTGTGACACAAGTGTGAACTCTAGAATTTCTCGTCGCTCATCTTTTGCCTACCTTTTCATTTACTAGAATACTACAAGGACAATTTGAAAAGTATGTCCTAGTCTCATCAATTATAAACGAGGGACAATTTATCATTATTCATGATTTACTGTATAACTTGTTCAGCATGTCAATGTAATATACACTCCCAACAAGTGTGAAATACATGCAGTGATCTATTGACATATGTGGAGTAAATGCAGTAGTAGTAAATGTAGTAAATTTTTTGAAATTGCTGCAAACTTTTTGGATGATCCTGTATTTTGCGAACATCAGTATGATTATTCTGTATGAACTGGTGATACAAAAGTTAGGCCATTCAAGTTTTGTGCTCAGCAGATGCCAAAAACTGACTGAAGCTCTAAAACATATTAGAAAGGTAAAATAAATATTTCTGTCTATTAATGATGCTATCAATTAGCAGGATCATATTTAACACTGCTGAGGATCGGAATTTTGTCCTGCAGTTCTTTTACATCGAGTAAATCTGCTGAAGACTGTCGCTTTTAAGCAAATGACATGGACTGGGTTTCAACCCACAACTTTGAGATCAGTAGGCCAACACCTAACCAAATGAATCACCCAGACTGACTCATAAGGATGAAAATAACATCTTCAAAGCTATCAGAGTTAACATGAAAGCTTTCTAGAGTTTAAGGAGAGTGTCACAAGACGGCTACAATCATAGGCAGTAGAATTCCATGCAAAGGGAACTTTAAAGCTCAAAAAGAAATACAATAAATGCCTAAATGTATATGAAATTATGCTGTAAAATAATTTAATATTTCTTTTTACTTATTTAAAATAAAAGTTCCAAATAAAAAGAAACATTTCTTAAAATTTTTTAATGTAACTTACTTTTCGAATTGTCCTAGCCTAACGATTCTATACATAAAAACTAGTTAAATATGTACTTATTTCAGTGTCAATAATTATTATGCGAAATGTGGTTTATGAAAGGGGGAAGTTTTTAATATAATAATGTATAACTTAACAAATACAAAAATATACAGGACAGCATTTTTAATCTGAAATGCATAATTACTTTCTGCTGTCTTTTAATACTAGTGAATAACTTAGCTTACCTAAATTTCAACCTGATATAGGGTAATAATTCTTTGTAACGGAATGATCATTAGTATTTACTGCTACCAGTAGCAGCTTATAGACTAAGATATTAATCAAATTTGTAAAAATTGGTTCAATCAGCTGATGGTGAAGGGAATGTCTCCTTGAAATATATTAATTTGACAAGTAGTACAAAAGTGCTTTAAAAATTGACTAAGTTTTAACAAATTTGACTAAAATATTCCACTGTTTTAATTAATATCTAAATCACTAATATGAGTCCAACTAGTGCTCCATGCTCCATATATATTGCTAGTATTTACCTGTAACATGTTTTGTTAGGACCTTGCTAACATTATCAGCCAATGTCAATGTTAGGAAGGTCCTAACAAAACAAATTCTAGGTAAACACTAGCAATATATGAAGCATGGTTTACTAGTTCAACTCAAAATTATAGTAATTTTATACTTTATTGTATCATAGTCCTTACTCATTAAGAACCTTATATTATCATTATCTGTAACTATGACAGGTACAATCGTTGCACAAAAATGGTGGTTTGCTGCAAACCTCACTGAAAATCACAGATAGAAGATAATTTGTTTAGTATTTGTTGGAACAACTGGAAATTTAGTGCATGAACTAACTGCCACTGTACAAAGAAGCTGCCTTGAATGATGCTGTGCACTTGGCAGCAGGCACACGGGCTATTGCTCTTTAAATGCCATAGTTCTCAGTGTAACACTCTATTATGGGCATAAAAGACAATTTTGCTAAGAGAGCTTGAAGAAATTTTCTTTTGTGCGATGCAAGGATATTTTCTAAGTCCAAAGGTGCATGTATATGCATGTGCAAGCAGACAACCTGCAGGTTCTCGCATTGCAGCCAACATCAGAAAGATATGGAACACTTGCAGCCAACCTCTGCAAAAATGCCCCAGACATCTGTCCTACACTGGTGAAAAAGGCATGTGGATACAATTAGCGCAGATCATTTTAGTTAATCGATGGAAATTAATCACTTCTTCATGCTAGCCGTATATGGGGCTAAGGTTTTTGATAGTCAACATGAAAAATTCAATGCCATGACCGGGATTTGAACCACGCATTTCCTGATTTCCATCCAGTCACTTTAACCCATTGAGCTACCATGGCCAATGTGCTGTCCTGACATTAAATATATGAGTCAAATGGAGAATTATGAGTCAAGTATGTGAGTCAAATGGAGAATTTAATGTCAGGTCGGCACATTGGCCATGGTAGCTCAATGGGTTAGAGCGAATGGATGGAAATCAGGAGATCCATGGTTCAAATCCCGGCCATGGCATTGAATTTTTCATGATGACTATCTAGCGCAGATCAGTTTTGGAAAATACTGACCACATTTCCTCTCAGGTTATATTGCTTTACAAAAGTAGATTTGCTGTCCAGCGAAAGTGCCTATAGTACTGTTAGAAGTGAAGGCTGTTTGTTCTGTGCATTCTTCAAATATTTAAGATTTGCTCAGTACGTTGTTGAAAATGGGAAAACGGCTCGACAAATCAGTAAAATGGACTTGTCCTTTTATTTTAATAATGAGGAGGCCTGCCTTCAATTATTATTTGACGAGGGTCTGCTGAGGACACGGATGTTGCGCTCCGAATGCAATGCCGTCCTGCACCTGAGTATTTATGGCACAATGACTGCAAAAACCGGTCAGCAGACCCATTTCAAGAATTAATTGAAGACATTAGGCAGGTTACCCTGTAGTGTAATGATTGCTCTTAATGTTCAGGCTAGGGATAGTTATGTTTAGTGTAATTAGCTAGTTGGTGTAAATTAGGGACTACTGTGTGTGTTTAGTACAATTAGCTAGATTGAGCAATTTAGGTACTACTTTATGTTAGTTTGCTTAGATAGTGTAATTTAGGGACCAGAAAGACTGTTGGCAGCATTGCATTCAGTGGAGAAACAAGGATAGTTTGGCTACAATGAATTCTTCAATATGGCTACATACTAGGTAAGTAAATAAACAAACAATAACATTAAAAGAATGCACTCCAGCACAAAATTGCAGTACAAGGTAAAGAAATTATATTAAAAATCATGGGTGTATATATAAGCTATATAACAAACTCCCAGCAGAAGTTAAAGTGTCTAGTAACTTAACAAAATTCAAATTTTTCTTGAAATCATATTTAATTAATAATTTTTTTTATTCACTTGATGAATTTCTAAACTAAGACTACAACTTCAGAATTTATCGTTTGAGTGCTAGTTTCTTATTTTACAATACTTATGACTAAAACCTAGACATTGTATTAGGTGTACAAGACATTATACATTTAGAATAACATCACCTAAGTTTTAGTTTCTTCTAATATCTGTATATATATATATATATATATATATATATATATATATATATATATATATATATCAAAATATCCAGCAACTTTAATTGTATATAATTGACAACTTGCCTGTTTTCAACAATGCTTGTAAAAGTATTATTATTATTATTGTTAGTGTGTATGGATTTATTAAAGCAAGTTAGTATTCTATTTATATCACACAACCTCTATAGCTGTGTTCTTAAACTGTATAAATTCATATGACGTGGTTCTTTTGTGTATTTAACACTATACTGAACTGAAAATAAATAAATAAAATAAATAAAAAAAGTATCAAAAAGTGTGAAGGACTTAGAAAAAATTTGATGTGTTGCATATTAGAAAGAAGAGCCGAGAGCTCTTTATCAGGCATGAGACTTTTTCCTCTGCTTAACCTCCTCACATGGAGGACTTGAAAGTTAAGAGCAAACAAAGTCTGGATCAGCGAAAGAGTAGCATCAAACTGAGGTCTGGTATGACAGTGAGGAAGGAAATTAAATTATTCTTTCACACCAGCCGTGTGTAGACCAAATTCTGGACAGGTTGAGTCAGACTAATAGATCTAATACAAGGCCGGACTATACAGCCTGGACTTAAAGTACTTACGTGTTGTAAGTCGCCATTAAGAAGTTTTCATGTATATATGAGAATTTCCTAGTGGTTATAATGCAAATCAGTTCGAGAATTAATATCATACTGGCCATGAAAGCTCAATGTTATAGCAACTGGACAGAGACTGTGTTCAAATCCCAACTATGGCATTGAATTTCTCAGTCTGACTCAACCTGTCTAGTGAGGAAGATGACAATGCATGCATAACTGGAGGGAGAGCAGTCTGCACTTGGGTCGGTTCTTCTGTAGATCATCCTCTAATTTGTCTATTTTAGATGTAGTTCATATGCATAAATTGTAAAAGGAGTGATAACTGATCATGAGAGGTGACAAACATACAATTTGCAAGGTTAAGAAAAACATAATATATTTGGGATCAAAATCTATAATAAGTCTATAAAACAAACTACGAATATAAGAATTTTTAAATTTGAGTTTAAATACAAATGGCTGTGATACAATCTAGTTTATTCTCTTGATGAATTTTTAATTATGAGGATGATTAACATATAATTTTATGACTTATTTTGACAATTCTATTGCCCTTGCTGTGCTTAAAGACAAAGCTTTATTATTACCGTGACATCAAAGCAGGGATGCAACTTACAATGTGTATTCGTTTTTTAAATTTCTTTCAATACAATGTAACTGCTTTGTTCTAAGTAATTGCTAGTATCTGCATAAGCTTAGCTATCCTCCATGGTTTAGGAATAGCATGCTAGCCTGTCCTGTCCTGCAGTCTTCAGTGCAATGGAATTTTTCAGGCACAAAAACGCTTAGCACAGCTTTCTTTTTAAGGGAAGTAAAGTCGATGTCGTGGGCATAGATTTATGGCGTGTGTAAGAATCTCAAGCCTATTTAAGGTATATTTAAGCAAAATTAAGCAATGTTTCATGCCCAATATAGAAAAGGACATGAGAACCTTAGCAAATAAAGAGCATCCATATATAAAAATTGAATAGCTTAAATATTAAGATGAGACTTTCAGCTTATTTTTCTTGAGCATTTAGGAATGACAACAAGTTTGCTTTGAGTCCTATAGTACTTGACATCTATATACGAGAGCTGTTCAATAAAGAATGATCATAATTTTTTACGGCCATAATTTTTCGCACTAAAATTCAATCTTATTATACTCTGTTAGCTTAATGTGAAACAAACACGCCGTAGTAGTATCATTGTTGGAACTCCTGGTTCTCGCCTGTGAGAACCAGGCAGGTTCAGACATGTTCAGTATCGCCTACCACTGCAATGGAGGTAACATGTAGTTAAAGATGTTAGAGGAAGATCCGCAGTTTCTTTCAAACGTAATCACTGCTGATGAAACTTGGCTACATCATTTTGCATCTTGAGAGTAAACATCAAAGCTTAGTGTGGAAATCTCCTTCATCACCAACCCCCCAAAAAAGCAAAAGTGGTTACTTCTGCTGGGACAGTTCTGGTCATCTCATTCTTTGATATTCATGGAATGTTTTATCAGCATGTTGTACCTGCACACACATCAGTAACTGGACAATACTTCAAGGATGTTCTGAAAACATTGCAAGTCCATATCAGGCGCAAAAGACTGCATTTCCGTGAAACAGGCTGGATGCTGCACCACAATAATGCGTGGCCACATATTGCTCATATTGTTGCTGAATATCTTGCATAAATCAACATGAAGTGCATCTCTCACCCTCCCTATAGTCCGGATTTAGTCCCATGTGACTTTTTTCTATTCCCTAACTTGAACTAACGCCTTCATGGGAGGCATTAGCCATCATCAGAAGCAGTGGTGAAGGCTGCAGAGGCGATTTTGAAGAATCTCTTAAAAATGGTTTCCAGCATGTCTTTGAAGACTGGCAGAAATGCTGGGACAAGTGCATCACATTCAAGGGAGACTATTTTGAGAAGGACTATGAAAATTATGAGAATGAGTAAAAGTACACTGTCAAAAAAAAATTGTGATAATTCTTTATTGAACAGCACTTGCATTTTTATTTAATTTCTTCCTTGTTTATGCTTTTAACTTAGCTCTGTCCTTTAACATGTCACAACGTAGTTCCAGTAGCAGCCAAAGCTTGGCTGCCGTTTAAGTCTGCACCTGTTATAGTTAAGTAAAACTCAGAAACTGCAAGATAAAAAATTTAAACTGTCTTAAAATGTATTCTTCAATATAAAGTTATTACCTCTTCAACTTTTGCTTGTGTCTGCTGTACACGCTTCTTGGCTGAGTCATATTGGGGATTCCTTGTACCCACTGCGTCTTCTCCGCCACCTCCAGAATATCCTCCAACTCCATCCATGCTGTAAATAACAGTTATAAAATTATTTTTCTGATTAATGAAGTTAGAGTATATTGTAAACAAGCACAGTAAAACCCTGCTTAAGGGAGCCAATATCATTTCACTTAATATTTTATTAGATAATAAACAATTAAGATATGCATTATACAGTGCTGTTAGTTTAAGAATCGGCGCCTACAACAGTTGCCGTGCAGCAGCCGGTCACCAGCATGCTTGCCGGTACTCGGGAGCTTTAACTCGCGGAACTAAAAGCTACATAACCTACTCACTGTGCTTTATTAATTACAGAAGTCGGTTCTCAACCTAATCACAATAGCTGCTGGAAGTGCTTTCCATTTTGTGCTATACACAAGTCACACCGTCGTAAAAAAACTTATATTCACTTTCATCAATTCCACTGCACCAATCTTACAAATTTCCCTACAAATTATTAATTTATAGATGAGTTGTATTTATTACACTTTCAAAGTTCATTAGTTGGTTTTTATGTTTTTCTATGTATATTCTCTCCCATATGACAAGTACATAGTGAACTCACCAGTGTTTTGGAACTAGCCAGTTCCACTTGGAACCAGTTTAGTTCCACTTGGAACTAACCAGTTTATTCCAGAACATAAGGAAAACTTTTAGATCACTACTTTCAGTTTTAAGCAGAGAAGTGGCATGTTTTGCAACTTGCACATATAATTTGAAAGCTATATGCCACTTACTGTTAAGAATTAAAATAAAATGTCAAATAAGATTAGATTTTGATTTCATTAGAACAATACATGAGAATGTGAAAATAGAAACTGGTTTAATATATCACAAATTTTAATTGTTTATAAAATCTGTTAAATACAAAACAAGCACCTCCTGAGAAATCAAAACTTTTGGAACTGGTACTTTAATCACAAAATTATCTTACAAATAAAAAGCAAAACATGAACAAAAAGTCTTCATTGTTCCCAAGAAAGAGTTTATTATGCCAATATTTGTATGTCAAAAATTGCATGTGAGATGCCATTTCTATTGGCCTGTATTGCAGGTACAAGTTTTAACAAAAAAAATGTGGGCTTCTTATTTTCCCTAAATTTAACATATGTTAAGAGTTCAATGACACCTTATACTATGTAAAGTAAGATTTTTTCTTTGTCTGGCCAAACTGATATCGACTATGATGTGTTAATTAAAAATTGTGTTGTATTAGATTCCTTGTCACTTCCAAAGATAAAAGCTTTTCAAGGACAGTTACACACGACAACTAGCATACAGCTATAAATAGGAAGCTGGGAGTGTTGCATTTGCATAATCAGCTGTGCTCTGTGTTGCAAAAAATCAACCTTTATTTATTATGGCATTTCTAGGGTTAACTATCTCATATTTCAACCCTTATTTTGATCCAAATTCCAGATCCCATATTTGGTAGCTTTCATTCCATAATTTTCATTACCGTTATTAGTTCTGTTTTTTGAAATTATTCTCTGTTGATAATGCTGATTGCTGTCATTATCTCTACACTAGACATCATTTAAACTTACTGTCCTTTTTTCTCTTCACTTCTTGTGTGATGCAAGATTGTCCATGCAGTTCACAGTAATAATACTGAGGAATAAGAAAACAAAAGTATGTTCAATTCAATAACAGGGAGGTAACATAAATTTGTGGATTGCACCAGCAAAAGGAAATCATCTCAAATTACTGCTTTGAAATTAAATGAGTGTAATATTATTAGCGTTTACCTAGATCATATTTCATTAGGACCTTCCTAACATCCTCAGCTAATATTAACTGTTGAATTTTGATTTGGTGAACTCCTTGGAGGTCATAGAGATCTCTGTTGGTATCATGAACTGTAAGTTCAGGTTCTCTTCAAAGGTGGTGACGAAATTGAACAGTTTTCCTTCATATTTCTTTAGGCATATGTTTTCCCATGTGGTTAATGTACTCTATGCCCACAACAAGAAGGCTAGAGGGGTATGAAGGGCAGAGGAGCTTGAACTGTTTATCTGCTCCAGTAACAAATCTGTTTACTAGAAAATGAGTTTATGAGAGTGAACATGAGTCACCCATGCTGCCTGATCTATAAAGTTTGTTGCAGTAAATGTAGCGATATGTGTTATTTATGGGTGTATTTTAAACTAATCTTCCATCCTTGCCATACTCGGAAGGGGAGCATATACACCATGCGGACAGCAAAAGGGATTATAATACACATTCCTCTAGCTTGCCTGCTTGTCCTAGACAATCAGTAGGTGGACCCTGGACGCTTTTTAATAAATGGATTTCTTATCAAGGCTTTGCAGGTGAAAGCCTTGATTAGTAAGGCTCGCCGTGAAACCTTCAAGTCTTACAAATGGATTTCTTGTTCTATATCATGATTCCCACTCCAAAAAATTGCATGCTACTGTCAATTTGACTATTACTTTATTCTTGATGTTCCTAAAATGTTTTTTAGGCCTAATGTTCAAATTCCTTTTTGTTTTGCCAATGTAAAAGCTGCCAGTCTTCGCAATTTATCTGGTACATACAGAACATTAAAAATAAATGATTGTTCAAATAATTGAAGATAGTTGGAGTTGTACTTAACTGTGCCAGAATCAAATGAGCAAATAGAAAGAATATTTCCTCTCTTGAACAATGAGTAGGTGTGACACAAAACAAAAGCAGTGTAGATGACGAAGTACAGCTTCAGGTGGTTATATGTTTTCTTTTTTATTTGATTAAGCTTTTTTATTCAATGAAAGATTCCAGGCTAAAAGGTTGTGGTCCACTGGGAGGGAGACGAGGAAGTCCAATGGACCACGGTCTTTTAGCCCAGAATCTCTTATTGAACAAAATGCCAGCCCTGAATGCCTTTGTTTATTAAATACTTTTTACTTTGCAAAGAATACTTAAGTGAAACAAATACATTCTTCATTGACAATAATGCTATGATGGTACAATGTAATGCAATTTTTGTACTGGAATAAGTATGTAATTTAATAAACATTTGATAAAAGAATGTCTTTTTACAATATGCATTTAGTCACAAACCCATATATGCCTTATTTTCATTTCTAAAAGTTGGCAAACCTAACCATTTCACATATTTATTTTTCATGTAAGTGTTCACTTTTTCATGCAGTAAATTATTCTAATTAATTTCTGAAATAAATTTCTTTACAAGTTCATCTGTAAACGTTTTAGAGATGTTATTTTTCTGAAGATTTCTAAATTCTGTTCAACAAAATTAGTTTTATTTTTCCTTCTCCAAAGGCAACGTTATATCTATGAGAGAGAAACTGCCTCTAAAACCTAACACTGAATTTTGTTTTTAAATTTATTTATGGATGCTCTTTTAAATACTATGGTTCTAAGAGTCTCATTCTATATTGGGCATGAAGACAATTTTGCTCAGAGGCCTCTTTATGATGCTTGAGGTTTCTTTACCTACTGCAAATCTATTGATATGGAACCATTGGCTTTACTTCCCTTGCAAAGGAAGCCATGATAAGCATTTTTACACCCAAAAAAGTTCATTACCCTCAGCCAGATTTGAACTGCAAACTTGGGAACCAGACGCTAGCATATTACCCCTTGACATGGACTGTCCATATGGAAACAAATCTTCATTTCAAAAAATAGGAACAAAGTATTCAATTTCGACATCCTCCAGAAAGATTTATTCAGCAAGTTCCTCGAACCACCAGAGGAGACCTATGACAAAATATTACCAGCTACACCACTGAGAACCAGTCGAAGTCCGGTTGACAATGGAAGCAAATAGTTTCTGAAACATGTTCAGGGAAAATTTAAAAGTAAGTGTTGTTTAGTGTCATTAATCGACTCCCTTTAAATTTAATTTATTACAACATTGTTTTTAACACTTCCAAGAAAGGAATTACAAGATATTATGTTTATAACAAACACTACTTTGCTATAATCCTGTCATTACGACAGCAACAGTAACATTTTTGGAAAATCAACAAGGATTAGTTTTTTTAACAAGTGTAAATAATTTTGTTTTTTTGTTTTCCAAAGTATTCTCACTTAAAAGCAATAGATTTTTGCATTCAATGATATTCGTGCTAATGATGACCATCTTAAAAACACTCCAGAAACAAGGTTTTTATAATGTACCAGAGCTTCATCTGAAGACAAGTGACCCCAGGTATGTTATCTTTTTTTTGGAAACAAAAAGTAATGACAAGGTGCTAAGCCATGGCTATATATTGGAGGGTCCATATGTTGACCAAAAGGTATCCAGATTCTCACTTCTTACTTTGACAAATGTGAAGATGTGCTTGTCCTGAGGTAAAATATAATTTTTCAAAATATTTTGGTAAACAGACATTTGTGCACCAACTGGCAGTAATGATAAAACTACGCTCTAATGCTATAATAGCAATATGGCCCATTTTAGGGGAGGAAGAAAAAACCCGGCAACTATCTTCTTACCAGCACTGTACATTTATCAGACTGTGTAGCCTTCTGTTCAGTAGGCCCATGAAGTTCATTGATTTTTACTTTTTCTCCTATGTACAGAAAGCAGGAGAAGTACTGCATCCCACCCAAAAATGTTATATCAAGATTTCACCAGAAATACATGTTTTGAGACCTGAATCTAAAAAACACAGTTTTAGAAAATGGTGTGTCCATAAACTGCATATTTCAAAAACTAAATTAAACCAGGCCAGTTATTATGTTAATTTCAATCAATTGACATAATAGCTAAGCGATCAAGCTTGGGACTTACACAGGAAGTCACCACGAAAGGCGTGTATCTCATTGTCTATGAGATGTCCTAGTGGTTTTACCAGGAAAAATACAAGTCAGTTGGAGTATTTAACATCATGCTGACAAGTTGGCCATGGTAGCTCAATGGTTAAGAGCAACTGGACAGAGACACGGAGATCCGTGGGTCTAATCCCGGCTATGGCATAGAATTTTTCACTCTGTCTATACCTATCCAGTTATTGTGTGTTTTAGATTAGCAGTTTCCAAGCAAGTAACAAAGATATTCAAGAAAATTTCCCCACACTTTACATAAAAAATGCTACCAAATTTTTAATTTCTCAAAAGTGACTTAATTTTTATTAAAAGAGCAAACTTAAAGACATTTTTACAATAAGTTAAATGTATAGCTTCAATTATCTGGGAGTAACTCAGAAACCCTAAAACAAATAATGTAGATCTTGTTAAAACCATGATTTATGTCTGATGCACTTTTTTATGGAGTAAACCATTTGGATATATTCCTTATTTGTCTGAATTTCCCAATGTTTATACTTTTCTCAAATAGGAGTAGTTATCCATTCTTTATTTCTTGGCCATGCAAAGAGAACAGAATTCCAAAACCATCACAAAAGGAACAGCTGTTTAAAGACTTGTCTGTCACTTAAAGCTCACTATAATTCCAAATTCCCCTTACACAAGAAAATTAGCAAATAAGGTGACTTCTGCAAAGTTTATCTATTAACATTATTAACGTGAAGTAGACAGAGGTATAAGCATTTTAAGAGTAGTTTGTACAAGCATAGAGAAAGTCAGGTGAGTGCAACACATCACACTGGTTTTTCTTTTTAGGATTATAAAAATGAATCCAGGATTCATCACCAGTAACACTACACTGCCACCTTGAAAAATTTCCATTTGTTTGCACCAATCAATGTATTTTTGTTTTTAATTGCAAGTAGGTTTATGTGGAATCAATGGGCAAAAATGTTTTCTCATGCCTAATTTTTTTATGTAAAACCTCACACCAGTGGATGTTAACTCATTTGGGTGGATGCAAAATCTTTAAATGAGAATTAACAGACTACACAGCAATCCCCTAACAAAATATTAGAAAGCACATGTCAAATATATACAAATTTAATTTGTTTTTAGAAATATGGCACTCAAAAAATGCTCCTACCTGTGCAGAAAGGGCTACAGCTTTGTACAAGAATATATGGATGGACACTGACTATTTAGCAAACATGTGAAATAAACCTCAGTGGCTTTTGTTTTGAAGTTTGGATGACACTTATACATTGTCCTGATCATTATTTGAATGGTGGCGTGATAGTGCATGAATAGAGCCACATGATCCATTCTTTAGTCATATTGCTGTAAACGATTATGGGAGACAGCGAGTTCTCTCTTACACTTGTTACAAATGAATGCCTTGTGGTTGCCTGCTGACATATTGTATATCCCAGAGCTTTAAAAAAGAACAAACAATTTAATTTGCAACACACGGTTAAAGTCTGAAGCAAATTTGAAAACAATCAGTACTATGGAATTGACACAAGAAGTGATCTACAGCATCACTTAATTCTTGGTGGCGACTTTTGCTTTAAATTCTTGATTGCATAGGTATGTCATGTTTTTAAACTGCCAAAATTATTGTTTTATTAGCTGTCACTTATAACAAATGTTTGGTAGTTCTATATCAGTTGATTCCAAGCATCTGAAATTTTAAGTATCTATACATATTTAAAAACAATGGCGATAACTACTCCCAAATATAGTAAGATTTTAAAATTACAGAAAAAGGGGAGAATCTGAAGGAACATATGTTATCTCAAACTGTATTACGTATATAAGCATCTCATATTAGGTTATGATAAATATCTAACCTAAAAGTTGTTGAAATTTATTCTGAAAGGGCAGCAGCGGATATTAAACAACACATAACCAAGATAATATTCAAATATTTCCTATTTGAAACTGCAAGAAAGCTTTGAATTCCATTATCAAACTTGCTATACTACTTATAAAGATGATTCATGTAAGTGTACTATCGGGATTTAAACAAAGTGAAATTTCAACTGTTGTATTAAATTTAAAACGAAGACTGAAACTGTCTTAAAAGTTTTCAATAAGGGGCGTGCTATGCATTTGTTTATAACATACGATACAAATTTAAACATTTCTTTAAATAGCCTCCCACATCTTTCTTACTTTAAATTAGACAGCCCATTGAGGCCCATTGTAACACTCACAGAAAATTCGCTTTATTGTTTCACATTTACAGTTATAGAATAAAAAGTGCTTCGTTTGAACATTTTTTCGACAAACATAATATAAGCTGCTTTAAAAAAAAAACACAATACCACTCATCAAAATGCCCAATTTATCTGACGTTCACACAAACGGAATTTCAAAACGCACAAGTATACACATCAGTACGCTCAACATCACGTTTTCATTTAACTCTAAACCACCTATATAATATACTTACATTGTTCCGGTTAAGTGTCAATTATTTTAAAATTTCACAGATTGCTCTTACACATGCAACAGTACAACGATCCCCTTTTGTACTTCCAACATGGACGATGATACGACCGATAGGAAGTTCCGGGTGACGTCATGTGTCCATGACAACCATTAGCATCACACGGCAGAACGCACAAAAGGTCTAGAAAAAAATTAAAGTGCAAAGAATGAAAGCTAAGGAATCAATGTGTATGCGTATCGGCAATCTGGTGTATGTAAGATAAGATTATGAACAATGATAGCGATGAAATACAGAGCGGCCCACCTGTTGATATGACCTTGCACATATGGAAATCGTGTCCACCCACAATTATCGTGATAAGTGCAATAATTTTTCTTCTTTCCATTGTCTACTGAAAATGTAAAGTACTGAAATAGTTGAAGTTGATGGAAGTGAAAATACAATGATAAATTCTGAATGTATCATTATTACTTACTGCATTACAGGCAGGACTTTTTCAATGAGTTGGGATACGCGAAACCTGTATTTTTGGGGAATAACAAAGAAAATTATTTCCGGGTAAACTTTTGAGTATGCGCGCAGTCTTTTAAACTAAACGTTAATCGAAAACTGTAGGAACTGATGCGAGCACTTTTAAAGCCTGTGACCCACCCACGACTACTTTTCTTTGCCAAGCATAGGGCTAGAGGGCGTTAAGTCGCAAGCCTACTACAAAAGGGATGTCTTTTCAGTAGTAGAGGAGTGAAGCAACATTTGGCAGCAAATGCGGAATGATGACAAAGCTTAACGTAAGATTTGTGAAGTGGCGGCTGAAGCATTCATGCACTCGTAATCGGCGTATAGTGCCACATTACTTCGGACACAAGAAGATGTTTTCACATTGTATACCTGTTTATAAATAAATACATAATTAGATACCTAACGCTCATTTAACAAATGGGTAGGTGATGTCTAACTGTGAATGAAAGATGTTAAAACGATGCTCAGTTATATCCTGTGGTTATATCATACAATATACAGAACACAATAGCGACTTTATCTTTCACTGCACTTCGACTAGGACAAAGCGCTATCTACAGTCACAACCGGAACTAATCGCGTACGTCGTACTCGAAAGTTTAAACGGTCCTTTCTTCAAGCAAATATTCAATTACCGTAAAAGTTACAAATAAATTACCGAACATCCTATTAATTTAATCTTAATGTTTCCACACGCGTGAACCATATCAACCAAGCCATTTTTACAAGTGTTATCGCCACTTAAAAAAAGGCATGGGAACAGTGGCGGCTGGTGTGTTAAATTATTGATGGTGCACAAATGAAAAATAGAATACAGAGTAGTAATGACTCAACTATTTATACAGATTCTCTGCTGTACTCTCCTTAGACCTGGCGAATCTATCGATAGCTTTTGCGTTGAATTCGCTGCTCTTCATAACAAAATCTCTCTCAATTGAAAGCAATGCTAATTCTGTCAATCGGTCCTGTGACATTGTGTTCCTAAGGAAAGTTTTTATTCTTTTTCAAGTTGAGAAACAGCATTCTGCGTCAGCGGTAGACATTGGCATAGTTAACAGCAGTCGCAGGAGTTTGACATATTCGCTGAATGTAGTACATAAATTGTTTTATTGAAGTCCATCAAGCACAAAGCGCCGGACATTCCACGAAATTCCTCTCGACTGTAAATTACAGTCAGTTCTCTACGAATTTTTGTTCCAATGATAAAAGGATAGAACCTTATTGTTTCTCTAAGGGAATCCTCTGGAAATGTCTTAGAAATTTTCTTGATGAAACAAAGTTGAGGCTACCAGATGCCCCGTGAAGCTAAATCTGTCCTTTGCTTCTCTAAGAATGTCACATACTTCAAGAGCTTCTCTTCTTTTCACATCATGATCTTCTATTCTTCTCCTCTTAATTGCAGTTTCTTCGTGTTCCTCGATATCCACGCTATTTCTTACCTTTTGCACTTCACTTTCAAATGCGTTTAGCTGGGCGATGGCAAACGTTGCATTGCAGTCTCGTTTCTGCAGCTGATTGTACAAAATGTCCACATGTGGTATGATCTTGTAGAAGAAAGACAGCCAGAATACAAAATTATAATCTTTCAAAGTGGCCATAAACCCAGAAGCCTGAACAAGTGTGGCGTTGTTGTTTAACAGAGCTCTCTTCTGAATAACCTCCATGCATGTAATTAAATTCTCCCTGTGTTCGAAAAGCAGAGCACACAGAAGCTAAGCCTGAAGGTCACGCTATAGCCGTTGCTAAGAGTAGGAGGAGCTAGGTTTATAAACCTCCGTTTTAGCAATGTGTAAGAAGCCACTTCCATCTCTTCACCTTCCCGCAAACCCCTCAGAGAGCCTACATTTGAGCGAAATCTTAGGTTAACTCTTCGCTGCAAACCTGCGGCTCCTACAGCTAATCACTGTTTATTTCGACTTCTGCGGTCATGGGCAGCTACAGACGATAAGCGTAATTGAAACATGTTTGTATAGAAAACAATGCAAACAAGTACAGCTTTAATGTGCAAAATGCACCTGTTGTATATTCAGAATCAGTGGGTGTATCGCAAACCTGCAACCTTATGGAGGAACCGCTCCTGCATGGAAACAAATAAAGCATTTTGCCTTCACATCCATCAATAGAAACATTTATTTTTCGTGATTTCCGATTAATTCTTATGCGCGTTCCATTTTCTTACATATAAATATTTGTGTGCAGTTAAGGAGCAGGCCTTCCCATGTATTTCAATTTTACTTTGTCATATATAGATAGTGTAGAAAACGGACTACTTAAAAAAGGTTACTTTATTAGTGTTGTATGTTAATAAAATTTCAAATCACAGTATTCATATACTCAAGAGATTTTAGTATCCCTAGCAAAAACCACCTTTTTTTAATCGTCTGCTGTACATTGCAGGAAAAATTAGAAAGCAAACATTGATTAAATTCTAAGTATGAAGAAGAAATGAGGTATATGATATAAAAGCTCAGCGTTCCGCTAACTTTTACATTGCACACTGTTACTCTTATTGATGGATGGTTTAATTTCCCTTTAGTTTCTCAATATAGTTATTATGCCCGATTTCACCAACGTATGTTAAGACAACACGAGTTTAGCAATAATTATAACAAAAATTGCATTTCACTAACAAAAACACCCGTGTTAAATCTCTTGTTAAACTTTTATGTGTTTCAAATGGGAAGGTGTTTGTCATTGAGTGCTAACCAACCAATCGGAGTCCTGCAGTGTTGTATTGCATTCCCGCTAATTGGTGTGTGACGAGCGCCAACCTAATCAATCTGTATGAAATACTATTCGCACCAAGACAAAAATTCAGATTTTGCAAAAACTGATCCATGTGGAAGGTAAAGAGCAATGTATCTAACATAATCATGAAAATCCCATATTTTTTGCTCAAATAGTTTTTCTAATACAAATAAATAAACCACTATTACCTATATTATAACAATAAATCGCGACGTAAGCGTTGTATCAATATCATTATTGATTGTCATGTATGCGTGTACGTATATTTGTAATTACTCAGAACTGAAACGTAAATGTTTGACATGACGTGATAAATGAATTACTTTGAATAAGCCAATTCGAGCAAGAGGAAACAATAAATTTCCTGCTGCCCTGGCAGAACGTGTCTGGTCACATTATATCTTTGTTTATGAATGGTTCTTAATCTCTATTTACTCTAGAGAGTTCAAAGTGGTTGGTGTGTATGTACAAATACTTTTAATTACTCAGAACTGAAATTTAAACTACTGACATGACGTGATAAAAGAATTACTGTGATACAGTCAAGGTGTTAAATTCGAGAAAGAGTAAACACTTCATTTCCTGTTAGCCTGTGGAATGCTGTATGCTTATGTTTATGAATGAATGCTGGATAAGAAGTGTTTACTTACTCAGAAGAGTTCAGTTCAATATCATTCAGTTGTTCTTTACACAACAGTAGAGTAAGAGTTATTTAGGGCAATGACTTCTTGCGGTGAATTTAGTGGCGAGTCAAAAAGGCAGTGATTGTGACATCAGGCTCGAAGTATTATTTTTAAAGTGTACACGCCCTTTAAAATTTTTTTCGGAAACAGAAACTAAAAATGATTTATTGCAAAGAGCACTTCCGTTTAAAAACACGGAACTAGTGTATCAGCTAGATCAACTTGCAATTGAAACGGGACACGAGGTAATACGGCTCCCACCTTACCACTGCCAATATAATCCAGTTGAGTTGGTGTGGGCTGAACTAAAAAGGGCGGTTGCAAACAGAAATAATACTGTGACTTTGTGGGTTCGTGAAATTAAAAGTCCAATTGCACAAACTCAAAATGTTCTTTATTTCCACCGAATTACAGTTGGAACACTTGCCGATTACACAATTAAGTAATGCACACAATTGTAATTCGTCAGTTTGTCACAGGTCCACGCTACACTCAAATTACATACAACTCCTCTGACAATCTTCGGTCCGTTTACTCACGCGGCGCTCCTCACGGCTGCTCGCCATGAACTGAGCTGAATCCAGAGGTCCAGAGGTAGTCCTGGTCGGGCGGGACAATTTTTCTTTTTCCCCGTCCGGGTGTCTTTTGCCGCAGTACCTAGCCGCTTTGCGGCTTAACCTGCGAAGTGAGTCAAGTTTGGTTGCATTTTGTTCTGCTGGAGGTAGGTTTTTGTTTGTTTGAGATTTGGTGTTAACTGGTTGCCCTTGAGTGTTCTCTGAAGGCGGGTTTGTTACTTTCTCCCGTTGGGGGAGGATCTGTTTTAGAGCTTTTGCCCCGTTTTGAGTACGGGTGGCCTGACGCTTGAGCCATCAGGCGTTATGTGAGTTTGAATACGTTTGGGGTTTCCCTTGGGTTAACCAAGGGGCCCCAAGACATCTCTAGGGAGTTTGTATGATGGCAAACGTCTTTGCTCCCTCTGGTCATACCTGCCCAGTGAGTTCACCAAAGGGTTGCCATGGGTTTGAATTTTGTCGTACATTGAACGAGCCCTCTCTCGAATGACGTCGACAATTTACGGGATGTTCGAATGTTCATGAAGGATATGGGCGGGAAATCTCCAGTCAGTATCGTAGATGACCCGTAGCGCCCTGTTCTGCAGCGTCTGGAGTCTGACGAAAGTGGTATTCGTCACTGTTCCCCAGATCTCACAGCCGTACAAGATCATGGGCGGGATGATCGCCCGATACAGCTGGAGTTTGAGACGGAGTGGCATGGTTGAACGGAATATGGGATATAGGTTCCTGAGCGCGACGTGCCCAAGCTGGACCTTGCCTTTGACGTGCGGAGCGTAATTTAATTTGCGGTCCAGCGTCACTCCGA
This sequence comes from Mantis religiosa, assembly GCA_030765055.1. Classification (NCBI taxonomy): domain Eukaryota; kingdom Metazoa; phylum Arthropoda; class Insecta; order Mantodea; family Mantidae; genus Mantis; species Mantis religiosa. The sequence goes on along the minus strand of CM060956.1, from coordinate 127,549,200 downwards.
GATACTTCGCCGTTTGAACCCATGGGATTCCACGACGCCGTAAAACGAAGTTCTGCTGCAACCGATTGGCTCTGGTTTTCGCCAGGAGAATCGCAGAGCTCTTCTCCGGGTTAATTGCCATTCGCCATTTTGCGCTCCATTCGCCAATGGCCCGGAGCTGGGTTTGGATCTGCCGAAAGCTATACCTTGGGTTTCTGTTGACTGCGAAGATCATAAGATCGTCCGCGTATTGACATGTGTGAGTATTGTGGTGCGTAGGTATGTCAGCCATGTAAGCTGCAAAGAGTGCCGGCGACAGCACGCTGCCTTCCGGCACTCCAGCGCCAATGGGCCGCTTGGTAGACAGCTTCCCCTCCATCTTTACTCGGAAGCTTCTGTTTCCGAGGAAACCGGCCACCAAGGAAATGTATGGACGGGGAATTTCATGCTCCAGGAGTTTGTAAATAAGTCCTTCATGCCAGGTAGTGGCGAATGCCTTCTCCACGTCCAGCAAAACTGCTATCGTTTTAGACCGTTCCTGGAATCCCAGGGAGACCTTCTCGGCAACCCGCAGTAGTTGCTGTGTCGTGGAGTGGCCAGAACGGAAGCCAAACTGATATTCCGGGATTAAGCCCCTTTCCTCTAAGTGAGGAAGGAGCCAGGATAGGAGCAGTTTTTCGAAGACCTTCGATAAAACTGGGAGAAGGCTGATAGAGCGGTAGCTGGAAGGAAAAACCGGATTTTTCCCCGGCTTTAAAACGCACACCACGTGCGCCTCCTTCCAGATAGCTGGAAAGTGGCGCATGTATAGGCACGCATTATAAATCCGGGTTACGTGAATCACGGCTCTTCGTGGAAGGTGCTTGAGCATTTCCGCTGTCACACGGTCCTGCCCAGGTGCTTTGTTGTTTCTTAGAGAGTTAAGCGTGGTCGCTAACTCTCTAGGGGTAACGATGGGGATGTGGAACTCCTCGTGGTCAGGGGGCGATGCTTCTAGGAAGTCCTCCACCACCTGTTCCACGAGGTCAGCATGGTCATCGTCCATTGGCTCTACCCTGGGTTGGAATTGAGCCTCCAGATAATCTGCTAGTGCATCTGCCTTTTCTTTCGACTCGTAGACAAGTCGACCTCTCGGGCTATGTAGGGGGTGCTGGTGTACGGTTTTGTCTTTCCGCAGGCTACGGACTATTCGCCACGGTTTTCTCTCCTGGAGATTGGTGTGCCTTAGCAGTTTTTCCCAGGCCTCTTGGCGGTGTGCTCTTAGGAGCCGTCTTACCAGGGACTTGAACCTCTGGTGTACTTCTATCCTGGGATGGCGAAATCTCTGCCACGGCTTTCTCACAGCATTTTTAGCCCTGATTAGCTGCTTAATGGGTCCCGGAATATCTTTAGGGTTTGGTGCGTCTATTGGGATGCGGTGTGTGTGAGCACGGACCGCATTGAGGATGGATGTGGAGAACTCCTTGGCTGCCGCCTCGAGTGACTCCACGGAGTCGATCCGGGGACTGGCTTCCACGGAGTTTTGGATGGTAGTGATAGCGGCATCCCAGTCGACTTCGTCCACCCAGTCTACCGTTGCCAGAGCTGCGACGGTAACGTCTGAATCGATCACAACTGGGTTGTGATCCGAATCCAGAGCGTTTACCGCCGTGAGGTCCAGATGAAATGGTATGTTTTTAGTGATAGCGAAATCTATGACGTCCGCTCTGCCTCGAGGCGGAAAGTGCGTTGGACCCCGCGGGCCATGCGCATGAAGGGTGGGGTCTCCGCAGATGAAGCGGTAGATGTTCCTTCCCCTTTCATTCTGGATGCGGCTGTTCCATCCTGGGTGTTTGGCGTTGAAGTCGCCGGCTATGCACACTCTGTGATCAAGGTTGAGGAGAGCCCAGTAATCCGCTTCATGTAAGGGATGATTGGGCGGGTCGTACATCGCCAGAAGCACCAGGTGAGAACCGCCTAAGAAGAGCCTTATGGCGGTCGCCTCCAAGTGTTGTAGCGGAGGAAGTGTGATACGAGTATGGGTGATATGTTTTTTGATAAGGATGGCTGTACCACCGCCCCGCCGACCGGCTCGATCGGATCGGTGGACGGTGTAACTTGGCAGATTAAACTGTACACCAGCATGCAGGTGCGTTTCGCATAGCATGAGGAGGTCAATTCCTTGGTAATTTACAAATTCCAAGATGCCCGGTTTCTGTTCCCGGACTCCATTTGCGTTCCAGAACGCAGCTCTCAATGAACGTTGAGTTCTCCTCATCGCCATTTATGAGCTGGAGTCAGGGAAGAGAAGCCCTGCAGTCTGTTGCATTATGCTGTGCTTTTGCATAGCAGGTATTCTGGGGTTTGTCAATTGCTCCCTGCAGCGCCTTAGAATTGGGAGGGAGCGTTGTATTAGTTCGGCAAACCAGGCAGAAAGCTCTTGGAATTCCGCAAGGTCTTGGTTGGATATGCCAGTGTCCCACACTGGCATTGGATCTGCGGTGGTGAGGCTTGGTTCCTCACTTATTATTGTTGCAGCCACAGGGGCTGGAGCTGGTGCAGGAGGGGGAGCAGTGGCGGCAGTACCGCTCTGTCTCCCCGTGGAGGTTGGGGCAGGCTGCCCGGCAATTGGTGCCGCAGTTGCCGGCGGGCTTTGCCACCGGGCTGCGGTGGCCTTCTGTCGAGGAGGCCGCTGTGGCAATGCTGCAGATGAAGCCGGTCCTTGGGTGGCGGCTTCCCTGGAGCCTGCCGCCTGGTTTGCTGCCGGAGTCTGCCCCGCCCCGGCCTGCTGGAGCACCTGCTCGTGCCTCCGGAGTGCCTGGGCAAAACTGACTCCAGGCTGAACTTGCGCTGGTTCCCTGTTGGAGGTCCTGCCCTGTCTGGCCTGCACTATACGCAGTCTTGCCGGACACCCGCCGTAGATGCCTATATGGGCCTCTCGGCAGTTGGCGCATGTCTTGTCCTCACGTGGGTTCGGGCATTCCTTCACATGGTGGTCCCCGGCACAGCGAATGCACGCTGTCCGACACTCGCACGCATGGCTAGAATGGTGGAAGCCCAAGCACCTGAAGCACTGGGCTGGCCCCTCTCTGCCATAGTACGGCTCCACATTTATTCTGGTGTTATAAAAGCGGGACACCTCGTCGATCTTAGGGAGACCTTCTCCCTGCTTCTCCACTATCACGAGGAATAGTGGCATGGGGGCCCTTACAGGCTCCTTGCCCTCCTCGCGGATTGATTTGCTCAGCTGGACCATGGTACGCGGCTCAATGCCGTGTTCTTCCGCCAGGCCCGCCTTGATGTTCTCCGGGTCGGTGTCCGAGTCAAGACCCCGGATAACTCTGCGCACCAAGTTCGGTCGCTGCAGCGAGAACGTATGGAACTCAATCCCCGTTCCGCACAACACCTCCCTGGTGGCTTCATGGTCCTCCGGGGTCGTTGTCTTGATGACAACCCGGTTTGGGAATCTGGTGGCCTGGAAGTCCGCCTGGAGCCTCGCCCTCAATTCCCTCAACACCTTAATGTGGTTGGGAAAGGGGTCGGATACAATTGGCGGGATTGTGGCCACCTTTTGTGCCCGGGTGCTCCTGACATCCGCGGGCGCTGCAGGGGTGTTGGGGGCAGCACCCCCCGGTTTTGAACCGGAGGGCCTTTTACGCCTTCCCTGCACTGTGGTAAACCCTTCAGCATCCGTATCGCTCTCAGGTAGAGGAACGAAGATACCCTGGAGAGAAGTGGCTGGAGATGGTTTTTTCCCTGGCATGGTGACCGGGGAGATGGGAACAAAAGTTCCCTGGTTTAGAAGGCGAGAGGCCTTCTTCTGCAGTTTCCTTTTCTGCAGTTGGACCCTAGCTTTTGCCTTCACGAGGTTAACTCGCGGGCCAGTTGAGGAATGGGAAGGTTGGCTATGTGCTTGACTCGCTTCGTCAGGTCTTACCTGGCGGCTGGTACTCGGCATTTTGGTAGGTTGTGTATTTGCAGGTGCCATCCGGCTCCCCACAGAGGATCGGACGCCTTTCGACGCGCCAGGTGGGGCGGACCCCGGGTCCCAACCTAAGTCAGGACCCTTGGCTGCGACCTTGTGGGCCTGCAGTGTCGTGGTCAGTCGGTCGGTCTGTCCCGAGTACTTGTTGACTCTGGTTCTGGTTGTTTCGTCCTTTGCTGGTGGAGGAGTAGCTCTACAAGCTAACTCCAGAAGATGCGCCAGAAGAGGGTTGGCTGGGCTGCTGCTGCTGTTTGCCAGTGCAGGAGAAGGCACTGCTGGCTGGATGAAGGCAGGCGCTGCTGCCACTGCCTGCTTCGCCGGGCTGCTGCTCTCTTGCTGGGCCCAGTCGAGCACACGCGTTGTACAGTCTACGTGTGTGACTGGCCTACGGTGCGGATGAGTCGAAGAGACACGAGTTGTACAGTCCAAGTGTCTGCAGTCGACTCCCGATCACGAATGGAGTCGAGTCCGAGTCGAACTGAGCTGAATCGCCAACTACAGGCCTTATATAGGGAAGATCGCCGCTTCTGAAAGGTTCGCGGCGCGCACAATTATCCCGAGGTTCCGAGACGTCTGGTGGGAGGGGAAAGAGACGGTACACGGCTCGCGCCGCTCTCCTAATCATTCCTTCAGTTAGTGACACGAGACAAATGGGTAGGCGTGGCCTAAATGCTTCCCGTCTGGCCCTACTGCCGGCCGGTTCTATCGGGAGTTCCGACGTTCGGGTGAGAATACTTTCAAACTGACGGACGTTAAACGACTTGTTCACGAAGAAATTGACAAAGTAACACAACAGGACTGGGAAAATTGCTTGAGGCATGCAGAAAACCTTCAAGAAGACGATTTTAAGAAAGAAATAGCACGTGACGAGATTTTGGAACCTATAATCACAAATTTGCGACTCAGACGATGAAGACAGTGACAATGACGAATTGTCTCTTATAGGAAGTGACAGTGACAGCAATATGGGTGAGCCACTGGCAATTCCATTGCAATAGAAAAACAGGTAATTCATAAACTATAATTATAGTTATAGTATTTTAAAATATACATAATTTGCAAAACTTCTTTTTCAAATTTTGATTTTGCAACTGCATCATTGTAAAGTTTGTAAAATATAATTTGCTTACCCTTACGTCTGCGCCAAGCAGACCTGTGCATTATATGAGTGTGCGAGAGAGGGAAATATAAAAGGACTGGGGTAACAAGCTGGCAACGCTGAGTGTGATACGGCATCTGATTAGCTAGACTCCAGAACCCTTCCCATTTGAAACACATAATAGTGGTGATGGTGCTCAAGTTGTATCAAGAACATAATTTCAACAATTGGTTTCATTCGCCTTCGGATATCTATACTCAGTTCTTGTATATACAAAGCAACTCTCGAAGTACTGCTGGCATGCTTCAGCAATTATTGATAAATAATTTCTATTTGGGAAAAGTATAAGTATTTGAAGATTCAAACTAACAATAAGCAATATCTCGGAAATGCTATTCATACCCGAAGTATTCACGAAGCCTCATCTCTCCGTTATGTGGAGAGGATGAAATTAGGCGCCGGGCTACGACCATTTACCACTCCATTAGAGCGCCCTAGTTAGGTCTGTTGGGTATTATCGTCCCAAAGATCGCCGCAAGAGGCAGTACCGGCTCCCCCGCATGGCTTGCGGGCACTCCCGGTAACCCTAATGTACATCTACAGACCTCAAAATTAAACCACCCAAGAACTAGTTTGGAAAATCAAAATTACGTTTCTCTAAACTTTTAATAGCCATCGGTGGTGCACAATGGGATTTGGACCTGGAATCTCAGGCGTTGAGGAGCTTGAGCTACCTCCTTTCTTTCCCCCACCCAAATTTCACCCGTCACCCTACAAGACCCTTATTCCTGTCTCTACGTGGTTAAGTCCTTCTAGGACAGGTACACGAATATCACACCTACGGGCTGTCCGTCAGTCTGCCAACTTCTCGACGACGACAGCTACACGAAGTATTTGGTATAAATTACGTCCTAAAACGAGATCTACTTTTTTGTGCAATAGTGTTTTGTCTATCTCTTACAGCTTACCAGGTATACAGAAGTCATTCA